>JAUMJJ010000345.1:0-1200000 GCA_033556795.1 Tapera naevia | reverse complement strand
TGTGGGAGAGTTGATCTCTTCTCTCAAGTGGCAGGAGATAGGATAAGGGGAAATGGCCATAAGTTGTTCCAGGGGAGGTTCAGACTGGATATTAGGAAGAATTTCTTTACTGAAAGGGTAGTGAGGCAGTGGCAGAGTCTGCCCAGGGAGGTGGTTGAGTCATCATCCCTGGAGGGATTTAAAAAAATGAGTGGATGAGTTTTTGAGGGACATGGTTTAGTAGAGGATGGATGCGGTTGGACTCAATGATCTCAAAGGTCTTTTCCAACTGGAAGATTCTGTGATTCCATGATTCTATGTTGTGTTCTTAAATACAGCAGAAGTCCAGAGCGTGAATTTAGGAGCATGCTGGAAGAGGACACGCAAACCCACAGCTAGGAAACTGTAGGCTATAGGTGTGGCACATGGAGGATTGATTACCTGTGTGGTATTCATCATGTTATATGACAGCAGTCACAGCCTTAGGGCTCCCATTGTGTGTGTGTGTGTGTGTTGCTCAGAGGCAGAATAGCATCTTAGTTTTCAGGAGCTGGTAACCTGTAAGGTAGGATGCCAAGGGCAGGGTAACTGAGAGATAAAACTGACAGAAGGTGGTTCAAGCCATCCTGCGTAGCACTGAGCAGGCGCCCTGTTGGCATCAAGGGAGATGTTCTGAGGCAGCTCAACTCACAAGTGCTCTAAGGAGAGAGATGGGGTTCAGAAAGCAGCAGGTGCAGACCCTGGTAGGTCTCCACATGAGGAAGGCTGGATTTCGCTGTTACTTAACCGTCAATGATTTGTTCTCCCTAAGAGGTTTGCTGATTCTGCAAACTCTGGTCCTAACTTGTGTGCAATCTCCTTATGTCAGTTTGGGTGAAAAACGCATGCTGTAAGACTGGCAATCAGAGATTAGAATTTCTGGCCACTGGCTTGCTATTTATTGGAGGCGTTATTGGTTTAAATAATTAAAAAAAAAAGCCGTGGGTTGGGTCAAAATTTGGGAAACTTTGATGAATGCAACATAGCAATAGTTGAGTACTAACTGTGTTCTGCTAGGAAGGTTGCTGTTGTGGGGGCACAGCATTGAACTGGTTTCTGGTTCTTGCATTGCAACTGACTCCTTGCGTTATGTGCTTCTGGGGGAATTGTGTCATGTGCTGCTCTGGTTTGGCTCGTGATTGTGCACTTTAATTTGAGATTTTTTTTTTCAATCTCAGCAGTTAAGAAATCAAATTAATCTGCCATTATAAAAACTGATTACCTGGCTGGGTTTTATTTCCGATAATTTAGTTAATAAGTCTTCTAAATGACAGGAAGATGGGAACAGCCAAAAGATGAGACAGTTCTTATAACTGATGTTTCATTATATCCAGGAGTTTGGTCTTAGCAGCAGGAAAATAAGCCATTCCTCATAACTGAAGTCAACAGTGAATAGAGTTTGTTTAGCTGGTTCCTTGATCTTTCATTAAGAGCCTGAGCCTTCCTGAAAGCACTGGATATTGATAGCAGGCAACCAGCTGACAGAGGAGAGCCGTGGAAAGAAACCTTGGTTTTGCCCAAGATGTAGGGGAGTCCCTTATGAGTCCCTTTGTATGTTACTGGTTCAGCAGGTGGTTTGGCTCTGTGGTGCAAGCAGAACATGTTCTGCACACAGAACATGAAGTTCAGGTTTGTCTAGGTCTGATCCATTCGTTTTTCTTCTCCATGCTTTATCTTTGTGCTTGGACAAGTCATTCTGCTTCCTCACTGGAAGTTGAGAGGATAAATACATTATAAAGCTGGGAAAGTGTTAAATGCTGTGTTAATAGGGGTCATATACATGCACTTAGATAAACAAAAAAAAAAAGCCTGGATCTTGTCTGTTTGCAGGAGTGGGTTTGGGGAGATTATGATTACTTCCTCCATCCTTAGTGAAAAGTCCAAGCAGTTCAATTGCAGGTCCAGATCTGAAACCAAGGGCAAGGAGATCATACGAGTGGTTTTCCTCTTTCTCTGTATTTTCTCCCTCCTCTTTCCCCTTTGCTCCCCTTTCTCTTCCCTGTCTGATGCCTGCATAGGTCCTAAATTTAGTCCCCATAGATAATGCAGCAAGGACATTGCTGTATTTTATTGCTGAATTAAACCCATTGTTTGTTCTTTGTCAATGTCTTGTATGACAAATGTAAAAAGGAAAAGTTCTAGAAAATAAGAATGTAAATCTGCCAGAATTGCCAAATAATTCATGAGCAAGGTATGCCCATGATAACTAAGAGTTTGTATATTATTATGGATTTGATATCAAGTATGTGGTGCCCCTTTTTATGACAAATTAATGTGAACTCTAATTATTTAGCTTGATTCATGTGCTTTACTCACCCAGGACATTCAGTTGCTGTAGAAATACTTCTAAATATTGCTTTAGTGATGTCTACTGCAGGCTAGGTTTATGCAAAGGTCATTTTCTTTAGCCCGAAAGGAGCTATTTACAGCAAGTGGAATATCAAGCCAATGAGGTAAAGACCAGAATGTTTTGTATTTTAGAAGAATGGAGATGCCAACCCCCAAACCCAATGGGTTTATTGCAGGTTTTGCCTGGGCAGAAGGTTTTGCCATCCTTTTTAAATCTGTTTTGTCAGAGTGTGATTACTTTTTTTTTTACTTTTTAGCAGAAAATTCACAAATGTGAGGGAAAAGAATGCCAATTCTGAATGATGGGCAGTATACTTCTCAAATATGATATTTTTGGTTGCCTGCTCCGGTAAAGACCAATTATTTTGTTCTCTGAGATTGAGTAAAGCTGACAGAAAAGTAGGAGAATAAAATCTACTAAGGTGAAAATACCCAGTATCAGGCAAAATGCATCCACAGCTTCCGAGTCTGAGTCTTCATGCAGTCATCCTCTCATTGGATTAATTAACACCTCGCTCTATTTGGGACATAATTATCAACTGGCCTCACCAGAAATTCAAAGTGAGGTTTACTTCTTCTCTGCATCAGGCATTTATCATTGATTACCAGCATAGCTTGATAAAGGGCTTGTGCCATTTGAGATATTGACCACTTCCCTAGAGATGCAGAATGAAGTGGCTTGCCCCAAAGTTTCACAGCGTGTCAGTGACTGAATGAAGATTCTGCTGCCCCTGGCTCCAGTTAAAACCCTGTTATCCTGCTTGTCTTTCTCACCTCACAGGGGGAGCATACAAGAAAGCTCTCTGGTTTGTGGATGGTTGGGTTTTTCCTGCTGTGTTCGGGAGAGAGAAAATTTTGCACTGCACTGTTGGTGTTCCCTGAAAGGCTCCTGCTGCTCAACTGGAAAAAGAAAAAGAAATTGAGGAGAAAATGCTTTCTGTCAGTGCTGCTTGTAGAGTTGCAGGAGAGAATGATTGCTTCTCTCCTTGTGACCTCAACATCGTGGCCTCTGAGTAATACCTAGATGCAAACGTTTTGACAAATGTTTATTGATTTTCAGTCTTCCCAGGCCTAAAAAGGAGGAAGTTTTAGACTCTACTCTTCTGTGCTTGAAAGGCTTGTGCAGCTGGTCCAGCAGGGCTGTGTTCCCTGCTGAGATCTCCTTCAAAGTCTAAAGCAGCAGCATTTAGAGTCTTAAGTCCCAGGCTCCTTTGGAGGTAGACCTGCAGAAGATCTGGGCAAGACCATAGTTTATCTAGATCAGTATAAGTGATGTGTTGAAGCCTGCTTTGCTGTGTTTGTCATCACATGATGTCTTTGTTTTGGAGTCTAATAGAGGTGTGTAATAACGCAAGTGTTTTGGAATGCTCAACAGCCAGTGAGATCATTCTTGCGAAGAGTGTTGCGTACAAAGGAGGGCAAAGTGACTGGGGAAGTAGTTTTGTTTGTATTTAGGCTGGTTTTGGCAAGGGCTAGGTAAACATGAGTTATAGCTGAAAATAAAATGAAACCATCCCTTCCCTAAAAGCTTGGCTAGATTCATTTCCATGCTTCCCATTTTACAACAAGGTAAAGTCAGGGAAGCCTCGTACAGCCTTGCTCCTGTGAGAGCCTTCTCTGTTTCTCCTGTCAACTGTCACAGCCTTTTTAAATCATCACCAGGCTATGCTTTTGGCAGAATTATCCCAGATATAATCTCACTGAGGTCAATGCTAAAATGAACTGGGGTTTCTGGAAATCCATTTTCTGTCCTGCCTGTATTCATTTCTTCCTCCTGCCTTTGACCATGACCACACTCAGAACCAATGTTGGTTAAGTTGGGACACTGGATTTGTGCAGCAGATGCCATGGAAGGCACGTAGTGCTGGATGGACTGTTGTGTCTAACCAGTGTGCATGTTAAGTACTAGGCTAAATCTTTTTGGATTACAAAAGTGAGAGGAAGAGAGATTATTTATAGAAGGTATTTTCTTTCCATACCCCTGATTTTTCTGTGTTTACAATTTTGCTCTGAACTAGAATGAGCCTGTGTGATACGTTTCATTTCTTCAATCTATTCCAGTCATAAAGATTTGAAGTAGCATCCAAAAAAAAAAGTGCTGATTCCTTCAGGATGGCACTCAGCAGTCAGCACAGCACTCTGTCACAGCTCTGCTTGCCAGCATGCTTCATGCTATTTATATTTCTCCAGCAGACTGGGGTCTGTGGATAGACCTCACAGGAGTCCTGGCAGTCCGATACATGCGTTGTATGTCCTGTAGTAACAGCAATGTCTTTCACACAAATGCTCAGATATTCCTGAAACCAGGCATCTGGAACACTTGGGTCTTATTCCTTTGTGTTAATATGGTTTAAATAGCTTTTCTGATCCAAATATATATAGATATATAACATTGTGGCAGACTCTTGCACATTCGAATCTTGCATCAATATGAGGATAACCATGGAAGTAAGCTAGATGATGCCTGCAGTAGTGTTGTGGGTGGAGTAAGGGAGTGAGGCCCAGAAAATTCAAGACATTCTTCCCTTCAGAGTTCTTTCAAGTACGCTAAGTCTTTGGAAATGCCATGGCTGGAGTGTACGTGCTATCCTTTTTGAATTTTGTGGAGAACAGAACAGTCTTGAATTAGATAAGAGATGAGGCGAGTGGATGCACAGCAAGAGAGAGCTGTGAAGCTGGGGGAGGTGGAAACTGGGACTGAAAGCAGAGGAGTTAGAAATCTGCCTCAGAGGGCTGTGCAGCAGTGCTGTTGTGAATAGCAGTGAGGAAAAGGCATCATGAGTGCAGGATCAGAGAACAGACTATAGAGGCTGTGAAAGAAGGATGAGGCAGCTGCGAGAAGGCGGGTGGGCATGAGAATTAAAGATGATGGAGCTGCGCTCAAAGGAGGGGGAAAAAGTACCTCTACAAGCAAATGTGGTAGTCAAGATCTGGGGATAAAATAACTGAAAACAGTGTGACTGTGCAGACTGGGATTTTCCCACAGATGTGTTTTAGAAGCTGGATGTGTGGAAATAGACTTTGGTTTACATCTGAGAGTCACCAGACTGTCTGAGAAGAATGACCAAGAGAGAGAACAGAATCAGCAGTGTGACCTGAGCCTGAAGCTGAGAGAGATGGGACCCAGAAGATGTGCACTGTGACACTGAGGAGGGAACATTGTGAATGAAACGGGCAAGGCCAGAGGGATTTGTAACGGGAGGGACTGGAGTCTGGAGTAGGGGCTAATCCACCTCTCTTGACCCTAGTAAGTGCAACACTCAATAAGTACATCCGCCTGGTTTTTGTAACAAGTAGAGCCTTTGCAGAAATGTCTCGATAATTTCAGTTCCCATGTTTTTTTTCCGGTTTTCCAGTCTTCTTTTCCCAATTTGCAGTTCCAGCTGGACAAGCTCTCAACAGAAGTGCCTAAACTGATTGACACAATACCTGCTAGACTGACTTAACTGGGTTTCTGCCTTTCCCCTTAGGAGAATTCTGTCTTTTGCAAGAAGTATGGACACATCAGAGCCCCAAATGTGCACTGGGGACTGCAGGACAGCCCCACCTTTGCCAAAAGGAGTTTCTTGTAAATTGTATGGTCAGTTACTGGCTCTAATGAGGAGGAAGGAGCATCGTGGTGAAATCTCTCCTGTTACCTATTTAACACGTCAATAAAATACCAGGAGAACTACAACTATTGCTACACTTTTTTTTTTAACAGAAAGAATTACTGTTACTGAGTGATAAATGATTTGGGCTTGTGGATTTATTTTGTTAGGCTGTTTTAGCTCTCCTCTCTGCTTCTCCTGCCCATTTTGGCATGGTTGGATTTGTTAACAGAGACTTCAGCTGAGATCTGATGTGTGCACTGTACGTAATCCTGCCTAGCTGCAGGATCAGGAGTCGGTCCTCTCAACCTCAGTTCACCTGAGGCTGGAAGAATTGTAAAAGCAACCTATTTACCCTCGGAGAGGATGGAGGGTCCAGTTCTTGTCATGCTTCACTGCTTGCTCTCAGCTGAGGCACACCATTTGCAGACTGTGACTCTCATTTCACAGCTGCAGGGTGAGCAGAGAAAAAGCAACACCTATGTGAAGGGGCAGAGACATAAAAGGGTAGGGGAAAAGCTGCTTTGTCCAAAGACATGCACCAGAGTCTCCAGGGAACATCATCCATCTATAATCTTTACCCCACACACAAATAAACACATATGAGCACAGGCACAGACTGGGAGCCTTGATGCACAAATAAAGGGAACAAGAATCAATATGTTGCTGACATGAGGAAGATAGTGGTGGGTTGTGCCTTTGGTGCTGGGGTCGTCTCTCTAGTGTGTAGTGGGCAGATGATTTCTAATGCTTTGGAGCAGTAGAGAATTATTAATATTTAAATATGTATGCCTCTTCCATTCCACTTTTTCTGAAAGGCGTGTTATTATAGGTCATGCTATCCCAGAGGCTGTTAAGAAAATGGAAACACTGAGTGTTTTGTTGATGTCTTTTTTTTTACTCCTTCCTGTCCCAGTGTTGCTGGTAGAACTGTCAGGCTGTCCTTGTAAAAAATTTGAGATGGAAAAACTGATGCCAAGTAAAATAATTGATAGTGCATAATGCCTTTTCTCAGACTTCTGCCTGTTTTCCAGAACTCCTGGCTGCCTGGATTGGAAAGCTTATTTCTGTATAGAAAATGCAGAACCAAAACAAAGGAAGGGATTTTAAAACCATATGTGTTTTTTTGGTTCCTGGCTTGGAATAGAGGAATTATTTAAGAAGTCACTGCTGCTTTGAGGATGCTTAGGACTTACAGGACATTGAATGAGAAGTCAAGGAGTACTAGAAATAGTGACATTTATTCCTCTTCAGATGCTTTTAGGCAGTGATAGACTGTCCTCCTTTAAGACAGTGGAAAATGTTGCATAAATTAAAGGTGTCTGGTCCCTGCAGTGGTGTGTGCGCTAGGCTGCGGGTAAATCAATGCAGCCCACTTTTAACCATCAGTTACCAAAAATTCCTCTCATGGGTGACGAGCACTTGTTGTTTATAGTGATACATAGCAGGTACCCCTTCATATGGGGGAGGGCTGTGTGGATAATACAGATCTTGCTACTCCTCCTAAGGTACAGAAACTGATGAAGAAACTCAAGTGACTTGCCCCAAACTCTCTCAGAAATGTGCACGTTCCTATAGTTGATTAGTATTTGAAGGATTAATAACCAGTCCTTGGGGTAAGCACCTTAGTTTTGTGTGACATGAGGTGAAAGAGCAAGAGGTGGTTAAAGAATTGGAAGAGTTTCTCTGTCAGCTCTCAGGGCAGAGCAGGAAGAGTGTCGTGGAAGCAGGAGATGAGTCATTTTGCAGGGAGGAAGTTGCTACGGACTTCTTGTATGTGGAAGCTGGGTAAAGTTGTAGTGTCTCCAAGGACAATGGCTGAAGAGTATATTTAAAACCTGATCTAAAGACCACCGCAATCACTATAAAGCTTTTCATTTTTTTCCCCTTGTGCAGGGAGAGTAATTTCTCAGTAGCAAGAATAGAATCAAGTGCTGCATTCCTGTATGACTGCAGGGAGACCTCCATGCCTGCATTGCCTTTCTGTGTCTGAAATCCATTCCAACAGTGTTTCCTGATGGTGCTAGGCAGTGAGAGCCAGGGGCAGTACCTCAAGCTCTCCTTGTCCGTATGCAAGTTCTCAGGGGGGTGGTAGGACTGCTCTGCTACCTCCTCACCCCAACTCAGTCCTACATTTCCTTGCTGTACTGCGAGGGTGCAGCAGCCAGGAAGGAGTGCTTAGCAAACACTGCTTACTCTGCTGCTGTACCTGTGCAGGGAAACTGATGTGCTTCACCCTGAATTGAATTAATTGCTCTTTATACAATAATTGATTATTCTCCTTGAATCATCAAGTTTCTTAAACTCTGGGATTACAGACAACTTTTTAAATGCCTGACTTGCAAACATTGAAAAGTAAAGTTGGATTTCCTTATTCATTAATTCCTCTGAGGCCTCTTTCTGTTAAAACAGTCTTGAAGGTGTTCTCTCTGAACCAGGATTAGTCCCACTTCAGTATATCTTTATCCTCAGGACGTATTTGGCAAACAGAGTATTTGAGGTGCTCTCAAGACACGCCACGGCCGAGGAGAAGTTGGCAGAGTGGCGAGAGGTCGGCAGCGCTACGGGGGGCTTGGGCAGAGCCGGGGATGGATTCAACGTGACAGCGAAGTGGGATGGGAAGTGCTGGCTGATGTGTGTTTTGTGAGAAACAGTGGTAACTGCTCAGTAGTTTCTGCTACGAGAGCTCAACTGTGTGCAGGGATTTAAAAATAAAATATTCAGTTTTTTCTTTGTTAATCATCACCCCCACAAAAAATGTAGGTAGAAAGGATGGCCAGTAATTAACACAAAAATGTAGGTAGGAAGGATGACCAGTAATTAACACAGAGGTAAGAACAGTCGTGCTGGAGCAAACAAAGGTCCTTACATTTAGATACTTGATCTCTGATGATGGATGGTAATATATAGGATGCTTAGGAAAGAATATAGGAAACAGACTAATCCTCAAAATGTAGCTATGTCAGAGATCTCTGCAAAAAAAAGCTCATGTCTCCTGTTTTGCTTAATTTTCTTTTTAATAATTCTGATTGTATCTGCCTTTTTACTGCCTCTGAGTGTTGAATTAACACTTTCATAAACTCATTCGTGATGACTCCCATATTACTTTCTTTAGGGACAGTAAGTATTCTATTCATAAATATATATAGTTAGCGTTGTTTTACCCTTGTGTACATGACAGTATTTTAAGAATATTGAATTAGAATGCTCATTCAGCATTGCGGATCTTTCTGAAACTCCTTGCAGTCACGTTTAGATTTAATTACCCAGTATAACTTTGTATCTTTACCAAACCAATCAAACAACTATTTTTTTCAAGTCAATTAATTGTGTGACTGCAAGGCAATCTGGCTTCTAGAGAGACACTTGGAATGTGGGTGTTTTGCATATAAATACAGATTTTCATGCTGAATATTAATCTACTACTGATGGTGGAGCGTTGCTAACTATTTTTCAGATTTAAATGACCAAATAAAATGGCCACAGGTAAATTCCAGGATTTTTAAAAATATCCACTCTTGTGGATAATTGGTAGGGAAACTTCCTATGTCAGGCAAATTTCACTGTGCCCACAGGGACAACACAATCTACTAAATCTCCCCATTGCTGTTCTTGTTAGCTAACGTGTGTTTTCTGTTGGGATTAGGAAACAAGACTGAAAGCAGGTTTATTATAGATATTTAAGGGCAGAAATTAAAATGTCTTGCTTTTCACATCTATAACTTCAGACAGCTATACCTCAGCATGCTGAAGTAATCTGTGTCTGGTTATGGCAGCAAGGAGGGAACTGGTGGTAATTGATAATATGGTTGCTCTGTGCTCATTTGCACTGGTAAAATTGATCCGAAAAAAAAAGCAGTGCTTGGGATGGCAACCACAAATGAGCCTCATAAGGCAAGCCTAGTGTCTGAAAGTAATTTTTAATCCAATATGAATTTTAAAGAACAGAAAAAGGCTTGATTAAATCATAAAGAAAGCAAAGTTTCATTTTCATAAAGATGCAATAAAATAAGAGAGTAATAAAGTGTTAATAATATCATTTTCCTTACGGACTATCGACTCGAAATGGTTTCAGCAAGTACAGGAGTTGGATGGAAAAGGCAAACACTTTGTAGGGTGAATTTCTTTAAGGGGAGCTAGAGATTCTTACAGCAGAAAATAACAAATTTAAAAGAAAGGAAGCTGAAAGGGAAGGTGCCCCTCGTGGTCTGTAGCCAGCTGTGGGTGCTCTGCGATGCATGAATCACTTACCCAGGGAGCAGCTATCCATCAAGCCAGTTTTTTTCACATGAAAGAATTCACTGAAGACGTCCATACCTTTTACCCAAACACTGCAGAGTTTGTCAGATACCGAGTACTTAGCCTTGTCACGACTGAAGCCTCCTGAATGTTTAATGTCCCCTGTGATAAGAAGCGGCGTTTGAGGGGTGGGCGGTGGCGGCCGGGCTGAGCAGGGCTCTACGAGGTTACTTTGTGCCCGTGTGCGACTTCTTTGAAGCTGAAATTTGCATACAACAGCTCTGCAGATTCTTTTTGCATTGTGAGAGAGAGGTATTTTTAATGACTTGCAAGTGCATTTCTTTGACAAGGGGGTTGCTCTTTTGCACATTTAACTGGTATCATCGTAACTGCAGCGTTGCCAAAGTTCTAAATTCTTTTCTAGAAGGCTTTGTTAAGCTGATGCCCCCTCTTTATAAGTTCATCTGCTCTCCTTGGTCCTCTTCTACCTCTGTCTGGGGAGTCAGAAAAGTACATGGCTAATATTTATGGGCATATGTGGTATGCTGGAACTTCCCAGCTGGAATCTCTTGACACACAGCCATCATGTCTTGATGCTGAGCAGCTCAAGGGCAGAAAATGTAGTAAGGCTGTGGTCTGAGCTAACCAGGAAGGATTACTTGAAACCATCAAGTTCTTTATTCACTTGATGTCAGAAGAAATCTATTTCCTGGGTTATCAAGTTAGTTCTCCAACTTACTGTCTCTGCTTTGTCCTTCTCAATTACTTCATTTGGAAGTCAGTGGCTATTTAATAGGCGTTTCTATTATCTCCTTTCCAGTGCATCCCCAGGGAAAATAATTTGAGAGAAACGGAAGACTTGGCAGCCCTAATTCACCATTAGCTACCAATTATATTTGTGGATGGTCAGTATCAGTCACAGAAATAATGCAGAATGATTTAATTCTCTGCTTTGTCATGCTGGCCTGCTTCCCTTTCTGGTGAGTGCACTTAAAAGTAGAGAAGAGGGAAAGATACTAGCCAGGTTATTCCCACTTTATGAAGTGGGAATTTATTTTTGCCTCCCAGCTCTGATCCACACCACAGTCATTGCCTGTCAGAGGCCTTTTGACCCACCTGAGACAGGGATGTCGTTCTCAGGCTGGTTTGGTGCCATTAGCAGAGAGGGCAGAGGATCACAGTGAGCCAGAGAGACCTCATTAGTGTTTATCCACAGGGACCTTGCCTGAACTGTGCACTGCTCGTGTGCAGGACTGCAAGTAATTAAGCTTGCTTGACTGGAGAAAGTCATGATTTAGTACTCTGAGTAAATAAGAACAGGATTAAATTATCACTGTGACATGACACTGACCACAGTTCATTTTTGGGCCTAAGTCACAGCCAGCTTTGTGTCAGCTAACTCGCCAGGACTGATGTGCACTTGGCAGTGCATTAGGTTACACGGGATAAAACAGTTGTGACCCTTTGCCCTGCTTCTCCATGAGCCAGAGAGCTCAATGGGCCACAAATCAGCACCTGATGGGCTGTAATCCTTAGCCTGTGATCCCAAATTGAATGTGGTTTACCTTGAAATGCCAGGCTGAAGAAGACAATGGCTTGGGAGAGAGCATGGGTTCTTGTCGATTTTTCTTCCTTTTACAGAAAAGCATTGAGGGCTTTCAGATGGCTGTGGTTTGAGAATGTTTAATTCACATGATCTATTGTAAAAGTCATTGCATGGGTGTTCGCCCTGGTATCCAGAGCAGTGCTTTATAGAGCGATTGAACACAGGATTAAAACAAATGTTTTATGGTTTGTAGTTTTGCCCATGTATATGAAAGAACTGCCTTATTTAATTATTATATTCATGCTACAACTGTCTTAATTTTCCATTTTCCCAGATGTGAAAATAGGAAAGTACAATGTCAGAGCAGGCTGCCCCAATTTTTGCATGTGTGATAAGTGAGAAATGCAGTAATGACCCTTCTCTTTTTTTCATTATTAGCCTAAGTAGTGGTCATTTGCCTGGTGGCTTTTCATGCAGCTTCTTGTGTGTTAGTCTGATTCATTTGCAGATACTGTCTTTATTGTGAAGAGGTGCTAGTTCCTTGAGATGTGAAAAACAGAGACCATAAGGTGATTTCAGATTACTCAGAGATTCCCTAATACTGGGAACTTTATCCTTTCACAACTAAAATGGTTTTAGCTTTCAGTATTTTTTTCTTTATACATTACCAGTGTTAAAAAAAAAAAAGTCATAGAAATAGTAGAGAAAATAAATAGACCTGAAAAAACCACAAAACCTACTGAGGGCAGAAAGTGATGTCATATATGAACAGTGGTGGATTTTACAAGAGCAAATACAAATTTTCCAGGTATATTTAGAAGGTATTGGTTTTATGAGGAACAACTGCTTTTAAATCAGAAATTGCTTGTAAGATGTTTATTTTAATCCACACATCTGACCAACTGAGGGAAGATTATGCAGTGTGTAATATCCTTTCAGGACTGCTTGAAGGAGATCTCAGACTGGCAGCCAGGACACCTGTTGTAGTGCTGACTCAGGTCTGCAGCATGATTTTGGGCACAGTGCTTCAACCCCATCGGTTTTCATTTCCACTCTGACCTTGAGCAAATCTTGTCTGTTTAGGATGCAGATGTATTATAAGTCAGGTTCCCTTTGATGAAGTGCTTGTGCTATGCAGTCATGATTTCTGCTTCTGAAATAATCTTTCATTAAATCTCCCTGGGTGAGGGGCCTCTCAGACTCCTTCTAATTTAGGAGCCATTTAGAGTAGATACTTTTTTTTTGTCAGTGTCAATGATTTTTTAATTGGAGCTGCATTTTCAATGCAATCAGAATTTTTTAATTTGCTTTGCACTGTTGTCGTCTCATAGTTCATTAGCATTGCTGGGGTAACTAATCTTCAAACAAGTTCCCCAGCCAGGAGTTCTGAAGGCACCCCTAGTCCCTGCCACAAGGAGCCTCTGAGCTTTGCATGGTCTGTGGATCTGAGCTACAGAGCCTGTGAAGTGCTGAGCTACCCCAACTTGACTCTTAACTTATGCAGTCACTGGGTGATGGGTTTTTTGGTTAGGTTGGGTTTTGTTGTGGATTTTGGTTTGGGTTTAATGGTTTATGGGTTGTTTTGTTTGCTTTTGGTTTCATTCAGGTTTATTTTTATTTTTGCTCACTGTGGATTTTAGAGTTACTGTTACCCAGTGAAATCCTAAAGGGATAGTGAAAAAGGTGACATGAGGGAAAGACACAAGCTGTGCTGGGTTTGGTCAGGGGCTGTCAGAGGGGCAGAGGGCTTGCTAATGAACAGTGAAAGGAGAAGTAAACAGAGGGTGCACTCTCCACTCTTAAAACTAGGTCAGTCCTCATTAGGCAACATCTTCATATGTCACATAATGCATAAATCCCAGAGTGCAATACTTCTTTTCTGAATATAAATGGACTTCATGTTATTTCTGTGGATATGAGAACCTGCACTGGACTGTATTCTTATCTTAGCACTGGTATTTCCCCAGCTCCTGTAAAATGCTGGATATTAACTCTGGAGAAGTTTATGCCTTGCCTTCAGTTTGCTGTCTCAAGCACTGCAATCCTGATTAGGTTCTGCAACAAGCACGTGCAAATCGTGCTACAAGTGTTTCAGATGGCATTTTCATACTCACGGCTCTTGGCTGCTCCGCAACATGCAGAAATGCTCTACCATTTATATAGCTTTAGCAAACTTCACCAGAATTACTTGCCGAGAGCAAATGGCACCATTAAAGCTTCACCTCACTAGTGCTGCAGGCTTCCAAATGCCCATTCAGCCTTGTCCTGAACCCTTCAGATCTGAAGTTGCACTTGCTCCTAAGGTGCAGATTTCTCATCGTGTGCTGGTTTTGTTCATGTAGGCTACTTGAGAGTAACCCCCTGGAGTGATCCTATGGAGTAAAACGTCAGTGAGGCTGGGATCCTTATTCTTCTAAGCCAGCAGCAATTGAGCTAACATCTAATGGGTTTCTCCTCCTGTGTACTTGTTTCTTCTGTTTTTTTTACACAGAGAAACCTCTTTACAAAAGCCCTGCTGCCATTTGTGCAGATCACAATTTGTGCTTTACTGACTTGTGAACATTGGACCTGTGACTGTAGCCTAGGTTTACCAAATGTGAAATGGGGAGGGTTGTACCACATGGAAGAGCTTTCACATGCTACATTCTACTACATTTTAAAATGGCCAGTTGGAACAAGCTTTGGAAAAATAAAGTTTCCATTCTATTGGATCAGTTTTACCTTGAAGTGATGGCAGAAATACGTACAGGAACTTGTTGTTTGTCCTCTTCAGTTCTCTGTTTATTTACATATTCTATTTTTAAATGTAAATCTATGAAGGCATTTAACAGTAACAGTTCTGTCATCCCATTCCATGTATAGGTTGGCCTTGTTAATAAAGCTTTAACAAATATTCTAGAGCTTAGCCAAACATTGAGAGTGTGGCTCATAAAGGGGGATGCTGCATATCCAGGTTCCACATGATCCGTCGCCCTCTGGGTTGTCAAGAATGTTATGGGCACAATGAGTGTAAGTGTAACTGAATTTTTGAGTATTTGCCCTGAAATAAGAGCATATGGCTTGTTGTGTGCTCATTTCAAATATGATATGGAATTAAATGTCCTAGTTTAGTTCCTAGTTTCTGCCACAGTCACCGAAGGTCTCAGAGGAGCAGTAGTGATTCAGTCCAAGGTGTCTAAAAAAGGTGTAACGGCGTGGGTAACGTGTCTCCCAAGAAGCCACAACCCCTTTAGCCCAGCCTCTGGGAGACTCTTAGTGAAGATCTGTCACCCATGGGAAAGAAACGTGATTCAGAAAGAGATTTTAGGAGAACCAGTTTTCTTTGTCTCCCAGGACATTCACACACAGTAACACACTAGTAAAACATAGTCAATATTTTCACACTCTTTTCTCCCAGAGTTCTGAGTATTTTGCAGGCTGCTTTCAGTGAAGCTTGTACCAGCATGATCAGGTTGATCATGGTAATTCTCTTTTCTCTTTAATTATTTAAAACTAATGGTAAAAATGAGGTCTAGATGACATTCCAGGATGCTTTGCATGTCATCTTCTGTCCCTTTTGATTACATTTGTTCACTTTCTAATGAGGGACTATGTCTTAAAAATTCATACTTGCAGGTTCAAATATTTCCTTAATATCAAAATACCAATTAAAAGATTCTGACACCAAATATATAGGTTTAATAAAATATCCAGTTCCAAAATGGATTGCAGCTCTACATCAGCTTCTTGCAGACGTGCACAGAAAAGACTGCAAGTAATTGAGCAGTAAATGTATCTGGATTGACTAGTAGCATTATTAATATCTGTCATGGGTAACAACTACTTTCAATATATAGCAATAGGTTAAAAGTGAGAATTACAATGCTGTGAGTTGTGCTAGCTTTTCTGAGGCTGAGGACTAACAAAGTATTAACCGTGAATTATTGTTTTGTCATTGATTCCTTGCAGTGTCTTATTGAAATACGTTATATTGTTATATTTAGAAAGGCACAATGTCTCAGACAGCCACCTTAAAATAAGTAATTCATTAAGTAGGGGAGCACAGAAGCAGAAGGGAATTGGGAAGGATTTCCACATGCCAAGAAGCATAACAATATACAAGAAAAAACATGTTCGGTCATTTGTTATAAGCTCTTGGCTGCGTGGAATATTGACAGAGTGAAATTTGATTCTGGAAAAAATACCCTATGTTTTGGAGTATTTTGGATAAGATCAAGTACTGTATGAGCTTCTCTTGTCTGTCAACATGCTTGTGCAGCCCTTAACAAAACTGACTCTTGAGAGTACAATTCAGGTCAAATGGGGCTGAGCTTGAGGGGAGAAGGTGAGGTTGTAAGGCAGAACTAAACTGACTACCTGTGCTCATTTTACCTGTGAAATTCAGCAGCCCTGAAGGGTGCAATGCAAGTTGCTCTTTCAGCCTCTGTAGGCTTCAGTCCCATTAGGACTGAAGTTTAATTCATTATCCACACATGCATTTCATCATTAATATCTCTCTAGGTGCAAGAGAGATCAGAATACAGTGTTGCAGCTGTATGGCAGCCAGCAAAAAGCTGCACAGTGGCCTTAACTAACCTTTATCAGCTCGCACTGATGGAGAAAACCAAGTGAGCAGCTGAGGACTCCTAGTTGCTTGTATGAAAAAGCTCTCTCTTAGAGACCAAAATGAAGATTTGACAGTATGCTTTTGATTATTAAGCAAGAACGGGTGTTTAAGATGTTTTCTCCCAGTAACAATTAGTATATTTTCAAACAATAAAAAAGTCTAATTGAAGACTGCTCTAAAGTTAAATGCTGTTGTAATATGTTAGTTTCCTAAGGATTTCTAAAGGAAAGGAAGCAACATGGATTTACAGCTTCGCATGTGCCTGAAAGAATTAACACCTTGTTGGAGTAGCATCTGTCAACAGCAGTAACATTGTTAGTGTCAGTGTACACTGTGGGGTTGTAGGAACATTCACGCAGTTTGGCACTTTCATTCTTCCCAGAAACCCTGATAGCACTGGTACACCTGCTGCCTGGATCATGGGCTGAGTGGGATGATACCAGAACAGTACGATCTGAAGGTACTGGACTTGCACAGCTGGTATAAAATACTAAAATTTACCTCAACTGAATTGTGGCCAGAATGGAAAATACTGACCAAAGCCAATCATCTCACAATCCTACAAACAGCAATCCCGTGTCAGATGCTGTGAGCTCTCCTGGACTGCAGTAGGCTGGAATGAGCATCTCCCATTGAGCTGGAATGCCTTTTGGGGAAGACTCCTCAAGGTTCAAAGACCATCAGCTAACAAAGCCAATGGCAAGTGTAGGCTCCTTCAGGTTTAAAAGACTGTCCACTGACAAATGCCAACAGATCCGAAGTGAGTAGTTGATTAAACCCAAGAAGAGGGAAATTTTAGTTATAGACTAGTCTCTGTATATCTGTATGTTTATGTGTCTTTGAGTGTGTGTAATTTCATTCAGGAAACCTTGCAGCAAATCCCATGGGAACCTTGCTGTTCTCAAATCTTAAATTAAGTCGCTGTTTTGATTGTAAAAAAATTCTGTTGAATCTCTTTGTTAAATTGGCTGATGATTAAGTGCTATTAAAATCACATATTTTAGTCTTGTGATCTGCCTCAAACTATTAATAAATCTGGAATTGCTGCTAAATATATGTAAAAATGACATCTGTGATGTGCAAAAAGGGCCCCTTTTTGGATCAGCCTCTCTGTGTCTGATTGATTGGGACTAACTGATAGATTGGATTGGTCTCTTTGGGTCTCATGCAACGAGTTGGCCTCTTTGGGTCTACTGGAATGGATTTACGTAATGGAATGGGTCAGCTTCTTTGGGTCCTGTACTCACACATATAACGGCATGAATTTCAACAAGACCAAGTGCCAAGTCCTGCGCTTGAGATGTAACAACCCCATGCAGTGTTACAGGCTTGGGGAAGAATAGCTGGAGAACTGCCTGGCAGAGAAGGACCTGGGGGTGCTGTTGACAACTGGCTGAATCTGTGCCAGCAGTGGCCAAGGTGGCCAAAGGCATCTTGGCCTGTATCAGAAACAGTGTGGCCAGCAGTAAAGAGAAGTAGTTGTGCCCCTGAACTCGGTGCTGGTGAGGCCACACTTCGAGCCCCTCAGTACAAGAAGGACATTGAGGTGTTGGAGCGCATCCAGAGAAGGGCGATGAGGCTGGTGAGAGATCTAAAGTACAAGTCCTATGAGGAGTGACTGAGGGAACTGGGGCTGTTTAGCCTGGAGAAGAAGAGACTGAAGGGAGACCTCATCGCTGTCTACAACTGCCTGAAAGGAGATTGTAGAGAGGTGAATGTTGTTCTCTTCTCACAAGTGACAGGTGATGGGACAAGAGGAAATGGCCACAAATTGTGCTGGGGAGGTTCAGACTGGACATTAGGAAATATTTCTTCACTGAAAGAGTTCTCAGACACTGCTGCTCAGGGATGTGGTTGAGTCACCATCCCTGGAGGTGCTTAAAAGGCGGGTAGATGACTTTCTGAGGCACATAGTTTAGTAAGTGGACAGGTACAATTGGACTCAATGATCTTGGAGGTATTTTCCAACCAGATGATTCTATGACTCTATATAAAGTATGCTAACTCTTCAGCCTTGTCCTTAGAGCCATTAATGTTTTACTTACAGAGGTTGCAATGCTGCCTCGGGGCTTAATTCCCACCAGGTTCTCAGGAAAGGGAGAAGCACAAAAGCCCATGCAGGTCCTTATTGATGAAGCTGCTGCTGTTATTGTTATGTTTGATTTGCTAAGCACTGGCAGGTTTCCTCATAGTGTGCCAAAGGGAGGTGGATGTTTCCTGATCTCTTGAATTTGAAATCTCTGTGAGATGTACAGTCGTTTATTGTGATCAGCTGATGCTTTTGGGTGTTTTTTGCAGTCATGCTAACAGCAAATGCCACTGTGGAATATGATCCTTGCTCAGCAAAAAGATATTAATGCACTGGAAGACTCCGAGGTAAAGTAAATTTTTGGGCATGTTATTAGCTTGGTTTTTTATGCAGGCTGATCTTAAAGAATTTTCTTGCCATGTATTCATCTTGATGGGTTTGAAGGAAGAGGGAGTAATGCTGGATTTGAGTAAAGGTTGAGACCTGGAGTGTGCAAGGAAGTGAATGATAAGAGGACAACTTTGGGAGAAACTGGGGGGGAAAGGCTGGTCAGAGCACATGCTGAGAGGAGATGTTTGTGCAGAAGAAAGGGGGTAATGGTTAACAAATTCCCTATAGCCCAGCTCATGAAATAAACAAGAAGTTAGAATTGTTAATGGAGGGAGCTGGACCTTTATGCTTTTTGGTGCCTTTGAAAAATATTTTCTTCATGAGTCTTGGATTGCTTTCAGAAGGAGTAATTCTTTTACCACCCAAAAGCCTCATGTGTGTCCCCAGTCTGTGTTTGCCATGGTGCCATGGCAAGCCATGGCTCATCCACCTGCTCATCTCTTCACTGTGTCTCCAAAAGACAAGCTCTGCAGAAGCACTTCTCTCGCCTTAGTCTAGAATATGCTTCCTTTTGGCTCTGGGGCATTCCCAACGGCATTGTAAATAATATATCAGGACTGTCCATCTTCATCATGACAAATATAGAAGAAAGATACTTGAATAAACTGTAAACTTGCTTTCTCTGTCTTTCCAAATCCACACATGGATGTTTATTTTTCTATGGGTAAATGGTGATTAAAGTAGGGTGGCATGTACACCAGAATTTTTGAGTATGAAGACTGGAGTTTCAGCTTTCATAGGAAAGATCTAATGTGATTGCACCCACCTACTGCTACTGTGTTGATTTCTGGGCAGTTCTGTAAGGCAAAATCAGAGTAAGCAAAGACTGGATTTAAACCACAGAACTGTGCAGATCTGTCTGGGTTTTTAAGAGCTTGGGCAGAGGTTTTCTCCAGTCTTATTCAATGGAATTTTACATACCGTGTTAGCAAATAATTTAGTCCTTTTTGGTTCCAGTACTTGAGAATCACACTTTGTGGTCCTGCTCAAGTATATACTGATCATCAGTTATTCCAGGGAGAACAGTTTATACATGCAGAAAGCTTACCTAGACTAAGCTTATTTAAAAATAATAATAATACTAATAAAAAATTGCTCTAGCCCTTTATTACTTTTGCGTTAGTTCAAAAATTTCCATGTTTTGAAAATGAAGCTCTGTCCCTTCTCATTAGGATTTTTGGACACCTTTCAAATGTTCTGTAACGTGATGTACTTTCTTCATCAGAACTTTCAGATTATACTATAATGTAACATAGTAGTACTAGTAATACCATTAATTCATCTGTTGGTTTTCTCAGTGAAGATCTCAGTTACTCTGGAACTGGAAATTTCTTAGAGAGAAGCATCAGTTTATTTTGACTATAGGAAGTTGATACCTAAATATGCTGAATGTTTTAGAAAAAAATGTATTAAAAATGTTTTCCATTTAAGACCAGCTGATTTTCACAGGGTGTAAAACTTGATACTTGACTGAATTGATCTGGTTACTAAATTATTACTGCTACTGTTGCTGCTACTTTCAAAACATATTCAGAAAATAATAAATTTTGTATTATGATGTAGTACTCACTGTTTTTATAGCATCCTTCATTTTAATATGCTTTATTTGATGAATAATTTAAACTAAGGTGCAGTATATGCTATTAATTATACATGTTGGGAGAACTTGAAAAACTTGAGAGTGGGAGGCCTTCGCCTGTAACACCTCAGGGTCTGTTCAGCTGTGACAAATCCAGAAGCTGTTGATCTCCTACTGAGTGTAATCGTTGTTGTGCAGTGACCTCTACAGCTAGGGGGCTGATAAAGGCTGCTTTGAAGCTGTCTGAGTGTCTGCCATCTGCAAGGGCAACCCGCGTGTCAAAACCAATCTGCCTAACTCTGGAGAGAGACCCAAGGGCTTTCAGATAGAGTTAAACTTGTAACAACCTGTCCCCATTTTGTTACTGACTGACAATCAGGAGATAGTTTCCTTGTGCTAACGACATCAGCGTTGTAAAAATACCACTGGTATATTCTTGATAAAACCTAAAAACTTATAATGATGGCAAACTTCTCTATGTGCAATGTGGAACTCAATATAGGCCCAGTTATTCCAGAAGTTTAGCTGTGGGTTCTTTTACTTGAAATTATTTCTACTTATTAATGAATTTTCTCTCTTACGACTTCTTTCATCTCTTGTGCAAAGGTTCCAGGCCGTGTCTTCTGGTGGGGATTGGTGCTGATGATAGCAGAGGTTTGTCAAATAGAAAACTTGTGCCATAGCATCCACGGGTGGTTACTGTTATCTGTGCTTGTCTTGTTACGTATATTACGACACAGTCTTAGGAATGGATTAAAGTCAGAGCCCTGTTGCACTGAGTGCTGCTGTGCACCCTGGGTCATCAGCCCCTGTTCCAAAGAGTGTCTGTTTGTACTTAGTCACCAGGTGGTGGAGGGAAGAGGATTATTCTCTCTCTGCAAGTCAGGCAGGGAGCAGCTTGACCAGCCAGTGCAAATACAGTTCTGAATCCAGAGCTGGTAACCTCAGCCTTGTCCTCTCAAACATCAGGTTTGACATGCCCCAGTGCTACAAGGTTGTTGGACATGAACCCAGTGAAGACTAACAAGACCTTCAAAGGTTTTAATAGAATTTCCGGTGTTTCCAAGCAAGGTGTTATTACATTATGCTTCTGGAATAAGCTTCTCTGCTCCAGGCTAACACATTCACATAGTTAGTTGTTGCAGCAAAAAGGGTTGAAGGAGCATTACAAGCAGCCACTAATGGTATGGCTTTCCTGTACCACCACTGCAGGCTGTTCTATGTTCTCTTGGTCCACACACAAAACCCCTGTCAATAGGTTTGGTGATGCTTGGCCGTGGATACACTTATCCAGATAGGTGTGTTGACTAAAGCCTGATTTTTGCTTTCTTCTTCTTGTTACCTCATCTATTCTGCATGGTGCTGCAGTGCCTTTGTGCATTTCCCACACCTAGGAAGGCAGCAAGCTCTTTTAAAAGTCAGATACAGCAGCACTACCACAACAGAGCAAAATGCAGGCCAGGCCTGTAGGAACCATAACAACAGAGCCTCGGGGGCATGGCAGAGTGTGGTGTGGGGCTCGGGCTGGGGCTGCTTACACCTGGCTTCAGCTGGTGTTCTCACACTCGTGCCTGTCAGATAACCTTAGCTGTGAGCAGCTGCTTCCTAACATCTACCAAATCCCTTTGGAACAAAGTCTGGAATTTCGGTAACAGAGAGGCAAATAGCACTTAAAATGGCACTCCCACTGTTTTGTGTTTCTCTTTTGACAATTAAAAAACAATCTAGATATGCTGTTAGCTAACACTGACAGAGAAAAAAAGGAAATTGACCTTCCCAAGAGACTTCAATTCAGTTCATCCATTAAAAATGAGATCTCTCATTTTGCAGATGAAGTATCTGGAGTGTGCGACACAGTGTAGGCCACGGATGGTGGACAGTCAATTGACAGGAGAGAGTGCTGGGTGGACTCCACCAGAAGGCTCCAGACTGCTACATTACTTCCCCAAGAGCAGCTTGTGAGTCCACTGATATATGCAGATTTATAGGATGATATGAGGTGAGCCTGGTTTTTGTCTTCCCAAACCCAGAAGCAATTACTGTTTCAACACAAACACTGTTTTTTCTTCCGACTAATTTAAGTAAAAACATGTTGTGAAAAGTGATAGTAGTAAAACTGTGGAAATCAATGGTGTCATGTGACATGCATCATGTTATCTCCTTCTGCAGGACTGCAAGGATGCTCAATACCTCTTAGTTTCAGGTCCCTCAATTTTTCATTCCCTAGAATGAAAAAACATATTTTTCACAAAGCAAATAAGCAAGAAGAAGGTCTGGTGAAGCAAATACTTGATATAGTCAAGGGCTTAATTATGCATCAGTGGATTCAATTTATAGAGCACAGAGCATCAGTTCTGGATGAAGTCAGTCGCCCACACAGAGCATTAAAGCATGCGCTGACAGAATGAATTAAATAGAGTGCTAGCCAGAAGTCCCTTCTTCCAAAGGGTAATTTGATTGAGTCCTACAGAAATTAGACTCCAGAAGCGGAATATTAACATCTCTTGTTTGAAATAACTCGGAATGTGTAGAAAGGAAGAGCATGTTTATTATTGGCTGGCTTGTTCTTGGGTGAAAATTTTTCCTTTGATACAGGCATAGTTCTCCAGAAGTTACCAAGTGAGAAGACATCTCTGTACACTTCGTTTGCAGAATCTAAGCATCTCAGACTATGTCAGTGATAATTTTTTCCTAGATGTGTTTTCATACAAGTGAGCAGCTTGTGTGACATCTGGATAATGCAGGTGGTGTAAAATGCATATGGGGACTAAAGAGCCTCAAAAGCCATCGTTATTGGCTTCTCTTAGTTATGTGAGTAAGAGAATGTTATTTGTGAGAAAGCAGTTGAGTTCATCCCAGTGCTCTTGGGTACTGTGTGCAGTGCTTTAATACAGAGTGTGTCACTCTCCAGAGAGAGAAAAGAACAGTGTTGAGGATCCAGAGTGAGGCCAATTGCATTCCTGTTTGTTTTTGAGTGGCAGTAAAAGCTTTTATGTGGCTGTGGCCTGCCTACATGTGACCCTAGGAAATCAATAGGCCTTGTGTTGTGTTGTTGCAAATAACCACTTCTTGGCTCTCAAGTACTCCTGTAGGGGCTTGTGCATCTGAACTGCTTAGGTTTTCTCCCACTACTCCTGTTGGAAAGAGAATTATCTTTCAGAACCACTTGACAGATTTGGAGACTTTTGCTTTTCTATTAGGAAAGCTTTCATAGAAGCAGAATGCATCAAGCAGCTAAAACTAGATTTTTTTACTTCGAATACGGAGGAGCAGAGTTGCAATCAAGCTGTCTTGAGCCCTTAAGTCTGACTGAGGCCTTGAAGTCCCATCTCAAGTCGTAGATGATGAAATGCTGGTTTACTTCCAAAAGAAGGGAAACAATATGCATTTATCTCTCATATGTTCTACTAGAGAAGCTGCTATCGGTTCCTATTAGCTGAAGTAGAGGTGAGCAGACACAGACTGAGTTGTGGTGAAGCACTCAGTGTTCCGTGGCCTTTCACAAGCCTCACCCACACATATATAAAAGGATTGGAGATGGTTTGGATCTTCTCCAAAACACAGTGCCTGGTTGTCTTCTTTATTCCACTAATGAGTAAGCAGCTCCACCTGAGGTTGGTAGATGCCGCAAAAAATGCATTGACATCAGACCTGACTTCTCTGTGGCCTGAGCAATCTGTTTGGCACATGATCTGAGGGTCAGGTTGACTGCACTGAGCTGTACAGTGTGTTTTGCAGATATTTTTCACTCAGTTGTTGGCAGGGCCCCAGGCTACTGCGCTTCACTCCATTGACTCTTTCACTTGCATTTCCAATTTTCTTTGCGTGAAGGCTCAATCTATCACAGGCAACCTTTCTGCTGCCCATTAATTCTCACTGACTGCCTGATTTACTGGACTCCCATGCTGCAGCACTTTGAAAGTTAATAGGATTACTAGAAATGCAAGAAACAGCTCAAATGGTGACTTTGGGGAAAAATAAAAAAAAAAAAACAGGAAAAAAGAGGTAATAGCCAGTTTGTCAGGATTCACAGAGTGAGCGAGTTCACCTCCGCCGAGTTATCCAAAATTGCATTTGACTGGTGGCAGCCTTAGTGGACCAATTGCCATTTTGATTGACAACCCCACAGCAGAGTATAGTGAGTCTGGTAAGAATTAAATGAAGATGCAATGACAGGAGTGGTTCAGGGCTGTCGTCAGGGTGCAGCCAGACTGCAGAGGAAGTGTGGATGCAAGGCTGAGCTTGAGTCCAGCCCTGCCAGTGATTCCTCCCTCCCTGCATGCAAGGCTCTGTTCTATCATATGTGAGACAGACTCGAGGCCACACTGGGAGGCACTATGGACTAAAACACTGCCTGTCTGCCTGCAGTGATGACCAGGATAGTTGTATCGTGCCAGATGCATTGAGCATTGTGTATTTAGCCTGCTCTGCAAAGAACATAATATCTCTGTGGGGTGCTGAGACAATAGCAGACAGGACTGGAAGGCAAACTGGGGGTGGCTGCTTGTATGATGCAGCCCAAGGCTTAGGCTTTACCTTGGCAACGTAGCACACTGAAAGGCTGAGGTTTTACTAGGGTATAGGCCACATTTTAGTCTAGATGACAATCTGCAGCACTCTTTTGTGCCCTATTCTTGTTGCCTTTAGACTAAAGAACTTAGAAGCTGTGTATAGGGCAGATGTGTTTTCCATTGCTTTGCTTCTCTGACTGATGTTTGCAGAATTGTAGTTTGTGTGGGGTTTTTTATTGGATACTGAGTAAGGCTGAGGAGTAGAGAAGGCTTATGTGTGCTCTACCGTGGGTTGAAAAGAAGCTGAATTCCTGTTTCTTTCGGAACTTCTCTTCAAATCCTCATTCTCTCAGTGTCCCCTTTCTTCTTTTCTATCCCTGGAAAGAGCAGGATTGGGTACTGTAGGCAAATCTGATTGCTGGTTCTCTCTAACTACAGCATCATGGAGAGTGAAGGATTTGGGATGTATTGGATTTGGCAATACATTCCATTCCTTTGGCCATCAGGAACTTTGGGAACAAAACAAGAACTAGCCTGAATAGAGAAGGAAAATATTGTGCTGTTAAACAGTTCAGGAATGTCTGGAGATCACAAAATCACATAGGGAGAACTATGGAAATGTTTTAACAAAATTCTAATTCCCTGAATCAGAGTAAAATTCAATAATAAAATGATTTTTATGCTCTCAAAGTTCTCACAAAAGGATGTGTCTTTGTGTTTGTAACACAGAGCAGGTGTTCACGTTGGTGTGTGCGTGAGACTAAGAAATCTAGAAACTATACAAGTACAGATGATGATGTTTGTTCTGTTATGAACCTAGGGAAAGGGAGAAGTGGGGAGAAGGTTTCCAAAGAGGGAATACATGAAGGAATTGTAAAGATGCTGCAAAGTAACCGTTCCTGGGGTGTTGAGGAGAGTGGTGGTGACTCCTGTTATGTTTGTCTTTTGCAAGGTTCTTCCTAACTTTTTGAGTATTCAAAACATCCAAACATTTCTGCTTTCTTTCTCTAACTCTGTGTGCTGTAGTTCTCTGTCAGGGCAAGGATTTCTTCAGAATTCATTAACTACTGAATTGGTATTGGTTTGGTTTTCTTCGCTTGGGTTATAATCTTGTTTGAAGCGATTGCAGGGCTCAGTATTGCCTGAAAGCAATTTGGGTGCGGTACATGGGCCACATCAAACGCTTTCCTGTGGCAAACACATGGGTGATCGTGTCCTTTTGGGAATATCAGCATGAAGGCCAAAGAATGAAGCTGAAAGACAGGATTGCTCATGCCCCAAGAGGGATGTGTCTGTGTTGGGAGATTCAAAGAGAGCTCTTTGGGCAAGGGCAGCAGCTTCTTGTTGCCCTCAGTTGGGAATAAACAGAGGGAGGGTTTCCACTGTCGCCATTCCTCACAAAAACACTTCGCAGTTTAATTTTTGATGGAGGGAAGAAAAGATTTATTATTTGTTTCTCAGTCTTTCCTGTCAAGCCAAGTGCTGTCTCGAGTTAGCATTACTTTCCTTTTTGCACCTTGAGGACACGGCGCTGTCATCTTTTATGTCAGTAAGGCTGCTCTAATTCTTTACTTCTGCTGATTTTTGTGAAAACAATTATGCATGATCTCTATGCTGTAACTTGCTGCAGCTCAGAAGGCAGCAGTACGTGTGAGATTTCCCAACGCCTCATGAGCAGAACTGTTTCCAGATCAGTCTGTTTGTGTAACTCCACATGCCAATCCCAGAGTGACTGTAGGCTCCTGAAATTGTGTGTCCTTGCACGTAACGAGAAAAGTCTGCGTGAGGATAGCAAGTGCAGTTTCAAAATAGGATAAGTCCAACTTCCAAACCTGAGAGGTAGGGGATAATTTAGGAACTAAAGAGTAGATGATTCTTCTCAGAACACCACTTCTAGAACTTTCTGCATGTGGATTTACATACCAGTAGAACAAATTATGTGTATCAGTGGGGAAAAAAACGTCTGTTCATATTTTTACAAATGTATTTATCCAATCAGCTGGTAGTTGTGAAATTCATATCTGATTAAAATAGAATCAGATTGACTTTTATCAAATTAGCTCTCTGTTAGGAAGAAGCCTGTCTGATTTCATCCTACACGTACGCACTGACACTTGGGGACTTTTGCCTGTATCTTATCATTAACAAGATAACTAAAGTGCCAAAACTTCTACGTGTGCAAGAGGCTCGTGCTCAGTTTTCAAGTTTCTTCTCACTTTATTGGCAGTGTAGCTGATCAGGGAGTTCTTGCTTAGACCCCTACAGCCTCTCTTTTTCTCTCAGGTTTGTAAGCTAAAGACACTGAGGTAAATTCAAACCAACCAGCTCATCTGCTGGAATAGTAACAATTCAGACAACTGTCATCTTTTACAATGCACAGCTCTCATAGGAACACTGTTCTTTCATTTCTGAATAGGTAGAAAAGGATGAATTTAGAAAAAAAGATGTGACAAAGTGAGAGAATCAAACACTGGTGCTGAAACTGAACTTCATTAATATTTTTATTAGGGGAAGGAGACTGCATGCAGAAGTTTATGTAGTATCAAGGCAAAATGAAGTTCATACAGTTCCCTTTTACACATGGGAGGGAAAAAAAGACAGCTTTTAGTCTCAGTAAGAGAACAATAAAAAAGAAAGGAAAGATAAATCTCCAGGGAAGCAGACAGCATGCGTTTGCTGTCTGCAGATATATACACTGAGCTGAGCAGGTCTTAAAGGTACCATTGAAAGAAAAGACACTGCCACAGTTCTGCAGGGTGTTTGTGCTGATGTATTCCCTTTACACATTGTTTTTTTACAACTGCATTTGAAGGGGGGGGAAATCATGAAAGGGAAAAAATGAGTGATCCTTCCAAACTGAGGTAAGTTCTACATGTGAAACCCTCCGTACTCGTCCAAAGCAAGCATGGAAAGCCACATGTGAGGTTCAGACATAGTCTAAAATCTGCATCTGCACTGTGGACCAGACCTAAATGGTGGGTGTAAATACAGTGCTGTGCAGCAATCCCAGCTGTGTCTGCACTGCAGCAAAGCTGTTAAATAGCTGGCAGGCAGCAGTGCTGGCAATGCCTGTAGTCTCGCCCAGCCCCTCCAATGCATCTGTGCTCAGCTACAAGAAGTGTAATTGCTGTGTAGATCTGAATTGGCAACCCCAACCTGCACACTGCAAACCCGATTGTCTGTTCAACAGCATCTTTCCACTGCTCTATATTTAATTTAGTATCAAATTTATACTGACTTTGAGAACTGCTTTCATAGCCAAGACAGTCTGTCTGAGGAAAATTATTTCAGAGCAGTCAGAAGCAAAGATGTATTAAGAAAATGATGTTAACAAAGATGTACTAAGAGAAATGCTGCTAGAAATATGTGTATTTAACCAGTGTGTCTAACCACTGCACCAGTCTTGAAATGGGTCACATTTTGGTTTCTGAACTATTTCTGTGTCCATAAGATGGATGGGTTTTTATTTGCTGTCCTGGATTTTTGGTTGCTTGAGCCCTTATAATCCAGAAACAATATAAGTCTACTTTGTCACTAAGCAGAAGATAGGAAATGATAGCTCTGTGTTTGCCTTCTGCTTCTTTACAGGGAGCAAAGCAGGTAGATATCAGAGTACAGTACTCTCACTGTAGGCTGCTTATTGCAGAGCTGGTTGTATTATGCCTGAACATGCAAGGCTTGTGAATTTTGTATCTGCAGAGCTTCTGGTAATACTCTAACAGCATTTCATGGTTTTCTTTTTGCCTTGCTGGCTTTATGAAATATATGTTAACACTGTAAGAGGATTTAAAAATGGTCTTTACATACTGCTTATAAAACATCTCCAAAGACTGGTAGGAAAACAGCTTGCCTTGCCAACAAAGGTTGCATTCACCAATATAAAGCTTAATTGCTTTTAGAGCTGTCAGAGTGATTTCTCCATGTCTGATTTATGGTGTTGAATTGTACTTTAAGTTGCTCTTTGTTATATACCTGTGTGATTTTTTTATAACAGTCTTTAAACTTCTCTGAAATGGAAGGAACATTATATTTAAAAGTGAATTTGTATGTTTTACTACTTTTTTTTTTTTGAAGGGGGAGATGGGGAAATATCCTGAGCAAATTTGCTTCCTGTCAAATAGTGAGATTTTCTAAAATCACTCCAAACCTCTCTGATGTCTTGAAAACAGCAAAACAGCAAAGAATTTCAAGGTAAAAAAAAAAGGCACAGTAAAAGCAGGTTTCCCAGCTGTGACATATGCTGATATCTTGCATGGTTTTGAGCCATTCCTCATGAGGTCCTGAGTCATGTTATAAAAGCATCCACTGGGAAGAATAGAACTCTGGTCTATAGTGTTTATGAGCCATGTAGAAGTCTGTGTCCAGTTCTGTACCCAGTTTAATTGAGCCTTAGGGAGCACTAGAAAGTTTTAGCTCAGTAGATGACAGATCCTAGGAAGCTTTCCTAGCACATCTGGAGAAGAAACAATTGGAGGCCAAAAAGCACTGAATGCCCCAGCTGGGTCAGGAGTGACTGGAATGCTTCCTCGTGGCTTGTCTAGTGGAAAGAGTTGTTCTTGGGCAGGTTGTGCTGGTTTAAATCCAGAAGAGCTGTACTCTGATGGCAAGAGAGCAGATGAGACTGAAATGTGGCCTGCTGGATTTACCCTGTGACAACTATTTCTCAGACTACAGCCTTCCCCATAGCTGGTGTGTTTGCAGTGGGAACTCTTGTTCTCATTGTGGCCCTTCTGGGTGTTGCCACATCTGCCTCAGTAACACTTTCCTGGATTGTGTTTCTGATCTTGCTTCATGCTGTGCAAGTACTGGTTGTAAATTCAATGGAACTGCACTGCATATCTGTCTTTGTGAGCAGGAATTGGAACAATGCCTGTAGCTTCTTTTAGTTAGCAAGGCCTGGGTAGCAGCTGGTGCAGTTAACTGGCCACCGGCTGCTCATGGAAGAGGGGCAAGAGAGGCAAAGCAGTTCTAGACATTCAAAAATAAAATTGTTCCAGGAGATATTGCTTTTTTAAACACTCCAGAACAGCAAGTAGCTGGATGCCTATCTCCTGGGAAACACAGTTTCTGCTGCTCTTGTGTCATGGGGAGGGACATGGAACAGTCTATCACTTCTTTGAGTTCTTTGCTTTAGTTGTTATTGTTTCTATGTCCATTACCACTAAATGAGAGAACATCTGCCCCTTCTTCCCACAGCAGCTCAGTTCAACAGTGTTTTCCTTTAGGGAGCTTTTTATTGCAAAAAATACTTTTCTGGTTTGCTGTTTTCATTGTAGGCCGTGGTGATAGGTTTTATGTATCTGGAGTGAGACTGCATCAAAATTTTGTTCAGTAACATAAGGAAGAAAATCATGAACTAAATTTTGCCTGCTCTGCTAGGGCAGTGCCTTTGTTAATTCTAGTAATGATTACATTCTTTACTACAGTCTGTCAATTGCATCTAATGTACTCTTTCTCTTTCCTATTTTACTCCATAAGCTCTATACTGGGTAGAGAAAGGGACAGGAGACTCTCATCTAGTCTTGTGCTTAAGTAAAATTTTTTTAGCTTATGAGTGTTCTTCCTCCCGCCTAATCCCCCACTTTTTATTTATCTGAATTGCAACACTGCTGCTGATCTCTCTTCTATCAAAGTCAACAGAAATACTGCTCTTGCCCTCCCTGTGCACACAGGGTAGGAATGAGTGGTCTGTGTCACCTCTTTCCTCCACAGTCTCACTTGTTCTGTTGTAGCAGAATCTCCCTTTGGCCATAACCTTTGGGCAAACTAGCATTAACAGCATTTTTGTATGGGCAATCTGTGGCCACGTCAGCTGGATGTGTCCTGATGTACTTTTCTGTGGCCCCAGTGACTCCTGCAACTTTTTCCTCCTTGTTTCTCTTTCCCTCCCTTTCTCACTTCAAAATGGGAAGCTTCAAAGCACTTAAAGTTTGCCTTCTGTGTATTAAGAAGCAGGTCAGGTTTTTTTTAAAGACCCATTAGTTCAAGAGCAGTGAGTCCTCTATGGGAGGACTTCAATATATCAAATAAGCAGTGGAGAGAGCGCCCTCAGGCTGTGCCATGCAGAGTGAGGGAAGATATTGGTACAATTATCTGTTCTTTGACAAGTGAACCCCATGCCAGACCTCTGCCTTCAAGTTGAGAGAGGTTATTGTTCTTGGCTTCTCTGACTCCCTGCACACACATTCCCAGGCAGGAGCAGAGTGCCAAGTGGTGCCTGAAGTGAAGGCTGCAACTACTCCTTGAACTTGGACCAGGCTGCTGGCTTCTGTGATTCTTCCCTCACAAGTTTCCATTCTTGAACATATGGTCGGTCTGCTCTGAGCTTACCACTCTGCCGTACTCAGTGTTTCTGTTGGCTTCACTAAAGTTGTTCCTGACTGCTCTCACTTGAGGAGAGTGAGCTCAGAGGCACCACAAATAGCTCAGTAAAGTCATAAGGTTTGCTCCAAGATTCTGAGAACAGGACGACATGACCACAGGTCTCCCAGGCCATAATGATGCTTACTTGCTGCTTTCCACAACTGCAGTGTCAGCAGGCAGAGAGAGCCATTGCAGACTCAGTCCTGAGTCTCAGTTTTACTTCTTCCTGAAATACCCCGTTTTGCCAGAAGCAGCTGCCATAGCCTGGGTCTGCTTAACCGGTTGGATAAAGGACTTTGTCCCTGCATTGCTCTTCCCTATATCCTGCTATTTCCTGTTCTTTACTGATTTGTGTGGCTGTCATCTTCTTACTTCTTTTCTGAATAGTCTGATAGAAGTTAAGGAAATGGTTTTTCATTCTTACATTTTTATTTAGCTGTTCCAGCTAGTCTACAATAGAGCACTTGTGTATCAAAAATAGACAGGCAGGAGTATGAGCAATAAATAGGAATGCTCATTGATGCTATGTATTTCCTCCCGTGTCAATTCTCTTTCTCCTGACTATTTTTCCTTCTTCAAAGCCAATTAGTTTAATGTGGTAACAAGAATTTACAACGAAGCTGCCAAGCCATATGTTTCTAAATCTCAACAGATTCCCAGCATGACTTCTTGTTATGCATGAGAAATGACAGATGTGTGACACTGAAAAAATTATTCAAACCTGTTCTGGTTTTCTGTATCTTTGGGCCAGAATCAGTTTAAAAACACAAGGGGTTACAAATAACAGTACATATTTGGAGAGTGTGGGAATGTCCTTTCTCCTCCCTCGCTCCCTTATAGCTCCATACAACCAGGAGGCATTTCTGTATTGAAGGATATTCTTCCTAACCTCCTCCTGGCCTGGGTTCTAATAGTCAGAATCTGAGTGTGAGGATTGTGAAAGAAATGCCGCTGCCTCTGTAGATTGCTAGCCCCATGGTACTGATAGATGTTATTATACTGGTTGTGCTGCACTGTCAGCACTTCCCATGCCACAGATTTTTCTATGTATTGTAATCGAGATGTGCAGTGCCAGCTGAAACTGTTGGCAGCTGAATGGGACACATTTGTGATTTTTGGCATGTGTACGTGGTGATTTGGGACTGGGTTTGAGCACTCCAGCTGACCTTCACAGTAAAATATTCAGCTGTGACATGATTTGTAATTTTAACCTTTCTATTAGATCTGCTTTGTTTTTTCTTTGTTGGAATGAAATAGCGAGTGCTCAGAAGGCTCAGAGCTTGTGTCTGAAGCTATCTGGGGTGTCCAGAAGATAGCACTAGATGTGATGGCTTGCAGGATTTGTGATAAGGACTGTGCTTGAGTGACCCTGACAACCAGGGACTGCACTATTTAGTCGTCTGTGTTAACTGGACAGACACCTGTGCAGAAATCTGGGGTCTCGCTGGGTTTGGACAGGAATTCTGTAAGGGTCAAAATGCTCCTCTGGCCTGCGTGGTGATCCACTGCTGCACACCGCGATGCAGATGCCTTGTACAAAGGCACCTTGCTTTGTGTGGTACAGGTTCAAATTCTTTCATATGGGAGGCTGTGATTCTCACCCTGATGTCAGTGGTTTGATTTCCTGCGATAGCTCCATCAGTGGCCAAGCACTGCCATTTTCATATATCACAGAATCACAGGTAAGTACCTGTTTTCATCCCTGTCATTTTAAGGGATTTCTTGACAAGCCCAGAGGCAGTGAGTTATTTCAGTCTGTGGTCTGATTATGGTACCTATCTGGATACTCATGTGAAGGTGAATTCATCCTTGCATAACTCATTGGTTTTTTTCCTAAGCATATATATTATATTCATACGGCACTTCCTTCCAGAAATAGTTTGAAAGAACAAATCATAGTTCTGGATCAATCATTCAAGCTTCAGTTGTGTTTTCTATTTATATACCTGCTGCAGATGTTTTATCAGAAAACACACAAAGCATTTTCTTAGCAACGCTGTCCTTTCAGACCTTTCCTGATATTCTTTATTGATGGTGCTGCACCTGGACATAAGGTTTTTTTTATGGTTGGATGAAAGATGCTTATCTGGGCATTTGTGGTTTCAAACAAAGCCCTCTCTCTCTCCATTCAGCAGAGAGAAGGTAGCTTTTACAGTCACTGCTTCGTGCTCACCACCTCCACCCCTTTGCGGCGCTTCAAGTAACAACTGGATCAATTCTGCTATATTTTAGGCCAGTGGATGATCCTATTGCATTTATTGGAAGCTGGACTGAGACCAGAGAGATGGATAAGAATAAGTTTTGCTTTGAGATCTGTGTGTCTAGGGCTGCTCTCAGCATTGGCAGCATCCAGGCCTTAGCATGGGTTTGTTTATTTAAAAAGCTGCAATCCACAATATGTAAACAACAGACATAGAATGTGCTTTGTTATACAGTCAATTTAGAGGATACTAGCTCTAAAGAAGAGAGTAGATTACATCAGGGATTGTTCAGAGGATGAAGATTAAGCAAATGGAACACTAGGATGAATATTGGGGGAAAAAGTAACCTTGCTATTGCAGTCCAGTGGAACAGAGAGGAAATGGGAGGACTATGGGTTGGATTATTTCAAAAGGGAAAATATTGAATCAAGGACAGTTGTTCCTTTGTTAAACCATCCAAATGTTATATGTTTTCTCAGATTGATGTAATTTGTAAATACAGCATTTGTTCCACCTGATACAAATGTCCACCCACTTTTCCAAAAAGTACTGAAGTTTGGATACATGCTTAGAACAGAACATCTGTTTAGAAGATGTGTTGAATTGCAGTCTAAACCTTCCATGGGGAATTGTAAAAGTACTGCAGAGCATCCTTTCACACCAGTACTTTGTATTGCCAGCTACAAGTTCTGCTTGTCAGTGCTTTGCAGTGTTTCTGTGGTGCACTCCTGTCCATCTGGACTGGAATGCCATGACACAAGCTGTTTGCATCCAGCCATATGATCACCTCACACAAATGCAATCTGCTCTGTTCAGGTGTTATAATTTACTACATAATAGACACAGAAGTGGTAACACTTGGGCTAACTGAAAACAATGAACCGCAGAATACTTGGCTCACTTGGTGGTAGGCTTTATTGTCCGTTATATAGTAGTAGTTTAAATTACAGTCTTTAGTCCCTTATGTTATTTTGAAAAGCTGTAGAAGTTGTGTTAAACCTGTCCCATTTTCCTTGTGACTTCATCTCCACAGGAAGCTGCCCCTTGACTCTTAATATCCATGCTGAAAGTCCATCAGTGCAGCTCTGCGCACTGCACTAAAGTAGTTTTTCCATTGTAATCTTATATAATAATGGAATCCTAATGACTTTGCTAATAGACATCCAAGATGAAAATTGGCTGGTTTTCAACTTTGTAATATTTTTCTTGGAAGGAGCAACGTAATGGAATCATTAAAAGGGTTTCAGAAAGTTCCTTCCCTGATGTTTTTCACTGGTAATGTAGTCTCTGTGTACTTATACTTACAGCATGAGATCACTGAGATGGTACTAGGAACCTAGATTTAGTGTCACTTAAAAAACAACTATGTATTTGATAAGTGCTTTAATTTGCTGAACAGTGGTCTAATCCTAAATGGGAATCCAAATGGAATTATAGGCACTCCTAAACTTTCAAGATTATACATTTAACGATGATGGAGTTTCATTTTGTCTTCTATATTTTGTGGTTCAAGCTGCAGGCAAACAAACAGTAAAATTCGACGAAAGAGATATTCCCATGGTGAAGATGTGTATGTGATACTGATCAATCATCCAGAACTGTCCTTAGCTGGATTTTTTTTAAGGCAAATACAATGATGGGATGAAGAATAGGCAGAAGAACTGCTAGAAAAACAACAATAGTTAGAAACCATTAGGAGTACCTAGGGCAAGTCTGGTAGCATACAGATTTTAGAATACCTGTGCTGGATGTGGCTGTCATAAATGTAGTTGGCATGTGTGGGGGCAGTTGCTCCTGTGTACTCTGAGGTAGATTAAGCTTCTAGTCCAGTTTACGCTTTCTCTGATTCAGCATTCCTGTGAGGAACACTCACTAACAATCAGGAAGTGATTTTACTTAAAATTTCAACAGAAATCCCTTATAGCTGTTTTGGTGTGGAAGCTGTGTGTTCGTTCTCCTTGGAAGTCCAGTGATTACTGCTGTAAAGTTTTCACTTTTTACTCTCTTCTGCTTCTACGTGTTTGGCTTTGGCTCCTGGTGGCTGAGAATAGCAACTGCCAGTGCTCTCTGGGCTTTGGAAGCCTGTTTCTGTGAAAAAGAAATTGTATTTGCTTTAGTTCCAGTGTCATTTGACTTTCCCACAGTTAGGAGGATTTCCAGAGAAGTTTCTTCTGCTTCTCTCTGTGCCAAGGACTAAAGAGGTGATATTTTTTCTTGGCTCAAATCTTTCCATTTGTTGTGTGCTTAAAACCCCTGAGAGAATTACAAGTACTTCCTTTGGACTCCAGTGGTACTGGCCCAACACCTGAGACGTGCTGAAGCCTGGCTGGGAAACATCCTGAAGTTTGCTCGTTAAATGCAATCTCTGACTGTCATCTCTTCAAGTCACAGGGTTACAAATTCCATTTTCTTGGAAGGAGATCACAGACCATTCTTTATGCTTCACTTCTCTGTTTTCTATACTGTCGCACAGAAAATGCCTTTGGATTTTCACCATCACTTCTACCTTAGCAATCTTCCCCAGCCCCAAATGCTGCTGTGTTCTGAGTCACATCACCAGACTCCAGTTTTGTAGACAGCTTTTACTCAGTGTCCACTTTGGGACCTGATTAGGAGGTATATGAGATACTATAGAAGATACTATAAAGGACTGAGCAAGGGCTTTTAAATTTGGACATCAGACTTACTGCATTAATGTCACTCCTGTCCACTTTTGTGAGTTGCCTTCTGATAGTGCTTTAAGGCTTTGCTCTTTCCCAGCTTTCCTCCCTTGTGGTCTGTGTTTCTGTGGTACTTATGTCTTTCTTTCCTTTGTATATTTCTACTCTGCCAGTGTCATTACAGCACTAAGTGAAAGCATATTTAACTTAGTCAGCATAAGAGCATGACATCTTCAAATGTCCATCCTTCCGTTCTTGAATTTATGTTACCAAGAAGGCTCACAGCTGTGTATGTGCCCAGGTACACAAACTGAACTGGGCCATTCACTGAGGTTAATTCTCCCTTGTTGCTGGGCAGAAGCCACACTAATGTGAGCAGAAATATTTCTTATTCATTTTCCTCAGAGGCTTTTTAGCATGTGGATCTTGGAGATTATAGAAGATTTTGTGTGCTAATACAGTGTTGTACCCTCTTATAACTGAGATATAATTCTTTATTCAGTGTTGCTTTTGTGATGTTCTTCAGTCTGTGCCTGCTGCTGGTTGAGTGAAGATTTCCTGCATCAGAGGGCTGGTATGAGAATGGACTTACTCATTTTTGTGTTTCTTAAAGGTAGGACCTCCAAGAGAAATGAGGAACCTTATATCTTTAAGTGGGCCTGCAGTATGGATGTTGCCCTGTTGATTTTTTTGTGTCAGGGCCAACACTGGCAGACAGACTGGGGGCACAGTTAGCCTTTGCCCTTGTGCATAAATATCTGTAATGTCAGTGTGCTTCTGCCTCTGTCCCTCGAAACAGGCTGTCTCCAGGACCTGCTTTGGGCCTGGGATCGTCTCAAGCCCCTCTTTGGACATAGCTGCAGGTGGAAGGAAATGACAAATAACACAGTCTGAGCGTGGCTGGGCCTTTCAACTGGTCTTTGCTTCTAGAGTTGCAAGAAAAAAATTGACCCTGGGTTCATTAACTGAACAAACCATATTAAAAGGTGATCTGTCTGTGAATGTTTTGATGAAAATTTTCTCATTGGAAAATATTGGCTGTGTCTGCATCTTACTGGAAACGAGTCTGGTCAGAATCTGTCAGGAGATTTCTCAGGCACAGGATGGAAACTAGTGTAAAAGCAAGCAATAATTAGGACATTAATTTTCAGCTGTGGGAAATTTGGGTTACAAACAGTAGTGGTTTTAGAGCAGATATTTAACCTTTATCTCTCAGATTCCCAATCTGAGCAACTACTTTTGAACTAAAAGTAGTGATCTGAGTAAGTGTAAAAGCCAGATAAACTGACTGTCTTGCTGTGTACATGGTGTGGTTTATAACCCAGTTGTGCATTTCAGAACTGACTAAAGGGGGGTGATCTGTCAGTAGCAATTTGTACAACACTTTAGAATCCATCTGAAACAAAGGATCCAGAAACAAAGGTCCAAGATTCCCAGGGTCTCACCTTGCTTTTTCTGTTGGTCTTTGCCAGTAGAATCAGAATCAGTAGAATCCATTGGGAAAGTATATCTTTGCCTTCATGTAGTGTTAGTTACATGTACGTTATTTACATTTGTTAAAATAAATGCTTATTATTGCAGTTTCTGAGTAGAAGAGTTAAGAGAGTAAAATGTAAAATGTAAAAAAAGAGTAAAATTAGTGTAAAAAAAAATGTATGTTCCTGTTGACTGGAACAGGATCTTTCCCTTTGGAGAGGAGTAAAAAAAAAAAAATTTTCTTTTTCTTAGCTATTGTGAGATCCTTTTCAAAGTACAGCAAAAAAATTCAGCTCAATACAGCAGGTAGGCAAAGGCTTGTATAGTACTTGTAGCTCACCTTTTGAGGGGCATTTTATTAAAAAAAATACCAAAACAAAATGAAAAATATTCACCCATGCAGCATGTGTATGCTTGCTTGGCTGTGTTCTGTTCTTGTTTTGAGCCTGGCTTATGAAAGAACAAAACTAGCATGTTCAGCAAGAACTCACAAGAGACAGTTTTGATCACCTGTGACCTCTACTTGCACTTGTAAAGATGCAACAGTTGTAATTGCCATCGCTGCTAAATTGCAGCAACCAGCAAATGCATGGGGTCTATGGTGTATTTGTGCTTGTGGCTGTGACTTTTCAATAAAGGGCTAAACCTGAAAACCATTGTCATCAGTCTGTCCTGCATTAACCTCCCTATAAACTAGAGAGCAACTGTTTTGTCAGCCTGAGTTTATGCCTGCAGCACTGGATACCGAGCCATTTAACTGCTTGCAAATGTCAGCAGTTCTAGCTTATCTATTACAACGCTTCACTGAATTTCAAACTACTGTCATGAAGTATGAAAATAGTGATTTCTTTCCTACGTGAAGCAGGCCATCTGTGCATTGTTCAATGCAATATGATATTCCCACTCTTTAGAACACTTAGTGCCACGAATGAGTCATAAAAGTGAGTTGGTCCATGGGCTCTGGTTATGTAAAGTGTATTAGCATTCATGGGTTTCTTAACATTCTTGCAGCCTGAAGAATGGAGGTGCATGAATTTCACTTCAGTCAAGCGGGTACTGTCATGCTGATGTGATTATAAACTCATATAAGATATCATAACACATGGAATGCAATTTCTAAAAGTCTGCTGAGTTCACAAATTGCCCAGTGCTAGAGAAGCTGAGTGGCAGTATTATGTGAATTAGATCCCTCAGAGATTGGGGGTATAGATGTGTTCACACTGCAGACTGCTCTGTAGCCTGCTACACAGCCCAGAGGTGCCTGAGCAGGGCATGGAAAGAGAGAGGTCTCTCCTCAGGGGAACATCAAACCAGATGTAAACGTTGAATGGTAGGTGACAAAGCGAGCAGCCAGCAGGAACAGCACTGAATGGGGCAGCTTTGGGGGAGCAGCTTTTAAGGAGTCAAGGAGTCAGCAAAAAATACTGAGAAGCAAAGCTGCAACTGGGGTGCAGCCAGTGATTTATGGCCTGGTTCAGTTCTCTCTGAGCTTTGGGGATGGTGTGTCCGGGGTGCCAAAACCAGACTATCCTGTAGGATTATCCTGAGGCTGGCTTTCAGCATGTTCCTGTGGGCTGTGGCAGGGCTGTATTCTGGCAGCACAAAGCTCCCGAGGTGGTTTGCAGCTTCTCTAGGGTTCCCTGTGCTATGGGCACCAAAGATAATTCGCAGGAAGCTGGCTGAGAAAACAGCACTGCACCGTGAACTGCAGGATGAGTGTACTCTGTGAAACATCCCTGACCCAGCAGCAAGGGGGCTGCTGTGCCCAGTTCAGAAACTTACAGAAGTCTATCTGTAAAAATTAACAGTGTTTTGATTCAGGGCAGTGCTGTGAGAGCAGGCAGGTGCATGTGAAGAGCTGTGAATAAGCACAATGATGATAATGGGTATTGTCATTCTGTTCTTGCCCTGAAGAAATGAAGTGGAATGAAAGTGCAATGTGAATTTTCCTGGAGGTAAAATGAAGCTTATTCACAAAACTGCAGATGCAGCTCAGTTTGAGAGTTATGTGGCAGGGTGCTTGCTTTTATGTTCAAATCTTGCATTTATCACAGGTATTCACTGCAGTTAGATTCATTCCTCCCTTTCAATCACTTTAGTATTTTGCTCTTGTTCATTCTGTTTAATCCGCCCTTCCTTTTCTATGCAAAAGATAACTACGTATGTATTTTCTACATAATAGAAGAACATAAGGTATATTTTTGGATCCAAGTCAGTAAAGATTTTCATGACCATCATTTAAACAAAAGGGGCAATATGATTATCCTTAGGTTAGTGGATTGAGAACCAGGGAACTGGAACTGGACTTTGCCACTGTCAGTGTGTAGCAATGGGAAATATCATCAATTTTCATACCTTAGTACTCCATCTGTAGCATGGGTGTGATAATACCTCCATCATCTCTGTCCTGTATGTAAACTTGAATCAAAGGATTCATGTTTAGATAGAGATGACAGTCTAAAGTAGAAGTTCCAGGAGCTGTTGAAGTAAATTGTATTGCTGGGTTTCCTTCATGCTAGGATTTTCACAAACAGTTCATGTATATAAATAATAAGCCCAGCTAACAGCATCAAAGACTATCTGTCATGCTGGTTCTTCTTCCCAAGAGTAGCAGTGCTTTATCCATGGGAAGGAAAAGGAGTAAAAGTGAGAGGGTTTGCCTCATCCTAACTGAAGAGTCCAAATCCAGTCCAGGCTGGTCTGATCCACAGTAGGAATTTGTCTCATGCACGGAGCATTGAGGTAGGATGTGCCTCTTTCTTCTACAGCTGAAACATGATTTAGGTGCTCCTAGAAAGTACTGCATATAGAAAGTACTTCTCACTGTCTTCTCGAGCAAAGAGCCTGACAGCTGACTTAAATATGAGTCTGTTCTCTTTTGCACTCCTTGACGAGTTTCTCATGAATGCTGCATCAAAGGTGCTATCTGAGAACTCTGGGTATTTGTAACTTGAAGCTGGGTAAAATTGTGAGAGATTTGATCTTGCCCAAGCTGAGTCCAATGGTGGGGTAGGTGTCATTCCCAATTCGCCCAGAGGAAAGCAGAGCCATGCCGAGTTTATATACTACAACTGCACATAGACTGTGTGTTCATTTTGCCTGAGGACAATCTGGTGTTAATCTCTTACATTGCAAGCTCAAAATAAAAACAAAAATAACATTTCTAAATATAACAACTTCTATCATAGTTGCTGAGTGAAGAGCTGTCATGTTACATTAAGAGCACAGTTACTGCAACTGATTATTTCATATGGTATATTTGCCAGTTTGTCTCACTCGTAATCGTGAAGAATGCATTGGTTTAAGGATAGTGGTGCATAAATATGTTGTGAAAAAGTCTGGGAGACAGCTGAAAGTTCCTGCCATGGTTGGTAGTGTGGAGAAATATGCCAGAACTATGAGAAAAAAAAGATACTTTTCATAATGTATTCCAAAAGTTATAGACCACAATCCCAAGCTTTCTTTAAAATATTTGGATAGATAATTGGCATGAGCAGCAGCACTTAAACTGGGCTTTATAAACTTCAGTGCAGACAAATATCAATGCACACATTGCCTGAAGTGAATTGCTGTGTAATGTTGTAGAAATGAGCTAAGGAAGTAGCTGCTGAGGCTTGGTGTGGTCATGAAATACTGAGTATTCCCTGTCTCTCTTGAGGCAGCTCTTCAGAAGCCATCATCTACAAAATATGTGTTTCCTACTTCTCATGCAGCCTAAAGCACTTTGGCTTTGCCTGAAGCCCTGGAGTACAAATATACTCACTGACAGTTTCCTCCAACCTGCCTGGATAAAACCCAATCGATAAACTTTGTGGTAAACTTGGAATTGCATCAGGAGGAAGAGCAACAGCTACTTAACTTGTACTTATAAATCGATGCCAAGTTGCTCAGACACGTAACCATCACTTTGAAACCTGCTGGTGGTCAACGATTGTCCACTAGGATTTTGTCTTCAGAAGCTTCTTCTGATTTCTTTCTCTCTGCCATAATCATTTTCCATCTTCTTTTTAGCTCACTAAGTTTTCTTACTGCCAAAAATTTCATTTTCAGTTGTCTCATGTCACCTGTTTGGATTTCCATTTGTTAAAGGTTTTTAAGAAGGGTTGGTTGAGTTGTTTTGTAAAGATTGGGTTTGCCAGATTTATTTTTTTCAGAAAAAAAATGCTTTCTATTAATGCAATCGTATTTTTGTCAGAAAAGGAGAGGGAAAACACTCTATTTTATCTGTTTACAATTTTGCTTTAAATAACTGTGGTTTGCAATGAAAATTCAAAACACTTCACAGGAAACCTTGTTTGTGTTTGGAAAACTTTTATTATAGTTTTTTTCTCCGTCTGTCTTTTATTTTGAATATTTCTAAGTCCTTTGCTTGCTAAACCATCACTGCAAATATTCAATGTACACCCTCCCTCCAGGAACGCTGAATGGGGACGTGGGGGCTTTTAGCTGTTTCTCTGAGGGAGGACTGTGATGCAGTAGCACTGTTGCATTAGCAGTTGCTCTTGGATCAACAGAAGATCAGAAAAGAGCTCTCAGCCTATTTCTAAGGGTGTGTTTTATTATTTGTTCTGGATTAACTGTGACCAAAGGTTACCATTTAACAACCTTGTGGTTGCCTATCTGTTAGGCCATAACCATCATCTACCTCATAGCAACAATATATACGACAGAGCTCTTCATCCAGAATGCCTGGACATCTTGGAGAAACCTTCTTGTTTTTACTCCTCTTCTGTACCAGGTAAAACAGCATTCCTAGATCCTATCTTTTGTCCTGTCTCTTGTGGTAGATCCATGGCAGATGAGGCAACAAGAATCAGTATCTGCTGTGGTCTAGCAGGTCGTGGGAAGCTCCTGACAGGATAAAGAATATGAGGGTTATTGCACTACAGAGATAAGCTGTGGCACTACTGCCTCAGGATTGCAGATGCCAAAGATTTCTATGAACAAATTTGTGGAAGAGCCATTCATGACATCCAGGCACCGCTAAATACTGCAAAACCAGGAAGCCTCTGAGCTGTCTGTAGGAGGGTATCTGGGGCAAGGACTTCCCCTTTGGCTTTCTGGCCTGTGCATCTAGCTTGGTCGCTGTGAGAGGCAGGAGGGATATTTAGTCCAACTCTCTATGGATGGACCCAGCATATTCCCAGCTAGAATGTAAGAAATTAATTAGTTTGTAAATTTAACTCTCTGATCTCTAAAGGCTGCATCACATCATCAGGTCAGTGTCACACAACATCACCTCCTGATGCTTGGGCAGTACCTGCTCTGTGGGCAAACATGAGGCTGCAGTTCTGAGTGCTGGAAGTCTGGCACCTTTGGGGAACACTGAATCAATTTTTAAAGTGAAAAAGAGCTGAACCATTGCCAAGAAGTTATAAAGCCAGGGAAGGTACATGAGACCCAGGAGGAGGCTGCACAAAAAGAGCGCTAAGTGAGAGATTCTTCTGGACAAGACCCATGCTCCGAGCCATATGTAACTGCACTGAACTGGAATGTGTTAAATGATTGATGGGAGGTGCACACTGTTTCCAAGCAGCAGAGACCCCCGAGACTGGTAAATAATAAATACAATTCTTCTGCTGTTAGTGGTATGACTCATTGCTTGCTCTCTCTTCTAACCACCTGCTGTAGGGGCTGGAGGAGGACTGGGCAGACTCTCAAACCTGGATTGCAAGAAAGAACAGCTGGATTTTTGACCTCTCACTGCTGCCTGGTCATTCCTTATCCACCTGGGTTTAAAAGTTACCAACAGCATTTACTGGTAGAGGTAGCATAGGCAAGGAGGATAAATTCTGTCCTGTGTTGTTTGGCAATGGAGCACCTGGGTCCATAAGTTATTTGCCTTTCTTGGCTCTCCTAGAAACTAGGGAAGCAGGAAGGTGAAAGTTGACATGAAGCTCTCCTGACCTGTCTCTTGGAGCTTCTACCAGCAGGCACCAAGGGCTTCCGTGTGCACTAAAGCCCAGGAAAGTGCTGTGACAGAGCCCTTCTGCCAAAGCAAAGCCCTGTAAATCACTGGCCCAGATGCTCAGCTACTGCGTGTGGCACTGGCAAAAAAACTGATTTCTCCCTTCATTCTGTCCATTTGACCAGACCTTAAATAGTAAAAAGTGAAGTCCTGAGTTTCCTCCCCCAGCATTGATATTCAGAAACCCAGGAGCTGTTTCCATCTGATATTTCCACTGCTAATGTCACTGTCCACCTCTGTGCCCCTTCCACTCTCTCTAGCATTAGGGGCAGCTCAAAGCTTTGAGCTGAATTTTGTTGTAGCATCAGAATGGTGTTGCAGGATGCCAAGATCCATGAATAAGTTGCAGTGATCCCTCTTGCATGCACCAGTGTCCTTTGCTTGCCTCTGTCTGTCTGTCTTTGATCGTGGATGAGCATGGTGAACAAATGCAGGTCCTCAGCTCCTTGAATGAGATTGTGGTACAAGTATATTCTGATCCAACCATCAAATCATAGAGCAATATTGCACAAGGTCAGTGGAATTGGTCAACCCCTTCCCAGATCTGTCTGGAGCAGAGAAGAGGATAGTGAGAAAGATTAAACCTGTTTCTCTGTTTGGATACCATTTTCTCCCACAGGGAGAGCACTGCAGACTGGGCAATATATCTTTACTTTACAAATGGTTTAGCCAGAACTTGTGGAAAGTAACTTAGTAGACTATACTTGAGCTTATTAGAAGTATAGGAAAGCTAAGGCAGTATTTGGCAAACAACTTTGCCTATAAATACAGTACTTCTAAATACATATTTAAGCCCAGTCCCATTGGTGTGATTGTCATAGCTGTGTTCTCACCTGTGATGAATTTGATCCACAGCTTATGACATATATCTGAAAGCAGGGTTTGACCTGTCACCTTTAATTCTTGGAAGAGATGGTAAGAAATGTCTGGTAATATGCTGGGAGAACATAACTGTGCTGCTTTGCATTTTCTTGTAGTAGAGAAGTTTTCTTTAAAACAAAGGGATAGACCAGCATTATTGCAAACTTTCCTTGCCATTTGGAGAGTGCTTATTCACACATAAAACCAGAAGTTTTTCTGGATTAACTTTGACCTCAGATAGATAAGATTTGTCAGTAATATGAGACAAAAGTAAAGAATAATAAGTTAGTCTAATATTTGTAATGCCATAATACTGAGGCACCAGACTCGGAACAGTCAAGGAGCAGCTCCAGAACTGTATGACTATTATTTCTTCTGTAGGTGCTTTGGCATTTTTCTAGCTTATTGAAGTTGCTGTGTCAATAAGCAACTCTCAGAGTTTATTCTGCAGAGAGCACCAAATTCAGGAGATAGTCTGTTCTTTTACTGTGTAACAGAAAAACAGTGTTTAGGAGTATGTGGCTGTTGGGCAGGCAGCGTACAGCACTGTGCAGTGAGGTTAGTCTTGGTTATCTTAAGGACTTCTGAGTCACTGACATAACATTTAACATCCATACCACATCTCTCCTTTGTGTAATAATACCATAGCTAAGACTGTGGAAGAGAATGGTGGAGCAGGGTAGGAGGAAAGAGAACAGAGAAAAAGAGAAGAAAGAACAACATAGACTGAATAAACTCAAAAGAGAAAAAAGACCATTCAGGGAAAATCATGCCAAACACCACACTCCTTGTTCCAGAGGTATTGCTTGAACACACCTTAGGGCTGCACTTAGTGACCCCCATGGTAGCAGGGTCTCTGAAGTCTTGGCAGATATTTTGTTCTTTTCTAGTACAGAAAGCTTTCAAAGTGGAAGAAGATTCCTAGAAGTCCAAACGCAGTGACTGGCAGGTACAGCTGTCACAGCTCTGTATTGATTGCTGACATGCACTAAATCTTCCAGATGAAAATCAGACTAACTTAAAGTCCCTCCTCATCCTCTGCTGACTGTTTTGCCTGCTTTACTGATGAAGTGTCTGGCAGCTGAGGTCATGGTTTCATGGTTTTTGAACTGAAATGTTCAGGTCAAATATTCATTAAACTTACTGCACCTGGGGCTTTCCTCCCATTCGTATCTCTCAGTCTTGGCCTCTGCAGCCTATGTGAGGGGCTTTTTTAGTGTTTTTTTTAAAACTGCTGTTCTCCATTACCTTATTTTCCTTTTTTTGTCCAGAATCTACTGAAGAAGCAGAGGCAAGCAGAAGCTTGCTAGTAGGCACGCCATCACCTGGCACAAACATCCTGCCTCTGTTTTCACATCCAAAACTGTTTCATGTCTATAAACACCCCTCATGTGAGTATTTTTCTCTGACATACATCCACTTAACCAAAGGCACTGATAACTTACCTGCCTGTTTAATCCTCCTTTCTTCTGCAAGAAATGTTCTTTCCTTCCTTGTTGAAAAAAAAAATCCTTTGAGATCATGGAGAAACTGGATCTTTCCCTAGATCAGCCTCCAGTGTTTATTAGTTGGATCATTTTAGTGACTACACCATCTGTCCTTCATCCACAACAGTGTGTGTCACATGGAAGTTGTCTGCCTCTTCTGAAGGGAATTCAACATCTGTAATGTGTTCTCTTATTTGCTTTTAGACATTCAGATAAACAATCTTACTGTTCATGAATCTGCCCTTGACACGTCTTTCTGGCAGGACTTCTTGGGCCTCACCAGCCTAATGCTGTGGACAGCCTTGCAGCATAGCTCAGCTCTGCTTTCATGTTTTCTATTGTACTGCAGCTGTGTCTGGAAGCCACACCTGTGATCCCAAATGGATTTAGTGTAAGAAGCAGCCCTTGTTCTGCGGAGCTGGCAATCTCAGTAAGAGAGACAGGCGACAGATGAGAATGAAAGGGAGGCACCAGCAGGCTGTGTGACTTGCTTGGCCTCATGTGGCTGGGGCAATGTCCCACGTGTAGGGCTTGTGACAGAGCTGGGAAAACAATCCAGCTGTCTGGGTCCTCGTCTTCTCTGGCACTTCTTCTTGACCAGACAGTCTGCCAAAGTATCAGGTAGTCAGACCATACAAATAGTGCAACAGTGCAGTGGGGCTGTGAATCCAAACAGTGCAAACATTTGTCAGCCTGTGAAAAAACATCAGGACTAAGTGTAGTAGAGCCTTTGTGTCTTAACTGGGATCACCAGGGTTTATAGTGGCTTCTTTCGAGGGTAGGGGTAATTGAGAAATTGTGGAAATAACAGCAGTGATCCATCTACTTCTGTGAAGTACAAGATCATTCCCAAAGGGACTGGTTTCTGGGAAGGCAGCATTAAAGTTCCAGAAAGATGCCTGTGGCAATTAAATAGCCTGTCTGGGAATCAGCTATGCTGCTCCAGTAAATTTATAGGGTCGCAGCCAGAATGTTCTTTGACCAAAGTAGGAAACACTCAGGTCATCCTTCTCTTTAGGTTTCCAACTCTGTGCTCATATGTAGAGCAAGAGCAGGAGTGAACAAGCACAGCTGGGAGAGGCAAAATTCACAAAAAGATGGAACAGCTTCTTTTAGAAATGGAAATCTGAAGAGGTTTCTATTCCATCAGCTTTCCTTTTGTTCAGTTTACACACGAGGCTCAAAGTGTTTGTTTTATAAGAGTTTGCATAATATCAAGTGTCTGCTTTGGATATTGTACTATTTATATTCACCCTTAGAGCCACGTTTGAGATCATCTGCTGAAAAGATCATTCACAGAATAACATTTTCACAATATTGACTAAGACATAACCAGCACCTGGTAAGGAATTGTGAGTTAAACTACTAGGGTGCGTTTTCCTTTGTTGTTAGCATGATAGGGGAAAGCATACTGTGGTAAGGAAACCAAAGTAAGTTGGCCAGAAAGAACTACTCTATTGCTTTGGAGACAGCTCTTCTAAATATTCAGCAGTGTTTTGTTAGCGTGCTAAGACACAAAAATCATCTTAAATCTAGTTAAAAGGCATTTCTTTACCATCCTATCTACTTGGTATGGTATAAACTAGATCTAGGCATTTGCAAATAAGTACTTATCAAAGCCCCTGATAAAGGCAGTTGGCACAAGACAATCTTAAGATGTTACTTTGATACTGCAGTAAGAGGGGGATGAGCCCAGTGCAAACTGCAAGGATGCACTCTTGTGGCAAAGAGGTGCTGTACAAGGAATAGGTGCAGTTGAAATCACCTTTTGTTTGTTGGGAAATTGAATGTTTTTACACTTAAATAAGCTGAAGAGGTTATCAGCTATGTTAGAGAATTTTCACTGCAGCATCAGTACATTGTATTAGTTCCCAAGTCTCTGGAACTTGTCTGCTCAGCTGAAGGGTGCTTTGGTACTTCTGTTTTTCTGAGCTCCTCAGGGGCAGGTGCTGTTCAGCTTGCCTGTTGTCAGATATTCATAGCTGCCTCCCAGCCAGCTGTTTCTCTGTGTGACTTACACGAGGGGAGTTGTCAAAGGGCAAAGATGGGTGGTGACATAGCCAGCTGTCCCCCTGAGGAGTGCTGTGTGCTTTAGGGAGCCTTGTGAGCCATGAAACTCTGTCCCTGCTGCCTTTTCTACACAGACAATAGAAAATCCCCACAGTTGAATATATGCAGGATTGTCAGCCACCCCTGCCCTTCAGCACTCTCGGGGTTTACTGGGGAGACTGCTTACAGAGGGTGGCATGGAAAATGCCTGGTGGCGAACTCCGCTATCGAGTGTTAACCACTGAGCAGCAAAACTGGAGCTGGGGGCAGAAAAAAACTCATGACTAAGAACTGGCCAAGAAGAATCAAAGGCTGATCATGGTGAGCCACTGACAGACTCTGAGTCTATGTTTTAAAGGTGCTTAGGTGCCTGCTGGTACGGATGGAGTTTTGAACCTCCCCAGAGAACCTACCTGGAGACTGCTTTCAGTCTTTCTTGGCCCTTGTTCCTCCTCTGTAGCTCACAGCTGATTGTATGCTTTTTTCTCCCACTGATTACCTACTGCACATCTTCAGAGCAGCTCTTTTTTAATTGTTTGCTGGGGTGTGATTGAGAAGACCTTAGCATGAGTCTCTCCTCTCATCTCTGCCATTTCAGGGCTCTGTGCTACAAATACACGTCTGGTGCAAGAGTTTCCCTGTGGAGGAAGACAGGGACATTTGCAGATGTTTTATGTAAGGTAGTACTGCCAAAAACATTTGAAATGGTATATAGTGGGGTCATTGGCAGGGTGTTTTCCAAACGTTTCTTACCACATTCTGCTAAAGAAACAGTAGGCCATTGACAGCTGAATTAGCACTGTAAAAGGTTAATATCAAACAAATGTGAAGAGCATTGCAGCACTCTGCCAAGCAGTTGGCTTGATTATGAGTGTGACAGATGGATCCCAGGTACCAAAGCCAACATCTGATGTACAGAGTGAAACAGTCTGTAACGCTGCCTTATTCGTCATATAATCTCCTTCTGGAGATAAGTGGCTCCCCAGAGATAGACCCAAAGCTGCCCTCGCAGAGTCAGGGCAGGACTTCCCACAACGTGCAATCAGGAAGCATCACCTCAAATTGTTACATGGGTTGAGAATGATCCAGTGCAGAGGAGGGAGCTTCCAGAGGTTGTTGGACTTGTTCCTCCATGGAGCTGAGCACCCTTCCACCTGCGTGGCCCCAGTGTTCACGTGGACAACCATGTGATAGTGAGTTGAGAGGTCTGGGCTGCGACTGACACTGAGGCCCTTTGGATCTCTGTGAATGAGTAAAAGGCACAGAAGGAGTAGAAGTGCCACTACAGGTTGAGTAAGTGACTGAAGTAGGTGATATTGAATATCCCAGTTTAACAGCTAATGTGGAGCATTCATATAAAGCCCTTCTTATTTTGACCATGTAATATATCAGCATATGTAGGATAGGGACAGATTTGAACAGTTCCTGTAATTCCTTGTTGAAAATTGGTTTGGAAAAGTGGAATAAATGGAATAGTAAAAGGGGGGGAATAAGTCAAGGATAATTATTGAGTGTCACTGCTTCTCCAAACTGATTTTTTTTTTCCCCCCTGTGAAAACGTGGCAGTTTAATCAAATGGAACAGATTATCTTTGGAACATTAATGTGAACATATTTTCCTTTTACACCATTAAATTGTAGCCATTTCCAGTGGATCTGCACTGGAAGCTGCACGTCAGACTGTGTCCTGCGCTGCACTCAGATGGTGAAACTCATCACCACAGCTCTGTGTGGCTATCATACAGAATTAATTCCCTGGTCCACGTAAGTCTGAGCCAAAGCAAATATTGCCAAACAGATGAAGGCATTATGAACCTCAGGGAAAAAAAATCTGCAGATGCTTTTCCAGAATATAAAGCATCTTGTAGATTTTAAAGTACAGTGAAATAATCAGGGCTATTTAATCCAATACTGGAAATACCACGTGGTTTTCACAAGATGTTGAACAGGAAAATGAGTGTTATTTAAATTAATAACGCAGTTGTCTTGAAATAGTACTCTTTGCTTGAACTTTATAGTTCAATTTAATTCAAGATGTATTACCTGAATTAACTCATCAGCTTGATAGGAGAAGAAAAGAACCATGGCAACTCATAAGGAATTCCCTTCTGAAGTCCAGACTTCTGCTCTCCTCTGGAAGAATCCCAACCCATAGCAGCTGCAGTGATTTGGTAAGAATGCTCCAGGTTTACCTGGTGGTCACTGGCTTCTCGTGTTGAGATAGCTGCCAAAAAGCCTAGTGTTTGCACAGCCTTCTGAGAACCAACCATGGTTAAGAACATTAAAAACTATTTTCTCTCCTCCTCTCCCAAAAGATTTTCAGACGCTATTTCCTTTTTTTACTCATGTTCTACAGATTTTCAGCATATGTTAAATTTCCAGAGCAAATTGGCTTTGGAGAACAAAAATATCGCTTTAATTGTCCTGCTAAATCCACTCCCTGCATATTGCACGGACATATCCTCAGCTTTCCAGGCCAGGTTCAGCTCCCTGGGAGCTCCTACAGGGGCTGGGGGAGAGGTCCCACCACTGCTGGTTCAAATTTTCCTTTGAAAACTGTTCCTCTCACGCCATCTTCTGGTTATTTCTTTGGGATTAACCATACCTGAGCCTGAGATCTTCCTCCTCACCCTCCGTGGAGCTTGCTGTGCACGGGAGGCGAATCAAGATGGTAAGATGTCCTTCACTGTGGAAGGCATTACTCTTTTGCTCCTGTCGCTTTACCCTGGCTTGTGATGAACAGCAAACGTGATGCAGGTGGCACTTGCTTATGAGTAAGTGTATTGAATCAAGCTGGTTTTAATAAACTTCGGGTCTGCTCACAGATATAAAACTCACAGAAAATACTGAGCTCTCCATCCCAATCTAGATAGAAGCTCTCCGTTTGCTGGATTGTCTCTTCCTTGAGGCAGGCTTTTATGTAAATGGTGACAAATATTAGCACCAAGGAGTTTAAGGAGGTAATTTCTCCCCTGAAGTGCAATGTCGCTTCCTGTGACTCAGCTTTTCAACGCGGTCTGTTGGCTCAGATGGATATCCAGAGGAGCATCCTGTGCTGCTGGGAGAAAAAGGCTGAGAGGAGGTGCTTTGGAGGGATGCAGATCTCGCCTTTGGGGATTAAGGAGGAGTGAGCCCACAACTGATTAAAGCAACAAAAGTGGAACTAAAGATCCATGACCAGTAGAGTGAATTACTGATTATTGGGAGAAAAAAAAACAACCCAAAGTTCTAGGTTTGTCTTGATAGTTGTGTGGGGTTTGGAGGTTTTTTCCATCCTAAAACAAATAACACATTCCCCAACTTTGTGTTTCTAAAAATGTAAGTACTAAGCAGAAGTGACATTGATCACTGACTTCTTATGCTCATTTAATCAATGTATCTGTGCATCATTCAATCAATAGATATGAAGTTGTTTCCTCAGCTGATTTTGAAATTGCCTCAGACAGCAATAGTATGAGAAGCTTTTATTTATTAACTTTTATTACAGAAAGAGACTCTTTTCTACAGCTAAATAGGGATAGTAAATTTGAAAAGCCATCATTTTTTAAGAAAGTAAGAGGAATTACTGATACTACACATCCTACCACCCCCAGCTTCTCTAAGTGGATTATAATAACGTTTTCCATTCTTCTTAATATTTTCCTCTTTGTGGTGTGTGAAAAATCCACAGAAACAACAGGGGAAACTGAGTGACAGCCTAGGGGAAGGAGGGAAACTCATCAAAATGCTACCAGACACACAGAGCAAACTAACTATAACACTAGGAAACAAGCCATTCTTTTTAGGCAATATGTGCTGTAATAGGAGCCAAAAGGATTCTGACAGATGTGTGATTTCTGAAACAAGCAGATGCTATCCCCATCACAGATGAGGCTCTGCTTCTTGAGGAAAGGTTGAATTTAAATGCCATTTCTCGCTTCGCCATGACTGATGTGGTCCACTGGAAATTTCTAAACATCGGAGGGCAATGCAGCCTCCACAAAGTCTGTAGAGGATGCAGCTATCTTTGGCTCACTTCTCTGGATGGGACTGGAAGGCAGAGTTCTACAGCTGAAGCAGCGTAGAGTTCACTGCCTCTGCAAACACTGCCCTTTCAAACTGGCCCTGTGCTTCTCATCAACTGCAAAGCCTTTGTAAACATATTCAAGGGGATTTAAAACAAAAAAAAAAATAAGAAAAGTCTCTGGGCCAGCTGAGCCTGTAGCAGCTGCACGCTCTTTGAGCTGCACCAGGACCAACAGGAATGGCCAAGCGCTAATGTGAGCAGAGCCATCAACCAGCCAGAGTCAGTCCAAAAAGCTCAGTGCTCTATCCCTGTCACCAGCTGCTCCCTGCAGCTGTACCTGGCAGTGAGAGCTGCTACAGGGGCCCTTCCAGGATTACTTTCTCTCTGGGGGCTGGTTTTGAGTCTGGGTGGCCCTCCTCATCTGAAGAAAGCAGGAGAGACATTGGACGTGAGCTGCAGTTCTGTAGCTTATGAATTCTGTTATGCAAGTACCATCCTGGTGTAAAGAGCACTTTGGAAACTCAGTTTCAGCTAAATCCCATCTGAGCTGTCTCAGCTACAAAAAAACCCACCACAATTAGAAATTCAGACAGATGGGAACCCCTCAAGAAATGTATCTGGACAAGTGACTTAAAGCTATGCATCCTACTGCCATCGCTGCGCAGTGTTTGAGACATAATTCAAAATGATCTCATTAGAGATTTGTGTTTCAACATGGGAAATGCAGAGTTGCCTTTTTCTTGCATTTCTAGTGGCGGCAGCAGCCAGCAATGGACAGGTGAAAAGCTCTGTTTAGGTCAAGAATTCTCTCCCTAACCCCATAATAGGCAATAAGGATGTGATAACTGCTTTTAGGTGTGAAAAACCCTCTCTCTGTAGCTCCTCTAATGCATATACAGCACCCAGCATTATTGCTTGGTACATGGCTGCCCAGGGTGGACTTTCAGAGGAGACTCAGCAGTTGCATTTCACACAGTGAAGTTCTCATGTAACGCTGCAAGCATCAGGTAGGAGTGATTGCTTTTGCATGGGCATCTGCAGCTGCTGAAAAAGCTGTGTCTCCAGAATGCAGCAAATGCACAAAATCAAAGCGTTCAATTTGAAAAGTAGATTTGTGCATGAGTAAGTCTGATGTTCAAGCATTTGCCTTGTAGAAGGGTAACAAAGCTTTTTAAAAAGGCGCAGTTTTAGTTGGAGTTTTTAATTGCAGCCAACAACAAAAGCTCTAAACTCCCTTAGAAATATGTGTAAGGCTTATTGTCCTGATTTTGACTAGGATAGTATTCATTTTCTTCTAGGTAGCTGTACTTCTAAGTAACTGCAGCATTTAAAGTTTAGTTTGGGAATAGAGTTGATAATGTTTTGGTGTGTGGTTAAGCAATGTCTAGCTTCTGGTGTGAGAGGGATGCTATTTCTGAGGGTGCCAAGGGCTTCTCTCTGTTTTCCAGGCTTCATAAGGGAGGAGGAGAAGATCCAGGACAGATGAGCTAAATGATCCAAAACACTCAGTATACAATGGGAAGTTTTCCGAGGACTCACTTTCTTCCTCTTTGGATTCTACCCTTGGCAGTCCCTTACTGCCATGCATGCATTTTTTTAGTACAAAATATGTGTTTAGATAGAAGTGCTGCTTCACAGAGTTTGATGATAAGATCATGCTACTACTTAAAACATGAAGGAAAAATATAGAGCAAATTTCGCATGCATACAACCGTGCATGTTTATATCTAAAAGATTCTATGTGCCCACACGGTTCCCTGTGTCACTTAGCCAGGTTTTCAAAGTTTTGTCATGCTTATCCCCAATTCACTTACATTCTGTCTGGGCATCCAGCATGAGGCCACTCCAAAGTTACAGTCCAATGTTTTGTGAAGCAGACTCTCAGGCACTGTATTTTATGAAATTAATAGAGAGGTACAGCAACCTGCTTGACTCCAGAGAGAGAAACCAGCACGGACAAAGAGATCCCTGGGCAATTGTACCCTTACAGACTGTTTACCTGTCCCTCACATGATGGTTTGTTCCAGTAGTAATATTTGGATCTGGGGTCTTCTCATTCCTCACTGGGTTCTTTCACTTTCAGACAGTTTGCTCTCTTGTCTTGGTGCACTGGTTTTTATGGTCTCTATCTTTGATTTCTCTGTATGTTCTGGGGTTTTTGACTTTGGAGGCCATGTTTTGGTTAAAGCAGGTTGCACATCTTGGGAAAGTTTTAACTGGAAAATCACATGGCCTAGAGCTTCCTTGAGTCTGGCTACTCATGCTAAGCAAGCTTAAGCAAAGATAAGTGTACTAAATCACACAATACTGTGTAACTGTAAGTGATTAATTCTATTTAAAATGTTATTTAGGCTAAACCACTGACTTCTGTTAAAGAGGAGAATTGCCTGGTCGTGTAGTCCAGCTGCTGTCCAGGGAGGATTCAGATGGGACTCAGCAGCAATCTGTGTGTAGTAAAAGATCTCCTTGTTTGGAGGAGCACACTTGAGAGGTGTCCAGGTGTGAGGGGAGATGGTGGCCATGCAGCCACACTGCCCAGCAGGGCAAGCTCAAAGGCGGCTCACTTAGGCTGTTGTATTGATGTGATGAAAGCAGTTGGCCCACAGTGACATTGCATGCAATAGGAGAGGAATGGACAAGGCTCCTTATTCCCACAACTTGCAGGTGTTCACTGTCACTCTGCTCCTTGTGTGTTTCCTGGAGGAGTTCTTGGCCTGCCTACGGCACAGACCTTTACCTCCCCTGGAGCCTGTACCAAACTCTGCTGGTTTGGTTAGGAGTGAGGGAATCATGTGCATCTGTCACTCTCGCCCACAGTGCTGCTGCTCTGAGACCAGTTCTGGGTTTCGTGGTCTCTCTGTGATGATGGTGACATCCACACCACTGGAACCGCTGTGCTCGCGGTGTCCGCCATCCGGCCACTCCTGCGAGTAGCACGTGTTCCCTGGCAGGGCTGAGGATTTGGTTTGTATGTTATTATTAACAGTAGGAGTAGTATTAATAGTAGGGTTTATTGCTTTTATAGAATCACAGACAGTTTGGCTTGGAAGAGTCCTTATAAAGGTCACCTACTTCCAATCATCCTGCCATAGGCAGGGGCCCTTCCCACTGGGTCAGGTTTCTTAAAGCCCCATCCAACTCGGTCTTGAAACCCTCCAGGGATGGGACAGCCACCACTTCTCCGGGCAGCCCGTGCCAGGGCCTCACCACCCTCAAGGAAAACATTTCTTTGCAATAGCTCATCTAAATCTCCCAACTTTCTTCTTAAAACCATTCCCCCTCATCCTATCCCTGCACTCCCTGACCAAGAGCCTCTCCCCAGCTTTCCCAGAGCCCCTTTCAGTACTGGAAGGTTGTTCTAAGGTTTCCCTGGAGCTTTCTCTTCTCCAGGCTGAACAACCCCAACTCTCTCAGCCTATTCTTGCGTGGGAGGTGCTCCAGCCCTTGGATCATCTTTGTGGCCTACTCTGGACCTGCTCTAACAGAGACTATTTCTGTTTCAATATTTCTGTCTTCTTTCCTTTTCCTGATTCCCCTTCCCTGGGTGTGAGGGTGGAACTGTGTAGTGGAGAGGCTGGCTGTTGTTCAGCTGCTGACTAAGGGGTGCTAAACTGTGACTTTTGTCTTCCACAGAGTTCCACAGCAGGGCCAACGGAGGCTGGTGTGAGAGATTTGTTTCTCCTGGATGTGCAATAAAGTTCTGCATTAGAGAGATTTTATGTGGCTTCTGGGAATGTTTCTAATCTGTCCTAGAAAGCAGGGCAGGGACCTGATGGCTGTAGCTACAGCTGCACCCATTAAACAAGCACTTGGTTCTCTGCTCTCCTGGAGCTGCACTGTGTTTTGTGTCTGCAGCAGAGTGAGTGGGGGCAATGGCACTGAAAAAACCAGGGACACTAAAGACCCAGGTCATATTAAATGATGACCTGGAGCTTAGCATGGTGACAAAACAGACCCTTGTGATCATGTCACTGAGGCTCTTCTTGGGGGTGATGCTGAACCAGAGCAAGAGCTTACTGTCTTTGGCTACCCTTCTTCCATCCCTTGTGGTACATTGTGCTCTGCCAATGCAGCTACACAAATAGTCACTCCCTAACCTAGTTCTGTCAGAATGATGCAGGTTAGATTAAGGGTTTTTTAATATGGGAAAAGTAGCCTCAAGGCCAGGTTCCCTCACTCAACTTCTATTACAATAATAGCATGCGACATTCATATTATGCTCTACTCGAGTGTGTGTGATCAGCTCCTCATTGGATTTAATGTCTCTGTAAATAAAAGAAACACAGAACAAAAAGCATGAGATTTTATAAGCAAATAGTCCCTCCAAAATCTGCCTGGTTCCTGGAAGAGTTAACTCATTTAGAAACCTTTTAGAGAGCCATATTGATTACATGGATGTGTTCAGAGCAGCTGTGGATATTGCAGTAACAATGAACCGCAGCAGTTTATCAGCACATCAGTTATTTTACTGAGATAAAAAGGAGCTTTAATTGGACTAATGATGATGGACTCAATCTTATGTTGAAGCTATCTGGCCATCACAAAATTATCTCTCGGTGAGCTCATCTGTTTTGCAAGGAAGAAACTCATAATCTCATAGGATGGAAGATGTGCTGGCTATTTATAGTCACTGATTTTATTTGTAAAGAATATCATGACTTCACAAGTGCTGTGGTGCTAATGTTACTGGTAAAGCATTTGTCCTAATTGAGAGGGAGCTGTTTGCTACAAAGCCAGCCGTGTACTTAAAAGGACCAGTGAACAAATTTGCCACGCTGGCTCTCATTTGCCTGTAAAAGCAGCAGGTGACTCAGCGTGTCCTGAACATAGAGCAGCCTGAGAGCCAGCCTGCTCTCTGAAAAGGAGACAGTGAGATAGAGGAGACAATATTCCTACCCAAAATGGGATGGATGTGGGCAACAGCACAGGAGCAGCAGAGAATGTGCTGCGGCCATCCAGCTGCTGGAGGGCTACAGGGGTGGGTTTCATAGTTCTGATGTTATTACACTGAGGACAGAGGGAGAGTTTACTACTTCTCAGGTATTTCCTACCCTGTTCCAGGCTAGACAGCCCAGGGTAGCTTCTAGTTCCAAGTGATACGTCTTTGCTTTTGGCACCTGCTCCCAAGGGATGGAAATGCCTTTCTGGTTATGTTTGTAGACATCGCACGCTCCATGGAGCTAGACAGAGGACATCTCCAACAGGTCAAACATGCTCACAGCTGAGCCAAGTGAGAGTTTGTTAATCGGAAAGCAAGGGTGGAGTGGAATTTCTGTAGTCTTCAGGGCTGAGAGGAGCAGTGAGCTGGCAGAGATAACTGCTGGGACACAGGAGGGTGATTGTGGAGGTGAGACCTGCTCATACTAGAGCTTTGTTAGCAATTTCACAGGCACTCAAATCTTCAAGGGATGTGAAGCCAAGCCTACAGGACAGGTTGTGGGTGCAGGGAACAGTGCCAGGGCTGTGAGGGCTCTGAAGGGAAGGAGTGTGGGCTCACAGCACCTGCACTGCCACTCTCTGTCTGGCTCTTGGTTTCTTGCGTGGCAGCTGCAGTATCCCTCAGCCATCAGAAAGCTCCTGGGCTGCACCTACTCCTGAAAGGACAGGGCAGTCCTCAGTCTGAATTTGTATTTTCTCTTTGAACTCTGCAGGAGCAGAGAGTGGAGCAGTGTCCTTTGCTTGTTTTCAGCCTGTTCTGCCGAGGCCTTTTTTTTCTGGTTGTGGGCTCAGTGATTCCAAAAAGACAGGCAGATTTTTACACAAGGTGCATATGGGATGAACTAGGACCACATCAGCTGAAAAGGCCAGATGTAACAGTGTTCCTTTAAATCATAATCCTTCATGTAATATTACACATAGTTGTCATAGAAACCATGGCATCTCTAAGACTCACAGCTCTTGATCCAGCAAAACAGTTGAGCATTGGCTTTTAATATGAAGTATGTGCTTAAATCCCAATTATTTCTATGGCATTGCTTGTGTGCTTAAAGCAAAACCTGCTCGTTAATTTTTTCCTAGATGAGGGTGATGTGGCAACAGTAAAACCTTCTGCTGGTTGCTTTAGTTAAGCCAAAGCATCAAAGTTGTCAGTACAGGAATGGTCTAAAGAGAGTACAAACATAAGTTTTTTAAGGGAATGTTGGAAATTGAATGCTTGATTAGATCATATCACTGTCTCTGCTTCTGCAACAAACTGAAAAAGCATTAGAATAATGGTTTTCATAGTTCCTTCCAGTATTAGAACATTGGATGTGTTTTATATGTATTGATTGTATGAATCAAATATTTTCTGAAGTAATTTAAAAAATTATAGAAGTTTGATCATCATTTCAGTCTAACACAAACACTTATACTTTCAAATTAAATAACTATTCTAATATAGCTGCTCATATGGTATTTTATATTTTTCATTAAAGACAGTTTCTGGATTAAGTATTGCTGGTTTTATTTTAAGATATGTTTCAGCACTCAAAGTGGCTGAGAAAAGTATGAAAATACCCTTATGTCTCTAAGAAAACAAATGAAAACTGGAGACAAATTAAGAAAACCCTACATGTATTTAAGCTCAAAGATCTGGGGTTTTTAAAATGTCTTTTAGTTGGGTCCATGGTTTATGGTTCTTTGAACAGGTGCCAAAGTGGAATATTCAACTCCTGTTGCAAATACATTTGGAAGATAACATGTAATGTTACTCATTTACATTGACTCCAGTCTTTTGTTCCCAAGACCATACTACAAACAAAATACTCGGGGTACCTCTCTTCAGTGACTGAATGTTGCCTTTCAGACAGGGCCTCATTCCAAGGTCACTGGATGTGGTGGGTAGGCTTCTACTGGAGCTTAATGGAATTTATCAGAGTTCCAATATATCAGAATTAGGCAGGTGGTTCAGTCTGTGTAGTCCTGGTTTATAACTCATGTTTGTTGGTTCCAGGAGTTGTATGGAGTTGTTGCTATTGCTCTGGTTGGCCAATTTGGGTAACGAAACAGTGAGAAGTATAAATTTAGCAGCACTAGGTCCATTATAAGTTAATGCTTTGACAAATTTAAGCAGTCGATAACTGGACCAACTCACAACTGTTACAGCCATTCTAGAAAGTTCCATGTTCATATCCAGTCTGTATCTGTGCCAAGGAGACCTGTTGTACACATCTTCAATAGATGAAGATGGTGCTGAATACACAGTGAATTCAGTGCATTTATGATGCTTTCTGCCAGCAGAAAAACATTAAGATCCCAAAGGCATAAGCTTTTGTGGAAATGAAAGCAGAAGTTAATAAATGTGGCTGAGTCACAATTCACTTCCAATTCGGAGAATGCTGGTGGACAAATTTTCCAGCTCCAGCTGGTAAATCGCTGTGTGTTTCTAAACACTGTTCCTGAAAGAAGTTAGAATTTTGTGAATGGAAAAAGGGCTTGAAACTGTTTGTGGCTGATCTCCTTGCCTGGAGACAGAGGTATAAACCTTCGTATAACTGCAAAGATAAATCTATGAGTAAGCTGTTGATTTTGCTTGATTCTGGAGTACTCAGACAAAAATGCAGAATCTGATTTTTATAAAGCAGCACATTTGACTTGAAGAATGAATAAGAACTTATGGTCATCTGCATTCACTCACAAGGCTGACAGCCACACAGAGGGATAGTTCCCCAGGTTAGTTTTTTGGGTCAATATTACCATATAAATTTAGTTAATTTAAGCCCAGGTCAGCTGACGAGAAGCTGAGGATGAGACAGGGAAAGCGGACAGCAAATCACTCTTCTGCATTATATTCACAGGGCTCATGTTCAGTTTTAGCACAGCTCATCAGAGTCTAAGAACTTGCACCATTCCAGTGGGTTCCCTCCAGTCCATTGTAGGCGATGGATAAAATAGGACTCACAGAATGCCTGGGAACAATTTCAGAGCACAGAAAAAGACCACTGTCTTCTTTTATTGGTATCTCTTCTTTTATCTTCAGGGTTGATGACGTTACAGGGCCTTTTTTCTCCTCCCAAGCATCCAAGCTGTTAAACCTCTCCAGCTCCGGTGATTTCCTGCTTCTCCTCCCATGGCCGTGCAGCCCCGGAGCCCTGGAGCTGAGGGACCAGAGATGTCCCGTTTGGGGACAGGTTCTGAGCCCTCCTGCAGCAGAAGGGCTCGGCGCTAGGTGGTGGTGTGTGCTCACTGGAAGATGCTCACTGGAAGACGCTCACTGGCTGCTGACAGGACCTGGCAGGAACCCTGGCCGAGCCCAGTCTTGTCAGGGCTGCTGATGCTGTCAGGAGCGCAGCAGAAATTAAAACCGTGTTACCAACGTGGCAAGGCTTCGCTCTTTGAAATATCTGGGCCAGAGGAGGTTTTTAAACAGCCTCTAATCAAAATTACTTTCCCACAGCCCACCTTCTCCAGCTTGCCTTGCCACCATGAAACCACAGCCTTTTCTCTTGGTTTTCCCATCGTGCCCTCCTTGGGCCACCCTTGACCCCCCTGTTGGTGGCCACTCTTGGTGGCTCTTTGCACCATGGCATTGCTTTCTCAGAGGCTTCTAGAATCTCTTACTTCACAGTGGCAGGAAGCTTTGGGCCATCTTTCAGGTTGTGTGTTTTTTCCCAATTTAATTTCATTTTTCATTCTTAAATCCCCAGTTTCCTCTTTATGTCAATGCCAAGTAACCCCTCTCTTTACTCGGTGCTCACAGCCTGCAGATATTGGGAGCCAGAACACAAATGCAGGACTTTGTAGCTGCCTGTACTATTGGTTATATGATACAGCCATATGCTAACACAGGGAGGGGATGATAAAGATCCTTTAACTCCTTCCATCCAACCCTGTTCCTAACCTGTCCCTGCAGGAAGTTAGTGTTTCCTTGTTTAACTATCCTTTAGTTAAAGTGTTTATATGAAGACTGGTTCTTCGAGCCAGACAGATCTTCCTCAGACAGGTAGGGGACAAGTTATGACTCTTGTCTAGAGAAAAAAAGTCACCCTGGTGAGCACATTGCCACACTGCATTCTCATAGGTGTCACCCAGATGCTGTGTTGTTCTGAGGTTGCTCTGTGTTGTGCCTCGAACTGAGGTGGGTGCAAGTCAGATCTAGGATTGGAGCGTGTGAAAGAGGTTCCTAATAGACATAGGCTGCATCTGATCACCTAGCGCAGGTGTTTAGTCTCACTTCAGAAATCTATTCTCAAAGTCCCACACTTTGCTCTAATTTTTGATAATGTTCTGAGCCTAAGATCACAGTTGCAGTGTTCTAGGTGCAGGTTTGCCTCCTGTGTTCATCGAGGAGCTTTCCTTTCTTTATAGAATGACAGTGGCAAACACCACCTAATGTTACTTGCTTTTATCTGCTTCTTGAACTTGTTCACCTGTTTAAGTTTGATAGAAACATAGAGTAAAATATTTTATTCCACAAATTTTCTAAAGATCAGTGAGTAACTAGAGGAAAGTGTTGCCTCTTTTGGAAATAAGATCCCAGTCTTGTCCTGCCCACAAACCAGAACAAAAAGATGGAATCTTACTTAGACAAATGTTTTCTTAAATAGACAGATCAAAGTGAAGAATGCAATAGAATATACTAGGCAGGGTAATTCTGAAACCAGCCACAGCATCTGTTCTGTCTCCCTTATCCAAACTGTTTTAGTGAATGTGGATGGAAATATGGAGATTCTCGTGGAAGCTGAGAAATGTGGAGCCATGGGAAGGAACTCTGTAAAGGTGAGGGGATTTATAGCATGAGACCAAATGAGATGCAATATGGTATAAAAACCATAATCTAAAGGAAATCAGGATTCACGACGTTTGTGTCTTACAGATCAAGAGGTTGAAGTTGTTACTATTTCTGCTTTTTCTGCACCTCTTGGAATTATTTCAATGTCCTCATTGTTATACAAAATGCCTATGTGTGTCATCTGCTAATTTCATCAATGACAATCTCTTCTAAATAACTATGAAAGTCTTGAGATCAGCTCTAACATAGCACCACCATGATCCATTTTAAACACACTAAACACCTTTCCCTGCTCAGCACTCTGCTATTTTTATTCATTGTTCACAGTTCTTAAGCCAGTTCTCAAGCTATGTGGGTGCTGTTTAGTCAAAAGCAATGTGAATTAACGTGGTATTCAGACTTTTGTGATTCAGTCTTTCAAATGTTTGTTTAAAACCAAACGTGTTGGTTCTGCTACTTCCCTTTTACTCACTGATGTTGTAAATCTATAGGAGGTTCCTTTCCTTATATACACCGGGGCAAATGTAGCTGCTTATGAGTCTGTTATCCTTTATCTCTTTTAGTGGCTTTTTGTGCTTAGAAATTGTTTCTAGCAGGAAAAGAGTCAGATTTACAAAATGGTAGTTGCTGGGATCATTCTTTTCTGAGGTTTGGTCTTGTATTTGTTTCTCTGAGACTGCTGTTTGCAGTGTTTTTTTCTCAGTCAATTCTTCATACTTCAGGTCATCTTTACAACAGAAAAAAAAAATGGCTTATCTTGTCTGTCCTTCTTTCACCCATAAAGATATAGGGGTTAATTTTCCAGATGTACTTCATGGCTTTCTTTTTTCAGTGTTTTGTCTATCAAACTTGATTTTGTGTGTTTGATATTTAAAATTTACTAGATGCAGAGTGTGTAAAAGAGCCTCCATACTGGAGCTTGGTAGATGTTGACTTGTGGTCTGTGGATCCCTGTGACCTCCAAATTGGAGAATGATTGAAAATCACTGATCTATCTCACTGATATTTTAATTCCTGTGAGTACTGGTAAAGCATAGCCTGTCCCGTTGTGGAGACAGTGAGAAAAAACCTGCTGCTGATGTGCACTAGGAAGCAACTTAAGATCTGAGATGAACTGATTCTCATAAAACCTTCAGCATCGGCTTGAACGGATGTGCCCCCTCTCATGCTGCCTCTCCAGGGATGCAGGCCCTGAGCCTCCTTCCACCACCTCTCTGCTCCATGTCCCCTGTGAGCATTTTCAGCACTGAGAGGTGCACAACACCCGAAGTATGGGCACTGACAGCTCCAGGGGCACTTTGCCTGCTCCTCTCAAGCAAGGAGGGTGTTAGGGTAGGACGAGACATGGCTAGACACGGTGTAGTTATGACTGTTTCAATCTGCTGTAGAACAGGCCCCAGGCTGTGGGTGTCTCTGCTCTTCTCAGACAGCTGGGTTCCACTGGTAAACAGCACAAGCAGGTCAAATGCCAGCCCTGACACCAGCTCACTGTACAACTTTGATAAAAAACTTCCCAGTTTGTGTCAGAAATTGTTAGCTGAGTTACTGCAGTGCTAGACCACAGCTGGGTCCTAAGACTACCTGTGCACCTGATTCTGCAAAAACACTGCTTCCCAAAGCCACATATAAAACAAGGCTGCATGCTGTGCCTGCTTTGGTGGCATGCTGGAAGGGTTAGTGTGTTCAGGGTTTGAACAGGGGGAGAGCTGTCACAGGCACCGCTTTGTTCCCCCAAATCTAAACTTATCTACAAAAAGTAATGAGTAGCTGAGAAGCCCTGGATGGTGCAGTTGCTGCAGTGCATTTGATTTGTGTTTTCCAGGCTGAGCAACGTGGTGATGTCTGGCTGTGCTTGCAGAATCTGAAACAATAACTCTGATCTGCCCAGCTCATCTCGGTGCCTGCCAACTCAGATGCCCTGTGCTGATATTTTAAATATAGACAAACTTAACTATTCCACTACCTATTGAAATAAGGAAAAAGAAAGAGGGTGAAGGAGCTCTATAGTCAGCTGTGATTAATCTGGCACTGCAGCAGCCTGAGTATTTGACCTGGGGATCTGCCCATCTCCCTGCCCCACCCTCCAGCCAGAAATGCATTTAGCAGGACTGAGCCTGACATCTGACCTCTGCGCCTGTCCATCCCTTTCAAGCTTCTGTGATGGCAAGGAAAGCTAAGTTTGCTGAGCCCTGTAAGGCTTATGACTCTGTGGATCTCAAGGAAGGGATGCGAGTCCTAGGGATTCCACGAAAGGTGTGTTATGCTCTGAAAATTGCTCCATGCAGCTAACACTTCCCTTCCCCAGCTGGGTTTGGAAAAATCATACCGCATTTTCCTTTTTTCTCTAGCTTATTATGTTATTTTATGAAATGTTATGCCTCAGATATGGCTGTGAGGTTCCTTATTGCTTTCATAGATGTGCTTTTCATCTGTTTTTAAGCAGCTATGTGAGCCATAAAGGAAAACACCAGGCATATTCTCTCACTGTGCATTTTAAAGTACGTTCAAGCAGTTTGGTTTCTGATGTGTTTGTACAGTGGATCCTAATCCCCATCTGCAGCATGGCAAGTCTGTGATTAGCATGGCTTTGCTTTCTTGTGGCACCTTTCTGCTAATAAATTAATTCCCACAACTTTCATTTGGATCAAAACCTTATCATTAACCTTGCTTTGCAGACACTGTTCAGCTTTTGACTGTTTTGAAATATAGACTGTTCAGTAATGTTTATATATAGCCAGAAATACAAATCCAAAAGCAGTAATGAAATCTTCACCAAAAGATTATTGTTGTTTCCTGTATAGGATTACAAATATTTTTCAGTGGCTGAGCAAAAACACCCTGAAGAAGGGACTTGTTTGACTCGTTTGCTGACAGCAAACTGGACTCACAAGGACTGTAACTGGAAACTACTTTCTGACCATCCTGGGCAAAGCCATGATACAGTGGGGTTTTTTAGTTGTTATTTTTCTTAATGTTAAACTCCTGGCCATGGTATTTGAGTGCGTGCAGGCACCTACCTTGACCCCTGTCCTCGAATATCTGGGCAATAGTATCACTCTCTGTCCCAAGCTAAAAGTGAAATAGGTATTTGAAGGACTAAGCAATCCCATGTCCACTGCATGCCATGCTTCCTGAAAATGCACTCCTACCATTTCATCAGCTTTTATGCACTGCTGTTTGGTTTTTCTAGAATGCTTTGAAAGTTACTTCATTATCAAAGGAATGACTTTGATGCTGTGAGCTCCAAAGTTGATGTGAAATCCTGGCTCTGATGAACAAGATGGCTTGGATTTTATCTTGGAAAAGCAGGATGCTCTTCAATCTTTCTGCCTTTGCCCAAGGTTTCAGGCAAGGTTCCTGCCTTAACTTTCCCTCTATTGATAGCAGGTATTGTTTGTCTTTTCTAAACTCAAGTTCTACTGCTACCTGGGAAAAAGTTTGTCTGTTCCACCCTAGGATCAGCTAATATCAAAGTGCAACACCCATCACTAAAATCAATTTACGCTTCCTCCCATCTCATTACGTTTATCCTTTTCTTTCTCTTTCTGCTGAGGTTCAGGGTTACAAAAGATCTGGGCCTTCCTTATTTCTAAAATGGCAGTTCCTTCTTCGGTGCCTGCCATTTCTCTCACCAGGATTAAACAGAAAGACCCTTTCTAAGGGCTAGGCTGTAAAGGAGAGAAGTGAGGTCAGAAAACAAACCCATAAAGCATTGTCGGAGGAACAAATCAATCCTCTGCTAGGCACGAACACTCAGCTGAATGTACAGGAGCTTCGCTCAGAGATAAAGCTGGAAATACAGCACAACTGGAAAAGGCATTCACAGGAAGAAAAGGACTAATACAAACTGAAATTCATCTGTGCTCTGGAACACCCTTTCTTTAAGCCCCAAACACTCTTGCATTCATCAAAGCCTGTACATCCTACATCATTGTTCATTTATTTCCTTCTTAATGGCTCATCCTAAGCTCATCTTTCCTTCAGTTCCCTTCACCCGTTGCTGCCAGCTTTCTGTCTCACCAGGGACATGCCTACCTGATGTTTTGGAGACAGGACTGGTATTCAATGCTAATGGGAAAGAAAATTTTGGTCTAAACTATTTGCTTCTTTTTTTCTTACTGGTTCAAGAAAGCAATGAGGAATTTACTGAGAGTCTCTGTTAAGGACCCTTACAAAACTTGTTGTATTTAAATGAAAGGAAGGGAAAAGAAACAGAGAAGGTTATGAAGGTGTATTATCTTCATATTAGAGAGGTTTGGCTAAAGCTCAGATCCCTGGAAGAAGAAGTCTATCTGTATGACAGATAGAGAGAGGTTCCTATGGTGTTGAGGGAAGGTAGAAGGAAGGTGCAGGAAGAAAGGTAGAAAAAAGTGGTGCTTACAGGCAATATAGATCAAGGGAATTTGAGAGTGTCTGTATTTACTAGAATCTGATACAGTGCTCCTGAGGGTCTTTGCCAGGATTAAATTCTTTTACTTCTTCCCCTTTGTGTATTCATTTTGGTCTTTGGGACACTGGGGATTTCCTGAGTCATCTTGTGACCAGTGCAGGATTCATGTCAAAGCCCCATGGCAAGTCCCTGAAGGAGAAACAGGAATGAGTCGGACATAAGGAACAACTCTTTACACCTCTGAAGCAGCCTCTGTGTTCCAGAGGGCAAGGCAGCCCCAGCGTGTTCTCAAGAACTTATCACAGAAGTGAATTCACAGGTGCACATACGCACGCGGCTGCCAGAAACAATGGGGTGTCACAACCAATGGAGAGGCAGAGGAGAAGGAAGGAGATGAGGAGACAAGAGGGATGGAAGACCAGAGGCAGTGACAGAGGTGGTTCTGGTAAGGTATGACGAAAGGTGCAGTTTGAACTTGCTGAGCCGACCCACCTATCTGCTGCAGTGAGGCGCTGGAGGCCCAGATCCTATTGTATGAGGGAAATAGGGCTGAGTCACCAAATTCATTCTGCTGCTGTTTCATGCACTGCATCACGTAATGCCTGACAAAGTCTGATTTGTTTAGTTTTGTCTCTGATGTTCCCATAGAAAGGCTCTTCTGGGCCCTCCCTTTCCAACAGGTCGAGTCACAATTTTCTGCTGTTTATTTACAGCTGTTTTGCCCTTATGCTTAAATCTTCCCTTCTCCCTCAAAGGTCTTCTCCCTGCCTGTTGATGTGTTGACAGACAACAGTCATCCCACTCTGTCTTCGCTTTGCAGGCCATGCAGTCTGAGGCAACAGACAGTTCAGCCCTTCTAGGAACACAGAGATGCACACCCTGTGTAATAGGATTCTTCCCAATGACACCTCCAAAAACAGGTCTTTCAACTCTGTGGACTTTCTGGTGTCTTTTGTTCAGAGTATTTAACCAGTGTCAATCCTTCTTGGCTTCTTCTGTAGCAAAACGTGTTCTTTGCAGCTCTCTTTGCTGAAAGGATAGGAGATTGCAAGCCCTCAAATCAGTGAGACTTCCATATGCTTGGAGTTGGGCACGTGCGTAACTGTTATTCTGGATCAAGATTAGAGTTCTCATCACTTGACAAGATTCAGCTTATGGCTTGTGAAGTGCCACCAGCTTCTCTGGAATTGAAGATTTATATAAAATATCAATGAAAAAAAAAAAGAGGTGATGTGCTGTTCCAGGTTTCTGTGTGAGTGTGCATGCATGTACTGCATTAATTAAAATCTGGTTGGGAAACAAGAATGATGTTCTGCAAAGTTGTGACTTGTGTCATAGTGATGTCTTCATGCCATGAGAGCTGATCCTTGCTCCCAAAAGAGCTGTCACCTTGTCTGTATGCAAAACCAAGATGGAAAGAGACAAATAGAGATGCAGGGATGATTTTTTCCAGTGTCAGAAGTTATAGAAATAGAGGCAGCATCTCTTGATCCCTGAACAGGGTGAGCATCCACTTTACGCAGCTTTCACTGTGCTTTTTCTAGGGGTAAAATGTTGAATAAACAAGTACAGAGAGACTAAAATGCAACACCAGCACTTTTTCTTGGCCTCTATTTCTTCTTTTCAATCTCTAAATATCGACACCAGGTTTTATTTGTATTGAAATTCCCTGATGGCTCCCGGCTGGGAGCACCGGTGGGCTGGCAAGACTCAGGGTGACGGGTGCACGTCCTGCTGTGGTCTTTCTTGGCGTGGGGCTGGGGGGGGACGGGAGGGACTGGGGGCTCGGAGCTTGAGGAACAGGGGCGCTGGAAGGCTTGGAACCGAGGGTGCCGGTGGGGCCAGGGGTCTCCGAGCCGGGGGTGCTGGAGGGGCTGGTGTTGTCGGGGGTCTCCGAGCCAGTGGGACCGGGGGAGGCCGGAGGTCTCCTGGCTGGGGTCTCAGGACTGGAAAGCTCCGAGCCAGACGAGCTGGGGGGGGTCGGGGGCTCCGAGCCGAAGGAGCCGGAGGTTCCAGGCGGGAGAGGCGGAGGGCTCAGAGCCGGGGGGGGCTGGGGGAGGGACCGGGGCTCTTCTGAGCCGGGGGCGCTGGGAGGGACTGGAGGGCTCCGACCCGGCGGAGCCGGAGGGCTCGGAGGTCGCGGAGGCTCCGAGCACGAGGGGCAAGGGAGAGCGGAAGGCTCGGAGCCGGCTCGGGGGTCCCGCGGCGCGGGGCTCCGAGCGGGGGTGCGAGGGCGGGGCCGGCGGGCGCCGCGGCGGGGGCGGCCCCGGGGAGGAGCGCGGTCCGTGCCGGCCCCGCCGCGCGTGTCCCGCTCCGAGGGCAGGGGCGGGGCGGCCTGGCCCAGCCCGCGGCGAGGCCGGGGAGGGAGGCAGGGGAGCGGGCTGCGCCGGTGCCCTCCGAGCGGGCGGGAGGTCGGCACAAAGGGAGCCGCGGGCGCCGTCCCCGCGCCGGCTGGGGCTGCCCCGGCCCCCCCATCCCCCCCCCCCCCGCTCCCGCCATCCCCGCCCCGGGGCCGAGGCGCAGGGAGGCGGCGCAGGCCCGGTCCCGGAGATGAGGCCAGGATGTCGGTGTCAGGGCTCAAGGCCGAGCTGAAGTTCCTCGAGTCCATCTTCGACAAGGACCACGAGCGCTTCCGCATCGTCTCCTGGAAGCTGGACGAGCTGCACTGCCAGTTCGTGCTGCTGCCGCCGCCGCCGGGCGCGGGCCCGCAGCCGCCGCTCGCCATCCACTGCAACATCACGGTGCGGGGCCATTGTCTGCGGGCCGGGTGACTCAGCGCGGGGACGCGGCCATCGCCGCGGCGGCTCGAGGGGCTGCTGGCGGGGGGCTGCTCCGGCCGCTCCTGTGCCGGGCTCCGGAGGGGAGCGGCGCCGGCGGCTCCTGGGAGAGTTCCTCCGCTGGGGGCTCTTCCGAGGGCCCTCGCGGGGGCGTCGAGACGCGGGGCCGGGGCGCGGGGGGCGAGCTCCTGGGGTGCTGCCCCGGCCCCCGGCGGCCCCGTGCTGCCCGCCCCGGAGGGGGGAGCGCGGGCGGGCCGAGCGCTTTACCGAGTGCGCCACACGGCCTGGGGCCGGGCCGGCCCTCCCTCGGCGGGGGACGGGACCCTTCCCGTTCCTGCTCTGCTGGAAAGGGGGACGGGGAGGCTTCCCGTCCTTGTTCCCCTGGAGGGGCCGCGGGGACGGCTCCCATTAATGCCCCCGTAGAGGGGAGACGCTTCCCAGTCCTGTTTTCCTTAGTGGGAGGGGACGGGAACGAGGACGCTTCCCATTCCTGTCGCCCTGGAGGGACGATGGGGACGCTTCCCATTCTTGCTCTCCTTGAGGGAGGACGCCGAGGAAGGGAGAATTCCCATCCGTGCCCTCCTGGAAGGGGTAAAGGGAGAATTCCCATCCGTGCCCTCCTGGAAGGGGTAAAGGGAGAATTCCCATCCGTGCCCTCCTGGAAGGGGTAAAGGGAGAATTCCCATCCGTGCCCTCCTGGAAGGGGTAAAGGGAGAATTCCCATCCGTGCCCTCCTGGAAGGGGTAAAGGGAGAATTCCCATCCGTGCCCTCCTGGAAGGGGTAAAGGGAGAATTCCCATCCGTGCCCTCCTGGAAGGGGTAAAGGGAGAATTCCCATCCGTGCCCTCCTGGAAGGGGTAAAGGGAGAATTCCCATCCGTGCCCTCCTGGAAGGGGTAAAGGGAGAATTCCCATCCGTGCCCTCCTGGAAGGGGTAAAGGGAGAAATTCCCATCCGTGCCCTCCTGGAAGGGGTAAAGGGAGAAATTCCCATCCGTGCCCTCCTGGAAGGGGTAAAGGGAGAAATTCCCATCCGTGCCCTCCTGGAAGGGGTAAAGGGAGAATTCCCATCCGTGCCCTCCTGGAGGAGGAACGGGGAGGCTTCCCTTTCCTCCTCCCGTGGAGGAGAGACAGGGACGCTTCCCATTCCTACCCTCCTGGAGGGAGGACAGGGACAATTCCCAATCTTTGCCATGGCGGAGGAGGAATGGGGACGCTTCCCATTCCTGCCCTCCTGGAGTGGGGACGGGGAGAATGCCCATTCCTGCCTTCCTTGGGGGAGGAGGATGGGGATGCTTCCCATTCCTGCCTCCGTGGAGGGCAGACGGGGAGGCTTCCCATCTGTACTGTCCTGGAGGAATAAAACAGTACCAGGAGTCTCCATCGAGCTGTTGATTTATGATAGTGTTGGCATTTAAACTTGGAGGAGGTCTGGGGGCCTTATCCCTGCAGTTTGCTTTGGGATGTCTCCTGTCTACATTTTGGGTTTTCCCCTTAAATTCCTTGGCATTTGTTTATTCTGCTTCACTCCCAGTCATTCAAAACAAAATGTTCAGACTTGTGTGCCGTGGTAAAAATCCTTGGTGTTTTACTTAAAAGTTAGGGCCTGAGCTTGCCAAAGGACCGGAATCTATTTGTGCCTGTGACCCATGTGCTGGAAAGTGCTGTGTCTTCATTGTTATCAGACTGGCTGTAGTTATAGTGAATTTAAATACCTTATCGAGATTCAGCTGAAGGGCAGAGTACTGAAAAATTTTGCCTGGGTGAAAGTAGGGTTAGTACGTTTGAGTCTGAGGACTACAACCTCTAGAGCTTTTTTTTTTTCTTGCCTATAAAAAGGATGAGGGCTTCAAACAGATAATGCGGAGGTAGGAACATGCACTTAAGTGTAAACATCCGACTACTGAAAGTTGAAAGTATGCATACAAAACAGGCACATCTAATAATCTTTATTAGCAGCTTGCTTCTTTTAAAGTAGCTCTAAAATTAAAGGAGGCTTGTTAAGAGGCTCCTTCAGGTTTCACAGTTAATTGTCATGAGAAGTCAGTTTTGTGGTCATGGGAGAGCTGTTTGTTTTACTGGACACCTGTGCGTGCTTGTAAGATGTTTTCTATGGCAAAATTAGCAATATACTTCGGTGTTCTTGTTTTAGACCTGACCCATCAGGTGAGTGATTATGTGACCTCCTTTAAATATTTCTTATTCAGACAGTTGTTTTATTTTTGAGAAGTCTGGCTATTTGATTGCACAAACTGTGATGTATTTATGTTTGTGCACCCGCACCCTCGATTGCCAGTTGAATTTGATGGGTTATTTCTTCTTTGTCAAGTGACAGCTCACAGAGAAGCCAGTAGTGAGGCCTGAAGGTTTTGGTGCCTTGGATTTGTGTTGTGGTATGTATCTACTTCTGAGGCTGCTTCTATCATAGCTGCAGTTAGTAGGAGTTTTTAACTTGCAAAGAAACATGCCCGTTTGCTTCTAGGCCTTCGGTTGAGGATTGTCTGAGCAAGCAAGGTCACACTTGGCATTTTTCAGTATTATTGAGGAAACAGCGTCTGCAATCTACCCTTACAGTCACTTGCCCTAAAGGTTAAGAAGTCTTTCCTGTACCATTAGCATTGTGACATGAAATTGCAAAAAAGAACAGGAAAAAGAGCTATTTCAGACCTTAGAGCTGAGACTTAATGCTTTGAAAAAAAACTGTGTCCAAGCTTCTTAAAACTTCTGTTTCAGTTACCTGTGAGCAGTGTGGTGCTTTCCAATGTTGACTAGTTTTTTGGCTCTTGGAGGTAGGTGGCCGTTTTCCCTGTCCATCAAAGATAAATGGGTGAGGGCAAGCTGAGAGACAGAGGTGGCACTCCCAGAAGTGGTGAGCAGATGATGGAGCCAAAAAGGGGAAACTGACCTCTGGACTTCTATCCTAGATTTTTGACATAAGTGTTAGAACTCTGAAGTGTGATAGAAAAGTGATTGCCCCCACTGAATTGGGTCTCTTGGCTCTGGCTCTTAATTGCCTCCATATTTTTGTTGTAGGTACTGTAAACTAAAAAAGTGTAAGTCTTGTTTTTTATTATGATGTGCAGATGCTGTGGGAACTAGGACTTAAAGCGGTGGCAGTAGCATGCAAAAGCTGGTAAGGGTATAAAGTTGGTGAATACATTTTCTTGGAGAGGCTCACCCTCTGCATCAGGAGCTGCTATCTTAGTGCTCTGGATCTGCAGTGCAAATATGTAACTTTAGCTGTTTACTTCTTCTAACCAGTTTAACCCCTGCAGTACTGATCAAGACAGGATATTTCTCTTGCTCAACAAAAGCTTACAGGAAGTGGTGATTCTGGACACTGGGGAATTCTATTAAGAGGAAGAGTAAGCACAAATGTCAAAAATCACTTTTTTTTGGTTTTAATTGGGTACCTCAATATTTTAACTCAAATGAAATCTGTCTAGCAATGTGTAGAGATGCTGAAGTTACCAGGCAGAGAAAAATCTAGTCGGGAAGGAAGCTTCCAGTGGCTTCTGCAATAAGTCTGAAAAGAGACCTGATAACTAAGTTGCTCTGATCTTCACAGTGGATCTCTTTCTTTTCTCTGGTCTAGAGAGAGAAGTCAGAGAAGGAGGAAGCATTTTCCTGGAGAGGTGAGGGAGAATGTCTGCTTAGGATCCATGGTTGTAATAGAAGTCTGTCCTGGAATTTCTCACTGAGATGATTTTCTCATTATCTGCAGTATGAGTTCAGAGAACTGTCAAAGTTAAGCATTTGCTGCAGCATCCTGGGAATAGTCTGCCTGTGATACTGAGCAATGCTTGAAGTTAAGGAAGATGGAACTTTACTCGATAGTTCTTCTGTTTTCTAAAGTGACAGGGAAGCTTCATATAAGTCTGTCCTTTGTCACATCTAGTAGTGACCCATGTTGGAAGTTAAATGGTTAATCAGATTACTTTAAAAGAGGCACTTCAGGGTGGAGTCATCCCTGTCAGAAGGATTGCTGCTTACTCCTGAGAACTGTCTAATTATTGAACTTGTTCAGGCTGTGTACCTTCACATTCCCATTCTGTTATGTCAACAGCAATGTCTCCATTCTGGAGATCTATTCCTGGTTTTCTCAGTTTTTGTTTTTATTTAGCAGCAGTGTTCCAATTAATCAAGTTCAATTAATGGGCATCCTTTACAAAAGTACATGTATCTGTTACGGTCCTGTTTTTGAAACAGTAACAAAACAGCAGCCATACTTGTAGGAATTTATTTATTGATCGTGACTTCAGGTAAGTGTCATTCAGTGCAATCTGTAGTTTCAGTTTGGTAACTCATCAGACTTATGTCATAGTATTCCAAAGGGTGTGTTAGAACTATTTATCTTTTCCTTGTTATTGCAAGAAATAGGACCAATTTGAACTGGTGTAAAACATCTCATATTTTTTATATAATCTATTCAGAGAGAAACTTGATATTGGCATCTCTCCATCCATACACAAAGCCACTGCTGAGATTCTGTATCCTCAGGTAGTGCTTGCAGGTAGAAGGGGATTTGCAGCAGCTCTCTGTGGGAGCAGATTTTGCCCCTAACAGATACCAGGCTCTGATGTGCAGGGATACCCTTCATACGTTAACCATTCGGTTCACGTGATACGGCTGACTTGGTACACTCTTGCTTCTCTGCTGGAAAGCAGTATCTTCTGCTTTCACTGAAAAATACCCTGCTGCTAAATCGGAGTTAGGAGCTACTGTGAAAGGCTTGAAAAGGTTACTACCTACAGATAACTGCAGTTGATGGGAGAAGATTTTATTTTCCCTTCTGAACCAGAATGAATGAAAAGATATTACCTTGGAAGCGTTTGGCAAGCTGGATATGTACAGTAAGTGCATGTACTGGAGGGTGTGATAATTCTTCAAAGGCAGAAGACTTATATTAAATGCACACCTAGCTAATGCCTAGACAGCTGAAAACCTTTTAAAACGGTTGTTTATCTGTATACAGAACTAACCACAATAAATGAGGCGATATGTTCAAACCACAGATTTCTTATTTTTAGGTCAGTAGACATTCTGCAGTGAGATTGGGACCTGTGTCTTGCAGCATATGAGTACCAGAGCTAAGTAAAAGTACCAACAGCTTTGTCTTTATAGTACATGCTTTGCTAACTAGAATTGGATATACTGGGAGTTTTAAAAAAAGATACTCAACTATTATCAAACATAATTTATGCAATGGAAGTCGAGGAGTTTTAGTCTTGTTTTATTTAGCAAACCAAAATTAAGCAAACAAAAAAAAAATGCTAGATGAGTGAGGATTTTAACTTCTCTTTGCATGCCAAGACTGTAATTGGAAAAGAAATATTGCAGAAGGGAGTAGGAGGAATCTGTTATGTCTGGAAGATGTAGGACCTTACCTTCTGACACCACAGCTTAGTTGTGCTGTGTGTGAGACCTGTAAGCAGTACTGCAGAATTTTGCGGCTCAATTGTTCTGTCCTCTCTGTAATGTATGAGGTGCTTCTAAAATGTCCTAGAAAGCCTAGAAGTGGTGGGCTTCAAATATAAATGCTGGCTTATGTTGAGGCTTTAATGTACAGGAAATTACACTTATCTCAAAAGGGTTGCTCATGTGTGTTAATGATACAATAATTTCAGAACTGGGACTGTTGTGGTCCTCAAAAGAGCTCTCTTTGCACTTTGATAATTGCAAGTTTTCTACAAAGAATTATTTCTTTTTTGGTCAGCACGGTACCTCATGTTAGCTGTTCTGGAGGTTTTTATCAAAGGCTGAAGATGCCTGGTAATTTTTGTATATTTTTTCATACTTGCTGATTTGAACGAGTGTAGCTTAGAGTAGGGCTGCTTCCTAACAGACATTTGGTGGAATGTGGTGGTTGCCTTGGATTTGTGTTGCCAACAGTATTCTCTGTCAGAATTGGAGTACTGGTAGTTGGCCTTACTGGAGACCTTTTGTATGCTACCAGAGGCCAAAATACATCCTGCTGTTCTTTATTGTTTTCTTTGGAGGGGATGAGGTGTGGTGTGCAAAGAGTTTTGCTTTTCTGTCAAAGCTTTTTTATCAGTGAAATGAGAAAAATAAGGGAGTATTGTAGAAAGTGCATTCTGTTCTGGAAAATAAGGTTGCACTTCCAAATTCATTGTGGCTGTCTGTCTACAACGGAACACTGTAAAATTGATAATGGAGTTGATCAAGTGTGTCCCTGATGAAGAGTAACTTTGTTCTGCCAGACTCAGACTAGGTGAGCCTGCAGGTGTTTTCCTTGTTGTGCTGGGGTGATACTGTGTGTTGATGGTGTGTCGATCTCCTCAGTGTGAATTAAGAGTTACATTGCTGGGAAGAACAGAGTGATCGTGTCCCACACACTCTGCTACTGCTGTTGCTGGTAGTCCCCTGAAGGCCATGTGCCGTGTGAGGTGGCCACCGCTCAGTTGACTGGATTAAGGACCTCACTGTCGTGTAAAAATTCTTTATGGGGTGGTTGTTGTTCTGGATTGCTGTGCAAACAGCTGTCCCATTACAACAGTGGGCACAGGAGTGGGCCAGTGCTGGGGAAGGCTGCTGAAGCCAGCATTGATGATGGAACTGCTTGCCAAGCTCTGGCTGAGCCCACAGCAGCATTTGGGATTGTTCCGTATGGAATACTCACCCGGTCCAGTGGGCCTGCATATGTGCTTGGTGTGGTACAGGGATAGCTAAGTACAGACAACTTGACCAGAGCAACTGCAAGCTGCTTGTTTGTTTACTTGTAAAATCAGATTCCTTTCAGGAGAATGGAAGATACAAAGGAAGAGACATGTCTCTAAATAGTATTTTTTTTAAAAAAAAGGGCAGTGAGAGGCGAGCAAAACTGCTGGATAGAAGCAAATGTTTGTAGAAGCCCATTAACAGAAATAACTACTGTTTTAGTTTGTCTCAGTGTGGACTGCTGTTCAGTACTGTCAGGTTGTTTGTGCAGTTTCGAAAGGTTGTAAAACCCTAAATTCCTTGATTTTTTTTTTTTTTCCTTCAGACTGTGAGTGGAAACTTGCCATTTTTAAGAGATACGATAGCTTATGCTTTAGTCAGCATTCTACTGTGTTTCTGCAGCTGCAAGCTTTGTAGGAGAAGTGAAAATGGCCTGTCACCAGCTCGTAGAAGGCAGCTGGAAAGCTAAATGACTGATTATAGTAAGGAGAGGCTATTTAACATTTAGATCTTATATCAGCCTAGCTGTATTCAGCACAGTTTAAGTTAATATGATCAGAGCAGTACTGAGTTGATCTTTGCTGGAAACAAGATACCAGTTAGTACGTGTCTTACTGATTTCTTACTTCCAGCTGTAATCTTTTCAAGTCTGGTATTAAAATAATGGCCTTAGATGTTTTGTTTATTTTTTATTTTATGTGTACAAGGCATCCTGGTGCCTTAAGTACTGTAGAGCAGGTAGCGTGATTTCTTGAGATTTAGTTTGGACCGTGTTCTCCTTTCCTTCCCAGATCATTAATTTTTAACCCCTCTGAGAGAAGGAGTTCAGTGTGGTTGCAGATTTTGCAGTAGCGTGTTCAGGAAGGCAGAAATGTCAGCTCTGTCAGAACTTGTATGGTGGCATGAGAAAAAAACTGAAGCCTTCCTGTATAGGGGTGTTCAAGATACCACAGGCTTCCTTGGATTTTTGAAGTAGGAAATAACTGCGGTAAGAGTGCGGTATTGAACTTATTAATGGTAAACACTGGTTGAACTACATGGTAGTGAAATTTTGGGGGGGGTAGGCAAAGTTCCATCCGGGTGGCTCTAACGAAACAGCAGGGGGATGCTGTGCAAAGAGGAAGGCTGTTCTTGGAGAGGGAAAAAGGGCAAAGTGCCTTTGGAAGGGGGATGAACTATGAGAATACTCAAAAGACATAAATTCCTGAAGATAAAGAGAATGAGCAGGAAGGGGAAGCCTGGATTTTTGGATGATGGCAGAAGTGGCATCAGACTTGGCATGCTGAGGAGTAGCTAAGTGATAAAGGCAAGAGCAGATCTTGGAAACTTCTCTTTTTCAGGTTTAGAGAAAGGGTAACATGTTGCAATTTATTGCAACCACTTCTTCAGTTCTAGCCGTATTAGAAGCAACTTCTTGCTGCTCTGGCTTCGTGACTCTAGTGTTGATGATACTTTTTCTGAATCTACTTGTCTGTTTAGTTGCAGAAGGAGGTATTAACTCTTGATGGTTAGAACAAGCTCATAGTTGAAGCTAATCAGACCTCTTTCAGGAATTTGGGTACACAAGATACTGTAATGCTGGTAAAGAAAGACTAATAGATGATTATGGTTGCAAATACCTTCCTCCTCAATACTTGTGTCTGGCTGCTTATTAGACAAACCATTGCCAGCTGGGGTGCACGTATAATGAGGGCTCTAAAACAATGGTCCTCCAGCAACTGTCAGAGTACAGTACATGCACATGTTGGGGTTTTGTGTGTGAGGTGTAAGATGGATCGGTCTGGCTGCTGTGAGGTGCTGTGGCATAAATCGGGGTTCTAGTTTCAGCCCTACAGCCTTCTCCCTGATAAGCAAGTCACTTTGTCTTCACCAGAGCTGTGTTCTTTGCTCAGTTTTCAGTGTGGTTGATCTGTAACTCTGTTTCAGTTAATAGTATTGGCAAAGGGATGCTCTTTAGATCACTTAACTGGGTTGGCCCTCAACAACAGTTTTCATTTCATGCTGCTCTCAAACAACTGTCGCATGCTCTGCTCTTAGCTAAGTCATACTTGGGGTTAACTGAGGGGTTATATTTGAGCAGCAGTTCGTTAACATTTGGTGGGTTTTACTTTGGGTCTATACCAAAGGGTTAAGGAGGTTTGTCTTCTTGGTGAATGTCTTTGAATGGATAGATAGCATGCTGCATTATGATGGCCTGGAGAAGAAAGTGTCGCTTCACAGTGAAGATCAGTAACTGTTTTTATCAGAAAAGTGCCTTTTTTGCTTTTGTTCTCCAAGTTTGCACTTTAATTCTGTGTAGTTACGCTGGACAAGTAGCCTACTGCCTTTTGTTTAGAAAGGGGAGTGGATGAAGTCATGGAAGGAGTCTGATAAACCTGTTTTTCCAAGAGTAATGTGCAATTTCACATGTTGGAATCAGCAGTTGGGACATTTTTGCGTTGATTAAATAGTTCAAAGAGTGACTGGCTGTGAAACCTCGACCAAAAGAACTCTCCTATAAGAAGTGTAAGAACTATGATGCCACATGTGCATTCATGTTTGTGACTATTTGAAGTAATGTTTTGTGCCTTTGCTACTTTGGTTGTGTGTGTTTTGGTCTCTTATAAGGTAACAATATTTGAGCAGTGAGAGATTTTAATGTGTGTACTTGGATAGAGATGTGGAAGTAAAACATAGAAGTAGCCTAGATTGTTTCACAAACTTTGAAATTATTGCCCTCTTGTACATGCCTGTTTGAAAGCAGCATTTACTTAAATCTTTTCCAGGAATTTCTTTCTCATAGTGTTATTTCCTGTCTTAGGAGTAGCCAAAGTAAAAAAGATTCTATAATAACTTCCAGAGAATTCTGTTGCCTTGGATTGAGCAAAGGGCTTTGTGCAGATGAAGCAGTGATAAGCTGCTTGGGTAATGGAGTAATTCTTGCACAAGTGAATTGCCATTGCAATACTGACCCTGTTCATACTTAACAATGCTGTGGTCACCATCCTGTGAATATTGACACTTGCAGACGCTGCTGAGTCCGGACATTGCAGAAAGTATTCCATAATTTTGGCTTTCGGGTTGCTTCTTTGTGCTGCGCAAGAGAAGAGTGTCTCTTGTGAGGACAAAAGTGATGTCCATAACCATTCTGTATGCTGGTAACAGAAGTATTTCCTTGGGATTACTTCTGTGGTATCAATCAGTAGAACTTGTTTGTACAGAGAATGGTATTTGTTTTCGCTTGGGACAAGCTGTGATTGTAGAGTGGCTTTTACAGGCACCTACAGAGTTGTGGTTCGTTATGGTCTTTCTGTTCCATGAGGCACATGACTTTGACCCTTCCTTCTCTGGCATGGCTGTATTTAATAACAAACAGTTCTAAACCACAGTTCTCTGCTGTGCTTGCTTCATTCCCTGGAGAGTGTGTGGGAGAGGAGAACAGTGACCCTGTTAGTTCCGTTGTTTTAATGCACTTCTGAAGGTGTTCAGTTCTGCAGTGCTGAGTGTATTAGCAGAACCCCCACCTGGATTATGGGATTCTTTCACCTGCATCCTGTGAAGGTGCAAGCTGATTAAGCTCTCGCAGTCTCCAGGGGTCTGAGCAAAACATGCTGCTTCATTGAGGATTGTCTTGTATTGGCTGTAGCTATCAAGACAGTTGTTAAACTTGAGGGTAGAATTGCAGTAATTTTCTGTGTTTAAGAGAGCTTTGTTTTATGCAGTTGAAGTTGGTGCCTTCCCAAAAATGTGAGTTGTAGCAAGTATTCTCATGGAACTGAACATGCCAGGCTTTGACTTCAGAATGAGTGTAAGAAGATTAAAGCTAATGCACACTGGCTTTCTGTGATGAACAGTTAAAAGATCCCTGCTGCACTGAACTCTGGTGAATAAAAGGTGTCCTCTGTTTATATACATTGAGCAAGTCAATAGTATGTTGTATACAGCTTAAAAGTTAGAGCAAAAGCAGATTGTTCAGTGGAGGTGGGTAAAATTAATTTTACTTCTTCCCTGCCCCCAATATTAAATTTTATTTTTAACTTCCCCCATTGCATGCACTCTTATCTTTTAGAACTCTGGATCACTGAGCTGTTAGGGTCTTAAAGAAATGACAATTCTTTCTTATGTCAAAGTGCTAATGTTTACTTGAACTTGAAAATTAAATGTTAGAATGCTGTAATATGTTCACTAACTCGATTCAGCCTATACAACAGAGCAAATGGTGATGTCTGGATATTTGAAAATACAGGGTTTTTTTATCTTAATCACCTGAGGTTTCTGGGAAGTAGCTTTATTTGGGTTACTTCCAATGAAGTTTCAAAAAACATGAGTTGGAAGTGATACTTTGCTTTTTTCTTTTTTTGATTATTATAAAGGATGGGATGGGAGGGCACATGACAGTCATCTGACTTGTGAAGGTTCTTATCCTGTAGATTTTGTGTGCACTCAGGTACCCAGTGCTAGCAAATGCTTACTTGCACCCTAAGCTACTTTTGGAAAATATGGCCCCTAATGATGGGAAGCAGACTGTCAGTTGTGTAATCACAGCTAATGCTCTTCTAAGAGGCTGTAAGTACTAGTGTTTTGTGGTCATCAAGCTGAACTTTAGCTTTAAGAATATCTTCTCAAATCCTGATATTTTTGTTAATCTTTTCTTTTTTTTCCTCTCTAAAGAAAGGTTGATGCAGGTGAAAAATTCTTGAGTAGTGAATGACTAACAATTTCAAATAATGTGTACTAAATTGTAACTAATGATACAGTTTAATCTTCAGTATTTTTTTGAACATTGATGTAGGACGTGCATATGACCCCTAACCAGTGTGACTTGGTCTTATTGTTTAAAAAAATCTAATTCTGCTAACTAATTCAAATTAATAAGCTAGTTAGCATCAAGGTGTCTGCTGAGGGAAAGCCATTTGTGGTTTAAGGTCAGTTACCTGATGTATGTTTATAGCTGGAAATGTATTTACTTTGGGAAGACTGTATTCACCCTCTGAAATGTCTTGTTACGTGAGGATTTACTTCATTACCAAGATTTGTGTGAGCTAGACTGGTCTCTTGACAGCCTTTGCAAAGAGATGAAGCTGTTTAAAAGGTCTGAGGGGTTGCATTCCTTTGTTTGGAAGTAAAAAAGGGCAGTGGACAAAAAATTTTGGACTGAAAAGATAAAAATTAGAAGTGCTGTTAGGAAAATCAGCTAAGTTTAGTTGTAGGTAGTTTGAAAAGAACAGAAGCAGGTTCTGTCAATATGGAGATTTTGCAAAAACTTAAAGGAAAGAAATCAAATAGGTTAAATTTTGTCCAGCCAACATGCTAAGGATTTTTAAAAGAAAAGAACATTTTTTCAATCAAAGATGACCTGGAAGTTAAATTAAGATCTATCAGCATGTAGTTGCTATTTTAAATCATAACGCTGCTGATGTGTATTTAAGTGTGTTCTCATACCATTTTTTCCATGATAAAATGGCTCCATTGTGTACAAGGGAGACGTGGTTACTCTGTTACCTCATGGCAAACCATGGTACAGGTTATTCTAACCTTAGGAATATGAGCCAGATGTGTTGTTTTAATTTAGCAACTTCATTGTTTCTATAGTATAGCAGTAATTTAAGAAAAGCTCGTTTAAAAGTCTCTTACGAACACTGAAATTGTGTTGCTGTAGCTTTACAGACAGGATAAAGATTATATAACCATGCAAGTAAACCAGCCTTATTGTTAAGGATGAGAAAGCTCAGATCAGATGTACTTAGATGACAGATCTCTACCCTGGAAAAGCTGTCTTAGTGTCAGTGTCTGTGTCGCTAGTATATTCTGTCACTTTTTGCTGCTATTTTTTTTTCCTGTTAACAAAATTATTGGTAAAATGTGAGTAGAGCCTCTCACAGAGGATGCAGCAGAATGTCTGGACAGTGAGATCCTGTCTGTATTCTTCTGTTAGGATGTTGTTTTCCTAAATGATTTGATAGGTTTTGAAATTGTCCCAGTGGCGGGAGCACGGGGCTTTTATTCTCTTTGTATTTTGTATGTTTATTAGTGGGCTGAATTCTTTTGCTGCAGTCTGTTACAGCAGCGTTGGCGTTGACAAAGCGCCCAGCCTGTCCTGGTGTTAACACAAAGGCTCTCCAGAAGTGATGATCCCATGCATTGTAATTGTATCTGGGTTGGCTGTAAACATTCCGCCTTTGTCCTCAGGGCTCAGGACATGCTGGGTGTGATGTCATCGCAGCGTGTCACGTCTTACTGAGCAACTGCCTCAGCGTTCCAGGCTGTACAGCGTGTGTTACTGTGTGAAAGCTGCCCAGATGGAAGCGCTGCAGCCTTTCTCTCTTGTGATGAATTTCTGCTTTTCTTTGTGGCGAGCAGGAAAACGTCATGTTGCAGGGGTTACATAAAAGGTCTCAAACACTTAATATGGGCAATACCTGTGCAGCTAAGCTAGATTATATAAAATCACCATGTCAGCTGCGTAGCAGAAGGCCCAAAATAATGGGGTTTTAGCCACGGAGAATTAATAGTCAAATAACTGCAGTTCTAGGGTTCCTCTCATGAAATGAGATCTTTGTATTTGAGAAATTGGTGTTCCTTACATAACAGCTCAAATCCATCCTTCTCTCTATAGGATGCAGATACCGGAGAAAAAACTGACTGAATTCTCTGAACAGATTTAGTTCTTGTAAATTTCAGTTGTTTGACCTTACGAACCACAGGCTTAGTTTCTCGTGCATGTAGTGGTGTTGCAAACTCATGATCTTGTTTATATCTCAAGATCAGAATGTTTGAAGTTTGTGTGTGAATTCTGTATTTCAAAATATAGTGACTCATATCCGCGTGAAAGTCAGCTGTTCCAAAAATATGGATTACTTACAGATCTAGAGGCACTTAGTGCCATTTATGTTCTTAAGTTAAACATACGTTTTTTTTGGTAAGTCTGCAGAATTAAAAAGTGTTGCCAAAAAAGAGTTGCAAAAAACCCGGAAACTTGATTTAACATGTATTTTAGTATTAAGCATCTGTTGTGAAAAAGTTGGAATATGCAATTAAATATCTATATTCCAGAACTCTAAAATTTGAAGTCTTTTCTGTTATGGATGTGTGAATATATTCACAGTGTTTAAGAAAAGCCCTTCTGATAAATGCATTCATGTTTGAAAAGCTAAAAGCTAAAGCAGACTACAGACGTTTGACTGTTTAACCATTTCTAGGGTGAAGTGATTCATATGAGCTACACACTAATAATGCAGGCGTATCAAACCCTAATATGTTTTCTCACACACAGCAGGACTTGCTTTCATTGCAAAAACTGGAGTGAACAGGAATGGGAGCAGAGAATGAGGAAACAGTGTCATTAAGCGCAGAAGGCATTGGCACATTCAAGCAGCTGCTATAACGTATTTAAACACACAGCAGGATTGCTCAATCAACACATCTGCACTGTCAGTCACGTCCCTGTCTGACGAAGGGTTTGCTCCAAGGTTTTCGGAGGAGGCTTTGTATAGTCCCCCCTGGCTGGGATGAATGCTGGTTGCAACCAACAAATATCCCACTGTGGGTTTGTTCATTAAATCCTTCTGATGGGGAACAGAGAAATAGAATTATCAGAAAAGGAGACTATAAACAGATTGCAGTTGTGGTTTAGATGAGTGAACTGACAGATGCTTATCTTCTACGAATCATTGCAGTTAATAGGCTTGCTTAGACCTGGGCTAACAGAATTAACAAACACTTGATTTAAAAAAGAGAAAGCCAGAAAAACACAGTCCAAATGTTGGCTCTGTCTGGAGAATATTTTTGTTCTAATGAGTCTGAGGATTTTGAGAAGCAGATGGCTCCATGAATCTTGGAAGAGGTTTTGCTTGTTCTTTATCTTTTCTGGTGGGGATGTTGGCATGATCTAAAGTCACAGTAGTAGTGTTTACCCTCTTGCTGTTCTCTTAACTCCCTGAGCTGGCCAGAGAAGTTCAGGTCTCACAAACAGCTGGTTCAAACAAGCCTTCAGGCAGTGGAGCTGTGGTTAGCAGAGTCTCCCTTCTTACATTCCCCACTGTTCGGAACGGTCCAGTATGCACTGTGGAATCTTGAGAGAAGAATGTTGCACTATTGCAGGAGACATCACAGCTATTAAAAATGAGTGAATGTTGTCAGTTCAGATTCTGGAATATCCTCAATGAAGTGTAGCTCCTAAAAAAATAATATATGGAAACCCAGAGACAGCTGGGAATTCAGCCTCCTTTCTCCAGCAGTGGTTATGGTTTGTCTTTCAAGAGTGCCTTAAGTGACGGTGAAGAGAAAATACACTTTTCCAAAGTACTGTCTTTGGTAAAGGAAGAAAGGGATTAAGCCACACGTTAACTACCAGGTTGCCTTCCTTACCCTTAAAATTTTGGCACGCTGAGCACTGAACTTTCTTGACATATATTTGAGGTGTTAGGCTGTAGTTAATCAAGAATAGGTATTCCGAGGTTTCTGCTTGTGTATGGCACACTTCACAGTGAAGCTGAAAGATGTAAACAGTGTGTCTTTCCATAAAGATACTGGGAATATCATGTGTTCTTCTAAGGTATTTTTAGCTATGATTTAAAATAATAAATATGAACTTGGGATGGGGTTGTACTTGTTTAAAAATAAGTTTACTCAAAGGCTTCAGTTTACACGTGGGAATTTTAGACTTCTGGAGCTAGAACTTCCCTGGAGTAGGAGTACGGTGCCAGGCAGGAGCGCTGCTGTGATAGTCTATTTTGCTAAAGCTGAGGTTCTTTCTCTGCCACATGGTTTCTTTTATGAGTTTCAGCACTTCAGCTAGAAGGTCAGTTAGGAAGTATGCTTCATGTTATTAAAAGATGGCTGTATCATGCTTCTATTTTTCTTCAGCTTTCACATGGATAGTGTTCTTTATAAACCCAGAATCTTTGAAATGACAGAAGCTCGTTTCAGTTAGGAAGGCCTGGGTTTTTCTTCTGGGCCTTGCACTTTGAAATCTTGCTGAGGCTGCGTTTACTTGAGAATCACTGAAGACCAGACACTAATACTGACAAACAGCTGTGATGTCTTCCTTCTGTGAAACTTCTTACTGCTGTCTTGAAAGCCATAGAGCGAAAATACACAGCACAATCAAGAAAGAGGTCAAATGTGTAAGCATAGTGCACACTTCAGAGTCACCTTTTGAAGTAGCAGTAGGAACCTTGACACTCCATGCACTGAAGAATGAAGCATGATTTGTCGTCTCTGGAATGAGAAATACAGACTTTTTGCTTTTAAACTGCGGTGATGGAGATGAATGGAAATTCCCTCATTATTATGTAAGACCTGGGGATATGAAGATAATATCTGGGTGATAAAACTGAGGTTCAGCAATTTGTCCTCATTTACTAGAATTTAATTGAATGGATGAGAAGTGGAGAATGCCTTAAATAACTAAAAACAAATCCAAACATGTTGATGATATGAAGGGACAGTTACTGTTGAGTTGGAAGCTACACCATTTCTTCTCCTCCCAATGTTACCAAACCTGTGTTAGTTAAAAATTGAAATTGCTTTTTTGAAACATCTAAGCAAGAGGCAAAGGGCTTCTATTTTACCTTTCTGTAGCAAGAGTTTTTCTAGCACCTTTTGAAGGGCTGCATGCTATGGCAGCTTGGTGACAGAGAAATCACTTGTGGATTGTCTGAGCAGTTGTGGGCCACATCTGATCCATGTGTGGTGTGTGCCTTAGCCATGGCTTATTCTGGGAACTTGAGCCCACTCCTGATCCTGTGACCCCATTTGAGCTCACTGTCACTGGGACGTGTTTAGCACCTGCCTAACAACTGTAGGGCTCCGATGGAAGGAAGTTACTCTGTAAGCTTGTTTGATAGGGTTGTATGCAATATATTGTTTGACAAGTCTTTCAGCAGTAGAAGGCCCTCTACAAGTCTTGATGGTACAAGGAGAAAATAGCAGATTTTTGATATTGTGATCTGCCCATTAATTTGTCCTCCAGGGCAGGAGAACCGAGCTATATTGCTTTAGTCTGAGGGCCAGTGCTGGAACAGTTTGAATAATTATGTTTTAAGAGGAGGCCTGAAGGCTCCAGGTTTTGTTGCTTTCACAGATTTTATTTGGAAGAATCTGTATTTTTATGAAAAAAATGGCATTGATATAGTTGCAGTCTTGGACATGTGCTACTTGTGATTCCATTTTTTGTAACAATCACCCGTCCTCTATTTCTAAATTTTTCCTTCCTGCTCCACTTGCCCCCAGGGTTTTAAAATTTTCAGCATGATTTCTTGTTTATGTCCATATATGATAAGATGGAAATAGAATGAAGTACTAGAACAACCAGTTGGCTGGATTTTTTCATCTTTTCTTGTGTTACCTGAAAATGCTGTTAAAAGCTTCTATGTTACCTGATGCACAGTAAGATAAAAGGTAATATTAATACTGTGTTGTGGAATTTTGGGGGTGGATGAATTTTAAAACCTGTATGGTTATTTTGTTTATTTATTTGTTGGGTCTTTCGTGTTCTTTTTTTTTTAACAGGAGTCTTACCCCTCTTCATCACCAATATGGTTTGTAGAATCAGATGACCCAAACTTGACTTCAGTCTTAGAGCGTTTAGAAGATATTAAGAAGAGCAATACTCTGGTGAGCAAGTGTTTTGGTTGTTTGGGGTGTTTATTTGGGTGTTGTAGTGTATATAGCTTTGTCCTGTTAACAAACAATGAAACTAGTTCAGTTTTGGAGTTGCTAGGGGGTTTTGTAAACACAAGTTTCTCTTTCATAAACATATGAACCAAAAGTAATCCAAAAGATTTGGTATGTGGAGAAGATAGAAATGACTGATATTTAAGAGAAGTTAAGTTTTGGCCCCAATACACAGTTTAAGTTTTTTTTTTTATAAGTAATTAAACAGTGAAATGCATGAGAACTTAAAACTATGGAACAAACCAACTCTTCTGTTTGAACAGAGATCAATTACAGAGGCAAAACCTTTGTGTTCTTGAGAATGTATATTCTCCAAAATATGTAATGCTGATTAATACAAAGAATTCCTGGTTTCCATAAAGAAGACCTGACCTAATAGCTCCTGGTTGATCTGAATGTTCCTCAGATTAGTGCTGTGTTTGAACAGTGTTATGACTTTGGATGATTGCTGTTTGGAGAAAATCTTTGCATGGATTTTAATGGTAGTGTTTTAAATTTCAGAAAACTGAGACATTGCTTACTTGAGTTCCCGTTTGATATAGTGATAGGAGCTATGTGTGTGTGTGTGTGTATATGTATAAAAATAGCTTCCCATTCGATGTAGGAAACTAAGTGTCCTTGACTATTGGAGGAAAATTTCAGTATGAAAGTGCTTTGCTACACTAGGAGCAGTATTGCAGCCTGCTGACAGATTCAGTCATTACAAGTGTTGTTTTTCCTCTCCAAATTCAGCTTTATATTAAATAACCTTTACAGATGATGTTTATTAACAGATTACTTTAGCATTTTTGTTTTATCTTTGTGTACAGGAGTGCATGCATGCACATCATGCACGTAATAGAAATCAGTCTGCAGAATGCTGCTTCTTGGATGGATTGTTTGCTGGTCTCAGTATTTACCTGGTTTTAGAGAAATTGGGAACGTTCTTGCTCATGAAATCATTTAACTGTAATGTTTACTAGGATAATGTTAATCAAGCATGCTTGACCTAAAATAAGAATGTGTAACTTTCTTTCTCTAAAGAATATTTAGAATGCGTTTGACTTCTATCAGAAATAATTGCAAAACAATTAAAAAGTGAGTGAGAGTATTCACGTGCCTTGCCATAATTAAAAACAAAGGGGCGCTGCAGAGGAGCAGTTGTGTTTCAGTGTATTAAGTTAGATCTGATTACAGGAGACATATCAGTTGTGTATTTTTTTCTTGGAACCTAAGTTTTAGACTAAACTACATTTAAAAGAATGTTATAGATATCTCAGTCTTTGACTTCTACCTACAAAGACAGCACAGTAGCAGGAAGTGTGGGCAGATCAACTTAGCTACACTTCTCCGGCTTTATGCTGCTGCAGCAAGTGACTTCAGACTAAAGGTTTTGAACAGGGTATTTCCTGTGTTTAACTACTAGATTTGTTTGCAGTAGGGTAGAAAGCCTTATTGCAAACATGTATAGGACTTGCTTGTTCACATAGCTTGTGTACATTGTAAGAAAACAGCTTCAGGTATCAAGATTGTACTTGTCCATGTGGAAGCTGATGGGTTGATGTAATAGACACCTGTGGATGGCCCATTGCGTTCTCAGGAATCCACCCCACCTCATGTTGTGTCAAGATGAAGACAGATGGGAGTGGTTGAAGAAACAGACACTTAAAATACAAAACTTGATTTCTTTGTTTTGCTCAAAAGGCTTGACTTTGTGGGTCTGGGATTTGTTTTTTAATATCCCTGCAGCTTTTCCATTTGTGTCTCCCTCCCTGCCCTTCAAGGGCATTGGAGCAACTCACACACAGACTTCTTGGAGTAGGGTAGGAAGTGATAAAGAACCTGCCTGTACAAATCCAGAGCCCTTCTAATTTATCACACTGTCCTAAAACCTTATTTAGTTCAAATTAGACTTTCAGAATGTTTCAAACCAATTTTCACTTAATTTATTGCAGCTAAATGATCATTTGTGCCATGTTGCTATAAACTTAATTTATTGATGCCATCAATTTGAATGGGAAATTGCACTGAACTCCTTCAGGAGCTCAACTGAGCACAGCAAATGTGCTAAAAGCACTGCCAGCACATATACTCTAATTCAGAGTTCTTTGGTATTACTCTGCCCTTTCTACTTACTTTGTAATTTTTGACAGGTGCCAGCTCTTTGGGAAACTGAAGAACATGCTCTGCAGGCATAGAAGTTTGACAGGGCTATATATATATGTATATATATGGAAGCCTTGTCAATTGACTTGGTATTACCTGTATTGAAATCAGGCACGTTTCCTGGAAAATCTTCCTGGGGTCTGAAACTCTGTGTTACGTTGACATCAGCATGGTGTTTCTTGCTATGAAAGTTGCTCTGAAAATGTTGAAAGGTTGTTGAGAACATGATCAGCATAGATAGTATTTGGAGGATTTCAGCTGCTTGACTGTTCATATTTAATAAGTTCCAGTTAACAGACAAAGGGGCTACAGAATTCTCTCTCTCCCCTGGTGTCTTCTGAATTCCTTTTTGGAGCCTGAAAATCAGCATTGCATTGGGCTTGGGCAGCTAAAACGGATAGCTGCCTTCTAGTGGCTGTGCCATGCAAAAGATAAATCTGACTTCAGTTTTGTTGTTTTGTTTAATGTAATGGCAGTTACAGTGGCAATTCTAAAGTCTCAAACCTTACTTAATGGGTTATTTAATATAATAACACATGATTGGGAGTCTGTGTGTGTATACACGCACATCAATACATAGTATGTGTACACTTACACTGCACTTCTTAAGTTGTGTTTCTTGGTAATCGGAGAACAAGGTAGTTTCATAGGGAACCCAGCAGCAGATTAATGTAATTGAAGATATCCTGACATTGTTAATGTTTTCATACTGCACTAGAAAGATCTCTTCATGCATAAAAAGGCCTCCTAGTGTAGGTTTCAGAAAAATCATTTGGAACTGTTTTCAGATTTGTGAGATGTTAGCACAGAAAACCAAAAATTGTTCTAAACAAGCATGGTGGTGTCCATAAGAACTACAAACTTCTTGGGAAGTCCTGAAGCATTAAACATGATATTACAGCTGTATATATTATATTTTTATATTTTATTGTTGTTTTTATATTACTTATTAATATAATTAATTTATAAATCTGTCATTGTCCGTGGTCACTTGAACATTTACCTTGTGCAGGCTATTTACCTCCAGTACTCTGTGCATTACACATCGTAGCTGCTGGTTAGTTTCTGCTTTAGGCAGTTTGTATTCCAGGTTAACGGTTGGTGCACTGATAGCCCACTTCAGTAGCAGCAAAGCACGTGTGTGTTAAGCATTCGTTGTACACCCACCAGCCAAGCACGTGAATTTAGCCTGGAAATACATTTAAATTATTAGTACCTGGCAGAAATCTGCTATCTGTTTTGATGCAGTTTATTCATATACTTTTAACACATACCAAATCACGCTGGCTCTGCTTAGAGCAGGGAGTTGAATCAGATGACTTGCAGACGTACCTTTCCGCCCAAATTATCCTGTGACTTTTCCTACATACGAGCAGAGCATAAGGGGTAATTCGTGGCAGAAGGATCAAGGATATGAAATGAATTCCTGTGGAGCAAAAACATAGCAATAAGGAAGAAGAGTTGTAGAGATGGGATCAGCTACTCGCTCTGTCACCACCTTTGCAGATTGTATAGCACTATAAAAATGAAACTGCAGCTAGACAGTTGCATTAAGCTGACCCTGAAGTGTAGAGTGCTGACAAGGAGGGGGGGTGCCTGCTCTCAGCTACATGTTCCTCCCTCCCTCTTTATGGTGTAGCCAGTGCTTTTGTGCTTAAGCGCATCAGGAATTTATCTGCATCAAAGCTTGTAAGCTGCCACTTGGTATTGTGATCTCTGTGCCAGTGCAAATGAGAAGGTGAAGATGTGCTGCTGGAGGCAGGGAGGCATCTTTTCAGGCACAGCCACTGTGTAATTTGGTCTAGATTGTGCTGGTGTTTTGTTGCTGTGAGAGTGGTTGGGTACCTCACAGCATTCAGAAGGAGATGAGAAGTTTACAGTGTGCTAGGTCCTGGCTTTAAAGATTCCTTCTGAGTTCCAATTCAGGTGACAGGACTTCTTATAAGGAGGATAGAGATACATCTAACATTGTGTTCATCTGCTTTTCCAAGCTTTGGACCAGCGAAATGCTGGTGGTGGTGTTCCTCTCCTGCCAGTTAGATTTTTCTTGTTTGCTTCACAACAGATGTAGACTACTGGCTTCCTAGCTTTACATAGCTGCTTGAGAAAAACTACCATTCCTGGATTTTGTAGTTTACATTCCAGCTCTCCATGAGGCATTGGTTTTTGTGTAGAGAAAACAAATCTCAATAAAAACTGTAGCAGTGCAGGTTTAAGCATCTTACGCACATGGAGGAGAATAATTCTAAGACCTGTGATTCTATCCACCATCTAACTTCTCGATTGGTTAGCCTGCTTTCTGCCTGCTTAAAGCTTCTCTGCTGTTTCTGCCACCCAGGAAGTTTCAAACAGCTGTAGAGTCTTAACACTGAGAAATGGAATTGTTACAGAAAGCTTCGGGGAACATCAATCATCACATCTCTTGTATACGCTTACAAGAAATGTGTTGCTGATACACCACTTCTTTTGGTGTCTTCTGCTTTGTTTTTGAGTTAAGGATGACATGAACAATGCAGAAACAGCAAACGTGGTGTGATAGGAGAGAATGTCATAATTCTTGTAGTGACTGGTGTGTCAGTTCATGGCCTCCAATGAATAAATAACATTCCTGTTAAACAAGAACGTAGGATCCTGCTGCAGAAGGGAAAAGCACTGACACTTTCAGATAGCATAAGGGCAACATTTGCTTATCACTGCTAGTGATTTGAGCTTGGAAATGAGTTCTTAACCCTGGAGAGTCTGAGTTTGAGCTTGCAGTAGGTCAAGTTGAGAGCATTTAAACTGACCTTAGGCGTGTATAATTTGGAGTGACTAGATTTTTCTTCAATATCTTAATTGGTATTAACTGGTGCTGAGGGCCATGTGCAGGAACAGCGGTCTTGCACCCTGCCTTCTACAATTGGCAAGGCAAACTCCCTTTGGTGTCTGGAAGAAAAGTCCATAAATGGATGTATAATGTTTGCAAGCTTTGTCTAGGGTGTTATTCTGCAGATAATTGAAGTGTTGACCATTTTGCAAATGTACTCTGCAGTCATTTCTTTGTTTTTCTGACGTGGCTAAGCAAAGGCCTTGAGAAGTTAGGAAATGCTGTAGTACAGTCTTCTAAGGTCTTGGCTTTAACTAGGAATCTGAGCTGCCTGGAGAAAGTTAACAGCTATGGAAATTCCCTTAATTAGCGTGGCGATCAAGAAGCAAACTTAATGTTTCCCTGCTTCTGCAGAACCTAATTCATTTTCTGGGTAGCATTCCATGAGTGAAAGATATTCTGTATCTTGCTGCTAACAGAACACAATGTAATGCTGAAAGCTGGAAACAGGAATCGGTTGTGCCTCAACCTGATACAAGAGAGGGCAGGCAGGCGACCTGGACTTGAGCTCAGTTGGTTTCTGTGCCTTTTGACAGTGTTTGTCTTGCTTCCAGCGCCTCACTGGTGTGCCCTGGAAAGGAATTCAGGATGTGGAAAACCAGACTATTCCTCCTTGGTTTATTTGAAGATGTGGTCCTTTAGCCTCGGAAGCTAGAGTGGACCATCTTGTCTCATGGAAGATGACCTCATTTGTGGCTGAGACAGCTATGCTGGGAGTGGATGATGCTGCCAGCGCAGACTTTTCTTTTGCTCATGACTTCTTTCACTTGATATGAGGAGATGAACAAGAGCCAACTTCACCTTACCATGTCCTTGGTTTCCTATTGTGGGGGTTTTATTACAATGACTACTGAGAAACAAGGGGTCTTTAAACTTTATTCCAGTGTGTACAGATTTAAGTGCTGTACGCTGGCTGAAAGTTCAGTACCAGCAGGTGAGGAAAAATCAAAATATATTGTTCTGTGCTTTGGTTTAAAGAGATGTTCCTATGTTTTCTTGTTTTTATAGCTTCTTCAACAGCTGAAGCGATTAATTTGTGACCTCTGCAGATTATATAATCTTCCTCAGCATCCAGATGTTGAAATGTTAGATCAGCCATTACCAGCTGGACAGGTAAATTAAAAAGCTGTGACCACTTCCTTACAGCAATGAAGGAGGGTTTTTTCCAGCTCCAAGAAACGAGATGGTGGAAACGATTAAACTTTGTGTAAGCTGAACTGAGATACGAAGCGCTGTTGCTTTATGGTGTCCTCCATCTGAATTTTGTTTGCAGAATCTCTTTAATAGTGGTATGATAGTGTTACACAATTTCCCTTGGTGTTTCTGTGTCACTGAGAGGTGTGTAGGTGGTGCCAGTGCTGTCAGTTTTAATTCCCTTCTAAGTACTGTCCAGACCAATAGCTGTGCATTCCTAGTGCTTCCCAAATTTGCTTTTTTTTTTTCTGAAATGTAAATGCAATTGAATGCTGTTTGTTTTTCTTGAAGAGCATGCGTTTTATAGCATGCACTGTTGCTGTTTTCCTTCCTCTCCAGTCCCTTGTGGAGACACGGGCTAGCCAGACCATATGCTGCTTTCAGTAGGGAATATCTGATGTGCCTTGTTTACTCTTCGTGCACTTCACAGATTAAGAGTTTTGAAGGGCTGTGAAACGTTCTGGTTAGCTAAAATGTTTTGTATTGTGCTGAAAACAGAACTGGTAACTGACAGTAACTGCTCATTTCTGTGTTTTTAATAAGATCATGATACTGTCTTTTGCTTATCCATGTTAAGCTGACATGATTTCTAAAAACTCCTGTAGTGAAACAGATGGTTTTCCTGTGGTGACAGTACTATAGTAATGACAAGTAACTTGCTTAATTTGGGTCATGTGCCAAATTGTAATCCTATAGGCCCTTTCTCTCAGCCACCCACATAACTCTAAGGCAGCAGGCCTGTAATACTGGGAAACAGCTTCGTTGAAGAGTCGTCTTACTCTCTGAAACTCAAACTCACTGGAGGTTTCTTAGACAGAGATGTCAGATAACTTGCAAGTTGAATAAGAGTGGCCTTACAAGTCAGACCAAAGATCCATCTACTTCCCTGCATTGTCTACAGCAGTGGCATTCCTCCTTTGCCAAAGGAAGAATTAGCAGAGCACAAGCATAGTGGAACACTCCTTAGTATTTCTGCACTTCAAACTTCCTGAGCTTGAAGTGGTATCATGAAGTAGAAAACCATGAAAAAGGAACTCAATGCATTATTTTTTTTACTTTATCAGATCTAGTCTAATGGCGATAGTAGTTGTTGAATAGAAGTTCTAGGCAGTGAGACAAAATCCGTGTCTTTAAAGGTCTAAAGTTTGTTTGGGTTTTTTCCCTTTTAGAGGTCAAGCTTGTGCATGGATTCTAGTTAAGAGATATGATCTGATTTCACGGTTAAGAGATCATGAGTTATAACCTGCTTGACTTCTTTATAGCATTTGTCACTGTCTCAGGATAGAATATCCTCATGTGAATCTTAAGTTTCCATTTAGAACTAAATGTGAAATTAATTGTGACATTCTATTTATCTTTGCTTCATGCAAAAATCTCTTTGCTGTCATACTCCAAGAAAGCATCTTTGTGTATCTTTCACACGAAACTTCTGTCCTTTGAAGACCTTGATACAGTGTAACTTTTGTATACCCTGCTTTCTGTGATAGTAGACTTCCTACTTTTGAAAGAAAGGAATATGTGCACAATTTATGCAGAAACCTCATTGTTGTATTGCAGAATGGAACAACAGAAGAAGTTACATCAGAGGAGGAGGAAGAAGAAGACATGGGTGAAGTATGTGTATATGTGAGATTGTTATCTGGTAGAATCCTGCATTTTGCTCTGCAGTGGCTGGCTGATTATTAAGCCAAACTGTAAAATGTAATCTCCCTCCAGTTCAACAGAAAAGATGGTTAAAAATTTGAATGTTTACCTTAATGTCAGCTCTCAATTCAACCAGCAAAACTAGTGAAATTTTCTTCTTAAACCTAGATTTGAGCTGTGAGGTACTTGGATACAGAGAACTGGACATCTGTGTGTGCTTTAGTCAAACAAAACATAACATTGCATGCCAAATCAGTAAGTTTGCATTGTTAATGCTTGATTCAAGCAGCACATGAACTGGCTCTGGTACAGTTGAAAGTGCCTTCCACATTGAAGCAGACTGTCATAAGAATGAATCAGTTTGATTTATTAAACAGGTGAGCTAGCTATAATACATTGAAGGAAATGGAATGACATCTGAAACGGACACGTTAAACTTCAAGAGGTGTAAGTCCCTGTCTAGCAACATAGTCCTCCTTTTAATGATCTGCTTGCTGCATGAGAACCATCCCTTTCAATCACTTTTACAGCGCGTTACAGTAACTCCAAGATGCTTGCTTTTAGACCACTATAAGTAGCCTTATTATAGGAGAACTGCTCTGACTGCTTCAGATTTGGATTGTTAATGAATGTGTGTATTAAGAATGAACAACTCATCCTTTCAATAGGAAGTCTTCCTTTAGAAAAAATCTAAATGTTACCCGTGTTCTGGGATTGATTTGAAGAAGCATCTCTAACACAATATTTACCCTGATCCAGAACACGTCTGCTGGAGCCAGAGTTGCTTGCAGACTTGAAAGTAGCCTTTTGCATTCTGTTTCAGTTACTTAGGGGAAAAAGTCATGTCTGTCATTATTTATAGGCTGTCAGGTGGCGTTATGTGTGGCATCAATGTCTTCAACTTGTAATCTAGTCCTGTTTCTAAATTGGAAAGCAGCATCATTATTGTGAGAAATATGAGCATTTTAAAGAATACTCTGTATAAAATCTGTTACAGTTGGAGGAAACAATGTTGTCAAAGGCATCAGATAGGTGTGTTTCTTACTGTGTAAGACATCCTTGAGTTTGCATTTATGGCCAGGTTTTCCTGCCATCTGAGCAGATGGTACATAAAGAGTAACCACAGGTGTGGTGGAGCACTGCGTGTTGGAGCGTATCTGATAGTTCTGTACTCATAGCTTGCTGATGTGGCTGCTGTAATGCTTCCTTTTTCATCTCAAGGTATTTACATCCTTCCCCTCCTCTCCACAAATAGCACTTGAATCACCTTACAGGCAGTTGTCTTAAGTTCAGAGTGCTCCTCTGCAACAGGATAACCCCATCTCGGAATACAGAGGGAAGATTTTTCAGTGTCTTAGTCTAGAACTGAAATGCTGTCTGGTGTGATCAGAATACTTGACCACATAACTCTGTCTCATATCCTCCTTCCAACATTGCTGCATCTAATCTTCAGCTGAAATATTCATCTTGAATAAACTACATGTAGCTTTCTCTGTTTGACTTTCTTGAAGGTTTTCAGTAGCCCTGCCAGATATGTTAATCATTGTTTGCCAGAAGTGTAATATAGCCAGAATTCTAACTGGAACAAGTTTGATTTTAGAAACATCTTGGAGACACTCTAACTTTGTGTACTTGTGGATTCTCAAGCCCTGTTCAGAATGACTTTAATGTCCTGTTTTCTATCTACTTTAATGGGCTAATTGACTACAATGTTAACTTCTGGCAGAGGTTTCATTGTGCTTGTTTCTGTGACCAGGAACATGTGAATTTGGGTCTCACTTGTATTGTGAAGATTCCCTGCATTTCCAGTGAATACTGTTGGCTGAGAGTGAAGTTGTAGCAAAATAGAAGTGGCATCCAACAATCACTAATTCATAATGCTGTGCAGTATGTGACTGTACCCCTGAGTGCCCTTGGAGAGGGTTTCATTGAATGAAGATCGTAGATAAGTCATTTACAGTGAATTTTTCCTCTGTCCTGTAGGACATTGAAGATCTGGATCACTATGATATGAAGGAAGAGGAACCAGTTGACGGGAAAAAATCTGAGGATGAAGGCATTGAAAAAGAGAACCTTGCAATCTTAGAAAAAATCAGAAAAAATCAAAGGCAAGATCACTTAAATGTGAGTTAATGATTTATGGTTTTTCTTTGCAATACGTCTGGCTTTAAAATAGAAATTATTTTCAGCCAATAAATCCTACTGCTATGCACCTAGACATAAATTAACCCGTATCTGACATCCAGCATATATAGGACAAACATCTCAAGTTATGGAACCTAAATGGCTCTTTTCGGACAAGTTTGAATAGGGTCAGCTCAGATTCGAAGGTCATGTAGTAAAACAGACTCATCTTTCATCAGAATCTATGTCACAGGAAGTTAGTTATCTGTCCACATCCCACAGAGGCCCAAAAACTGCTTCAAAGCACTCTCACGCAGCCTGGGAGAATGCTATCATAATTTATTTTGTTGAACTGGATTGGAGTATCCTTGGCATTTTGGATGAAGAAGCATTTTTTTAGCTTTTCACTGGAATAAACTCTTAGATGTAAATCCAAATCTCACACTTGTTGGTGATCTTTAACTGCTTGCCTGATTTCCAGAGGTATCTGTTTGTCCCTCTGTCTCGCTTGATGCCTTTAAGGAACTGTAGTCCTTGCAGAATCAGCAGAAAGCATCTAGGTTGTTACCATGACTTTTGTTGCTGAGCCCGTTATTAGAATAAAAAGTAGAGCCATATAGAAAACTGACTGCATTAAAAGTCGAGGGTGACTTAACATACTTAGTTAACCCAGAAATTAGTATTTTAAATACATTTTATGCATGAATTTGTTTTTCAGTAGTATCTGTGCTGCTTGGAAATTACTGAAGGATTTGGAATATTTTTGCCAGACATAAAGCAAGGGGCCTTCAGCAGCTCTGCAGTTTTATTATTGCAGTTTTCTGAGTGAACCTGCCAGCAGGCAGTTGTAAAAAAACTGTTCTCCAGAGACTTAGAAATGTTTTGTCATGAATGCCAAGTTCCCGAGAAGCTTCTGCTTCTCAAAAGTGCATGTAGGAGGGAGTGATGATGTCATGAAACTTTTTTTTTATTTAACCTGGCTTCCAAAGAAATCATAACTTTTGTTTCACAAAGGCCTAAAATGTGTAATGCATGAAATTCAATACTTCTGTTCATGACCGACTTCAACTAAAGGTAAGGACTCTGAAGTTTTCCTAAGACACCTGTACAGAAAGAAGGTGCTTAAATTGGAGCCCTCTGCTATGTGAGCTTGTTTGTTTTATAAGGTGTTTGGCAAGGCAGCAGACATGTAGGTCACGTCCACACACAAGGTGTGCTGTTTCTCTTAAGCTAACAGTTGGAGATGTGAGCAGTAGTTAATACAGGGGAAGGACCTGTAAGTATTTAGGGAAGGAAGAAAGTTGAGGATTGGTATGTAGAGAACACCTGAATTTTTGCCCAAGGAACCAGCTTTGTTCTCCTTCCTATACTTGATGATTTTTCCAGTAAGTAGTTTCTAAAAAGCTTAAATTGCACATAAAAAAATACATTAGATTCAAGGGAATTGCTGTTGTAAATCTCTTTTGATTTATAGCGAGAACTATAAACGTTCAAAGCGCTTGCGCTAGCCAAGACAATCCACTTTAAATATTGGATACACTCCTGATAGATCTAGTTAGCATAAGAATTTAGGGAAAAGGCTCTAGTTAGCAGAATCTTGAATATTTCTTGTCAGGTACCTAAATAACTTTAGTTTAGAAAAAACAATCTTCCTCTTAGTTACTGACACTTAAACATGGAAAAGAATTTCAATTTGTAGCCATCTGGTTTGCAAGGGAAATAAAATAGAAATGCTTCTGTTGGAGTTCTTCAACTACAAATCTTCTGTTCCTGTCCCAGTGCTGTGTTAATATGATTCGAGTGCAAACCTGTTCAGAAATACCTTAGGCATATGTTCTGATGAAATAGGCAGCATGAGAGAGCTGGCTAGAGGAAACTGAGCTTTGATTGATGTGCAAATTTCAATAGTTACCTATCACATTGTTTGAAGGCAAGTGTACAGCAATGATCACTCCTTCAAAAAAAGCCCTAATCAACAAAGAAAACTCAACCAAACATGCAAACCCCAAAACCTGATCAGCATTTCAGTATTTAAAAGTAGGTAAACATAAGGTGCCAAACTGTTTCTGCTGTATAATCAAGTGTGTTGTAAGCCTTGACTAGTCATTAACACTACTGTCTCTTAACTGGTTTTGTTTAAACTGAAATGTTTGTTCAGAGTTTGAGAAGATGCCTGTTGACATTCTGTGTATTTCTGTATTTATACTGTGGACTTACTGGTAAAGACTCCTTAGTTGTTAAATAAAATAATCCTCTTGCAGCCTGAAAGGTATGGTCTGCTTTACCATCATCTGAAAATTTGGTAGAACTTAAAACCAGTTTTTGTAGTGTCAGCAGTCTTAAAACTGCAGATTTTCTCTAGCTGTCTGTTCTTTCCCGTTTGGCAAATATTGCCTTTCCTTTCACTTTTTCCCTCCCAGTCTAGTGGAGCTGAAATGACACTGCTGTGTTTTTGTTTGACAACAGCAGATTCAACTTACATAATAGCTGTTCCTCATGCCAAGAGGCTCTGGTTGATGCTGGTGCATAAACAAGGTCAGCTGAGTACAGGGAACAGGGTATTCAGCTGCTGCTGAGGAACTGTGGCATTTTTGTGGGTCGCCAGAAATAGCTGTGCTGCTTAAATAATTTCTCCAAGGACTTGTGAGGATTTACTCTTAAGTGCTTAAGAACTGAACACTATAGCTGCACTACTGACCTAGGAAAAAGCTAACCTAGTGGCACTTGAGGTCTCTCTTATGCTGCTGAAACATGTTAAACATGCTCTAAGATAGAAGTCTGCTCAACATCCTCGCATAAAGCAAAATATAAATCCATACAGTCCTTCACAGTGGGTTTTCTTAAAGGACAAACTTAAATAAAGCAGCTAAACGTAGTTGGATTTTCACACAGACTACACAGCTCTTGATATTCTTTTATTCTTCAGCAGAGGAAACCTAAAAGCCATACAATCTACGTGCCTGTTAGCAGAGGGAACGCAAAGCCTCACATAGGGCTTTGAGTGCCCAATGCAACCAGAAGACTTTCCAGTTTCTTTACGTGTTCTTTGGCCCAAATCCATGGGTCATCCTCTCTCCTCTTGGCTGAAATGCAGCTTGAAGTTATGGATTGTGCTAAAGGTATTTCCGTAGGAAGGGAGTGCATACAGTCCTGTTCTTACATATTCTTAACAGGTTAAAGCTATTTTTGTGCTTCTCAAGACTTTTGTCATAGGAGACTTTAGGGTTTGTGTGTTTCATACACGTTAAGAATATGCATCTACTAATTTTGTAAGATAGTTCTCTTCCCTGGCAGTATCCCTAATCCTATTCTCCTTGCCCGCATCAGGAAATGAACTTAAATTTGGCTTGCAGCACAGTATGTAACTTGGAGCAAGAATTAATCCTCCTCTTAACATTGTAATAACTTTAAAGAGCCACTTGCTTACTGGGGATTAAAAAAGGTCTTTGAACTGGAATCATTAACTTCAAATATTTAACAACTTGCTGCTGCTTGCTTTTCAGAGGTCTCTCCCCATGATCATTTTAGAGATTAATGCTTTTCTTATTTGGATAATGCTATTAGCTTTTTCCATTTCCTACTGAGGAGTTTATGCACTTTACCTTAGAAATCCTAAGTGTCTCCACTTTCATTTTCAGATTTTATGAAGTCTAAGGTGTCATTTCCATTTGCAGGCTAATCCTTGAAGTAGGTATGAATCTACTTTAACTTCCAGGAGTGGATGTACTTCTGCACAAATACTGTGGAAGTTCAGTGACAATAAAGCAAACTCGTGTTCTCTAGCTCTTCTTATGTCACTTTAGATTGTATTTTATTACTTTGGAGAAGGTTCCTTTTTGTGTGTTTTGGTTTAGCAGCTAATTTTTGGTTCTGAATTATCTGAAACGTGTTATGAGTGAGGCCATTGACTGTACTGTTTTGATGTGTGAAAGTGTTTTTCTGATCAGACCAAAAACAGACAATCCAGTCTTTGGATTTCAAACTGCAGTGAACTGCAGCTCCTACCTCAAATAACTCATTTAAGGAGCAGACTGGTTGTGTTTTGAGGGATAGAAGGGGAAAAGAAAATGTTCAAAGGGGAAAAGCTGAGGCTGAAAAACCTGTTATCTCTGGAGACTTAGTGCAGCAGACAGCTGGGGCAGTGGCACGTGCTGTGCTGGTTTCTGCACGGTAGGATCTCCCCTACTGACTTGAGAATGCAGAAACTCAGATCTGAAGTCCTAGTTTTCCTAGGAGTTGCTTAACTGTTCTATAAAGTATTTTACTCAAATTTATGCATTTGCACTAAAATACTAATGAAGGATAAAACCACTTTTGAAAAATACAATGCCTGTACTGGCTTGGACCAAAGTTTCACATTTCTGACAGTGGTAGAGGCACATTCTTAGGGGCAGGAGTTTGAGAATAGGACAAACTTGTAGTGATGCATCTTGTGAATATTTTTCATGTCCAGCAGTTTTTGCTCTGGGAATTCCAGCACCAGGCGTTCCTGTTATGTGCTGCACTCAGCAGACAGCATGTTGTCCACATAAGCGTTTATCTCGTACAGCAGGGATTTCTCCAGCTTACCTGCTCATTGCTGTGGAGAACAAGTGTGCTAGTATGGGAGAATGGTGATCAAGTGAGACTCTTCGTGCCTTTTTCCTAACTTAGTAGGAAAAAAGTCACTTGGGCCTTGTCTGGCAGCTCTTTTAACTTCTTCAGTTTACAAGTGAAGTGGCTGTGCCTTTCTACTCTTGACCTCAACCCCACATAACAGATACCTGTTAGATTCCAGGATGGTCCAGTTACTTCTAAGGCAGTTGTGACTGTAGGTCTTGATCTCACAACTGGAGAAGTGGGAGCTTTACCTGCCTTGGAGTGGCAAGTCCCACTTTTCTTGAAGGATACTCAGTTATTTATATCTGAAATCAGTTTTTGAAATTTAGTAACTCACTATATGCAAGTTATAAAGTTAATGTTTTTAATTTTAGCATCATTATAGTCAAAACTGAACTTACTGCTCTACAGTGTCACGCAGTGGTGTGGTACAAGTGGTACTCTCTTCTGAACTGTGATTTAACAGTAGTTGTAAAAACAGAAGTGACATCAGAGTGAAGACTGTGGTTTCAAAGCAGCAGTGTTTGGCATTAAAGTTACCATCAGGTATAGCAGTTAATCTCTGCAGCCTTCCTCCAAGGTAGTTCAGAGCATGTAAAGTAAGCTCCTGTGCTAAACTTCTTAGCTTAAGCTTGCTGGCCTCTTTCTCTTGATTGTAGGTTACTGGTTTGCAATTACATCGGTTCTTCAGCACAGCGAGTCTGTCTGTATAAGGAGTGGACAGCCCAACTAGAAACTCGTAGGAAAAAAGGGTGAAAGTCTGCTGAGGCCAGCTTACAAACACTAAAATTAACCTTTTTGTTTTTTCCTTAAGTACCGCTTCAGTTTATCAGCAGTTATAATGGTATTCAGGAGGATGTGGGTGTGCTGAGTTTTGTATTTTAAATTACTACAGTACAGAAAATACTTAAACTTTCATATGCAAAGGTGAGCTTCCAACTTTATATACAGATATTTAGTAGGTTAATTTGATGGAATGAAGATGGAACAAGGAAACTAGTCTTCCGCAGAAAGACTGTGAGAATCTAGGTATTTTCTTAAATTGCCTGTATTTAGAAGTTGATATTCCATGGAAAATGTAAAATAATTCCTTCTATCAGTAAGTGTTACAGCAGACGAGGCAAGGATAGTGCACTCCTGTGCACAGAAGAAGAACAAAATATTTATATTCCTCTATGAAATTTCTTTCCTTTGGACTCAGATTCATGAGTCTCAACCTTAACACTCACAGTACAAATATGAAAAAGCACAACAGTTTTACAGTGAACAGTGGTCAACAGTCCTTTGTGTTAACTTGTTAAGTGTAATGCATTATTTTTCAACTAATCTGTCAATAGTGGGTATAAATAGTAGTAATCTGCAAGTAATGTATATAAACAACCAGTCTTTTTCTGTAAAATTCTGTTCACTTGCTGTTAAAGAAAGAAAAATGCTAATCCCTGTTTTGTCTGATACTCTTCTATAGACAGGCTTTGTTAAATTGAGAAATGACTTGTCTGGAGCCCTTCTTTGTGTAGCTTTTGTCTAATCAGGTGAAGGGAGTTTCCTTTTATTTGCATATTTAATTACAAAGTTCATTTTTCATATCAGTCCGTTAAGAAAAACTAGTGGAATTTCAGTAATCTGCATAATTCAGTGGAATAATATCCTAAAGGAATAGTCCACATGTCGTAATGTGAAGCTAAGCATATTGTGTGCTGCTACTGAACCAAGAAGCATCTGAGCATTACTTGAGCATCAAGTAAGTATTACTGATATTTAATCCTTATTAAGAAATAATTTGATCCTACAATTAAGACTTTGTAGAGTATATACCACTGCTGACTTCAGGCAAACAGGCACAATGTTTCAGGTAGTAGGCTGTGGTCAGAGCTGCTTCAGCTTCCTCCAGAAACACTTCTCTGACACTTGTGTCAAAAAGACCTGTTTGTAAATGTTCATCATGTCTGAAAGGAACTGAAGAAATGAATCTCTTCAAATTTTTACATGGAGTACAAAACCAAACCCATAAATTAATCATTCAGTAGTTCATACAGAGAGGCTGAACTTTATTGTAGGTGGGGCATTATTTGTTTGTGGGGTGGTAGTGGTAGGGTGGGGTTCGTGGTTGTCTTTGTTTATTGCTCCTAAAGCCATGCTGATGAGCCACATGTATTAGCCTGTATGCAGTGGGAGTGACTGGAGTCCAGGCAGCAGCAGAGAACTGCGTGGGTCTCGTGAAATAATCTGCCTTTGGGGCCTGACTGCTGGTGAACACCAGCATTTCCCAAGGTTGGGGTTTGGGATGATAGCTACTTCCTTTGGAGTTGTCATTCCTTTTCCATATTTTAAAATTCGTAATGCTAATTTTTATCTCTGTGTTCTTCAAAGATCTTGAATGTAAAATGGTATTTTGGGTGGAATATATAGGGTAATCATGTAACATTGGAGGTTTAGTATCAAAATCTTTCCTGCTAGCTTTGGCACTGAATTGGAAGGAGGTAATCCAGGTACTTTTGGAGATCGTGTTATTTTAAAAGCAATGTGATTCTGTGAGAGGAGGAATTTCTGTCCTCGCTTTAAAGCTCAAAGAATTGAGGCAAAAGTTAATACCGAGGTCACAGAACTGTCTGCTTAGGGAATGTGTGTAGGATAGATCCAGCACCAGCGCTGGTTGGTATAAGTAGACTTCAGTTACTTGATAACTGGTGTGTTTGTTAATTTGTCAGTAACTGGTGGTTTCTTGAGCCAGTCATATTTTATATCTTTGTCATTTAAAGGTGTCTTCCCCCTCCCCCCCCACTTTTTCCTTTAGCAGTGTATCTTGGGCTGAAATATCAGGTTCAGAAATTGTGTGCCAAGTTTACAATCATTTTGAGATGCTGAGTGATACAGAACTGAGCTCTAAGAAACAGAAGAAGTTTCTGTCCTGGTTGCATGAATCACAAGAACTGTGACAAATCACAACAAAATATTTGGTATTTCAAGATTTACTTGCATTGGTCTTTCTCTGTGTCTGATTTTTTTTTTCCACTCTGTTGCCAGTGATAGTGTAGCTTTTGTTCTGCATTTTCTAAATACATTGGTTGGTCTCACTTTATCCAGAAGCTGGTCCTTGTAGTGGATACTTCCCAACTCCTGTACCTTTTTTAATAACCAAATAAAAATATACTTCTGAGAACACAGAAAAATCTTACCTGCAGAAGCTTGTTCCTAGGATTAGTCTTACTCTTCCTTTCAGTGCATAAGAGCAGAAGGTAAAAGGAAATATTTCCCCATTAGAAATGTACTGTGGATCCATCTTGGAAATCCTCAATTAAAAGTTCATATCACCTGTACCATTAATATGCTGCTTTAGAGGGAGTGCCTTATTTCTTTTGAGTCATTTTTTCTCACTAGAATATGTAACTTTTCAAAAACGTAATCGTAATACAGGAATTAATATATTGTTAATACCTTGTAGTTAGTCTAACTTTGTCATGGAGGTAAATCTGTTTGATGTATTACTTTTCACTTACTTGGAGTCTTTTTTGTTTGTTTCAGGGTGCAGTCTCTGGGTCAGTTCAGGCTTCAGATCGACTTATGAAAGAACTCAGGGATATATATAGATCACAGAGCTATAAAACAGGTAAAATACTTCACATTTCTCTCTCTTAAAGCACGCTTTAGGAGAATTCTCTTGGCAGATACATCCTGCTGCTAATTGTTCTGTGTTTTGTTGTTATATGTATTGTGTATGTGTGTATATATGCACATATATAAAAAAATACATAGATGCATACGTTATAGATGATCTCATTAAATAAAACACAAGTAAACTTGTCAGGATACATATCCTCTACAGTGTTCTTCCCTTTTATTATGCAAAACTTCATATGAGAGTGACATACAACAAGACTGGTGTAACTATGGAATGCTCTTGGGGTGGATGACTACAAAGAACAACTTAAGACTACTCCTGTGGAACTTCCTGAGTTTTCAGAACTACTTGAAATTCAGCTTTCCTAGTGGCTAGGGCAAAAGCTTTGACCACAGCCAGTACTGCTCAGAGAACACGCTTGCTGTAGAGGGATTTTTGTTCAACAGCAGAAGTCTTTGCTACTGTACAGGGTTTAACCTTAATTACACTGCTGTCACTTTTATTATTTTGTGATAGTGTTAATCTGATCCTGAGCCCCATGTATTCTTTTCAATAAGGATACAAATGGCAATAGAAAACAAGGTTGTCTTTTAAATTTGTTTTGATACCAAGCACTGACTAGCATTTAAGTAGGTGCTGGCTGTTCTGTTTGCTCCATGTGAGGGCTGTATCTAAACTAGCTCAGCCAAGGAATTGGTATATTGAATTGTCTCAGTGTTACCATGTGAGAAGTAGAGATTACACTGACGTCAGGCTGGTTATTTTCCTGTAGGTCAGCTGAGCAGATAGATCCATCACTGCAGCCAGATAGGAGAACATGGTGCAGGCCAGGGTGGGAACAGGAGGGATGCCCAATTAGACTGTCCATCTAAACTTTCCTTTCTTTTACTTTTATGAACTTCTCCCTTAGTTTATTTCTAGTGGGCTTAAATCTCACTTGGTGGCTGTGGCATTTTAATTCATGTATAAAAGGACAGAATTGGAGACAATAGGCTCCTGTTTTGATTTGCTGCACCTTTAGGTGAATAGTTTTATGTGCTGAAGTACTGTGGACAGTGGTAAAATGCCTGAAGTATAAATTTGAGTAGGGAACCTAGTGTTGGTGTAACCTACTTCTTTTAGGCTTATTGCAACTGAGTGCTTGCCAGTGTGCCGTAATCACTATCTATCTGGTAAAGAATGGATTAATGGGTCTAAGGAAGAGCCTAGAAATAGATCTATGTTAAGTCATGATTGATGCTTTACTGCCTGCCTGTGATTTTGGGATTTGTTTCTGTGGTTGAAACAAATACTGAAAAAACCCAAATCTACTTGACTGTAAAGACTGCCTGGGGCTCAATCACGTAGTGGTGCTGCTGGAGGCACAACCAGGAGCCCCTGTAGTAGGTGCGTTTTGAGGTGAAGATTTGGGTTGCTTAATAATGCCATTTCCTGGCTTAAGATTAATAACAAGCCTTAACTGTTTGGAAAAGGCTGAACTCCTGGTGTAGGAAAGCATTCTATGTGATGAAGAAAAGTAAATCTTGCTAAACTGTAAGGAAGGTTGAGATAGTGAAGGGTAAGTATAGTAATTTACCAGCTTATGACTCGAGTATGTAAAAAGACTACAACTGGATGGCTCGTGTCAATCTCTAGAACTTGGTAATGAAGTGTCAAGTGGAGGTTGACACTATGAAACTGATGACAGTCCTGCTTTGAAGCGCTGTCCTACTGATACATTTCTTAAATTTTGTAAGTAAATTATGCTGTTGCTTAGATTTGTTCCTTATGGATTCATTCAGTGTCAGGTTTTCAGTGAATTTAAATATTGGTCCACCTCTTTTGCAGAAAACTCCTGCTTTTATAGCCTTTTGTTGTTAGGTAACTGTCACCATGTGAACAGGACCATGGTAGATAATTGACTTTTTTTTTGAACGTGATCTTAGTTCTGAGTACTTTCTCCATGGTCTGCTTTTTCTCTTAATTTAATTTCTTACTATTAACACATAAAGAGGATAATTGTGAAGCATAAAGGTTCTGGTAACTCTTGCAAGGTAATTTAACACTGTTTTCATTTTTTGTAATGTAAGCCTGAAAATCTGAGGCTGCTTTTTAGTTGCATAAGGATAACTTTAATTAGTGTTAGAGGAGGTTGGATGTTTTCAGAATTGATGATAGGTCAACCCTGGGACTTCTGAAATGAGTAATATAATCATTAAACTTTTTCTTTTCTGTTAAACTGTTTTATTAAAAAGTAGCCCTAAAAAACCTGCCAGGGCTTCAACTAGTGGTGTGTATTTAAGGTAGTGTGCATCTTAGAGCTGAAAGTCCTTTAGTGATTGGAATATTACTGTTGGAGTTAAAGCAAAAGACGACTACAAGTTTGCTGTCAACAGGAAAGTTGCTTATCTACCTGAAAAACCAAGGTGAAGAACTACCCTTAAAACCAAACAGAAAACCGTTTTCTTATGAGCTACAGAAGCAAAGAACACTCCAGCAAATTAAGATATTCTGCTTTAATTAAATGAAGATGCTTTAATCTGTTTTGATAATAGCAATCAAGCCCTCCAAACTAAGATGATCTCATTTTCAAATACGAAGTTGGAGATTTGGTTAGTTCATATGGAAGAATTCACAAAGGTCTTACCATAATTTGGGGGAGAGGGAGGGAAGAAACAAAGAGCTTGGGGATTTTAAATGAAGTCTTTTCTGCTCGAATCTGTAGTGATTGGTTTATTCATATTTAGTGACTTGAACTCACTGCTTTTATCCAAGGACTGCCTAGAATTTACTCCTAGTTGTAGTGAAGTTCCTATAGGTAAGACATTGTGTCTGTTTTGGAAGGGGTTGAGTTTCATTCTGTCTTTTAATTTTTTGCTTACTTCATGTTGATGGTCTTTTAGAGGAATGAACCAAAACCCCTCCCCTGTTGAAGTGACGGGAACCTACCTTGAATCCCTTCTGTAGATTAAGGACCTCTTAGAATCTGATACTAATCAGATAAAATCTTCTTGACAGTAAATTTATTCCTCTTACTGCCTAAATTAAGAAAAAAGCCTATGAGCTGGTTTCAAACACCACCTATTGACTGTTGAAAAAACAAAAAAAAGCCCCTCAACTTTGAATAGTATTTTTAAGACACTTCTGTATTAAGGTGGAGAAGAACCCTGCTGCTGCTGTTCATGAGGATAACATTCATGAGATAACATTCAGCTCCAAATCTGCATGCTTGAGAAATTAATTAGCTTGCAGTTCCCTTAAGGCACATTCTTGTCAGTCCTGAACTGTGCACTTCTTTGAAGAACCCTTCTACAACTTATTACTTAGGTATAGTACAGCTCTTCAGACCACCGAAAGTTACTCCTTTGCAGAAGCTAGCATGATATTTGGAAAATGGTAAAAGTTGGAGCTGGGGGATTGGTACATGAATTCTGGATAAGAGCAGGACTTTTAGGGTGGGGGAAGGAATGCAGGAATAGGGCTAGATATAGTGTCCTTGGATCTGGGAAAAAAAAAACCTTGATACCTTCTTCTGTTCATCCTTGAACAGAAATGGGTGGTGTCTCTGAACTAGCTGCTGATTAAAAGGGGCATTGAGAGCAAAGTGATTAAGTTTTCAGACCTTCTTCATTGTCGTAGACTTGGAAAAATTTGTAACCCTGATCTTGGCTGCAGTGCCATGTTCGTTGTAACACTGCAGTGAGGAGAAACAAGCACGGTGGGTTTTGCCTCGTTTACTGAATTTTGTGATGTTTTAGAAATAAAGCAATCAGGACAGCTTGAAATGTAATCTGTACTCTGAGTACTAATGATTCAAAGTATCAACTGCAAAATAATGCATTCGAGAATAATAAAACTCAGAAATGAATACTGTAATTCTTTGGAGAAGATGTGGTGCCTGCAGTCTATTGGCTGTACAACCTTAAGAAATCCTAGTCCGATCCTGATCTGCGTATGTCATCCAAACAGTTACGTCAGCAACAGAGGTGCTGTTAAGTATTAGCCCAGGTAACAAGTTCAGTCATACTTGTTTAGTGTGTATGCATAAATAGTCTGTGGGGGAAGAGATTAGACTTTTCCACTTCACTGATACAATTTTCTAAATCTTGTCTAATGGTTAAAGATTTATTGCTTTTTCCTGGGCTGCTTGTGAACTTCTGCAGAGAGGAAGCTTGAGTGCCCAAGAAAATGGCAGATAACCTTTCATCCTTCAGTTTGAGTGAAATGCATGTTGGTTATTTAAAACAAGAGGACCAGTGAAAGTCACCACTGGCTTCCAGATGCTTCTTTCTGACTTCTTTGTTCGGCTGTTGGGAATGTGCTTCATGCAACGCAGTATCTTCTTTTTGTGGGTTTCAACTCCATACACTGTCCACTGTCCTGTCCTGGTCTGCCAGTGCTGCTGGAAACCTGTGGAATGTCATGAAGTGTACTCACACTGGGTTCAGTGTTTTAGAAGTGTGGTGGTTGTGTACTACATATAAAACATGAGTACCAAGCAAGCTGGAGGTACAGCTGTGGAAAGTTTGAAGGGGAAGTGGAAGGGGGGAAATGGTTAAGTGTCAGAAAAACATTCTGATTCATGTGGAATTCTTTTCATAGAAGTAAAAGAGGTTTGTTTTTTTTTTTCCTGGTAGTTACTCAGAAGTACTTCTGCTGTTGGAGGAAGATGTACCTCAGTATCTTATCTATTGCTTGCGTACACTGACAGTGTTTGCACTTAAAAGCAAAGAATGTTTTTGCTAAATTTTACCTTGTTAAACTTTTAGTGCATAATTAATTCTATCTAATATTTCTACAGGGATATATTCAGTGGAACTGGTAAATGACAGCTTGTATGAATGGCACGTTAAGCTTCTAAAGTAAGTTATTAAAGTTTCATTCATATTCTGAGGAATCTGTTTTATTATTGCTGCAGAAGTTCTTACTTTTGATAAGTGAGAATGTCTGGCTGGAACTACAATGGCAGTACAGAGAAATGCATACAGAGATTGAACTGTAGTAGTTGAGCTGGCAAAAATACTAACCCTCTTTGCAGAGCCAACACAGCGTGTATTACTGTAAGTTTCATTACTGCTCCATTCTCTTTCCAAAACTAGTCCAAAATATGAAACATTAAACAAGGAAATTTTGTGACTGGAGCTTTTGCATGCATGGCTTAAGTTTGGTTGATTTTCATTTCAAGAAAATGCAACTTCTGATTTCATTTGAGATGTAAGAAGGAACAGAACTACCTTAATGTTACTAGTTCTTTATTTCTGCAGTTTAACAGACACATAGGACTGAAACTTTCAGGTATAATATCATTATGACTGACAATTATGTAACTTGTCTTCTCTTACGTACTGCTTTTCACTGTGTATATTAGATGATAACTCCTCTTGTGTCCATAGTTGAATAACTGTAATTGTAAGGGTATTATATTGAAACTGTTCCTGATATTCTGCCATCATCCAACAAGAAAACTTGTAGGAAGGAAAAGCCTATACAGACTAGGCTGGGTGGCTGCAAAAAAATTGCAATGGATGGCAGAACTTCCATTGGTTCAGACATACCTTAGTGGAGAAGTATGAGGACATCAGCTGTTTCAGCACAGTAGCTGACCTGCATGTAGGCATTGTTGCCCTTTCCAGAGGTATGGCTTGTCTGACTACCTCACCAGCTCCTGGAATACAGTTTTGTTTCCTCCTTAGTGCAGTCGTGGGCAAGTGAGTGTTTGGAAGCTGAAAATGGCAGGAATGACGTGTGTCAAAAATTAATGCTGTATTACAGAAGACCTTGTCTGTTGAGAGCTTCTGTAACAAAGTGCTCAAACCACTGTGCAGTGATTTGAAACCTCTTTTCAAGTGCTGTGAACAAGTCTGATTTTCTGCCCTCAAGAAAGAGAAAATTAAGTGCATGCAGCAAATGGCTTCCAGAATGATGAAGAGAAGAAATACTGTGTTTGTTTATCCCAGCAGAAAGTGACTCAAAACAAATGAACTGTGTGCAGACTAGTTGAGGGGGGTAAATGTCAGAGAGAAAAGTGCCCATTTGCCTAAGGGACACTTTTGTAACTGGAACAGATAACTCTGAACTGACCTAGCTTAAGCCATGGGTGGAAATGCTGGATTTCTAAGCACTGGGAGATTGTCTTCTGAAGAAGCTTCCTCTTGGATGGTTTGTCTTCATCCTACCTAGGAATTCTGAAATGGGATCTAAAGGTTTGTGGTTTCACCTGTAGCAGAGGATGGGATTCAGTAACACGTCATTTCGTTTAATGCCTGCATTTGGCTCACTGCAGGGATCTTTTTAACTAGCAGCTTTTAAAAGAGCTGGGTGGGATTAACCCAGTAGTGCTGGAATTCAAGTCCAGCCTGCTCACCACCAGTGTTTTGCAGCAAACAATTGTTGAAATTTGCTGAGCAGAAGCTGCTGGCTTTAGTACTTATGCTGATGCAGGTTACTTTAACAGCTGATACAGAACTGTGATCACATATTCCATAAAGGAGTCACTGTGCACTGAAAACCATATCAACACAATCTTCCTGTTAAAAATATTTTTTTTACCCTCTTGGGGCATGCACTTCCAGTGAAATGAAGAGAACTAAGGTTGCTGTTTTAAAATGAACAGGTTATTTTGTGCTGCCTGTGTTCAAATAACGCTTGATAGCATTGGGAGTGTAGTGTGTTGCAGCAAGCTTTCATGCTGATCTCATGGCAAAGTGTTTACTTTGTAAGGGGAGCAAGAGTTTTCTACTGTTCACTTTGAATTACAGTTTGTAAACCACAAATACATAGAGGAACTCTTTCAAAGTAGTTGCTGTTTACAAGTAGTGAAAATATTAACTTCATCCAGTGTCTCCCTGGTGCTTCTTTCATAGGGTTGATCCTGATAGCCCACTGCATAGCGATCTTCAGGTCTTAAAAGAAAAAGAAGGTGTAGAATACATTTTACTCAACTTCTCTTTTAAGGTATGTGTCTAAGGGAGGAAATGCTGGGGTTAAATTTATAGCTTACTGTAGAAAATGACTGAAATGACCCTTAGGTGTTACTTGGATAAAGATGGAGGTACAGCATTTTTAAAAGAATTTTGCAACTCTAGTGGCACTAAAGCTGGCCAAAAATTGCTTTTTAGCCAGTATTGTGGAAATGTTAGTTTTACAGAACTGAAAAATGTTACAGTTTTCAATCTGATTTGCCAAATAAGGCTATTTGAAATACTTCCTGGTTAGGAAAACAGTGTTGCAGTGTATCTCTTAACCTGTTGTTTGTTATGCTTTTCAGGATAACTTCCCTTTCGATCCTCCCTTTGTGCGAGTGGTATCTCCTGTGCTCACAGGAGGGTAGGTCGGAGTTTCCTTACAGAACTCTTGCTCTGTAGTAAAAACATTCCAACTTGAGATGAGTTGATGGGGTTTGTAGGGAACATTTTGAGACTAACATGTAGACTTCAAGAAGTGCTGTACACCTTGAGATGGATGAAGAGCTCCAAGCGTGATGTGGAGACTTGCTTCTCAAGCTGTATGAGCTAAGAATAGGCAAACAGCTGGGTGCAATTCCTCTTTGCTGTGCTCAGTTTGTGTCTAGCTTTGGGAAATCTCTGTGCCTACCATCGTGTTTAAGAACTGGCCTTTCTGTCGATGGTGAACATCGCTGTTACTTCTGCTGTTGTACAGAATAGTAGGGTATTTGGAGTCAGTGCTTTGGAGGGTCTTGATCCTTGCATTGTCTTAAACTTGCTGTGAAGTAATAACTGACTCTCCTGCTGGTAATACTGCCATAGAGTTTTTTGCTTAAAATCCTAAAACAAAAATACAAAACCTAATTGACATCATGCTCCAAAAGTCTTCTAAAACAATGGTTGAAATCCTATCTGTGGCACAGAAACTTCTGTATATCCATGAAGAGATGATTAAGTTCACCTTCTGAGGCTTTTATGTGTCCTGCTGACAGGAGATAATATCTATACATACAAAAATACAGTCTGTGATAGCTGGTGCTGATTCTGAATTGATTTTAATTGCTGTGTATCTTTTTTTTTTGCATTCAAGAAATGGTTAGTGCAGTTAAATAGTGTTCATGGGGGTTCCTGCCACCGAAAAAGTAAACAAGCAGTGCCAGACTCTAGAAAACTCGTACAGTGCACAATGAAGTGTTACTGAAATTACAAAGTGGTTTATAGGAAAAGAGCGAGTGATGATCTGCTTTATTTCATTTGTCTACATCTTTGATGTATAGGTGCACCTACGTTGTTTGGAACTGTGTTAAATTTCTTGCCAGAAGTGAATTTGTTTGAATATTTCACAACTACACGTCATTACTACATATACGTAGCAAAGCCATAAAAAGCAACCTTCCTTTTCTCATGTTCCTGTGTACAGTTGTGCACACCAGCTCAGTCACTGGTTTAACTAAGTTCAAAGGAAATTTGTATTTTTGGTCTCATAATGCTAATCTTCTTTGTGTAGGTATAATAAGACTAATGAGTTACACTGTATTACTGGTTAAAGGGCATTTCAGCTTTATGTGAACAAAAAAGTAAAGTAAGCAAGAGCTTAAAGTGCTGTGAACATTTTCATCTTTTAAAAACTGCTTGATGTCAAATGTATATTCTTTCACGTTTGTCTCTAGGTATGTCCTAGGTGGAGGTGCATTATGCATGGAACTTCTCACTAAACAGGTGGGCGCAGACTCTGTTATCTGGATAATAATAAAGCATGCTTTAAAATAATGAAAACAGATTTTTTTTTCCCCTGAGTTGAAGAATCCTTTTGGGGAATAAAGGCATAGCTGACTCCTTCGTGTAGACAGCGTGATTGGTTTCCTCTTTAAAATAAGTAGATTAATGAATTAATGATTTGCAGACTCTGACAGAAACTTCTGTGAACCCTGGAAGGTAAAGCAATGCCAGAGAGAAGCAGTAATTTTCATGTGAGCAAAATTGCCATAGCTCACTTAAGAGCAGAAAAGCCTGCTATCTACTGTGAGAAGCTGTCATTTCTGTTGTGATGTTGTTGGAAATGTGTAAATGCTGTAATATCAGAGCTGCTCTTGTTGCTATCTTGCTGTATTTTGGAAATCTGTGGTTCAGCCATTTCATTTTTCCTGTAAGTTCTTAGTTCTAATACTGTGTATCACTTTCCAGATATTCTCTGGAACATAAAAATTGTTACCTGAAAACAAGTAGTTAAAAACTAAAACTGGAGTGCAGAAAAAATACCCCAAGGCACAGATTCCAAAATAGACTTGTAAAGAAGCACAAGAAGCAAGTACATATTCTATAGAAATATTTTCTTCCTCCTCCAGGGCTGGAGCAGTGCCTATTCAATAGAATCAGTCATCATGCAGATCAATGCCACTTTAGTCAAAGGAAAAGCCAGAGTACAGTTTGGAGCCAATAAGGTAAATGCACTGTGTATATCAATTACACAAATTACTGTTAGGTTTCCATTTCTTTGCTGACGTGCATAGAAGATGATTAGTGACGGAGTTGTCATTGCAAATATGTTTGCATTTTGATTTATCTTGATGTCTGGTGCATGCACAAGTATTTTATTAGCAGTTAATTATGAGTTTGTTCAGAAATGATGAATGTATGAGGAGGATAAAACCTTGGGCTGGGTACAGTGTGTAAGAAGTTGGGCTTGTATTATCCCCGTATTGACAAGCAGGGAAGGGAAGGAGGATTCAGAACTGGCAATTGGGAAATTCCTGCTGAGAAGGGCTGTAGATGGTAGATTGCACACACGGATGGCAAGAAGGTCTCCTCCTTTTGCTGGGAAAAGTCTCCTGAGAGGTAATTCCTTGCACCATTCAGCATTAATGACAGTCATAATTCAGTTCAAGTATGCAAGCTGGTACCAAACTATAACTTAAAAGACTCTGAAATGCTAAATGCTATTTTGAAAGGATGTTTAAATGTTTGAGACAATGCAGTTGTCACTTGGATGCCAGGTTTTTAGTGCTGATTCAAGGATAGTGAACTAGGTAAGATGTACAAGTTGATGATCACAGTTCTGTCTAACCTGGTAACTGGCCAACTGAGCAAGGCAGGGTTGTGCTGGGGATTTCCTGGAGCCTGCCCAGCCGGTTGCACACCCTTCTGCCTTACCCTGGGTTCTGAACACTCCAGTAGAGAGGCCTTTCCAGCAGCAGGGGTATACTAATTGTTGTCATTATGATTGAGGAGAGATGTGAAAATAAGGATATTTGTCTTGAAAATCCTTCAGAGCCAGGGATTTTGTAACATTGTGCACTGTTTTTATTTGTAACCCCCCTGCAGAGTTTGTTTGTAAAACTATTTCCAAGTTTCTCGTGTCAAGATGCTGGTTTTTATGTTGTTATTTTCTCCTTTCAGAATCAATATAATCTAGCAAGAGCACAGCAGTCCTATAAGTCACTAGTACAAATACATGAGAAAAATGGTATGTATGTTCCTGCAACTTTGTTGTGGTCTGCGCAGCGACCTAGGAATTGGTGTTGGGCCAGAGTAGACCTGGAACTCCAGGAGTGTCTTATGTTCACTTGAGAAGCCCATAAATGGGGTTTCCTTTTTCTCACTTTGCACTAGTAAGACAATAATGCTCAAACTAACTTGACTGACTTCAGTGCAACTTTTCTGGCTTACATGAATGTTCATGTGTTCCTACTGTCTTTTGAAAGGTAGTTCAGTTTCAACCAGTTGAACTTGTAACTCTACTGTGACTGTAGCTTTTAAAGTGTCTTATTTGTTAGTGAAGCATCAGCTGGAAGTTTGCCCCTTTCCCTGGAAGGCTTTGTTTCAATGTTTTGAGACCTCAGGCATCATAGTGCTTAAGGAAGAGAGAAAGTGGGAAGACAGACCAGAGACTAAATAACGCAAGAAAGTCCAAGTGAGGTGTGCTGCTTGTGAAACTGTACAATAGAAATGAGAGACACATTTATTTCTTTTTTTTTAATCTATTTAAAGACAGTTAACATGTCTCAGCTGCAGAAACCAATTATTCAAGTGCTTCAGGTATAATTGCATTCACTGTGCCAGGATGAGAAGACAACAAATGACCTGAAGCTTTAAAAGGTTTAAGTGGCTTATGTGTTACGTAAAAGCAGTTAGCAGAGTTGGTACCCTGCTCTCATGATGAGGTAGTCAGTCCCAGTCACACTGCGTGGTGTGCTTTGATCCAGGTTGGACACAGTCTCCTGGGAATTCACGTTGCTGTGAACATGGGAACATACGTCAACATGACTGTAGTAAGCACCCCTGTACCTCTAAAGTTGAACATAACACCTTCTTTGCTATTGGAAAGTCAAAGATAACAACTTAAATGCTGACCAATTTCATGGTATTTTGATCTTGCCATTAACAGAGTCTTTTGCTTTTTTAGTTTGCCACAAAAGCCAGCGTGGCTGTCTGTTTACTCCTAGCTATATGCTAGCCTTGGCTACAGTGATACTGCTGCATCAGGAGCTGTGCACAAAGCGTTCACAGCATTTATTGCTGCTGCGAAAGGTCTCTTTAACTTATAGCTGCTACTGGTTCTCTGGGACAACATAAATAGACCCTGCACTTGCTGTACAAAAACTTAGAGGATTTTTGACAATAGTGGCTGGGAGAATTAAGGTTGGAGAGCTGGAGGTGGCTAGGAAGAACTGTGCACACTGGATAGAGTATGATTCAAATGCTAAACATGCCAAATCCTATCAGGAGACAAGTTACTCAACTGACATTTCTGAGCCCATTCCTACAGCAAGATTTGGAGAAGTAGGATAAACCTATCAAACTTGTGCATGCCCAGCCCTTCAGTATGTGAGATGGGATTTATATTTAAGTATCTCAGCATAGCCAGGTTTGCATGTCTGTGCATTAAGTGGCTCAGAGTCTTGGGGTTTACCTCTGTTCCACTTGGTTTTGTTACAGCCATATTCCTCCTTTAGTACCTTCCTCTTTGTGTCCCGCTTATTCAGCTCAGGACAGCTGCTGGCACAAAAAGAACTAAATGTGAAAGTATTTTATTTTCATACCCCAGTGCTGGGTCTGGTCCTGGAATATACCACGTGCTTTACCTCCCACTACAGCCCAGTAGCGTTCAGGGCACTGGGTCTCACAGAGCTGGCCTGCTTTAAGGGAGAAGGAAGGAGCCAAATGAGGCTTCCATCACTCCTAAATTCAGAGAGGGATGGTAACATGGTTCTGGTGTGTTAGTGTCAGTACCTAATGTGTTTCTCTCTTCTCCACAGGCTGGTACACTCCTCCGAAAGAAGATGGCTAATACTGAGGACTGTCATTTACCTGGACCAATGTCAACAGAACAAGCTCTTTTTTATGTTTTCCAACACACAGACTCAAGCTATGAGTGCCCCTATAACAGCCGTACAGAAGACTTTAGCTATTAGATAATTTAGTGGATAATCTGTCAACTGACACGTAAAGTATAAGTTACAGCCTTACCATTCCGCTCTTCTTAGGCATCTGGACTGAGCAGTTTGGGCCTTTACCATATTTGTTCTTATGGATTAAGCGTATTTGGGCCATGCCCTCTCTTTTCCCCTTTTTTATTTGAAAGTGTGCACTCCCTACAGCAGGCTATCAAGTTACTGAAGATCATTGGATAGGAGTGAGTCGTTCACACACTTTTGTGTATTTCTTACCTTTTGCAGAATTCAGACTGCAGAGACTTGCGTTGTATCATTTCATTTAAAGCCAAGAAGTTTAATACGTTGTTTAATACTGTTTTAGGAAATGTCAGGTCTTGCAAATCACAGTAGTTTTTCTGGTCTGAAATGACAGCATTTGTAGTATTTCGAAATTAATGATATAGGAAAAACACGTGTATGTTAAGTCATTAAACATTATTCATGGCTGTATGAGAATATGAACTGTTTCTTGGAAAAGATGCTGTTTAGACTATGATCATGTTTTGTTCTGGTTTGGATTTGTTTTCTTTTTTTCTTTTTTTTTCTTAAGCAGAGCAAGGCTGTGCCAATAAAACCTTGTAACTAGTCACTTCCACTGGGGCATCAGAACTTGCTGGGCTGTTCCTGCTACCTGCTGGCTCCACTTCCTTAACAAGAAGAGCCGCAGTATGAAGCTTGAAGTTATTTAAAATACTAAAAAAAACCACAAACGTTTTTAGGTGTTCCATTTTATTAACGGGTTGTTGCAATCATTTGTAAACTAATGAACTTATAAAGTGATTGGCACAAATCAAGATGAAAGTCCTTGAATGAAAAATTTTTATATAAAAGCTACAATAAAGTACAAGAACTCATCACCTGATTCAGAGGTTTGAGAAGCGTTGCCATAGTCACGACGGCGGCTTTGTTACCGAGAGACTACTGGGAACTGTTTGTTCTTTATTAGGGGATGGACCTGGGGCTGTGTAATTACACCGTACTTCATTGCCTTACCTGGATCGATTCTGTTGGGGTTGTAGTACTCATCGTTAGGCTTCGCAGCCCCCGGGCTGAGCCGAGGCTGTGCACCGTGGATTCAGCACTTTCTAGATGCGCAGAAGCATGGTTTTGTTATGGTTTTTTTTTTTTTTCAGTTGACTATCAACTTTGTGCTCTTTTCTCTATCAGGCACCCACGGGTCCTTGTGCATTTTGCTTCTAGATCCAGTTTTTAGCTCGAAAGAACTGATGGGCGAGGTTGGGCACTGCTTCCAGCAACGTGTCGTGTGCGGAGGGCGCCTTCCACCCTTTCCCTGGCAGCAAGCACACGGGCAGGGTGGCCGCCAGCCCCGCACGCCGCGGTGGGTTCGGGCTCCATTTCTCACGGCGGAGTCATTGGCGATGTACAGAAATTTGTAAACTTGCATCAAGTTTATGAATAAAGACCATTTTACCACGTGCGCTGTGTCACTGCTGGGGCCGGGGCGGGCGGGGCCTCCTCGCCAGCAGGGGGCGCGCGCGGCGCTGCTCTCACTGCCGGCGGGGGTGTCAGTGCCGCCAGGGGGGCGCGCGCGGGGCCGCTTCCGGCGCCGGGGGGCGGGCGCGGGGCCGCTTCCGGCGCTGCCGCCCCGGCCTGACTGGAGCTTTGCCTGAGGAGCGGCGCGATGGAGGCCGCGGGCAAAGGCGCCTTCGTTCTCGGCAACCTGGCTGAGGTTGTGGAGCGCGTCCTCGGCTTCCTGCCCACCAAGGCGCTGCTGCGCGCCGCCTGGTGAGGGGCGCGGGGAGCGGGCGTGGCGGCCGGCTCGGGGTGGCGGCGGCGGCGGGCCCCGGGCGCTTCGCTCCCGCTGACGCTCTGTGTGCCTCGCAGCGTGTGCCGGCTGTGGAGGGAGTGCGCTCGGCGGACCCTGCGGGCGCGGCAGCGCCTCACCTGGGTGTCGGCGCTGGAGGCGGGACCCGCCGAGACGCACGCACTGGTGCGGGCGCTGGCCCGCGAGCTGGAGGTGCGTGCGCGGCCTCACCCGGCTCCCCCGCTCCTGCCCCGGGACCCCTCGGCTCCTCCCCCCGGCTCCTGCCCCGGGGCCTCCGAGATCCCTCGGCTCCGCCCCCCCCCTCTCCTGCCCCGGGGCCTCTGATTCCTTCGGCTTCCCCCGCACCTGCCCCGGCGGCTCTGACCCACTCGCTTGTCCCTCGCTCGTGCCCTGGGGTCTCTGACCCCGCTACAGTCCGAGAATCCCACTCACCTTTAGGATCTACCCTGCTCCTGCCCCGGGAGCCTCTCTCACGCTCTTAGCTTTCTCCCAGCTCCTGCCGCCGGACCCATCCTGCACCCCAACTCCCGCTCCTGCCCCGGGAGCTTCCCCACTCCTCAGATCCCCGCACCGTTCCAGCCCCCGGAGCACTCCCGGCTCCCCCCGAGTCCTGCACAGGGGTCCTTTCCCTCCTGTCTCGCTGCCTGTTCCTGCCCTAAGAATCCCTCTTTCCGCGGTCCCATCCTGCTCCAGGACACATATGCACGGCTATTGCTCCTGCGCTGGGAACTCTCCCCACTTTGGTTCCCTGGTTCCAGCTCCTGCCCTGGGATCACCCCACTGTATAGCTCCCTCGTGGCTTCTTCTCAGCTCCTGCCTCAGAAGCCTCCCCAGCTCCTGCTTCTGCCCCAGAAGCCCTCCCCTTGTAACAGCTCTCTCCCACCCCTGCCCTGGGAGACTCCCTCCAGCTCCTGTCCCTGTCCCGGGTGTGCTTCCCTTTCCCAGGCTGGGGCTTCATGGGAGCCTGTGGGCAGCCCGGCCCTGCCGGCTCTCCCTCTCCTTACAGCAGGTGCACGTGCTGCCGCAGACTGTCCTCTACATAGCTGACGCGGAGACCTTCAGCGGGCACGAGGAGAGCCACGAGCAGAAGAAAGGTAGGCCTCGAACTAGCAAACTCTGGCTTTGTAAGGGGTTTGGGATGCAAGCACACTGCCGAGAGGAAACTCCACTGGAAAGGGATCCTCTGAATTTCAGTTTCAAGAGACAGTAGATCCTTTGCAAAAACCTCGAACTCATTGCTTTAGATTTGTGGTGTCAAACAACAGCTTGCAGATATGTGTTAAGTTGCACAGGCACATTGCATTCCCATCTTCTGGGGGTTGTTGATCCTGTTTGCGTGCCAGTACCCCTGTGTTCTTACTGGTTGGCACAGATTTGCCGTGTTGTTAACAGAGCAGCCACTGATGGGCAGCATTGTATAGCAGGATGGGACTGACTGCAAGGTTTGCTCCAGTACCGTTCAGAACAACTCATTTTTACTTCTCTTTGCTTGTTTTTCTTGTTTTTTAACAGCCAGGAAAAGAAACAGTAAAGAAACAGCAATTGCACTGGAAAAACTGTTACCAAAGCGATGTCAGGTTCTTGGACTGGTCACCCCAGGGATTGTAGGTAGGAGGAAAATATGATTTTGTGAGGAATCAGCTTGAATGTGTCCAGACCATTGGACTTCTGTTCCTATTTATCACAATTTCATGCGGTTTTGAAAGCATGGTTCTGCAGACTGATGGGAGAGTTTTCACAGCGATTATCATGTTCTCCCACCTTGTTTAGCTCTAGCTTAAATTTTAGGGAGTTCACAGTGTCACTGCTCAGTCATGTGGAGCTTGAATTCTTACTTCATGTGATGCAGTTATATTTAAAAGGGTTGATTTAATTGAGCAGGCAGCTTATTGCAGTTTTTCGTGGCACCTTAATGTGGTTAGTGAATGTTTCTTGGATTTATTTTCAGAGCCACAGTTTGATCTGTTGTACAGGACATCCTCAGTACACATCTGTTCATTATGGTCTAGTGGGAGGCATATGCAATTACTATGGAAAATTCACAGTCTTCCTTGGCTGTCTTTTTCTAGTGCTTCATTTTTTTATCATTATAACGTTTTTTCCTAGTTTCTGGCCTTAAATTCTCTTCCCACAGCATAAGTAGGGTATTTGATTGTTGTCATTAGCATAATTCAGTAATACACTGCCAATATTTGCGTCAGGTTGTTTTGTACTGTCATCACTCACTTGTATAAAACCTGTCCCTGTTTCGCTCGTCCTTAAAAATCTGAGTGTGCTTGCATACTGCAGAAGCTGGCAGGAAGGCTTGAGACAGCTGTATTGCAGTGCTTGTTTTCCAACAGAGTTATATTTGGTGTGGCTGGGGAGAAGTGTCCGCAGGTATCCATGTCTTCTTTTGCAAAGGGGCTTCAGCATGATCAATGGCCAGCAGGACTCCTACATGCTTTACTTTACCAAAACATCAAGAGCTGTCCGTTAGATATGTTGTTATGGAACTGAACTATCATGTTTTACATTGTCTGAGCTGTTCTGCCTCTTTGAATCTGTTAAAGCATAGACAAAAGTATTGGAATTACTGAACACAGATGTCTGGTTTTGTATCTCTGTAGTTACCCCTATGGGTTCAAGCAGCAATCAGCCTCAAGAAATCGAAGAGGGCGAAGCTGGGTTTGCTCTGTTGTTTCCCAAAATCGACGGGGTGAAAATTCACACCTTCCACTTTTCTAAAGATGTGAAGAACAGGGTCTTTGATGAAAGTAAATTTGCTGAAGCTGGTAAGTCCTTTTCTCCCCTTTATTTGGGCTTTTGTGAAGTGTTGTGTTGTCCTTCTAGATGCCAGCATTGAGTTATGCGTGGACCCAGCAGCTGCTGTGCTGACTCCTTTCACAGAGCACGCTGCAGCACTCTAGGGCAGCAACTGGTAATTATTCATCTCTGTTCTTCCTGTTTTCTGGAATATTAAGGTTAAGTTGTCCTGTTGAGTATTGATCTCAGATGACCTCAGTTTGGTTCGGAGTGGAGCTGTTCAGAGGGGGCTGTTAGGTTTTGATCAACATCTAATTGGTTAAAAATAACAATAAGTGAATTTGTGCCTTTGGGAACGATTCCCATTACTACAGTTTAGAAATATGTGGGGAGGAGCTGCCTCTCTTCTCTAAAATAACTTTGCAAGGAAAGGTAGAGCAGAATACAGCATATTTCAATATATATGGTTTACATTCCTCATGCACCCTCAGAAGAGTAATATAATGAGTGTCTTGAGTCTTCTAGGAACCTGGGATTTTCTGCTTTGGGATAAGCAACTGGCTGATGTGTATAATTTAATTTTCAGGTAAAGCTATTTACTGAGCTGTGATTCTTCTTGTATAACCTGTACACTCAGTTCCAACCTGTAAAAGGGTGCCGGGTAAAACTAGGGAGCTGTGCCTTTGGAAGCTGTGGTAAAACTTAGCTGCTCTGCTAAGGAAGTTGAAAGCTAGATGAAGCGGATGCAGTCTTCTCTTCCCTGCTGGGTTCTTGTCAGAAATTCTCACTTAGGTGGGGAATGCAGCCCAGCTCCTGGATGTCTGGTCAGCTTGTTTCTTCTTTTCCCAGTCAGCAACGGAAACCAATACTAAAGATGTGATGTGTTATTTTAGGAGACACTAGGATGGTTGGACCTCAGGGGCCAGGATTTAAAATTAAGAGGATTGGTGTTTGTGGTTTTGTTTATAGGACTGAAGAATAATCCCGACCTCCGGGTGGTTCTTCTGTTTGGCTACAACTCCTGGAAGTCTGGAGCTACTCGATTTCTTCATCAAATAGTCAATCCTTTGAATGAGAAGAGTATCATACTGGCAGGGGGACAAGTGGAGAGCTTTACATCACTGACCTCTGAGAAGTAGGTATCTTTTTCAAGGTAAATTGTAAAGATTTAGAATAGGAGAAACACTGCATAAGCCATAGCCTTTTACTTCTGTCATATTGAAAATGTCCATTATCATAGTAAAATGATGATTTCTTTTTTTTAAGAGAATATGTCTTTACAGCTACACAGTGATCTTACAAGCAAAGCTGGAAGCTTTATATGACTGTGTTACAAGTTGGGTTCTGGAAACCCAGGTAGAGAAACAGACTGCGAAGGAGATTTCCAGCTTCAGATGCCCTATGGGTGTTCATTGCAGTCTTATGTTTGCTCTCTGGCTTGCAGATAAATTATCACTCACTCTGACATTTATCTGAACATTCTGTTTCTGTATCAGCCTTGGTTCGGTTCCCATTACAGAGCAGTAGTGGAACAGCAAACAAGACAGTGCCCCAGGAGCACACCTAATGTACTACTGCTGCTGAAGGACATGGAGAATCTGGCTAGATCTTATCCATCCTGATCGTCTTCCCTCTGATGGGGTCCCTGCAGGGCAGTTTCTCCAGCTGCTCTGCAGCACAGGAAGAGCCCTTTGTGCCGTCAGCGGCTGCTCTGCTTCCTCACTGGAGCCTCTCTTGCTGAGGAGGGCGGTGCAGGCATTGTGTGGGCTCCTCTCATGCCAGCATAGGCCTGCACTCCACAGTAATAGCCATGTTTTTCTTGCATCTGATATATGCCAGCTGCACCATTGCTCCAGATAAGAGAGCCCCCTGTATATTAAATTGTTGCTAATAAAGCATAAGGGGGTAAGAACTGAAACCCATGTGCCCTGGCCAGCCAAGGGGACTTAGAGCAATGTGAATCTGAAGCCATTGCTGACTGCTGCCCTGACCTGATACGTAAATGCTGAGTATCTGTGCTTGTCTGACGTTTCACTGATAGTTTAGTTGGAATTACAGCGCTGTGAAATACACAAACTCCTGAACTGGTGTGTATTTGAAAGGTAGGCTTATGCCGACTCTGTAGTACTGGATGTGAAACTTTTTCCTTCTGAAAGTTTGCTAAAATTTGAAGGCTTCGGTTTGTTTCTCAGCTATGGGTGGCTTTCAAAATCACAGGATGTTGTTCTGCTTTGAAACCTGCTTCTGCCACAGCAGCAGTTTATCCAGGTCAGAAGTGGTTTCTCAGGAGTGCTCTCTAACTCAGTGCCTGTTGCCTTTCAGTACCAGTGCCCAGCCTGGTGATGCCTGTGGTGTGGTTGGGCTGGCTTTTAGCGGCCCCCAGATCCAGAGTGCCACGGTTTTGTTGGACCAGGATGTAGCTGATGAGAGGACAGCAGAAGCCGCCATGCAGCGCCTCAAAGCAGCAAACATCCCGGAGCATAACACCATCGGCTTCATGTTTGCTTGTGTTGGCAGAGGATATCGGCATTATAAAACCAAAAGAAACATGGAAGCCGATGCATTTCGAAAGTTTTTTCCAAACGTTCCCCTCTTTGGCTTTTTTGGACATGGGGAGATAGGATGTGATCGAATAGTTACTGGGAATTTCGTATTAAGAGAATGTAATGACATAAAGGATGACCTGCTTCATGGTTACACTACAGTTATGACTCTTATTCATCTTGGTTCAACTAAAGCAAACCAAGTGTAGGTAGGTGTCCAGTGCTTCAGTGAGCTGTTTGTTTCATTCCAGAAAGCTGAGATGGCTGGAAGAGTGGACATCTTGCAATCAAAGCCCCTTCCAAAGCATAATCGTGATTTTGGTAATCTCATTGAATCTTGTAGATGGAGTAGCATTTAATATAATAGCTGCGAGAAAGCTTCGCGTTTTGTGTAATCCCCTGAACACATCAGAACTGCAGGTAAATGATATTTATGGAATTCTGCAATTGAAGAAGGCTTCTTTCTTCCAAAATGAGGATGGTTTGCACAAATGGCAGTTGGAATCCAAATAGCAACACATAGAAAGAAACAGTGCTTTGATGTGTTTTGGTTGTATTTGTGAAACAGTTGAGAAAAACTACTGATGCCCACTGAAACCTCACCAGTTCCTGAGGTTTATTTCAAGAGAGATGTGCAGCCTGCCCAGACCTAAGTCCTATTTACAGAACTGAGTGGTTTTACTAGAGAAAACAAATTAAGATCTTTAGAGAAAAATAACAAAGTGCTCGTTAAATAAAGGTGAAAATACATAAATGTACCTTGCCTTCTATTCTTAGAGAGAAAGCTCTGATTTAAAGGGGTGTTGTCCAATTACAGGCTCAGCTTTTCTCACCAGCTGGAACTGAATTCGGTTGTGTTAAACATCTGGTTTAAAATAATATCTGATACATCGTGTGCATCAGCAGTTTCAGTCTTTGTATGTTTAAGTTTACACATTCAAAACACACTGGTTGCCTTTTCTTTTAGATTCTCTTGTAGCATAATGCTCTCTATGACAGACTTTTAAATCCAGAGTCATAAGCATTAACACTACCTGGTATCTTTAGGTTCCTTTAGAAAGTGTTCTTAACTGGAAGTTGTGGGCCCCGCAGGATGTGGCTCTGTGCTGCTTACGTAGAGCCTTTAAGCAAGACTTGGGCTTTGCCTGTTTTTCCCAGGCTTTTACATCAATGACTTTCAGTTACTGCAGCTGGAATGCAGTATTGCAAAGCTCAAGGAAGTTTAGCATAGTCTCAGTGCAACTAATAATATATTTGCTCCCTTTAAAATTATTTCCTCCCTTTAATTTTCACTTAGTAACAGAATGACAAGGAAATAAGATTATTATTGCACCATTTCACCACACTTCTCAATGCCAGTCAGCCAGCTGCCTGTTTGCAGTGTAGTAAAAAGAAAAATACTTGGCTGTCTGCTATAGAATAAATTAAGAATCTTCTGCTTTATATGTACCAACCAGGACTACATTTGGCAACTTTTTGCCCATGTCTAGTTAAATTTTTTAGCCTCACAAGCTAAGGGAGAGACGACTCTGTCCTGAGACTGAACTATTCATCTCAGTGGGTGCTGAGCAGATGGTGTTTTCCCAGGGCTATGTTGATGATTGGCTTTTTAATTAGAAGACAGAGGATGAGCTGTGACCTGGCAGTAGCTGCCATGGGATAGGAGATTGGAAAGTGTAGTTGTGACTTGGGAAAAGGTTAGTTACCGCCTTTAGAAGGACAGGTATTTGGAACTGGAGTATGCTTGAATATTAAGAGAAGCCTGGGAAGTGGATATGTGTTTTCTCTTCAGCCTAACCAGCATGTCATGCTTGGCCCTCTCTGCCTGCAGAAGCTGCATGTTCAACAGGAGCTCTGTGGCACCAAGGGGTTCTTGTAGCTGTTGGCATGAGCCAGGGCTGGCATGGTCAGCATCACTGCCAGCATAAGCCCAGGGACCCTAACTCTTTGCTGTCGTAGAAGCAGATGAAGTGTGATCAACCAAGTGTCCTGAATGCAGTGCAAACATGCCCAGAAGTGTCCAAGGAGGCAGATGGTGATCTCCAGTGAGGGTGGTTGGAAGGTGCTCATCCTCAGTGAGGTCCTGTGGCTGCAGATGTTTCAGAGGTACACACAATACAGAAGAGATGCTGGGGTGGGAAACCAGGAGCCTGCACCAGAGCCCAGGATGAGTCCAGAGGACCCCAGAACCATGCACTGCACGGCTAGAACCACTGCACTGTCTCTCCCAGAGTGTATCATGTCTTCTAAGGGACAGGAATGTGGTGTAGTTGGTAAAATTGCAACATCCCTGATTAAGGTGTTTTGCTATCCAAATTAGTTTTGCCTCCACACTGTCATTTGCTCTTCAACTAGGATAACTCCTTAGTGAAAGCAAAATTTATTTGTTTAAATGGTGCGTGTACTAAAAGGCAGTGCCAATAATTTATACTTCTGTCCCTCAAAAGAGAACCACAAGGACTTAAGAGTTCAATGAATATTCAGCAGTTGAGGCAAACGTGACCAGCAGGGCTGCTCCAAAGATAAGTCTCTGCAGTTATGGTGCTGATGCTAATGTGTTTCCAGCAAGAGAATACATCCCCAAGTGACCACAACTGGATTTTTTGTTAAGAATAAAAGAAACTTTCAAAGTCACGAAACCTACACGAGAAGGAATGGTCTTGCTGGCAAAAGGTAAAATACATTCTTTTTCCTCATGTTTTGAATATGAATAATGTTTTGTTGCACATTTTTTCTTAATGCAATTAGGTTTCAAAAGTACAAAAATAATAGGCAAGCGGTGTACTGTATAACCTCGTACTTGCACAACCAAACCAGCAATTGCCAAACAAGACTGTTACTGTAATTTTTATCTTAAAATTATAGGATTTTTCTATAATGTGCATTGGAAGAAAGCAAGAATAATTTCATAAAGAGGAGCTAAATTATGCTAAATTATCACAACTGTGCTGCCAGAATGCAACTGCAGTTAGAAGCTGCAAGAAAATGGCAAAGATAGTGAACTTGGGTTTTATTACTCTGTGTCAGATTTGTTTTGACCCAGGGTCACATTGCAGCAAAGCTTATTTTAGTAGCTGTGAGTGAGTAGGACTGAAACACATCCCCTTGTCCAGGAACAGTAAACCAAGATATGTAATGATGTGGCCAAACTTGGACTTCTTCTTGTGGGGAAGATTTCTGACTATGTGAGTCTGTGGTGGTAAAACCCACTCCATCTTAAACAGCAGTTGTATTGTGCACACAGCAGCAGATAATAGAGGCGTTAGACTCTATTTCTCATATTTCTTACTTGAATTTCTTCCTGTTCCTAAGCCCATTGCTCTGCCAGACACAGGCTCCACAGCAGCTCTTGTTTCAGAGGGGCTCTGGATTAGCCTCGAGGGTGTTCTGCCTAGAACATGGCTCCTGAACTACAGGCTCCGAGATGCGCAGCGAGGTAAACAGAGCTCGCTGGTGCTGGTGCTGTACCACAGTTTTACGCCAAACACACAAGTTCAAACACTGTAGGGCCCATGTGGTGATTATGTTACACCTGCCAGCACTTCATAGTGATGTAAGGTACTTTTCTAACAGACAACATACAGCCACAGTGAAAAACTGGGGACTTCTTTTTCCAAAGAAAAGGCATAAGATAGGTTTGGATTATATGGAAATTCTATTACCTGAATACTTAACGTAAGAATTATTAGCAGAGAAATAGCTAATTGGCTTTTTTTTTCTAAGTGCTTTGTTAATTTAGGAGTAAAAGTTTTATACTCAGATTAATGTGATATGTGCTTCTAACTGCTTTTATAAAACAATTTCTAAATTGCCATCATTACATTTCACAGCTAGATCCTCGCTGATATTAGCAGGTAGCACAAACTTCTCAAAATAAATGTTTCACAGTGATTTACATCACTAAATCAGTAGCAGTCATGTCACCTTTTCAGGACAAATTTTCACAGCTATGAGAGTTACAAACAGCTTTTTTAAAATAAGTTTGTCTTAGCTGTGTTGTCAGTATGGCAACAGGGAGAGCAAACACTAATCCCCTTAAAACAGGAACTCTCCGAGAATTTCCAGAACTGGTGAAAGTGACTCAGGAGTTTGAAACAGCAGCAAATTCCGTGACAGAGAATGCATGACATAGACTGAAGTTACAGAGCCTTGTTAAAAAACACTGCCACTGGATGCACAGGTACATTTTTACAGCACATCATTTGCCTGTAGAAAAGATGTAGTCAAAATACCATCACTTGCATTGAGAGGATAATTTGCAGTCTCTTTTAATGTACACTGAAAGAGAACGTTCAGATGTTACACAAACTGACACAGAGGTGCACTCAGAAGTGTTAGGAACTGTTTGTAGTTTTAATTTGGGGGATGAAAACAGCGATGTTTTCTTGTTATTCCAGGTTCCACAGCTGCAGGTTCTGTTTCCATGCCCTTAGATAGCTATAGAAGTAACTTCTGATGAAAGGTTTTGTGGAGTGTCCGTCCCAGGCATGGAACTGCCTGTTGGTGTTTCACAAAATGGGTATTTGGTGCTTTGCTATCAAGAAAGTGCTCTGTCACATTACATACAGGTTATGTGGAACAGGTTACAATCACAAGAGAAGCCAGAAGAGCCATTAGGTAAGCACAAGCAGACACTGCTATATCCAATAAAGAAGCTGGTTTGGGGTTTTTTTAAAACATCTTTATGCATGCACATGTTTATGGTTTTTGTTTGCTCATTTCCCCCCCAAATTCAGGAAATACTGCAGCACTTTCTGGAAAAAAGGGACTTCTTTCACTTATCTTAACCACAAAAAGCAAATAATTTATTTCTGGATTCTTTTGATAATTCTGCATAATGTGAAATCCGGGAATATTCCATCTCTTCATTGAAGTATACAGACACCAACAGAAGGCATTCTAACAGAGAGGTACAGTGAACACAGGCATCGTGGTCATCTCAGTAACACTGCCAGAGAATCATAGCACAATGTCGTTCCAGGGTTTTTTCCCAAACTTATACAGATATGGTTTCATTAATATCCCTGGGTTTGAATATGGTCATAATACCAGTGAAAAATCTTCTCCAAACTAATCCACAGTGTTTTCAGGTTTTACTGGAAATAGCTTGTGGCCCTTTAAATCTGAAGGCTGCTAAACATAATTGACAGGTTTGTTCTGCTTTGCATGTTAATATAGAGGAGTTGGGTGTCCCGTTTATTCCAAAGCCACCTTTGGCTAATGCTCTCCCTCTCCCTGGGCTATCCCTTCTGGGTACCTATCTTCTGATACAGAATTTGCTGAACACCTAACAGGAGTTTTCAGCCTTTTTTAGGTGAGCTCACTGTTGCCCTTTCTGCCTGGGCCCTGGGTACTTCAGCAGCATCACAGTCAGAACACCCACAACAGGAAGGAATGGCACAGGCACCATTTCTGTCACAGTGTTCTCTCCCATTCCTTCTCTGCTTTCCATTTTCAAATAACCAAGTAATGCTGTCAGAGCCCTCTTCTGCTCTTGAGAAATGTGGGGCAGGGAGGAAAAGAGTTTGTTTTAGTGCAGTAAATAGTGAACGGGTGGCACAGCTCTCAAGGTACCTATAAAATGGGAAGTGCTACCAGATGGGACTTCCCACTATTCTTCCACTTAATATTTAACAATATACATCAAAAGACTATGCAGCATAGAGAAATCCTTTTGTTTTCTTTGAACAGCCCTTTCTCCTTTCATTGTACTTTGCCCCAGTGTGTGTTTGGGCTGCTAATGATAAACAATTATATACTGAGTAATACATAAGCAACCTCTTATTTAGGTCTGTGAAGAGATTTCCTGCTAATGTCTGGCATTTCATTCTGCAAGTGATCAAAAAGGTTTTGTAACACATTATGAAGAGACTTTTACTACAAGATTCTGGAAGGAAACCATGATCCTTGGGTATGAAAGAAGTTTTGCCATAACATTATAAGTAAATTGTTGTGTGATCACATCAGTGGAGGTTCCTAGGAAATCAGTCTTCTCCCCTTCCTTCCATAACCTATCAGCTGGTGGAGGGGTAATTTTAAAGACAGGAGATCTTGGACAAGAGAGACCTAACTACTCATCCCTGCATATGCACATAACACCTTCACAGACTCCTGTGACTCCAACCGCAATATCTGATCCGCTGGAACCTGTGTTTCCTTGGCTTTATTGCTCACAGGAGTACTTGCTTTATTTTGTAAGCAAGCATTGCTAAAGTGTTGTACTGTTTTATTAAACTATAGGTAATGTTGGCTACCCTGTACTTTCCGTGGCATTTGACCACCTTAAAATGAATTTGTAGCCTGATCTCATTTTGACCTGAACGTCAAATTCACAAAGCTTGTGAATTGAAATAATTAATTTTAGAAGCTGAAATGTTCTCAAATGCAATGGGTTTGAAGCAGTCTCAATCACTAACAGGGCTTCTTTCCATGATAACCTTCTTTCATACATTAACTTGTTTGCATTTAAACATGTGTTTGGTTTGTTCATCCTCACTTTTTGTGCAAGTTGTTTCCTGAACGATGCAAACACGATTGGTAACGTTGAATAACTATTTGATGCCTGACTAGAAAGCAGAGACGGTTCTAGGAGTTCATAGAGTACAATCTCAGTCCATTTATTTCTTACATCTTCTATTAATATTTCCTTCCTGAATTTCCACTGAAGATGGCCACATGCCTTTTCCTTCCTCAATGAAAACAATTTACCAAACTGTAACATGATGGATTCTGCATGTCTCACGATCAGTAACACATGGAAGTTATCTAACAGCCTTTGTCTCTGACCAGTTTTCACTGAGGCTGTGCAAAGTACTTCAGGTGATGCTGACTCTAACGTAGCTGTCAGTTCTGCTATCAATCTCCTAAACTCTGTATTTAACAGTGGCATGTCCCTGTGTGATGGAAAATCACCTTTATCATTCCCAGCCTTGAAAACACTATTAGCAGCTTCCTTCAAAGTATTTACTAGAGGTCTGAAGTCCAGAAAATAACATGTAAGATCGGTTAATCTGAGGAGAAAGTGATCTTCTAGTGTTTTATATAACTTGATCAGGGACTCCTCTGAATCAGGTCCTCTACACGATTTGGTGCCCTCAGATTCTCCCTTCAGATGCTGAGCTTTAACTTGCACTCGATGACTCCTCAGAAGGTACTGTACTTTTCTGGTTTGTTTTGTAGTAGCTACTATAATATGGTTTTCTCTTTGACTTCTTAGCATATACACTGTAACAGCATGTCTTGTCTTTTCTGTCTTGCTGTACTTTTGTCTACATTGATACAAAAGACACACTATTTTTTCTGACACTAGAGCGTGCAGTAGACACCCTAGGAATAGAAGCTTATTCAGCATTTTCTTTGCATCTGTATTTTTATACACCTCAAGATTTTTTATTTCAGAGGTAAGAAATCTGCATTCTGCATTTCCTCCTCTTTCAGTTCCTGAAGTTTTCTCCATTAACTTTCTCTTCAATACAACCTTATAAATCCCATATAATGAGCTGCTAGGTAATGTGCCATTATGGAAAAGTATCTGATTTTTGCTGGTTTCAACCTCCGGTGGTAGAAATGAGTTGAAATGAAAATTGTTCAGTTCACATTTTCCGTGCCTCTGACTAACCAGACAGTCTCTTTGTGTTGTAAAGGCAGAAAGAGAGATGGACCATGTCATTTGGCCACTCTTTGTCTCAGTAAGAGAATCCTGTGAGGAACCCAATAATGATATATAATACAGTGGGGTGATCCACAAATGGTTATGTGAATAAAACAAATCAGTCTTTGGAGAGGGCTGCACTTGTTCAGCCAAGAGACCTGGCTGACTATTTTGCATCAGGAATGGACCCGATGAATAAAATTTATGACTTTTAGTATCTGAAATATCAAATGGAAAATGTAAGGTAAGGTTTAAATCTCCTTCAGTACTGAGATTTTCAGAAGGCGGCAAGAGAAAAAAAGCATCAAGGAAGGTGTTTTGCTTATTATTAGGGATGTATACCAAACAAAGGGTAATTACTCCACCTAGTGAACTTCTTTTTACCATTACCAATCTCTTTTCTTAATGTTTTCTTTTAATTTGAGTTAAAATCTTGTGCCAGGAAGCTGGACAATACACTAGCAGTGGTACCTCATCTTTATGGTGTCTTACTATTTCAAAAAAATAACTCAGTATTAGCTGGAGAAAGGTAATTTTTTTTCCCTACGTGTGGTAAGTGTATCTGAAACAAGCCAAATTATGGACATGTATCACAGGACTACTGAACAAAGACAGTCCTCAACTCCTCTGGGGAAATCCTGTGAAAAAGGACAATCCTATCAAAAATTCATAGTATTTTCTCACACTAAAAGCCCTATGATTATCTCATATTATCTGTGCAGTGAAAAAAGATTATTTCATATTCCCATGCAGTAAAAAGCAAAATTATCTCATGCTTCTATCTATGCATTATTGAAAACAGTAACTTGCCATGGAAAATTTCACAAAATTCAAACATAAATCATAGTGATTACAGTGATTTCTGTATAATTTTATACACTTTTAAAAACACATAGAAGCTCTAATAAGACAACCGTTTGTCTTGTGTGTCTTAGTTGCAGTCTTCTCTAACATGTAAGTAAACCCCTATTTCAGTCTGCTTTCTTCTCTCATCTTGCTTACATCATCCTCTACACTACTGTATTCTTAGAGTTGCTCTGCCATGTGTTTTCCCACCGTTCTTCCACTCTAATGCTTTACTCTGTTATTATTTCTGAAAAAAAATAAACAAAACACATGCTTTTAATTAAAACCTCCTCCCCTGCCTTCTTTATGGACACAAATCATTTAACTTTAAATGTACTCACTGTCACAGCCATTGCTGCTTGTAGTCTCAACCAGGATAGCACCACACTCTGAAGAACCTGTATTTGGAATGGAAGCTTTCCTGACCAGAAACAAATATAAAAGAGACAAGAGGGAGAGAAAAAAAAAAAAAAAACACACAGAGAGAAAAAAGTTATCAGAGAAGAGACAAATTATTGAATGATGCTTCCACTGAATAAAGTTACATGTATCTTCTGCAATTATTTTCTAATTAACACTCAACACGTTCAAGAAGCACAGATTTGAGGGACAAGAACAGATAGCAGGGGCAGAAACAGCACTCAGAGCTACACAACTTCTCTCCTAAAGTTAATGTTCCTGTTTGATTTCTCAGGTCTTTATTTAAGCAATTAGATACCACAAAATAATTTATCATTAACTCTCTTAGGATTTGAAAGTGCAAAATCAATAATGTGATATTTTTCACATGTTCTTGAAGAGAAATAGATCTTTTAAATAGAGCTGATCTTTTGCTGTCTCTTTCTCTTCCTTTTAATAGTAATTAGACATCTGCTCTCTTGAGAAGAGTCATGAGGTATTCTTTCTGTCCAGTTTGTGTCCTGTGGGGATACAACTCCTCCACAAAGTCTGTTGTCTTGGACAGCTTAAGTGGCTTCATTCCTGGATCTTGCTGGTTTGGCTGAGTTCCTGTTCATATACTTCTCTTGCAGGTAATTTCAATATGGACTTAAAGTATAGAAAAGAACTGCTATGGTTTTTTTTCATTTTCTCTAGGGTTTTTTCTGTTTCTCTAAGCTGTGTGTGTGGCATTCAGGACTCTCTATTGTTTTTAAATAAAAGCTGTTACATGGAATCAGTACTAATCAGCTTCTTTTCTAATTCTTCTTCCAGGAGCCCTTGTACAATATGTTTCTGTAGAAGGAAGGCCAGATGGACCTGTACCAACAGGTGAAGTGCTTGCAAGCAAAACATGCCATTTGTTATCTCCTTAGGAATGTAGTAGCATGGATTTTTGGACACTTTCCTCTCTTCCCGAGGTCAAACCAATGGGCTTTATCCGTACCAGTTGGTGGTGGAGGGGGGGTGTGTTTGTTTGAAGATGCAGAGCAGCTGGATCTGGATTTGCTCTACCTCCATCCACTCTGCTCTGCAAACAGGTTATGCAGCTCCTCAGCCTAAAGCTGCACAGAAGCCTCGTCTGATCCAGGACATCTTTTCAGTGTTAAATAGCAAATCACTCTCCTAAACCTAGTTCTGTTTTAATATATATATGGATAAGTTCTACATTCACAATGTAAATATTTTACTATCTTTGCTAAAATACAATTGTTGGCATGATGCCATATCTCCTAGTGAATCCCAAAAGTTAGAAATAGCAAGAGTTTTAGATGTAGAGCTTTTACATGAACGTAGCAAACATGCTCTTTAAAGACCAGGATTCTCCTTTGACAGAGAAGCAAAATTTATTTTTCTTTTATTTGTTCTTTTCAGCATTACTTCTGCCTTGGTTTTATAAGCAGAGCAATGAAATCCCTTCTTTCCACCCTTGCACGCTGAATGGATTTGTTGGTAGGGAGCATTAAATACACTTGCACATGCCTGGTCCTGAAATCTGCCCCAAGCAGACTGAGAGGAAAAAAATCTGGAAAGGGAGGGAGTAAAAGTGATGATAGGGACAAGAAAACAGAGCGCCAATTTCCTGAATTCTAAAAGATTTCACATAAAATTTTAGAGATTCAGTTTCTATATCCTGAATTTCAATTACTATATCCTCTTCTGCATCCCTCCAGATTGCATTACTGTTTATACTGAAACCACCCTAGAATCCTCCACTGAAAGGGCTGCAGAAATGCTTACTAGCACACAATATGGGGGGAAAATGCTCTGCGTTCTGAATCTGGATCAAACATACTTGTTAATAAAATGTAAAATTGGAAACTTGATAGCACAATATTTCTCTTAATGTTTTAAATGTCATACATCCTGTCAAGAGGGCCAGTCAAGGATGATGCAAAGTCTCAGCTAACCTTTAAAAGCCCCAGCTCCACCCTCTTCCAGAAAGTTGTAATACAGGTGGTGGATCACATTTGGGGAGGGGGAAATTATGTGATTAATGACAGCTGATAGCAATAATCCTTGTTTATACAGCTAAAAGAGGGGAGTAAATTAAATTATCCACTTGCTATTCCTTTTCTATGTTGATGACTTCAGTCAGGAGATAAGGACATTCCGATGTAAAGTGTTGGGTTTTTTTAATATAGATGAGTTCTCTAGCAGAAGGTGATTGTGCTGCATCAGCCTCTGAAGTGTAAAGGTAAGACAAGATAATTTTTACGAAGTTATGTTCTTTTCTTTATACTAAAGAAGTTGATAATGATTTCATGAGATTTCCCAAGCTAGTTTGGTATGTAAGAGGTTTGAGGGCAACTACGTTGAGGCTGAGTTGCTGCCCTTGCTATTTTTCTAATAAAGAGGCCTTACTGCCAGTTTGGTAAAGCTTGAGTAAATTGATTTCCTATTGAGAAACAGAATAGTTTGGGTTCGTCTTACAACTCTCTGAGGAAATACTTCCACAGATCTTTCATTGCTGTTACTCTGAGTTTCTGTACTTTGCTGTGCAAGGCTCTTTGACCATAAAACTCAGTAGATTATGTCTCCAGCCTTCCCCTAATTTGACTTTATGCAGGAGGAAAACGAATCTATTCACAGATCGCTCTCTGAATTCTCTGCTCTCTGGAGATATGTTTCCTCTTGTCAGAGACAATTATTTATACTTCTAAAGAAATACTCTCTGTACCTCTGTGAGACTTGAATGATTTTTTCTGTAGTAAGTTAAAGCTGTATTCTATTCTAATAACTTCAAGTCATCTGTAAATGTTCTTCAGCTAACAACTGCCATGGTATTACACTCTTAAGACACAACTAATTTAAATAAAATTAGTAAACTGGGGGTATCCTCTACAACAAGGGGGGCTTTATAAAAACTGTTTTATCAAATGCTATCTCTTCTAAATATAGTCAGCTGTGGGAGAAACTGGCATTCAATGGGTTTCCATGACAGCAGCTGAGGTAAAACTAGACCAGCTATTCCAAAGGTCACTCATTGAAAGGCACTGATCAGAGAAGTTGATTTGGCAATGTGATTATGGGAGAGCAAAGAACAGAACTGCAGGAACCTTAGGTTATCATAACCAAGGAGAAATGCAGCATAGGAGTAATGGGAAGGGTTCTGCATGTCTGTGATGCCTAGAATAACAGGGCTAGTAAGTTGCCTCATAAAGGCATAAATACATATTAACAGTATATGACAGAATGAGCTCTTGCAAAGAGTGCTATGCTTTAAAAACAAGAGAGGATGTAGGAGGCTGACACATACATAAATGCAGTGAGTAAGCAAAGACAGTAAGTTTGTTTGGGTTTGGTGTAAGTGTACTGATATGTGTATTTGGTGTTACAGCATCAGACAGATTGGTTGACTTAACCCCAGGAGCTGCTTACATATTTTCATTCAAAGTCCTAATATGCCTGAAGTGCTGCTGAAACAAACCTGCAGCGCTTGCTGTCTAGCACTGGCATTTCCATTGTACTCAAACACGGATCATGCTGGATAAATGAGTCAGCCCTCTGATTTGTTCTACGTGTTAGTTAATAAACATCTACCTGGGGTTATTCTTGAGTTTTCCTTTTTAAACCAGGAGCTGTAAAGGAACTGGGAGCTGATGGCCCTGGTTGGTTTGGCTGCCAACTCAATGCAGTGGAATGGTTTTTGATCGCTAAGCACTTTGGTAATTTGCTTCTCCTACTCAAACTTTGGATAACATAAGTGTTACTCCTAACTCTAGGCAGACTGTAAAATCTCTCAGAAATGGGTGCACTGCATGTAGTTTTTACAAAGCAACTAGAAAAGCTTAGAAAAGACACTGAGGAAACTACAAGCCAGACAGTAAAATATAACAAGCAGCAAGCTGAGACATCCACATTAATTATGCTGAATAACCATACAAACCTTATGGATAATTCATTACATACTTTTACATTCAAATAATTAGTACATGATTACCAGAAGGAATTTTTACTTGATTAAATAGCTTCAGCACTCAAGCACTTTTACCTGCAAAGGAAGTAGAATGCTCCAATTACAAGAACTCCTAGAAGAAGAAGTGAAGCCAAGAAAGCTGCGAACAGGTCACCTTTTGCTTGGGACTTGACGCTGGGCAGCAGAACTTCCTCACAGCGGGCTCCTGTGTAATTCTCAATACACCTGGGACACCAAATTTTGTTTGGATTAGGTGGCAACTTGTCAGTTAATATGAAAAGCACAAAGACTTCTTTTGCTTTTAAGTGGGGAGAGAACTTGTTATGGCATAATTCAAAGTTTATATTTGCTTCAGAGCAAGGTTTCTTATGGAGTTTCCATTCACCTCCTATTTCTAGAACAAAGGGAATCGGGCATGTTGGGCATCAGGATTATATTCTGACCCATACTGCTTTTATATATTAAACCATATATTTCTTAACACGTTTACTGGATTAGTAATATACTTCACAATGGTGTACCCTGCAGTTAAACCTGCCTCCTCCACTGGCAGATATCATTAATTACATCACCTCTTTCGTGTAAACTGTGCCATCTCACTGGTTCTACCCTTCACACAGCAGTAACACTTTCTTTTCCCCCTTTCATGTAACTTTCTAGCTAGCACTGTTGAAGAGCTAGGACTGTCAGCTAAATAGATCAAGGAAATGGGAATTCATTGAGACACTGCACACCTTAAATTGCCAAAGTAGTTTATGCAGTGTAATAATTCATGCCAGAACATGTTACATGCTTGGTGAAGGACCACCTCTTGGACAGCCCTAGCTAAAAGCCTTCTCTACTATGCTTATTTTATGTATTCAGCTTCTGAAGACTTCTTCTGAAGAAAGGATTAAAAGATATATAGTATTTTACCATGGTAAAGTGGTATATTTTATTAAAAATAAATAAAATGAATGGCTTACTATTTTATATTGAGTCAAAAATAGATAGGTTGATGCTGAACTCATCTTCATTTGTCTTATATTTTGCACTTACTCTTCTAAGTTTTCTTAAAGAATTGCATTACAGAAAGGGGAAAGCACTTCATTCTGCATGTATCTTTTATGTATGTAAATTTGCTTCTCTCTATTTGTATTACTAAAGATCTTGCTCCTTCTTGCTATTTCTGGCACTGAAGTCATAATAATCTGTGACATAAGCAATTTCAGACTCCAGCTGAGAAAAATGGGCTGAACTCTGTAACATACTTGAAGTTCTCAACTGCCATTGGCAGCTGCAAGGTATAATTTCAGATGAGAGATATGAAGGCGGGGTGGGGAGAAACTGCCAAAAAAGAAGGATGTCTAGCATATCTAAATAAGACAAATGGATCTCTGAGCATATCGTGTGCATGCTTGATGTGACTTCCAGCACCACTTTCTGTAGATCATGGACCATTATCTCAGTACTACTGATCTAAACTATTGCAAAAAAAAATTACTACCATTTCTTTTAATTCTTTGCCTTTGGAAATAAAATGGAAGACTTAGACACTACAAAAAAAATAATTACCATCATATATGAAAGCTGTGCAACTGATCAAACAGCCACCACTTACTAAGGACAATGTGAGACTTTTCAAAGTTACTATGTTTGACTGCTGGGAGAAGGAAGGGTAGGCAGGCTGCTCTGATTGCTTCAGATAATGTTCCAGATATTGACTGTAAGTATAGTGGCATTTCAGTGGTCTATTTCTGACATACTGTAGAATACTTTAAGAATAGAAGAGTAGTTTGAGTGCAGCATTGTTCTCTAGCAAGTGGGAGAGAAATGCTTTGGAGAGCTGAATAGAATAACGAGGATAGAAAATGGAATATAAAATTCATAGAAGTATTCTTGAATACCAATGAAAACTAGAGAATAATGCAAGCCTAAAATGATACAGGAATAAAAAATAAATAGGTTTTGGCATCAAATTAAGGCTCATGGAAAAGTTCTAGAGAATGAGTGCAAAGGGAGTAAGTTGGTAGCCTAAAGAGAAAAATGAAGCAGGAGGAAAAGACAGTCTGGCTGGCTGAAGAGAGGTGCAGATTAGGCTTAGGACTAGGGTTAAAGCAACTGCTGTGATACAGCAGAGTGAATTGGCATGAACAGTCCATGGAAGCCATATTCATGTCCTGCCAAAGACTGTAGAAAAACATTGGGAATGTGATGACAGTGTAGCAAAAGGTCACTGAGCTTGTGGCCACTTTCTACTAAATAGAAAACAGAACCAGGTGCTAAAAGTAGACATAAGCCTTCAAGAAGGAAAGCTGTAACCTTCCAAGGTTACAGCAAAGAGAAAAGGACCTACAATAAAAAAAAAAAAAACACATACAAATTCCTGGATAATTAACCTTGCTAATTTTTCCTGAACGTAACAAAAAGTTTTAGAAACGTGTTTTCTGTGACTTGACAGTTTAATATTATTTGTTTCACTGTATGCAATGGATTAGGGATTGCAAAGCTACCCATCCACTTTCTCTAGGCTCTCCAGTTGACACATTTGCTCCATGCTATGTAGAAAATACTGTCATATAACCTACAAAAGATGGAGGTTTTCATAGAAACAGGAAAACTGATATGAGGTATCTCTTGGTTACTTTTAAATAAATAAACCTACAGCTAATGTGACCCTACCAACAGGCTCTGCTACAGTTAGGGCATTTCTGAAAAGCCAAATGTTCAAATCTTGGCTTTCACAAACTTTTATGAAGTCATCAGTACTGAAGTACACACAGGTGAAGGACTATGTTAAATACAGAAGCAACTGATACTTTAAGACAACCGAGAGAGAAAGATTTCTTCTGTAAGTCCTTTCCTAAAATTGGTGAGAAAGAAACTAATCAGACTTCAATAACGCAGTGCAACTCACTCGGATTTGGTAATTCTGTTGCATGAGCAGAGCTTTAATAATTTCCCTGGAGTTACACAGTGACTGCAAGCAAGAAAGAAAAGTCATCTCTAAAAAGCATATGGGCTATGAATGTAAACCAGACTGATGGTATCTATGTAGAGCTTCCTAGCAGTCATCAGTCTCAATATACACACCCTAAAACATGAGGAGCCACTCACAGTTTGTCTTGCTTATAAGAGATCCCAAAAAGTAGAGCACAAGTTAAGCATGGCATGTGCAGTTAATATGGAAGGCAGCACTGCTTTTGCACATGAATGAGTGCAAAAGACAGAGAAGCCTCCTTCTAGGCAATATTAAGTGGGAGCTATGGTAATTTAAGTCTTGTGGTCACTGTTGGTGTTGCACAACATCATCTGTGTGCTGTTAACCTGCTGGTCAGCAAACACTGTCAACTGGCTTTAAATGGTCCTACTGTGTAGCATTCCAAAGTTGATTTTTTTAAATGGAAAAGTCTGTCTTCCTCTAAGAAATCAGGATTTCCAATTCAATGAGCTGAAAGACAACAGCCTTCAAATGTCTGAGAAAAAAGCTGTGAGACTAGAAACTTGCACTTTCAGATAGCATCCAGATTTCTGCTTTCCTAGATGCCTGCATACGGATGCACGCACACCCACAGCTCTTGTCAGGGCAGACGAGCCAGCCTTGACTCTGTATACAAACTTGCCACAGGAGCTGAGCTGGAGACAAAATGCTACAGTAATACAAATAAAGAAAGGCACAATCTTTCAGCACAGGATGTTAATCAAAACCACCTGCATTATCATCAATCCAAGGAAATAGACTGCATTGTGTAAGACTGCAGAAGATGACCCCCGGGTCAGCAATTATATTGATCCTTTACAATCGGATCAGTAAATAAACCAAGTGTAACAGCCCTCCAGCAACAGCAGGCTTTACTGCTGTGCTGTGGAATATGCACAGTGACTCCTGTTGTTTAGTATTATACTGTCACAGTCTTGACCTTAGTTTTCTTTTAGTCTTCCTGTAGTCATGAAAAACCTGGGTACTTATTGGTACAAAAATTACTTGCATATAAATCCAAAGCTGTAAGCAGAAAAAAAATGGCTGAAAAGTTTTCTGCTTGTCAATGCAGTTCAAATTACATGGCTGATAACTTCAAAATCACCATAACATTTTGTCTGTAGCAGGCTCCTAAAAGCTGTCCTAATCCATACACTATGAGAGCATCTAGTAAGTATGAAAAAGAATTTAAAGCCAAAGTGAATATGCAATGGGAAAGTTAATTGGAAGCCCTGAGCAGCTTTGTGAAAATTTTATGTTCAGAGGAGTTTCGAAACTGTTACTTTGAAGCTGCATTCATATAGAGTAAAATAAGACTCATGCTACTTCTGGAGAGAAGTTAAAAGGAGGGATTATTTTCCCCTGGAACTCCCCTAGCAATGTGTTTATATGGCAAGATTTACCATCTCTGGCAATGATATTAATTCGGATCACTCGTACGCATAAGATAATGTTGCATTTAGTATTTTATGTCCCATTAAAAATAAATCTCAATTGACTTTTTTGGTTAAACTTTTGGTGTTTATTCTAAATTTTGTTCCTACCCTTCAGGCTAAAAGCAGAATTGAAAAATATAATACTAATTGAATACTTTGTGTTTTCATTAGAGCCTGACATATGAAAACTCACAGTTTTGGAGGCAGAGAAAGAAGAAAAGCCCAGATGAAATGGAAGTCCTTGACTGGCAGCTTTTGGTGTGTATATCCTAAAGGCTTACGGCACAGCAATATAGCATTTGTGGGGACATTTGAAAAAGAGAAGGAAGACCCGTCTGAGAAAAAGAGCCAGATAAGGATGGGGTGTACAGAAAGGGACAGAATTTGCATGGGGTTTATTTGATTTGTATAGGAAAGGTGGAGGAGAGATTGGGTTAGGGTAGAAGCAAAGGAAGAGGAAAGTGGAGATATCTTTTAACCATACCTAGGAATTTCAGGGCAGAGATTTCTAAGGTCTGCCTCTTGTGGTACTTAGAACAGGATCCCATCCTCAAAAGGAAAGCATTCGCTAGTAATTTCTGTGTGTAATGCCCTCACAGAGGGGCAGAGGAGCTGTGTTTGTGGGGTCTTATGCTATCTGTTTTTTGTCTGAAATGCAGACAAAAGGCGCTCAGAAATCTGCCATGTGTAAGACAAAACAGAAATACCAGAGCTTCCCCTCAGACAGCAAAACCTTAGCTTAATTCTGCACTGTGTTCATTAATGACTATGGGACAGCTGTGCATCAAGTGCTGAGCCAAACAGCTTTCAGTCTTGTGTTTTATGATACACCTGAGGCAGCTGCTTTTCCATCCTTCTCCATTCTGTTGTCCATTTGAGCATTCCTAGGTTTGAAGCTCATCTTGTTCCTGGTGACAGGTGTGCCTTTTGCTGCTGAGAACATTAAGGCATTGTTTGGAGAGGAATGAGGGAAGGTGGCAGCTGAGCTACTGCATGTTTTAACACACATCAGCTGTATTTAAAATCTGCTAAAGTTGCACAGGGGAGAAGGGTCAACTAATGTGTTTCGTTTCTATTAAACCTCTACCTTATATATATTAATATATCTATTTCTGAATGGTTAAAATAATTGAAATTCCAAAAGTAAATAGTGGGTCTTAATTTATAGTATGCTACAAAATACGTATTTCTAAAGAATGATGAAATTTTCCTAGTTACATTGTGAAATTACTTCCAGTGATGTTGCATCAGGTAATCTGGACTATCATTAGCACAACACATTTGTGTAAATAAGTAGCATGTCAAGGCAAGTGCATTTTAGGGTATTTGTACAGTTTGTTAGTCTGTTCTTGCTTCACTTCCCGCTTTTAACCAATGCTTTACTACCAATCACTCAGCCTTTGATTCTAAACTGATGCAGTTTTTCTTTTGGTGGGAGATGATTGTTTGATCCCAGCTTTAGGTGGGATGTGGCAGAAACCCGCATCGCAGAAACTTTGCGCAACTGTGTGATGATGCCAGCCTTGAAGTGCCAAAGCACCAAATATTTTTCTGAATTCTGCTGAATAGCGATGCATTTTTTCTGTTGTTTCTATTCACATCACTGCTGATTACTAAGATATCTGTGTGTAAACAAAACCTTTCTCATCTATAATTAGCCTTCTCTGACTGATTAAGGAACATGTTTAGAATGAGGACATGCTTAAATAGAATGCTGCTATTTAAACCCATATAACTTCATCATCAACCACTAGATACAGAAGAAAAATACTTGATAATTTAAATGCAATAAGATTGCCTGAGTATTACAGAAATGCTCTTAAGATGTTACTTTTCTGCTTCAGCAGATTATAAAATCCTCTAGTACCTGAATTACAAATTACTTCATTTGGAGCTCCTTTAAAGTGGAAATTATCTTTGCTGACTAGCTTGTGCTCCTGAAAAATGAATTGTTCTGAATATTTGTTACTTCAGATTTACAGTTATTGCAACAAATACATCTTCCTCCTTACACAGTCTAACAATAGTTGAGAGGGTGCTGTGAAATTGTGTAACTGATGCTGTTTAGTCTAACCATTCTTTATTCATTTAAGTATCATAGAATCAATAACATGGGACTCCTTCTAGAAAAAAAATGTGTATTTCAATGTGGCTCATTTTTCCTGTGTAGTATTCATGTTATACCATAAGCTTGCAAGGTTTACCAGACATTAAATTATCATTATACAGCACTTCAGAGCTTTATTCTCACTTCTGAATCCGATTCATTGTCTGGCATTGAACAATATGCTTAATGACAGTGATATGCTGATTTTTTCAATCAGTGTTTACCACAAAATTGCCTCTTTTCTCCTCATCTTCTAGATGAGTTTATGTGCTTGAGTTTAAACGTTTAAATTGAACTGTCCCAAACAAAAGAAATAAGTGCTTTAATTAGACATCTTAGAAGTTTCCTCCTTCAACTGTTTCATCCAATTACCAATAATTATAACTCAAGACTGAGGAGTGAGCAGAAATTGCCACAGAATAAAAATGGCAATATCCTTAAGGTTACATAATAGGTGTCTGAAATCCCACCATTATGTTAAGTAAACCCAATAAATAAATGGCAATATATTTTGATGAATGATAACTCAAAATTACTAAATGCAGAACCATGAAAAATTAGAATTTAATTTTTCATCTCCTTATGTCTCAGTAAATGAGAACATAAAAGGACAGGGCTGTATTTATGCAGGACACATACCCACGTGCAAAAATAGGAAGGGTTTCTTTTCCGGTGTGCTACGCAGGCTTCAAAAAGAAGAATGGTCCCATGAACAAATGGTGTAAGAGGTACCTATATTTGCTGCCTTGGTGTTTCTTTATAAAACAGTCTTTAGCTGTCACTCTAAAGCTGCCCTTTAAGTATTTCAGTGAGATTAAGAGAAAATATTAAGTCTTGAATTACATTCTTTTTCCCTTTAAAAGATTATATTCCTTTTTGCGCCTCCTCATTTTGTTCAGGTCAGACCATTTTATGTTACAAGAATTTCTGTGATATAATTCATCTGGAAGAAAAACTAGGAAGGTACTTTGCCTTTCTGAATGCCTTTCCTGCAGTCTGTACTCCATGAGGCAAAGGGTGTTTTGTTCCTTTCTGTATTGTAATGAGGGAAGGAAATATGGCTCTAAATATAGATATCATCCTGAATGCATACGTATCTGAGCACTGCTGCACCTGTCAAACAAGTATACACATTGATTTTTCTCATATTGTCGTGTCTCTGCAAGCTAGAAAAGTAATCTGAGCACAAATTACTGAATCTGGAACAGCCATAAGTAATAGGTACTTTTATATCATGTTTTAACAGTAATTTCTTAAAGAAGCAAAATGGAGACATAGTCTTTAGACAGCTACTGTCCAATACTTCAGACACACAAACTTTAGTTGCACTGACCTGCAGAATGGACTGGATACAGTGGGAATCATATAACAAATCCCTCCATTTAGACAAAAAGATCCATAACTGGTGCCACAGAGTTCTTCATGATCTTAAAAATAAGACCAAAACAAACACAGAGAAAAACAGAGACTTCTGTATTTTGACCAATAAAAGGGGATTTTAATTATACTTTGGGGGAGTGGGGTTGGCTTCCTTAAAAAAAAAAAAAAAACAAACCCTCCCAAAAAAACCCCAAAAAATCAAACCAAGAACAAAAACCAAAACAAATCCCCCCCCTAAACCCACCAAGAGAAACCACTGAATATAAACAAAACCACCCTGTGAACAAATCAGGTACCAGTCTTGCCTTCCAGGCCAGCAACATATCGCGCTATCTATCTTGCGGAATTGTTTCATGTAACGATATGCAAAAAGATCACAAATTTATCTCCATACAGGCATGAAGCACCCAAATTATATGAATAAATGTACAGTCTCTCTTGCAATGAGAGAAACTTTTGAATTCTCGTTACTTCATTTGCCTTTCATGCCCACAAACCGTACTGAGTGAAGTATGTTTTGTCCTGGTGCAGTGGCACAAACTGTCTTTAGCTTAACTGGCTTCTGTGAGAGAGTCATTGTCAGTACAGATGACCCCAAAACTGTGTCAGGTGTGGGCCAGGACATTCTGAGCCTGCTTCAGGCTGTATTAAGAGCTGAACCATAGCATAGTTGGACACCAGCAAGTTTCCCACCCCAATTTTTAACATCCAGTGGAGAAGCCTATGAAGTGTCACTTATGTAGAAGACTGCCTGTTACAATGTCTTTTCCACAGACCTCCTAAAGGCTTTTTTCTCCATAGGCTTCTTCTATGAATTGTTAGTGTTTTAAATGCAATTAGGCATTCTAATAAAATCTCAAATACAGGATAGTAATGTTGGCACTCAAGCAGACTAAATTTGGAAGCTGGACTGCATTTATGTACGATACATTTAATGCACCAGTAGCATTTTATATACATGCATATATATCCTTATATACTTCTTCAATCTTATGAAACCACAATATCTCAATCAAAAGAAAAATAGAGCAGTCTTCTGACATCACAAGCGTGAGAATCATGTGTTACCTCACACTCTAGGTGTTGTTTTTGCTGTTATTTCTCCCAGGTCAAAAATAATAATTCTGCTGTCTCACTATTCATCTCTAGAAGACGTTCTAAACAAAATATTGCATTGTTTAAGAGGAATTGAGATTTTAATTTTATTTGTCCTTTGGACAAAGAGTTACGGTTGCCCTTTATTCCTGCAGGAAAAGATGAGAAGTATGGCCATAAGGCACTTCACTCTAGAGGAAGCTTCTACAGCTTTGTATATAAAATAAACTTAAGAGTAGCAGAAAAGCTTAGCTACTTCTAAATCTGTGCAATAAAAACATTGTCCATCCTGCTATCTTAGACTGTCTCTAGTAATTCCACTCTTCCATCTTTTCACACATTCTTCCATGTCTGTGAAGCATATTGACACAGGAGTGTGAGTAAACAGGAATTCAGTCCATGTTATCAAAGTGCTGGCATCCCAATGGTAACTGGACCTCTTTGCAGATGTGCAGATAAATTAGGGAGCTGGAGGAGAGCAGAGGTAAGGCTGGAATGATTGTTCGTGTTTGACTTTGTTGCTCAGGATGTGGCATGACACAAGTGTGTTCTGCTCTACCTTATTAGAAGTTAAATGGAAATTATCTTGACTCTGAAGCTTTGAGTGCTCATCTACTGGCAATTCATTTACTGTACATTCAGTATTAAAGGACTTGAAATTATTTTGCATTGGTAATAGGATAATTGCAATAGGAATAAAATGGTAGCAGGAAAACCCAAGCAGGTTGTTAAACAAGAACTATAAATTATTTGATTTTAGTCTATTGAAACATAACAGTGGAACTTCTGTGACGGTGTGATTAAATTGAAGGCTACATCCTTTCTTAAATGAAGAAAGGATAATGAGTACCTGAAAAGTGTATCAGGATATCTGTACAATTACAAGAATCAAGAGGGGGGAGAAAGCAAAACTCTGAACTTTGACCTGCTCTCAACTCTATTAAGCATCTGAGGGGGTTAAGTGTTGAAATTCTACCAGATGGAAAGTGAGATGATAAAGGTAGGCCCCACAGAAAAATCCCTTTAGACAGCTCGTGGAAAGCCTTCAAAGAAAATCTAAGAAAATTAATGAGAACTTGTTAACCTCCTTAAAATCCTGCCTTATGGTTCTATTTCTTTTCTTCATCTTTATGCAGAGATAAGCCTGTCTCACACCAGCACAGTGGAAGAGTACCAAAGAAAGCTAAATGCCTCAAGTCATTCAGGTCTCAGAATGTTTGGGAGAATGATTCTGTCACTGTTATGGTGTGATCTGTGTATTAAGGACCAGTTCTGCAGCCCAACTAGACATTTCTGCTCTGGCGAAATACCTCAGGCACTCTGTCTTAGGTTTATTAGAGAAAAGTGAGGGAGGTGGGAAGAGAGAACAAAAAGTGCCTAGGAAGCTTTCAAAACCTTTTTGATTGTAATTACAGACAATTCCTCTATAGGCTGTTTCTAGAGCTAGACTTCTTTCCAGTGCTAAGAGAAAAATGGTAACCTTAATTTTACCAGTAATGAGATCTGTAAAGAAAGCTCTATGTCCATGTAGATCAGGTGCCCTGTTTTCTATCCAATTGTGCTTTTTGTTATTTCCATTTTGTTTATTAAAACTTTGCTACTACTTATTGAAAGTTCCAGAGTAATACAGTATAAAGTAGATGACAGAATTATGAAAGAGAATAAAAGAAAATAAAGAATGCTCTAGCACTAAAAAAAAATTATTACTTACTAATATTAGTGGGTTTTGTTACAATACAAAAATATATATTATTGTAATCCATACCCACTTTACTGATGTTTGGATCAAATTTGAAAGTTACCACTCTGTATTTATAGATAGGAAAGTATGAAAAGAACAGTTTATCCCTTTAAATTTGTAGTCAATCATGGAGAAGAGTATAGTGGAGAATCAGGAGGGGTTCAGTACCAACCAAAACCAAATTACATTAGCATCGATGAATGTGTTATGATTTTTCATGAGGTAAGTCAATACATTATATTAATCTAAAAATGCAAATTGTATGCTTTGAAAGTCAAATGTATACTACATTAAGACTACCATAATCAGGATAGAAAAGTTTAACAAGACAAGTGACAATGGGCAATTAAAAAACAAAAACTAAAATATTTAGCTTTTCAATTAATACAACTGTAGAAGCTCTATCAATATATGTTCTACATTAAAATACATATTTCAATATATCCTTCTATGTGAAAGAATAAGAAAGACAAGTAGGACACAAAAGTTACTTTTTTTTAAAGTCAGGTTTTAGTGGGAGGAAAAGCAAGTGGAACAAGATTGCTCTTTCTAAAGTAAACTGTGAATACTTAAAACTGGCAGAGGTAACAGCATCCTCTAAATACCCTGATTCTCAATTATTCTTTTTGAGGACATGCACAAAATCCTGTTCCTGAACTATCTTGTCTGCATTTAAACTTTGTTAACTTTACTGTCCTATCTGTTAAAAACAAATAAAGGCTCAACACCACCCTAACCCACAAAGAACCAAGCCAGCCGTGATAAATCCGCATGTTGACTCAGCTGTCTTGCCTAGTCCAGAGGCTAAAATACTACAGACTGTCTAATCCTGAAGTCTGCTAAAACAAAAACGGGAAGGGGGCGGAGTGGGAAATGTTGACAGGAGATAAAGGGGCTGAGGCATGCTTCCTCACTTGTAAGCAACTTTGGACTGTATGTTAATCAATCACAAACTCTGAAATATTAGGACTGATCAACGCAAACATCTCAAGAGAATTTGTACCACTGCCTGGTGAAGACAGCCCTATGGAGCCCTTGTGACAATCCCAATGGCAGCTCTCAAAATCAGTGCCATTTTAATAAACTGTAATTATATATGTATACACATCCAAGTAAATTCTTAGAAGAAATTACCTGTTCGCATATTATTCCGACAACAATTTTTATTCTTGGTCAGAGGCTATTCTTCTAAAACGGCACCTAAAGGCAAACACATAAATTTAGCATGTCATTTTTTAATCCCAGTGAGTCTTTTTTTTCCCAGAAGGATTAACTATAGGAATGCATCTTTCAGTGTTGCTACTAAGACAGTTGTACTTTGACAGCAATATACTGTTACATTATATGTAAATTCCATTAATTCATAGTTAAACACTCAAATGAGAAGTTCAGTGAACTCCTAAGGGCAGTGCTACAGAGTAAAACCACAGTCACATTACAGCACGTTTAAAAATTAATACTTTTTTCAAACCTCCCTGCTTATTCAGAATTCCTTTTAGGCAATCTGAGTTATTGTTTCTGGCTAGCAAATTAAATTGATATTTGTATCTTGACAGTCAGTGCATACAATTAAACCAGTCCTCAGACTCATAATATTGAGTCAAGTAAGGTCTCGGTGGTGAAATTCTTGCTTTTCACAAATAAGAACGTCCCAGTTTGTAATTTCTCAGAGACAATGTGTGTTTCACATGAGTGTTTCTCATGTCTGGACATCAGGTGAAATTAGTAATATAGGCCGTGAACTTAGCAGAACTCAGCAAGGTCAAGACTTGTAAATATGGAATAGAAACGCTTGTCTATACAGAAACTAATCTTCATTTGACATTGCTTAAAAGAAACTTATTCTGTAGACATGCCAACTCTATAACCATTTAATGTTGCTATATTCTGTTTTATTGTAAGGTATAGACAAGCTTTACTGTACGAAATCAGTTACTGAATAAGCCTAACATGATAACTCTTATTTTTTAATGATTGCTCTTTTTTTTTCTCAATTATTCTTTAAAGTGTACAAGAAGTAAAATTTAAGCAAACTGTCCTATACTGGAAGAAAGATTTTTTTTTTTTCCCTATTAAATGACCAAATTAAATAAATTATTAGCTTTACCAGAAATAATTGCCTGTACTTCAGCTTTTGGTAGTAGAACAGCAACTTTCTGCAGAGGTCCATTTCAGAAGGTGTAATGCATTTGTACTTACTGTATAAGCAGACAGTTCTGTTTTTCATGGGACCTCAAACGGCTCCTCTAGCTCTGTATGTCCTGTCCATACAAGCAAATCTGAAATGGCAGTTCCCTGTGATACCAGGCTGCAACAGGAAGGTCCCCACCCAAAGGCTGTCCTCCCAGGCTGCCTCATGGACACACAATTTCGCTCACGCTGTGTACACAACCAAGTACAATGAACACAGCACGTGGCGCAAAGAAACAAACCAACGTGATTCACTGCAGTGCTAAAATCCTGCTTTTAAAAGAAATAAATCACCCTGGAGATGGTTATTTTTAGCAGTCAAGATCTGGATTCTGTATGTGCTGTTAAAAAGGCTTCACATTTACAATAGTGCAATGTGGGTGAGGTTACAACAAACACGCACACAGAGGCCAAGTACAGAATAGGGTAACACCCCATTGTGCTCACAGAATCACTTGTGTATTTTTCTACAGTAAACAGTACTACATTCTATTGCTGAATTCAAAATATTCACATAATGTAGTATATATAAATTGCATTATAAAAATATAATACACAGCAGTTGAAAATCTGATTTAAATTTGTATTTTATTGGAGCAAGCAGACTTTTTTCATTTACTTTCTCTTTTCTCAGAATGTGCCACAAAATTGTATAATATTCAATAGCTCTCATAACAGAAAATATAAATAGGATATATAATGTGAATTCCAAAACTAGCTGCCTTTCCAGATTTAATTAGGATATGAGTCCTCGAACAGTCAAAATAATTGGATTTCACCACTGTAATAAGGAGATCTCGCACCTCCTTTCTTTCGTCTTCTTGTCAGTATGCATCTCTTTCTCTCTCTCTCTCTCTCTGGCGCTGCTACTGGTATGAACTGAACTTCTTCAGGAGATGCTTAAATCTAATGATACATCAGAAAATTCCTTAGAGGAAGCTAACAGTTTTGTACTGCATCAGTGTGTTGAATGGGTGTGCTATGCACCTCATCAGGTGTTTGGGCTACGACTAATTGTTACATGTATTACAAAATATTTATAAGCTAACAGCTATGGGACTCCTTATTGGTTATTTGCTAAGTTTGTTGCCTGCATATTCAAGAAAATAGAGTGGCAAAGGAAGGGGGTGAAAATCATAGAATCATCTGGTTGGAAGAGACCTCTGAGACCATCAAGTCCAACCGCACCTGTTCCCTTACTAAACCATGTCCCTCAAAAACTCATCTGCCCACCTTTTAAACACCTCCAGGAATGTTGACTCCACCACCTCCCCAGGCAGCCTCTGCCAGGGCCTGACCACCCTTTCAGTGAAGAAATTTTTCCTGATCTCTAGTCTGAACCTCCCCTGCTGCATCTTATGGCCACTTCCTCTCGTCTTATTGCTTGTCACCTGGGAGAAGAGACCACCACCCACCTCACCACAACCTCTTTTCAGGGAGTTGTAGACAGCGATGAGGTCTCCCCTCAGCCTCCTCTCCTCCAGGCTAAACAAACCCAGTTCCCTCAACCGGTCCTCACAGGACTTGTTCTCCAGCCCTTTCACCAGCCTCGTTGCTCTTCTCTGGACACACTCCAGCACTTCAGTGTCCTTCCTAAACAATCCAAGAAGATGTGTGTATGCATAAGAATATTCTGTAAGTTCTGATAATAAATATCACAGTTTGGGTCTAAAGATCACCTTCAAAAGAGATGTTCCTGGCAGCATTTATTGTTGTGGCTTCTTTTAAGATTGAAAAGTAAATCATTAGGTATTTGTGTATTTATTATATATAGTATATATAGTGTATATATATACTATATACTATAGTCATGTATATATACTATATTAGCTAAATATTTTCTCTGGGGTGTCTGTTGCACTTTGAACAGAAGTTTAAGAATGTATCAGTGTCCAAAAAGGAATACATCGGACTCCCTATCTTCTAAAAAAAAAAGTAAGCTGATATATTGTAAAGCAAATGAAATGCTACAGTGGAAATTGTTGCTAAACTATTCTGACTTGCTTACGTGTATGTGTGCATGGAAGTGGTACTAGAAACACAAGAGATCATTTCCACATCCACTGCTGTCTTTTAAGTCACAGCTGTAGCCTGTGCTCACAGAAACCAAGAATGCAATTCTATGAATGCTCAAATGTTTATCTTGCATGTATCTTTGGAGTTCATGAAATATTACTTTGTCCATCAAGCTGGAGTACTTTAGTCTGAAATTTAAAATATAGCCTGTTTTGCTTGATGCCAGCTTATTGAAAAAATACTTCAGGTCAGTTCTATCCTTCTTCGCACATATTTGTTATCTAAACTAGTATTAATAACAACAGTAAATTGTTTGAAAGATTGCGGTTTATACATTAAAGTTAGATCACCTGCGTACATATATATCCTGTTAGTATTTCAGCCTCTTCAATCACTTGAAAGTCCTTTGCATCTTTATTTTTGCAGTCTGAATCCCTTAACAAGGGCTTCAGTTTAGGAAAGGATTTAAATCATAAGTTTAGAGTTAACTATATCTTAAATCACTAAGTTCGGGCATGTTCTGTGTATGTGTGCCACACTGAACACTGCAAAGGAGATGGAAATACTGAGAAACCATGGATGAAAGTAAGCTACACAAGATTCATACACCCGTGTGCTTCTTGGGTACGAAAACACTAGGAGAAAGAAAACAGTTCTTTCTTTTTTGGGGAACTGCTATTGGATTTCTGGGCAAACTGAGGACTGACACAAAACTATATTGGGTTCAGCCTTCTGTAAAAATATGTGCTAATATCTGGCCTTACGGGAGGCCGACTGGAACAAGTCTTTTGAACTCATTGGATTTGTCTTTGAATGAACCTGTGTGCTTTACTCCCCATACACTTAAAACAGAGTCCTTATTGCCACTTATTCTTGTGTACTTTTAATAGCTAACTATTCTAAGCATCCATGAGATGCAGTATCCCCAATAGATAATAAATGGAAGTCTTAATGAGCACAGGCAGATAAAAAGCAAGCACTGAATAATGATTTGGGTTTTGGTTTATGATTCTTTGCTATCCAAACATTCTTAAAATTAATCTCTATATAAACTCTCCCCAAAATTAAAGAAGATCATTTCAGTCACGTGGCTATTTCAAATATACACTGTTTGTTCATTTAGATGAAGTTGCACCTTACAGCTGTCTTCAAGAATGGGATTTTACTGCATTATGCATTATTCTTTTTTAAAATCCAGAAGAGGGAAAATCTCATTCTGCCCCAATACTGAGCTCAAATATTTGTGTCGTGAAAATAATGAAGGGAAAAAAGTTTAAGAATTCCTCTGTCTGCTTTGTAGGCTAATTAAACAAATTTTCTTCTGAGATGTGTCCTTGACATCTACAAAGCACTTATTAGTCCGCACCTCTTATTTTCTCCAAAAGACAGAAACTGTCCTGAAGGCTTGGTAAAAGTCTGTTTATTTTCTTGTCTAGGTGAAAACTTATAATACCTTTACCATACAAAGCTCATAACTGATTTTAGCACAGAACATCACTGAGTGTCAGAAAAAATCCATCAAATTGCCTGTAACAAGTGGAGATCTCCATATGGAAGAATTCAAGGTGAGATATTACAGCAAATTTGTGTAAGGACAATGTGTTACTCAAGATTACACACCGAAAATATCTTTTAAGATGGAATAGTCACAACATTGAAGGAACCCTTAGCAAAAGACAGAAGCAGAGGCAGATGCGGAACAGCTCTCAAGTCTCAAAATGCTTGTGACTGACAGGTGAATTTCCTGAATGCAGTTGTTCAAAATTCTTTCCATTACAGTTTTCTAACATGACAACAAATGACTGTGCCCACTTGTCTCAGGAATTTGTAAGTAGTTTGCACCCAACTGCAAATTCCCATCTGAAACCCCCTTTCTCCTGTAGGAGATGTTCATACAGAAGCTAGCAAAGCTACATTTCAGTTCAAGCTCCTGTCAAATGAATCTGCTTGTAGTCATACTACATATTTGTAATGTTGAGATAGATTCCAGTCTTGAGTTTCCGTGTGCTTATGTGGGAGGATTGTAAGACTACTGCATGAAAAAAACCCACTATCAAGCCTGGACAAAAAACCCTATAATACTATTCTTTCATTCTGTGTGCTCACTCATTTCTTCAATGGCACTTTCTCTCCCAAGTTTCATGCCTAAGATCTCTATGAAATCAACTGAAAGGTTCTCGCCGCGTGATTGATTTCTGTTCATATCTTAGTGGTAGACGCATTGCCCATTGTACTGTCAGCTGTCGAATGCCAGTAATCGCAGATCCAAAAATCACAACTAAAAAAATCCACATTACAAACTGGGCTACAAGGAGACAGTTTGGCACATGGATATTTAATAAATTAGACTAATATCACTTAAATTGTTTCGAGACACTGAAGAAATGTATATCGTAAGAGTTTAGATTTTTATTTTTAATTGGAAGTCATCAGGAAATAAATGCAAATATTCTTCATAATACTGATTTTGATGTTTTTAAGCCAAACATCTCCCATTCAGCTATAACTGATTGCTGCAGCGATACCGAAAATGCCGACAAATGAACTCTGTAAGAGTCGTTTTGGAGTTTTAGAAAGCAGCATCCTTTATTTCCGTGCTGGGCGCATGAGGGAATGATGTCTTAGAGAGTTTATTTGCGGGCATTTTTGGTACCACCAGCGCCCATTATTCCACAGAGAGAACTGTCAATCCTTGAATTCCCTTCTTTTTTTTTTTTTTTAATTTATTTGATCCATTTAAAGCACATTCTTAATCTTGGAGGGTTTTTTCCCTTCCTTGTTTTGCATTAACGTCACCGAGGGGGTCTGCCCGCCCGAAGGGGCACCCGGTGCCCCGCGGGTGCCAATCCCCCTCGGAGCAGCGCGGGGCGATCTGCTGAATCAACGTAATCTCTAATCCGCATCGTGTAATCGCGCAGCTGCTCGCTCCGGGCGCCCTTATGTAACCTGCGGCGCGTACAGAGCGCAGCCCCCGCGGCGGGGAACCATCACCGCCCCCCGCCCCCCCCGCCCCGCGGCTCCCACCTGCCCGCCCCGCGCCGGGGGTCGGCGATGGCGTCGCGGCGACTCCGGGGGGGGGGGGGGGGGGGGGGGGGGGGGGAGCGGGGAGCTGCGCGCGGAGCCCCTCCCCAGCCCGTAGTACTACGGCGCGCGCCGCCGCTAATTGGCCCGCCCGGCGGCCACGTGACGCGCGGTGAGCGCGCGCGCGCGCCCCCTTTAAACCGCCCCACCGCCCCCCCCCCCCTTTCCCCGTTTCCCCAGCGCCGCCGCCGCTCACCGATCTGAGAGCGACCGGCCCGGTGTTTCCTAGGCGACCCGGGAGGGCGGGGGAGCGTGTGGGCATCACCCTCCCCTTCCCCCCCCCCCCCGTGGGGCTGGGGCCGTGGGCAGCCAGGTACGTACCGAGCCGTGCTGAGCCCCCGCCGCGGGGACACCCCCCTGTCCGTCCCCGGGGGCGCGGAGACCCCGCGGCGCCGAGGAAGTTTAGCGGCGGTGCCTCCTTCCGCCAACTTCCCGGGGCCGGAGCAGCCGCCGCGGGGCCGGTCAGGCTGCGGGGTGGGGGGGGGACTGGGGAGGGGGACCCCGCGGGAGCCCCCGGGGGGTGTGGGCAGGGGCGGGAGCTCCCAGCAGGCCCCTCCTCGACAGCCGCTGGTGGGCGCGGGCGGGACCCCCGCTTCGCGGGAGCCCCCGGCGGGCGCAGGGCTCGCATCTCCCGGCAGGCAGGAGCGCGGCGGTTGGACCCTCTTCTTCTCCCCCTCCCCGCTCCATGTCAGCCCTCGGCGAGCGCGGGGGACCGGGTTTGGACACCCCCGCCCCCCCATTCCCTCTCTCCCAGTGCAGCCCCCGGCGGGCACAGGGGTTGGAGCCCGCTCCCCTCCCCCGTGCAGCCCGCAACGGGCACAGGGGCATGGACAGAACCCCCCAGTGGGCACAGGGTCGTGGGTCGCCAGTCCCGGGCGTGTGGCTCCTGAACATAAACCCTCGCGGTGCTGCCCGGCCATAGAAGCCGCTTTGATGTCCTGTTTGCGGTGCCCCGCGGTGCAGCCGCCCCACCGAGAGCGCCCCGCGTGCCTCAGCTGCTGCGACTCGTTCTGAGCCCTCTGTCCTAGAGCATCACTACTTGCCATGGCAGGGAAAGGCTCGGTGGTTTCTTTTGGAATTTGGAATCTATTTAGACTGCTCTTAACCAGTGAATTTTCAATTTGCTTTGTGTAAAAACATAATAGCAGACCTTTTTTGTTACATCTGCAGAGGTGAAATCTGTAAATCGTGAAGGCTGATGTGCTAAAATAGGATAGTGTGTCACGGTAACTTTACTTAAGGAAAACAGTGAAGGAACACTCCTGGTTTCTAAGTTTGTTCATGTGCTGAAGTTAGGAAAAGGATCTGCTGACTGTCTCTCCAGCAGAATTTCTTAATTCTTACATGTGGGTTTGAGAGCAAACCAACCTACCAGTTCTGTATTACATAGTGCATGCACCTGACCATGCTGTAACAGCTGGAAAAGATTGTATATGTTAAAGGAGTGAAATGGGTAAGGATGCAGTGTTATTCACAGCTGTGAGCACAATCAGCAGAGGAGCCTCATTTGTCTGAACAGAGCACCTGTCATGTTACAGGTATGGGGAGTCAGAAATTGCTGTTTTATGAGGCTACTCTCAGGATTCCTAGGGGTTTTTTGCAAGACTTATTACTGGAATTTGCACAAACAAGGAAAGGTAAGTGACCAGTATGTTTTTAACATGCTGAAAAACATTATTACACAAACATGGATATTGATACTTAGTGATTTCCTGGTAGTTCCTGTGAAGGTGCTGCAACTTTCTGCAGGATGTTTGTAAAAGGATTGTTAATAGCGTGATCATATTAGAGGGGAGGGTTATAAATGAGACCATGCTATAGTAGCATGTAAGTGCTTTGTAACAAGATACTGTGATTAATATAATGCAGCAGTTTTCTTGTATGGGAAAAGCTGTTACTTGATCTTGTGAGCCGTATCTGTGTTGTGAGACAGTGTATGTTCTGTGCAGAGAAGGGAAGGAATACTTCTTGTTTACAGTGGGTGCTGAATAAGGAGTGTATACTGCTTCGAATGTGTCGTGGTTCCTAAACACTATGAAGGGTATGCTTCTAGTCAGTGAAGTGACTGCCTAAAGTCCTGAAGCAATGCATCTGCATGCTTTTTCCTGTACATCTCTGAACCAAGTGGAGTTTTGCAGCTCTGTCCTGATGCTGCCAGTTGGATTGCAAAATTGTCTTTCCTTTGTTTAGTGCAGGGTGGGATTTGCAGCTGAAGGGTGAAAAGAGTTGCAAGTTGTACAAAAAGATGTGGTTAGCAGGTAGTAACTATGCTGAAGACTACAGTGGTCAAAAGGAGCACATAAGCAGGAGTATGCATCAGCTATTCTAGCTTCAGAACTGGAGTGGTAGGTGAGATGAAGATCTTGATTCCAATCGTTTTATGAAAAGGTCAGTGAGAAAATTAGGATGTGAGCTATGTATGCTTGCAGCACGGGTGCTTCTGCAAGCCTGCTACTCAGATGAAGTATTTTCAGGTTTTGACTGGCAGCATAAACGTTGAACATAATGCACAGTCTAGCTGTTTTCCCTCTCACTGTGTCTGTTCCCAAAGGTTAGTTAGGTGTATGTGTGATTACAGTTCTGAAGGTGCCCTGTAAAAGTGATGCACAGCGCGTGATACTTCCCCTCTCTCAGCCCCGAGTGCTGTGCTGGTATTCCAACTTGGGTTCAACGGTGACTCCCTATAACCCAGATGCCTGGTCTCTGATAGTCTATACACTGCAGGTTCTAACTCTGCAGTGATATTGCATCACAGGTTACTTGTGGCACAGAGGGACAGAACTGGCAAAACCTGGAATATCATAGAGAGCGTGATTTCAGTATTGTTACATGTGATTACATTGAAAGTAGGAGGAGGAACTGCATTGCCCTACAAGATCCTGATATGACCAAAATTTACATGTAATATATCACAGCTACTCATTTAAATTATTTGCATTAACTTGCAATAGAACAAGAATTAACTGGATTGTGTTATGTAGTAGAAAACTGCATACTCCAAGAACGACAAAGGGGGAGTAATGTCGATATAGTGCTGCTCAGCTCGCCTGCTTCCTGGACACTGGGATTATTTAACAGACAAAATACTTTTCCTTATGGACACTGCAGAACCAATATTGACAGAGCAGAGTGAGCTGGAGTCCTTCTGCTCACACATTATCCTCAAAAGCGTCAACAAAGTGCTATTTGCAGAATCTTCATTGCTAGTTGGTACGTGAGAGGAAGACTGGGATCCGATTCCTCCTCTTTCTATCCTCGCTGGTTCTAGCCTGACGCTGTACACTGATGAAACTTGTTTTACATGTTCTTGTTAGGTTTAATATGAGAGGCAAGTCAGGAATCTGTGCCATTGGAAAATGGGGAATTTGGGATTTGTTGACTTGAAACTAATTCCAAACTCAGTACTGTTCGGAGTACTTTTGTAATGTAGGTGGACATGAGCATACTTGATGAAATTCCGTCTTCAAGAGGAAGATAATGGAAGTCAGTTTGTTACTGGTGTGGGGTAGAACTTGGCCATTGTGCATTCTTTGGCTCTGGAGGCTCATGCACAAGGACAATTGAAAGCCTTTTTGCACCCAGTTCTTAGATGGTGCAGTGGGGGCAGAGGCTGGGTGAAAGATGGTGGAAAGCTTGCTGCAGTGTCACTGTCATATTTCAGTCCACCTTTTTGAGTGTAGGATTTGGCTTGACAAGTGTGATGTATTAGCGTTTAATTCTTAATTTAGTTATAGGTTCACAATGATTTCTTTTACATCCATGTAATCGTGTTGAAATTGCTGGTTTTGCATGGATGTAATGACTGTCCTTTCTGTAAGCTCAAGTAGCAATGGAGGTCTTCTAATGATACTTGTCATTAACTAAGCATTATAAAATGCAATGTCGGCTCATTTTTGCTTTGTTCAAAATCCAAATATTTTCAATGTAAAGATGCTCTCCCACTCTCTCAGTTCCATTTTATCTTTCTGGGGTACAGCATTGCTTTGATATGTTTTGTCTCTTAAGACTTTGTTGTGGCAATTGCTGCATCTTTCCTTGCATCATATAAAGTACCATGTGCACCTATAACATTACACACAAATGACAGTATTTTTTAAAATGTATGTTCAAATATTTTGGTTGCAAAGACAGACCTGTAAGTCAGAAAATGTCTGATTTAGGGTTGCCCAGATGTAGTTCTATGTTGTGAGCCACCCTGGTCACTGAATGAGCCCATAATTTGCCAGAGAAAATAGTGTGTGATCTTAACAGCGAAAAAGCAGATTAATGCAAATGCAGTTTAAGTCATATGCTGTTTTAAATATGATGCTTCCTAATTTGCAAGAGCTTAACTTTAACCCAAATAACCTTCTTTCAAATTAGTTTCCAAGATAGAATCTCTTAGTGTTGTCGTTCTTAGCTTTAGATTTTGTAGAACAATGTTATATCAAGGCATAAACTTCCCTCATTGACCTTAACAAACCCCTAAGTGGGATTTGAGCCTTCAGTAGTGATTTCTAATTCAGGTAATTGTCTTACTTGGTAAGGTAGTTGTTTTGTGAAGGAGGAAGGGCCTTCGGGGTCTGTGCTTTGCCTAGGGAAACAGTGGGTGAAGTCTGGCCTCCTTCATCCTCTCTTCTGTTCTGTCCTGCCCCTCTGCTTTTGGGTTCAACAATCTGAAGTGCTCCATTGCACCCCATCTGCCACTGTTCTGCCAGAGGTGCAGGTTGCACAGCCCTTGTGTACGCCAAGTTCACGGCCATCTGATTTGTTATTTTTGAGAGGCCACCAAATACTTGATTAAAAAAAGCAAGCAGGCATAGGAAAACATTTCCATTTAACTTGAATGGATTGCCATGAGACAAAGAGCATCTCAGCTCTTCCAGGGAACTTCAAAGGCTGCCTGCAAAGGAGGCAAGTGTCAGAGCTTCTCAAAAAATGTTGCAGAAGTCTTTGTAGTGGAAAGTGTTATGTGTCTGGTATTTAAGTGTGCCTACCAGCTTCTTCCACTAATAGAAAATTAAAATTAATATTGAAAAATAGCAAAATACAAATTTTATTGAAGTTGGTGAGACTTGCTGGGTTTTTTTTTTTAGGATTTTGCCTTAAATAGTTTTGTTTGAACGTATCAAATAATTTCTTATTGAAAAGTATGCCAGTTGATTTAGCCAATGGTACAAATTTTAAAAAAGTTCTTCTTAAATTTAACAGAAGAGCTCCTGTCTCTTAAGTTAACAAATGTCCAGGACGTAAACATGAAGCATGGGGTGCTATGTCTCAGCCAGCAAGCAGTTCAATAATTTTTCTATATATAAAATAGCTACCTGGGTTTTACAACCCGCATCTAGGAAATAATTACGTTCTTATCAGGGTTGGTAAAATTAGGCAGCTTTGAAAACAACTTTAATAAGAAAGTGAGGTAAGGGTCAAGGTTCACATGTTAACATGCACAGGTGTTTCAAAAAAAAAAGCAACATCATAGATATTCCTTGCATCCATTTACTGATTTTTCTTCTGCTGTGACCAGTGCTACCCCCAGAAATCTGAATGCTCTTTATTTTTTTCCCCATTTGGTCTTAAAAAGGACTTCCTGAGCAGGGAGCAGTAGTGTAACAGAATAGATATGTTTTAGCTTTGAAAGGTGATATTTTTAGGACTGGCTCAAAAGGGCAGGTATTCCTTGGAGACATTATAATATAGCCAGATTGTCTGCTCCGACTTGAAAGAGCAGCGCAAGACTTGGGTAGCATTAAGGTTTACTTAAAAGTATTTGACGCATGTTATCTCTGGGCAAAAAGAAATTCAGAGGAGGCTGCAAAACGGGCACAGCTTTTGAGCATCTCAGCTGTTGGTGCTGCATTGGAAAAAGCATCCAGTTCCAGAGAGGCTGGCCCTGTGGAGCCGTGTCGTTGTTCCCTTCCTTTTATTAGGGCCATGGTGTTGCCAGTTCTTTTCCCCATGCTTATGCGATGGCTCTCCTTAGGAATGCAGTGCTGTCGGGTGTAGCACACATGGGTACCTGCCTAGCAAGAATTATGGTGGAGACAACAGTTGTGCCTTGGCTGCCCCTAATCATCGCCATTGCCTCCCTGCAATTCCCACCCTATGGTGCAAGTGATGGAGAAGTTTGTGCGTATTCCTGATAGGAAAGGGTGTGTGCCTGAATTAATGGGCAGACTACAGAGATACTTGTCTCTCCGCTCTCCGATTTTTTTTTTCTGATTTGTATTTGCTCAATTTTCCACCTTTCAGCAAAGGGGAGCATATGGCAGTATCCTGTCCATCTGGTCACCACTTGCTGTGAAAGTATTATGCAGGGAAATACAGTTTCTTCTGGTAAAATCATTAGTGACAGCTGAAGTGTTTATTCTGAACTGTAAATGGGAATTAAACACAAAGTGAACACAAAGGGTGCTTTCTTGATATTTTCAGTCTCTCCTACATTTAAAAAGTACTTGTATATGTGATAATATTTAAAGCAAAAAAGACTGGGGTCCTCATTGTGCTCTAGACTGTTCAAATATAGGTAAAAGACATGCCCTGTCCCAGAAGATTTTAAATCTAAATATGTTGTAAGGACGACACTGTGAATTGTAAGTGTTGAAGCGTGTCCAGAGAAGGGCAACAAGGCTGGTGAAGGGACTGGAGAACAAGTCCTCCAAGGAATGGCTGAGGGAGCTGGGGTTGTTTAGCTTGGAGAGGAGGAGGCTGATGGGGGACCTCATTGCTGTCTTCAACTGCCTGAAAAGGAGGCTGTGGGAGAGCGAGTGTTGATCTCGTGTCTCAGGTGACAGGACAAGGGGAAATGACCATAAGTTGCTCCAGGGGAAATTCAGACTGGATATTAGGAAGAACTTCTTTACTGAAAGGGTGGTCAGGCAGTGGCAGAGGCTGCCAAGGGAGGTGGTTGAGTCACCATCCCTGGAGGTGTTTAAAAAACAGGTAGATGAGTTTTTGAGGGACATGGTTTAGCAGAAGATGGGTGCAGTTGGACTCAGCGATCTAAAAAGTCTTTTCCAACGGGAAGATTCTATTATTCTATCATTCTTAGGAAAACCTTAGTTACATAGGTAATACAATCTGTATGTTGTTAAAAATTCTGCTGATGTTTTTGTGTCCTAGCACACAAAGAGACCTGGTCTCTCTAAGTGCATAGCAGGTACTAAATTCATTGTTCAGTGGTAGTTTCTATTTTAAAATACTCAAGTACGACACTTAATCTTTGTCTTTTACATTTTAAGTAGATCCAAACGCTTCTGTTTATCTACATATCGAGGATCAACACTAGCAAAGAAGAGTCTTGATGCTTTTGGCACCATCAGCACATGGACATTTTTGTTGTCATCAGATTTCACATTACTAACATTGAAATAATAATAACCAAACTTTCTTCTAGTTATCTAAAGGAGTACCATGGGAAAGAAAAAAATGGGCTGTGTTTATACTATGATATTCTGACACCTTACCTGAACATAAGAGTACCTCCAAGAGTGATTTTAAAATGCAGTTTAAACATATCACAGCTAACTTTCATACACTGTCTGCTCTGTCAGTCAATAGTTTTTTGTGTAAACACATGTAAAATTGTCTACTTTTTAAATGGGAAGAGGCAGTTATAAAATGGGAAAGTACGTGGGAGAGACAGAAGCAAGTAATGTATCTGAAACAATCTATCTTGTTTAGATGAGGGATCCTTGCTTTTGTTTGTTATTTGCGTATTTATTATGTAGCACAGTACTGCAGGGACCCTGCTGTGAAAGGAAAGCGCTTGTGGACTGGGAAGGATAGTTTGGGTTTTGGGGAGGAGAGTGGCTAGAGTTTGTTCACTGAATTCTTTAAAGGTTTGGTTTTGGTTTTGTCTGGGATTGTTTAGCCTGGAGAAGAGGAGGCTCAGGGGAGATGTTATTGCTCTCTGTAACTCCCTAAAAGGAGGCTGTAGGCAGGCAGGGGTTGGTCTCTTCTCTCAGGCGACCAGTGACAGAACAAGAGGACATGGTCTCAAGCTTTGTCGGGGAGGTTTAGCCTTGATACTAGGAAAATGTTCTTCACTGAAAGGGTGATTGGCCATTGGAATGTGCTGTTCAGGGAGGGGGTGGAGTCATCGTCCCTGGAGGTGTTTAAAAACAGATTGGATGAGGCACTGAGTGCCATGGTTTAAACAACGAGGTGGTGTTGGTGTTGGGTCATAGGTTGGACTGGATGATCTGAGATTTCTTTTCCAACCTGGTGATACTGTGATACTGTTTTGAACAGAAGTGCAGTCAAGTTTTTAACACAGAATCGTATTTTTTTCCTTTTTTCCTGCAAGAGGAAAATCCTGCAGATTGCTTTCTAGAAAGTTGTTGTCCTATACTGAAACAGATGATGAGAAAAGTTTATTTTTTTCCCCAGAAAACCTGAGTTTGAGACTTATTCTGAATGAGCTACTTTTGAACAGAAACTCTCTGTGTTAGTATATCTCTGGAGTACTTTAGGTTGCATTTCCACTTTACACAGCTGTGAAACCAGGCTGACAGTGGGAATACTGAGTAGTTTTTGGGAGGAAATATTTAATGGCTTCTATTACAGCCTCCTGGCAGCTGTGGCCTGTCTGGGGTGATCTATAGCTGTGTATCTGTAGTGATATCACTGAGGGCAGCCAGCTCTGCTGTCTGCGACTGAGTGGCAGGGTCGGCTCAATCACTGCTGAGCTGCATCTTGCAGTACTTTGGATGGAGCTAATTCTTAGGAGAAATGTTGAAAGACTTGTGCTCTGTGGATTTTTTTTTCCAATTCAAAAGGAGGAGAAAAAAAAAAAACACAACAAAGGACAGAAAACCCCAAAGGTTTGCTTTTAGCCCCCAAATCGGAGATCTTCAGAGACTAGGTACTGTGTAGTGCTTGAGGTGTTTTTGAATGTGCAGTGTTGTATGACTTGTATTGAAGTCTTTTGAAATGTATTATTTAAATATTCAGGAGTTTGTTGAAGGATATATCTGTGATGGATGTAACTGTGACGTGCTCAGATTCGTGGATGTCTTTTCCAAACTTGGCTTCCTGCTATTGTTTTCTAATGTGAAAATGAGGAAGAATTCCTTCAATAGTGTGCTTCTTATGGGACAGAAATAGCTGATAAGGCTGTTTCTCTGTGGTCAAGTCAGGATCAAGTCACCATAGTGACTCGCGACCAGTGTTTAGAGTAAGTTTAGATTCAGTTAAGAATCTTAGCTTAAAGATATTGACTGTTTTCTTGCATCTGTTATTCTGCTGTAGAAAAAGTAATTGTTGTGCAGGTAAAAATAACATGGTTCTAGCTAAGCAAGAGACTATAACTCAAATCCTGAAGTGCTGCTTTCAGACTGGTACCCAGGCTTCATATCCTGCCAGAAAGTAGAGAAGTTTTGATGTGTAAATGAAGCTATTCTTTGAAATGCTGGGAAGGCCTGGAGTGCCAGGCAAAGGATTCCCTCAACAGCCAGAGGAATAGGAGCTGAGGGTTTCTTGCAACCCTTCGAATATTGAACTACATACTGTCTAGTTATAAGGGTGGGTTTGTGTGTGTGTATTTAATTACATTCTCTTCTGGTTATAAATGCTTCTCAGCATCTCCCTTGTACTCTTCTGAAATTAGTGAGCCATGGGAATAAACTTGTTCCTTTTTATTTTAGTGGCTGGATGTTGCACCCAGTCTGAATGCACTGCTTCAGTCTGAAGATCAGATAGGCTTGTTGATTTTGAAGAACTTCTTTCAGTCTAGCTGATTTCCCTTTTTTAGGGGGAAGGGACTGCAGTCAAAGTAGCTGGTAGCCTGCCAAGGCCGGAACACGAAAGCAGTGGATGCAGTGAACTAGCAAACAAAGACTAATTGGTGGTTTGTTTGACACATTCAGAAACACGTCTGGTTCTTGGAGTGACTAGGTGACTGGCATCAGCTGATTGGGACTTGCTGGGCTAAATGCAGTAAGTCTATCATCTAGTGAGAAGTGATCCACATCCTCATCTAGAAACACCGTTAACCAGCACTTTCACAGGCTGCCTTGGTGGAGAGATTTCATAGACCCAGACCCAGTGAGCGTGTGAAGTGAGTTTTCTGCTTCATGCCTTTGAATAAGGATTAAGATACATGGAACAAATTGACTGGGAAATACAGGCTTGCACAGTTCACTTTGTCAGGAGAGGGAGGGTTTCATGCCCTAGTGCCGATGTATTTCACAGGCTTTAGAGATCACTTTAAAACATACTAACTTTTTGTTGTTGACTGTGTGGGACAGGAGCTTTTTCTGCAGGTAATGTATAATGTAATGAAATACTTAACTTGATAGTGATGCTGTCATAAAGCAATGCAAAGTGTTTTATCTTAGAATTAAGATAGGAAATAGTAAGTCCAGTGTTTAAAATATTAAATTATAAAATGGAGAATTTGGTATTGGAGGAAAAACAGGTTGTGGTGGTGGTTAAATTCTGTAGAAGGATGTCTGATCTTGAGGCTGTACACTGGTTTTGTTTAGGTGGTTTAACAAAGCACTTTAATCTGAAATACTGTTTTTCTATTAGTTTCACTGGGTGTATAAAGCATACTGCATGAACAGCATTTGGCAGGAGAAGAACATAATGTATCCAAAACCTTTAATTATATGCCGTAGGCAGCTCTGTCTAGGTCAGAAGACACCATATTATCAAATAACATATTATAGGCATTTAGAACTTGCACAATAGCTTGATTATTCATTGAATAATTGGTCTTTGTTAAGCAGATAATGGTACTGTTTGCATTTAGAGACTAGGTTTGAACAATATGATATAGAATATTTGTATTTTAAATCATCTGTTATCCAGCTGGTGTAAGAACTAAATAGAACAGAGTTCAGTAAAAGCTTTTACAACAGAAAAGACTGCCTGTTCTACCATGCATGTCACACTTCTGCTTACTGTCTGTGACCAGCAGTTCTGCAAGCATAAAAGTTTTTTTCGGTTTATTGAATTTTGTTTGTATGTTTGTCTGCAGCAACAATTAGTACCATACAGACTGTATTAAACCAAACCAAAAAATATCCTGAAGAATAAAGCAGTTTAGAAGCTTTCCAAACTGCTTGAAGGTAGAAAGGGAGGAAAATAAATAGTGAAGGAGAACAAGCATATGATTCAGATGCACAAGAGAAATGGCATGTCTTTGTAGCACACTTTACTTTATTTTACTCTTCTATAGAAGAGAAAGTATTTCTACTTACGAATAATTAACTTAGGCTTTTTGATGCTTTAAGATTCCAAGGTGGAATTACTGGCTGCAGTGTCAATAGCTGATAATTTTTGCAAGTGTGTCAGAGTATGATCTAATGTGAGTTTGCAGGTTTCCTGGGCACTGACTTATGTGAGCTTGTGCTTGGAAGTAACTAACAGCTCGCTGAAATCCTCAGTTGCTTCAGTACACTGTTGTGGAAGGGCTGGGAAGAGGTGATGGTGAATGGACGTTTTTCCTCTAGATTTCATCCTCCTTAAGTCAAGCATCTTATTTTCCTTTCCAAGATGGAGTTTAAAAGAAAAGCAATAAGGTGGTAAAATTATTGCCTTGAAGGATAACAAAAGTAATCAAACCCACTCAGTGGTTTTATTGTATGAAGCACAGCATACTCAGTTAATCAAAACACGTGTTCTAGATCTGTGACTGTTGAGCCTGCTGAACATCAGTCTGCCTTGCGTTAGAGAAGTTGTATTTTCAGTATGAGCTATATACCCATTTCAGCTATGATCAGCACTCTTTGTCTTCCCTAAGGAGAAGGCAGTGATTGTAGCATTTATCACACATAAAGGAATCTGTCTTGCTGTATGTAGCTGCCAAAAGATACGTGAAAAATAGGGACAAAGAAGGGAGTGTCCATGATCTCAATAACCCTTCAGACAACAGAGCTGATGGTGAAATAAGGAAATTGCTTCCCCACTTCTCACCCAAATCCCGTATTTAGCCACAGCAGTTATGAGCTGGGCTGATTTGGTAGTAAATTTGTAAAGGAATCTGCTAGCAGATTATTGTCTAAAGTGCTGGTGTAGTGGTCTGTGCACAAAGCTGTTGACCTGTGCTGCAAAGATGTGAACCTCTAGGCGAAAAGAAATTTTTACCCGCTCCAGAAGTTGAGTACAGAGAATGCTGTGGCTTACATTAAAAATGTTTGCTTGCAAGTGAAACGGTGGCCAAGAGTTTGGATTGTTGGTGTTCAAGGAAAAATCCAAATGCATACCAGTGTTCTAATAAGAGCAGGGAGTTTGGCTGGATTGAAGAAACCCTGAATGTGATACAGGTTCTGCTACCATCAAGCAGCTCTGTGACTGAAGCAGAGATGTGAAACCAAGAGCAAAATTTCCCTTATTTAGGGAAGGAAAGGTGGATCAGACTAAAGGTGCACTTTTCCATGGAAAAATGCTGAACATTTGAACTTTCCTTTAGTCCTTCATGCTTTATAATATGTAGCAAGGATCAGTGATCCTTCTGACTTGGTAAAATTAAGTCTGCTTTCTGGGAATTGCAGCAAAACATGCCTCAGAGGCTGCTTTGGGGATGCTGTACAGATTGGTGTTCCTGTAGAAGTATATGTCTTTGCAAGGGAAGGAGAAAGAAAGGACTTGCAAGCCAAGATCAAAATAAAAAAATGATATATCCAGGTGCTGTGCATGACCTGATTTTCACTTCTCTGCTATGGCCAATGAAGCTATGTAGTACCTGATTTCTAATGACTTTCCTCATATGAAGCTAAGCATTCTGTTCCTTTCTCCCCCAAAAGACTCAGCTATAGGGATTCTTGTGATTTGAGCAAGGAGAGAGATATGAAGTGACAGCTACTGAATCCACGTGCTGGACCTAACTGCTCCCTTTCTTGCCTGTTGTGGCGTTTGGCCTCAGTGGCGTTCAAGTTGCTAATTGTTAGTTTAACATCCAAACAATAAGCTGAATGAAGATACGGGTGCATCCGTAGCTGGAGCGTGTGTATCCCCTGTACAAAGGATATGACAGTCGTGTATCCAAACTTAGCTTTTTGTTGGTTTTGAGATAGTTTGTGGGTTTTTTTAGTGCATGGATAAATGCCTCTCTTAAACTGGTCCGCATTTTTTCCCCAAGGTATAGTTTTGCATTTTTATAGTACTTTATAACTGAAGGGTTAGTAACAGTATTCTTTGTTGCAATCCATTTGCCTAGAAAATCCCACTTGGTTTTTCCTTAAATCAGGAAGTAAGATTTCTTGCTCTGCCCTGGTTTTGCACGGATTTCAACACTATAACTGCTGAAAAGTGCATAGGTCTAGTTAGGAAAAGCATGTTTGCCTTGTGGAATTTCTGTCATTCTCTAGAGTATATGTACGTATGTGCGGATCCTGTAGTTTTCATGCCTTCAGAATTCTCATTAAGGTTATCCTGCTATAGAGGTTAAAGTTTGATTCATACTTCATACCAAGTTGTCTTTGGTACAGCCTCTCATCCCATTGATTTGCTGTGATATTTTTATGCTAACTGTAGCTAAAGGAGAAAATGTTTAAGGAGAAATATTTTAAGAATTGTAGATGTACTCTTCATTTTTTGGACACAAACGGGTACAGCAAAGGGGAGAAAAGTCAGCATAATGTGACCAATCATCTCGGTAAGTTGTCAGCAGAGCATAGTTTGAGAACATCTGGGCTGTAAAATGCACCTCTTGAACTTTCATTGATCGACTCCTTGGGCTGTCAGCCATAAAGTATATTTTTAGGTACTTGCAGCGAATCTTTTTGCATGTGGAGAAAGAGCCAAATCCATAGTTTGTCAGCTGCTATTTTTAGTAAGTAGGGAAAAAGGATTTTGTTTTGAGTTAAATAGTTAATTTGCTGCTGCATTGCAGACTGCAGTTCATACAGCTATACCTGAGTTAGCTTTAAACTAGGCAGCCTGGCAACTAGTATCAAAGTCCAGCTGCAGCAGTGCTAGCTCAGCATGAGCTGCTGTAATCCTCCTCTCTAATACGAAGAGGAAAACTATTGGCCTGGACGCAGGAAAGCAATCCTTTCTTTCAGTAAGCCATTTCCTTGGAAAGCAGGAGGGTGGGAAATGTGTTTTTTAATTTTTATGGCACATTTTATCATGTATATATTTTTACAAAGAACAAAGGGAGACATAGTAATTCAATGGAAAATGAATTCGTTGACTGCTTAGATGGGTGAAAGTTTGATGCATACTACAGTTGCATATCACATACTTGCAGTGGATGGATATTCCTTGGGACCTTTAGAATGGGGCATGCTGTTGTTTAAAGTAGGAGAAATTGGTTCTACCCTATGCACGTGTGCTGCCTGGCATCTGCAGCAGGGCACAAGTTAGTTGTAAGATGCAGAAGGGTACAGCTGCTTGAACTAATCTAAACTGACTCCTTATGGGACTAAGGCCACAAGAAGTGCTCTGCTCTTGGACGAGGGTGCGCTATGGCTTGGCCTTTGAATGCTGCTTAACACTTCTCTCCAAGTATTCTCTGAAGTTTGTTACCATAACTGTGGATACCTGTCTGTTGTGCTTAGTAGAGGGTGTTTCTGTATTACCAGCTGTTAAAGTAGTGTAATATACACTAGCAAAATTGACTTGTTAATGGAATATTTGTTCCAAAGCTTGTTCATCTTTGATTCAAGACAGAAGCTTTCCTGTCCTGAAGCCCTCCCTTGTTCTCACACTATTTACCCATGAATTTTTCTTAAATGATCCTATCTTCAATATCGCAGTAAGTGTGATAGGTCTGTTAAACCTACCTGTATTTATAAGCTATTTAGTATATACTTGTTCAAAACTGTGTGATCTTATTACTGCAAACCTGGTCTCAAATTAGATTAAGTACTTTGGAGCAGGGTTTATGTCGCTTAAAAAAAAATTACCAAACCAGCTTCTAAAGTACCTGATATGTCTCCTAAGTAGCATGTGAATAACAAAAGTCTGGGCCAGTTCTTCTTGCCCTGAAAGACTGTGTGTTTCTAGGGCCTTAAAAATGGAGTTTGATTGTCATCTTGGTATCTGTCCTGCCTCAGTCTCGTAGTGACGTTTGCAGCAGATGCCTCTGACATCTCTCGCTGAGAACAGATGCTTGACACTATCAAAAAGCTTTCTATCCTGCCTTGTTCAAATGTAAACCCAGAAGGTCATGAACTGTCAGTTGCCAGCATCGTGTTTGAAAGCGGCATATTGAGTGTGAGAAGGATAACACAAGAGAATAACAGTTATTACGAAGGACCACTGTTTTGGAGCTGTGAAGATTAGAAATGAATGATAACAAATTATTACTCTTTTAAGCCCCTTATTGGTCTTTGCAACACGCAGTTTGTCTCATTTCTCATGCTTGTTTTTACAGCATCAAGTAAGCAGTAAATCTCTGACCTGAGGCCAGTATAATCTTAATTCCTTGCAGATATTCTTGTTTATTGGAGAATTTCTGTTGATTTTGTAGTCTTTTGTATTTCTGATTCAAACAAGACTTCAAAACAAAGTTAAATTTATTTTTGGAGGTTTTTATATTTGTATTTAAAAAAAACGGCTTTTTTTTTTTTTTTTGGCAAGTGGCATTTTTCACCAACTGAATGCCAGACCAAAAGTCAGAATCCAGACTCTGGCACCTATTTGTTGTGTGGTCTTGGACTTTGGGTTTGGTTAGCAAGTACATACTCATTAATTTACTTAAATTTTATTGAAAGTGCTAGTCAGTCTGGCTGTGGGTGGATAAATTATTTAGCAGATAGTGATTGGGTTGGCAAGGTTAGTGCGATGTTGATGTGAAAATATTTCTGAAACACTTCAGACAGTTTGACCAGCTCTTCATGTATTTAATCTGTAAGCTAGTACAGATACACTTCCCTTGCTCTCATCTGTCTGTCTCTAGACATTTTTTTCTGAGTTTCTGGAAATGTTCATGACTCCACCTTGGTAAAGATTTTTGTTAATTCACCTTTATTAAAATTAAAAAAAGTCTGTGTTCGCAGGTGTAGCGGACACAGTTCAGTTTCAAGCAAGTGACCAGTATGGATTATAGGTTTAAGAACGGGAATGTGCTTTATTTTTTAGCGAGCATGTGTACTGTTTTGGAGCCTTGCATTGCAGTATGGATCTCTTGCATAACCATTGCTTGAAAAGCATCCTTTTATCTGATCAGTGTATTAGGCAGAACCTCCTTATTGGATATGGGTCATGGGACTCGAAGTACTAAATAAGAAACTGCTAAAATAGAGCTGTGAAGAGATGACTGCTACCTTGGGTCACACAGTTTTTCTGCCTGTGTGCTGCCAGAAGAGGCAGAATGCCCCTGATTTACTCTGGTGAATGCTCAGGAATAACAGTACAGAATGTTGAAGAATAACAAAAGTTTTTCTGTGGGCCAGTTTGATTGGGTTGTCCCATTCTCTTTAGGATCTTTGAAAGAAAAGAGTGAGCAAATAAAGCTTTTTCACATACATCTGCTTTCAGTGTTCCCTGGACGGAACTCCATGGTAGCAGTCTGTTGCATAAATTTGCCCATTGTACTACACTTCTCCAGCAGACAATGTCAAGTGTGAGATAAGTGTTCACAGAAAATTATTGTCCCTTCTTTAATAAATGTTTATTGTCATTAATACACAGGCAAAAGCAGCTATGGTCTGATTCAGTTAGTGCCAGGCATTTTAAATGACAACTTTTCTCAACCAGTTCATGTCCCCAGCTTTTTTTGAGCTGTAAATAAACAGCAAAGGTTCTGTATCCAAAGAACAGTCTAGGATTAACACACATGGATTAAATAGCTTTTCTATGCTATTTGTTTCTTCCCATTTTTCTGTGATTGTAAATACAGAGTAGAACAATAGATGACAAGTTTACTTTTGGAATTGCCAGAGAAGCTGAAGGTCCCCTGTCTGTGCAGTGTTTCTTGAACTTCCCTGCTGCATTGTCAGGGACAGCAGGAGTCTTGCTGGGCTCTGCAGCACCTCTGGGGTTCTTGGGGCTGCTTCAGGAAGATCAGCTGTGAGTTAGGGCTCTCTGCGTTTTTGTTATTTATCAGTTGCTTTCCCTTATCGTTGTTTCTTATCACTGTGCTGTCTTTATGCTCACAACCTCTCTAAAGCAGAGTAGTACTGTACTTTATTTCTTTTTTTTTTTCCTTTACCTCCCCTTGAAAGGACAACTGTGGTCCAGGCAGTTGTGGTCCAGTCCTCAGAAGGCGCTTGGGCCCTGAAGTGATATGCAGGCACTGAAGTCCAAACAGATGAAGAAGCATCACAGCATTAACACTTCTGTTTGAACCATAGTGTGGATTTTATTTGCCTCTAACATATCAAAGCGTTGTTCTTATTGCTCAGAACCTCTCACTCTTTCATGTTGTGCTGGGGTTTTAGCTGATTATCATGGTCTGCTGTGAGGGTGCTCAGTTTTACCCTGTGTCTTTAAGGCTCTGATTCAGAATGTGTTACAGAAAGTTCCACAAGTAACTTTTTAGTCTGAATCCCAGAATACCGTCTTCATCACTTTAAAACATAGATTTCTTGGTATGTTAGCAGTGACCTCAAAGCTGTGTGCTGTAGTGAAAACTGGTTCTGTGCTCACAATGTTAAGTCACGGTAAGGTTGCTTTCCCGGTGGAGAGGAGACTTTGTGAGCCCTCACCAAGAGAGAATTTAATCTTGAGTTTCTTTCTGATACTGATGCGGTCAGTGGAAGAGCACAAGCTGATGATTCTCTGCTTTAAACCAAAGGAAGTTCATGGGTGGGTATTCCTGCTCTGCTCTTTGGAATTATTCAGTAGCTTGCAGCATCTTCCACATTCTCATGTGAGAAGAGTATCAGTCCTGTCTGTTCTTGCAGAGTGTCAGAGATGAGGGATGGGCAGGGATGGTGATGTTAGGTATGTATTCTTGAAGGGGGTAAAAGATCATTTTAACATTTTTACTTTCCGTGTATGGTGTATTGTATGAGAGGTAGCTGAGTGCATTTTAATATACATTTATATGAATAAGTAAATAGCTCTGTATCCCAGGATTTGACTGCAACATGTGTCAGTCTGGATCCTGACACTTCTGTCTCCATGTGTTTTGCTGCTATGATTCTTTTCATAGAACTGTAAAATGTTTTGGGTTGGAAGGAACTTTTAAAAGTCACCTAGTCACAGTATCACAGTATCATAAGGTTGGAAAGGACCTCTGAGATCATTGAGTCCAACCTATAACCCAACACTAACACCAACACTAACACCATCATCTAAACCATGGCACTCTGTGCCTCATCCAATCTCCCCTTAAACACTTCCAGGGTCGGCGACTCCACCCCCTCCCTGGGCAGCCCATTCCAATGGCCAATCACCCTTTCAGTGAAGAACTTTTTCCTAACATCAAGTCTAAACTTTCCCTGAAGAAGCTTGAGTCCATGCCCTCTAGTTCTGTCACTGGTCACCTGAGAGAAGAGACCAACCCCTGCCTGACTACAACCTCCTTTTAGGGAGTTGTAGAGAGCAATGAGGTCTCCCCTGAGCCTCCTCTTCTTCAGACTAAACAGCCCCAACTCCCTCAGTCGCTCCTTGTAGGGCTTGTGCTCCAGCCCCTTCACCATCTTCGTTGCCCTCCTCTGGACACACTCCAGCATCCAGCCCCCTTGCAGTGAGCAGGGACATCTTCAACTCTGAACTTCTGCAAAAACTGCTCAAATTCTTGCTTTTTCTTTCCCCTTTATGCTAGCCCTTAGTTTTTGATGCAGGACAAAGAGCAAGCGTTTCTTATCCTGTTTGCAGGTCCAGTGAGAAGAACTGTTCTTTTACCTCACCAGTTGGCAGCACATAATCTAGGCAGACTCTAGCCACAAACTGGCCATGTGTGTCTCCTCTGTGATGTCTTCCAAACCTCAGCTAGAAAGGAGAGGGGAAGGTGCAGTCTTGGTTGCTAAATGTGGAAATTACTTGCCAGTCGACATGGCTGTGCTGGGTGGGCTGCTTCCTCCAGGTTGTAGGTAGGGATGTCAAGGCTGGGCACGCTTACTTTGAGCTTGGACTGGGTCCCTCCCCATCAGTGCTTTGTGGCAGGAACCTGGCCTGTAATACGTAGTAAGTGCATTCCGTCACTTACCAAGGGAGCCAGCGTTATCTAGTTAAATGCACTGGCTGTATGCTAAAATAATGTCTATTTATAGCATACAGCACATGGTGAGGTCATTACATGTGGCATTGTAGGCTCCCAGGTCAGCAGAGATTTGTCCAACCACAAACAGTATAGCTGTTGTGTCCACGTGTGCTGTGTGAAGTAACTTTCCTCTGAAGTACCAGACAGGATCTGAATTGAGTTTTATTAACTGCCTGCCCTTGCAGAGTGAGGTTTGTCCTGTATGCAAGACCAGGACAAAATAATGCAACTATGTGTAAATTTGTGTTTTTGAAAAACTAATCTACAAAGCATAGCACTGTTTGGGAAATGAGCAATATATTGCACATCAATAAGCTAATAATTAATATATACTTGCTTTTAAAGATACATAGTAAAGCCATAAATTCATATATGTTTATTGCATGGTGCCTGGAATGTTGCCCATAATACTTACCAGGAATGACAGAACATGGATAGTTCTCAAAAATATTTGTTGTGTAGTTGGTTCTTAGAAGGAAGTCTTTACTTCCATATGCTGGTTTTGACTTGTTCAACAGCTTGGCTGGATTTAGTATCAGTCTAGTAGATTTGTTTGATTCTGTACTGCTGATAATGTGAGACACAAAATTGGTCTGGAGTACTTTCTTATCAGCCTCCTCCTTATATAGTAATATAATATTTACATGCCTCAGAGCCACAATTGTAAAGATGCAGAGAAATACTCAGATCCAAGAGAGTAAATAAATGCTGAGAATTTCTTGTGAGATTTTATATGTACTTTCCCCCCATTCGTATTGTAGTGTTGTGAGTCTCTTGTATTTTGATTGACATTAGCTCTTCTAGAAACCTAGAGAATATATCTAGAATTTTTAAAGGTGTTTCAATCCAGAATCATTAGACCCAGGATTCTAAAGAAAATAAAAAAATATATTGATCTAAGGATACGGGCAGTTACTTAAGCTTGTATTCATTTGAAGGTTAACTTCCTAGTAAGGTGAGCAGCAGATATTGTGAATGGAAATTAAAATGTAGTGAGTTTTAACCACATCATACTGAGGGGTGTCTCAAAGCCAGTAAGCCTGAGTGAAATTCCAGTTCTGTTCAAATAAATTTTGTTGTTAAAATCAAATGGACTTGGTTTTTACCTCCAAAACCATTATCAGACTGCAAAAATGAACTGCATGTGATTAACTCAAATCTAATCAGAGAAGACCTGCCAGTTCTAGTAGGTTGAAAAGGATATGTATTTTTTTTGTTTCCTACTCAGAAGAGTGGCTGGACCTATCTTGGCTTGAAAACAAAATATGTTGTGGCAGGTTTCTGGTTAGTTTTTTTCCAGGGAGTAAAAAAGAACTAGAATCAAGAACCCAAGAGCTAACTCTTGACAGACATAAGAAAAGCAAAATTCTTTGAAACTAAATTGGTACTTGATTTGCTTTCAATAGTAATAATTTAGCTTAATATGACTCAACTAGGTTAGTGTCATCCCCAAACATTTAAAATTAAGTGGAACTGCCGTTAGCCAAGCAAATATAAACCCAACTTTGTTTTCTGAGTTTCAGATTTAATATTTTAATGTTTAATCTAAGAGAGATTTGAGTTACTTTTTTTTTTTCTTTTGAAAACCAGGATTTGTGGTATGAAAAAATCTCATTTGGGTTAAGGAGGAGCGCCTCTGTTGTGAATTTGTCCAAATACTCTTCTAGCCATATGCTGGCTGAGCCCAGAGTCATTTAGTTTCCCAGACAGGAAAAACGGAGGTATTTTCAGTCCAGTGGAGCTGTTGATGCCAGACTCGTTCCTATCAGCATGTGCAGTGGCACATGGCAAAAGTGAGCCTAGAAGCAGTATCAACACAGCATCCTGCTGGAGCTTTTTATCCATACCCGTGGTCCCTGCTGGTATCCCTGTGTTGGGCTGTGAAGAGAGATGACCTCACTGGGAGCTGTGTCTGGTCTGAGTGGTTGCTGCTCTGTATGTGTAGACACGGCCTCTCTGTTTCTCAAATGGGAGTGCTACCTCCAGCAGTTGGAGCCATAAGCAGAGCTGGAGCTGAGATATGCAGTAAAATAGTGTGAGCTGGCAGCCTACTGCTCATGCGAAATGACAAGTGTGCTTTTGTGGCTTCCCTTCTTATTAAGCAGACCCAAACTTTGAAGATGAGCAAATCTGTAGAGGGAACTTTAAATATGTGGTTGCTCTCTTTTGTTGATCCTCTGGATCCGAGTGCCCTGTAGTGCAGGGCTTTTTTCTTGCACTTTAACCACATGGGGAAACTAAAGCGAAGGACTGTTGGGACCACTGGTTTATTACAGTTAAATAGCAGCAGTTTGTAAAATGGTGAGCTAAATGGGAAGCTTGGAGAGTTACTCCAGAGGAAGAGATCAAGAGTTATCTTCTTGCTGAATGAACGCCTGTTCTTTATTGAGGAGCTAAAAGCAAACTTTCTATTTGGGTAACCTTGATAGGTACTCAGTTCTTCCAGATTTTTGAGATGCTGTATTGCTCCCATTATTTGCTGCAGAGTGCGAAAATCTGGTGAGCAGAAGGCCCTCAGTCCAGAGGAAAAAAACTTTTCTTTGCCCTGTGACATCTTCAGAAGTAGCTGCATTGTGGATTGCTGCAGTACCTGCTGGATATGGGCCTTTTCTGGAAAATCGTGGTGATGCATCACAGCAGCTGAATTTCAGCAGTGTCGGTATGCAACCTGGAGCAAGAGCCCGAAGGAGCTGTTGGGGCCGCACTGGTATATGTCAAAAGAGTATTTATGCTGCAGTGTTCGTGTGCCACAGAACCCTGTCTGTAGACAAGTACATAGCCCTGGCCCTCTCTCACTGGTTTTTAGGTGAAGGGACAGCAGAGGGGACAGAATGTGAGTGGAGTCTTTTTGTAACCATCCCAACAGAGCAGCTCCTTCTGTTTCTTTCTGCCTGGAAGTACTGTGTACTGCACTTCTGCAAACTCCTTGGAAAAGTGTAAGCATCACTTGGGCTCACCTGGGAGTTTATATTGATCTAGTCCTCCAAAGCCTTTCTCCCAGCTAGTGTTATTTGTCACAGAATCGTTCAGGTTGGAAAAGACCTTTAAAATCATAGGCTCCAACTGTAAACCCAATACTGCCAACTTCACCACTAAACCGTGGCCTTGAGCAGAACACCCACATGGCTTTTAAACATCTCTAGGGATGGTGACTCCACTAATGTCCTGGGCAGCTTTGCCAGTGCTTGACAACCCTTTTTGTGAAGGAATTTTTTCCAATACCCAATCTAAACCTCTGCTGGCACAACTTGAGGCTATTTCCTCTCATCCTATCACTTGTTACCTAGGAGAAGAGACAAACACTTTGTCCTGTAGTCTGAATTTGCAGTACTGGGACTTTCAAGATTCAACTAATGATCGTAATTCATTTGTGGAAAGAATATTGTGATTGTGCACAAGATCAGTTTCCTTTTTTGGCCTGTCTAAACTACTCTCTGGAAAGTATACTGAATACTTACAAATAATGAGACAGTCTTTAGTTACATGATTATGTGCTTTTTTTTTCCCCAAGCAGCATTCTGCTTAATATCAGCATTCAGAATGATCCCACAAGGGGATAGAATTATGACTGCATGAGCAAGTTCAAATCTGCCATTTCCTAATTTCTGAATGCCTGATTTTTTTCAATCTAAAGACCTTTCCTGTGATGGAAGATTTTTTCCTTTTTTTTTTTTTCACTGTGATGTATTTAAAAACTACTGTAGACTCCTCTGAAAAAAAAAGATGCAAAATTCAGTGTCACTTCTTCCTTGAAATAAAAAGCTTTCTGTTCTGTATCTGTTTCCTTTTCTGCATTCTGCATGGGAATGTTAAAGCTATTAATGGAATTGTGAATCTGCCGTGTTAAACTAATATGTACCAGATGTACTTGACTTGTTAAGGAAGTTAATTTGCTGTTTGTTTTCTGTGTGGCATCTCCGCATTCATAATCTTTGACAAATCCAATTTTTTTTTTAAAAAAAAACCACAACAAATAAGTATTCTACATCCTATTCAGACCCATATAAACAACTAATTTATAAAACTCCTGGCTTAAATAAAAGTGGTATTAGAGAGAGTTTAATAAAGAGAAATTTTTTTTTATCACAATAAACCTATTCACCCACTAAGGAAAAAAAAAAAAACAATTTTGTTCAATCTGAAGTGAAGCGAGGAGGTTTGGGGATGTTTCCTGACAGGAGATTTTCAGGGTTTCCCCTTCAGGAGTGCAGGTTGCTGGATTCTTGAAGGAATCCATGTGACTGTGCATCTGTGAACCTGCTTAAAATTCTTACAGAGAGGTTAAAACAAAACGAGTTGTCAGGTTGTGATCCCAGAGAGCCTAGTTTCAGTTCTTGTGGAAATATGATTTGCACCGAAGTGATCCCATCATGTTCATATTGATCCTGGGGTGATACTAGTTAATTGCAAAAAAAATTTGGCTGGTCTGATTCACAAGAGTTAAATGTAGCTGCTGCTAAATCACACTTCCCTTTTCTCATTGAAAGCTTCTGTGGTAGAGTCTGTTTAGGTGTTTCCATTACTTTTGTTTCAAATTGTTCCTTTTCCCTTTCTCACTCCATTTTTCTGGACAATTCCGTGACCTCCTTAGGATTGCCCGATAGGAACCTTATTAGCCATCATTTGCATTTGAGCTTTAGACTGGAGACTGTTTTTAAATTATAGACTGAAATAAGAATGTGTAACTATTTTTGCACAAAGGAAACAAAACTCCCTTTCCCAATGTGTATAAGATGCACAATAATAAGCTCCAATGTGAGACAGATGGAGAAGAGCCCCACACAGAAGCCCTTTTAATTTCCACTCTTTCCCCAATCTGTTAAGCACTTTCAGTTTGGGCTCTTACTGCAGTTGAATATTGCCAATGGTTGAGGGCTCACCACATCATCTCTGATTTGAGTATTTCAGTTCTGAATGTATTTTTCCACCATGCTTTTTGTTGCTACGGCTGTGCCTACAGCACCCTGCCCTCTTTTCTCAGTTTTGCTGACATAACTGTTTTTGGAGCTATACCTGTGTCCTCTATCAGTGAAATCATCCTTTTTTTTAAAAAAATGCAGGAAAAGAAAAATAGTTGTTGTTGACTACAATGCCAAATCAAGTTCCTGGTCCAGCTCACACTGCTGACTTATGCATAAGAGCCTGGCTATGGCAGGGGTAGAGGGAGAAGCAGAACTGACCAAGAACACCTGAACCCTGCATTGCAGCTCACAGTGACGTGGCCTGTTACATTGAGTTTGAGTGCAAACTGTGAGCCTGCCCGTGTGTCTTGGCTGCACCTGGGAGGACTGAGTGGGAAAATCTGTAGTTAAAACACATCAGAATTTGAGTTTGTAGCTACTTGTAGGTACGTAAACTCAGCTGTTTTAGTTAGTGTATGTATGAGAGCTTACAGCTTCATGGTAGTGCTCCTCAGAACGTGAGCAAATATGATAAATGGCTCTGAACCACATAGTCTTGGCTTCAGGGTATGAGTTAGTAGGGACTTTGGTGTAAAATTCTTAAATTAAACCACCTTCCCACTCGCCACCCAAAATGGGGCCTGCTATGTTGTGGCACATATTGTATAAGACTTCATCTTACAGAAGGAAATAATGTTTTCATGCAAAAGTGCAGTACAGGGTTGCTCTTGGTGTTTTGTTTTTGTTTTTTTTCCTTTTGCATGTACACGACAGACACCATCTCACATGTGCTTTGTGCTTTCACATATGCTTTCTGAACTCCATTTTATACCTTGTGTTGCTTGAGCTGGACTTTATCTCCTTATTAGCAAGCTACAGCCAAGCTGCAGTGGCTGACAATAGAAGGCTGATCTAAACGTTGACAAATTAACTCAGGCAGGATGTGTGCTGGGCAAGGGCAGCAGCACGAACCTTTGCTCAAGCGTAGAGCATGACCTCGCTTCTCAACCTGCGCGATTCTGAGCAGAAGCTGTGAACTGTGAAGGGGTTGCTTGCCAGTGCCCCCATGGAGGAGGGGGAGAAAGAAATCATGATCAAGCGAAGGTACCTTGCAAAGTTGTGAGGAACACTGGCACGTGAAATACTTGTGCGAAGAAGGGCTTGGAAGGCAAGTGCAGCACTTGTTAAGCACCTTGAGGGTCTTGCCTCAGAAAGAGTTCAGTTGAACTGGCTGCAGCTTCCTCGCCTGGTGCAGAGGGGTGAAGGGCTGATTAAGTTTTACTAAGGTTTGAACTGTGATCCCACACTTTCTAAGATGGGCTGTTAGTCTACAAACTTGACTCCATGCAGAAAATCAGATGCAGAAATACACTTCTCATCACATTGGACTGTCCTCTTGGCACATACAGGAGAGGATACTGGTCATTTAGTCCAGCTAATGTTTCTGGGTTTTATGCTACTTCAAGGCTTGCAGTAGAAACTTTTTTTGACAATTCTTTCCTTTCTGTTATATGTCCTTTTAAAACTAATTCCTTTTAACTTTGGGAACTCTGCTTCTTCTGCAGGCATCTCACCTTGAAAGCACTTAGCACCACCGAACAAATGTAATTGCTGAACTGTCACAAAATAGGCATTGCTCATACTCACATGGCAACGCTGCATGCACCGTGTGCTGTCTGGTCTCAGTTCCAAGAAGTGAAAAAAACCACAACCTTGGAACCAGTTCCCTCAGATGAGACCATTGAGAGATGAGGCTTTTGTATATCTACCAAGTAGTGAGTGTGATAGATGTGGAAAGGGCCGTATGGAAAAATTTCTACTCTGGAGTGGTGGATAGAATACCCAAAGGTGTGTTGGCAGGGGGGAGAGCCACATCATTGCTCTTTGCCTACATCAGATCCAAAAAGAATAAAATATCCCTGCTGATCTTTGTTGCCCTTAAACACCACATAGTTGCAGAGAAATTTCCAGCAGGAGCTGGGATTTTTTAAGGAAGTTTTGAACATAACAGATGAGGTGGAACGGATGGAAAGAATAAGTCTCTGCAAAACATTGCTGTATGCTAAGACTTTACTGTTGCTTGCATGAAACCTAGAAAGAAGCATGAATCATAATAATCCCTTTAGGAAATAGATAACACACAACCCATTAAGTCTATTTTGAAGGTTTCAGTTGTGCTGCCCTCTTATTGTACATATTAATTACTCATCTTTTTAATTCATTAAATCAGCTAATACGTTAGTCATCTGCACCAGAAAATACTCACTGTTTGCCACTTTTTCTCTCCAGAAGGCTCCTCTGAGTCCTTTGAAGACTTGACTGCCTCTGTCTCCTTTCAGGTGTCTTCCCAAGATACTCGTCTCACCTCTGTGAGCACATTGTGTCATGGTGAGGATCCCTTCAGCCAAGACGAGTTGGACTCTGCTCCCTGTGGAGCCATCAGAGCTATTGGAAGAACTTGCTGCCTGGCTGCAAGTTGCTCCTTCGGTCCTGGTGGTGAGCAGACTTTATCTGTAGAGCTGCCAACTCCAGTAGGAGAGAGCAGGTTGGGCTTATTGGTGTTGCCACCGCTCAGTTCTAATTGAGTTGTAAAGCCAAGTTTTGTATGAATGTAAACGTTTCCCACTTTAAAAAAAAAAGTCTGAATCTGTATTTTGGAAAGCTAAATATTTCATGTTTACGTCCTGTGTGAAAGAACTGCAGTGTTGCTGGTTCCACTTTATGACTTAAGTTCCCTTAAAATTTTGAGATTAATTAAAAAATAAGAATTTTTTAAAAATCTAGCTGTACATTTTTTGTCATTGCTTTGTTTTATACCCCCCCTTGGGAAGGGGGTTGTGAGCATTAGCACTGTGCTATCTCACAAAGAAATGGGGAGGCTTTTTACTATATTAAGCAATTCCCGTATCTACATTTTTCTGCCTGTCCTCTGAGGCCATTTGCCATCAGTTTTATTCCCATTCCCAAAGTCAGCTGTATCCCTCTTTACCTTTTATTCTCCTGGCCTGCAAATACAGGTGTAGCAGGATTCCTTGTGTCTTCAGTCTCCCAGACAGATGCAGAGTGCCTCATGCCTTTACTGTTTTCTCAGGCTGAGTGCTTACAGCAATTGGTTTGGGTAAAATTTTTCATTAAAAATTGTTTTTTTTAAAAATGTTGTAAAATGTCAACCCAAACCAAGATGTTAGGGAGCTGACATCACAAAACAAGGCTGATAGTCATATATTAATTTTGTTGTGCTGGTAGGTGTAACAATTGCTATCATAAAGCTGTCATAGGTACAGATTCACCACATCCCTTCAAGCGTGTGATTTAAACATGCATAACTTTAGGCAAGTGTTTTAGTATTTTGCTACCTTAGGGACATAAAAAATAAAATAATTCAAGGACTACAAAGGCCATGGGAGAGACTCTTACTGATATTGAATGGATGTTGAATCACTTCTCTGCTATATCAGGGAAGGTTTATCTGAAAAATGCTGGCTACTTACTGTTACGTTGGAAGTATCACACGGTTATAGATGAATGGAATGTGTGTCGTTTTCTAAATTAAATTATTTTTCTGTTTTAGAGTTGGTCATGTTTCTTTTCTTCATATGAATAATTAAATTGCTTTTGGCTGATTTATCTACCTGAGCAGCGTGATCACAGTGTAGACCCTTTCTTTCTCCATACCCAGGCACGTTGTTTGGAAAATTTGAGAATGCGTTGGCTACGTTTTACATTATTATAAGGTTACAAGACATGAAATAAAGCCTTGGAAATGGCTCTATCAGAGATGTAAGTTTAATTTTATTGTTTGATATCGAGTAATTGTTACGGGTCATACTGTTCCTATTTTTGTATATCTCCACTGTAAGTACTTGGCTGATGCTAATGATTCAGCCTCTAAGTGACTCTTGTGTGAGGTTTAGTATAAGAAGCGTTTTTCGTTATAATGAATTTTTTTGGTAATATTGTCAGTGATATTCTAATTTGCCAATTACTATTTCTGTTTTAACATAAGAGTATGTTTTTATATGTTAACTTTTGGAATGTATTTACCATATAGTCTTTACAGTAGCTTTACAAAGTCTCTCATTGTATGTTCTTCTAAATATTTTTATTACTTATATGGTATTCTCCGGTGTATATTTTTCCAGCTACCAGAACCTGTTCGTGAGTAGATTTCATTCTCACAAGTTTGTCCTTTTCCATTCTGGTTGTGAGGCGTTGATGCAGGTGCAATACAAAAGGAGATTTTGCCACAAGCAAATACAGTGCCTTTTCCAGATGTGTTAGTGAGTTTCGTGGATCAAAACATCCTCTTGATAACAGCCCATGTAGAATGTTTGACAACATGAATTAACTCTGGACAAGACTTTCTAAAGTAGTAAAGGAAGTCAGGAACACAGTTCAAATTGGAAAATGGAGAGCAAAACTCCAAACTTTTTTGACAAAGCTAATGCTCATCTCTAAAAAAATTAGTTGGCTTCCAACAGAATTTACACTTCTGAAACCATAAGCTTTCTTTGAAAACCCACTCTCCTCTTGGTTTTCTTTCTCGATAATCTCATGGTTTAAAGCAAGACCTGTGTTCTTATGGACGTATAGATGTGAGGAGGCGCCCATGAGAATGTGTAGATGCACTGTAGCTTTACTGTTTCCATGATATGGAAGAATTAACCTGAAATAAAACTGCTTCGAAAAGGAATCATGGGGAAAATAGGATTATTAGGCAAACTTGCAATATGACAGTAAACATCAGTGCCACCCTTTGGAGTTCTTTCAACTGTGTTAGATAACTTTGTTTTGCTTCTTACAGAGATCTAATCATAGAAGGCTAGAACTTCTCTGCAGAGTAGCTGGAATTAGTTTAATACTGGAACTGCTGCTGATTTGGTTGCATCCTCCAACATGACCAATCCTCAGTAAGTACCATGTGAGGATAGTTATAACTTATTTTAAATAGAAGGGAACAGGTTCTTCCGTGTAGGAGAATGATTTTGTGACATCAAGAGGATTCTATCAGTATTATTGAAAGGAGAAGTTGATATTTTGAGGAAGAGTACTAGGATTTGATCAGTTATCCAAAGAGGGTGAGTTAGAAGAAACACCATTAACACTGTAAGCGTGTGTGATGTGTTACTAACAGCCAGTGACTGAAAACTAGTATGTCATATTTTTTTGAGGTCTGTTTGTCATTTTTCTTTCCTGCCACTAAACCTGTCCCAAAGCTGTTTGCCAACACTAATCTGTTAGTTTGTTTTTCTTTTCACTCAAGTCAGACAATGTCTGTCATTTAGTCTGCCTAAGAATACAGACCAGAAACACTGTTGGGAGGGAGAAGGCTGCACCAACCCATTTCCTTTTTCCTTTGTAATACTAGAAGTTGGATAATTGTGTGCTCTCTCATGCAAAACTGAACCAGCTTGGACTTGTAAAGGTAAACGTCCACAGGATGGCACTAAAGGTGAAAATTAAAACAAGTAAATTCTTGCTAGAATTAGGGCCTCCCTCTGGGCTTCTGAATTTAGATTGTTTATAGAGGAATACAGTTTGCTGGAAATTAATGAATCTCATTACTTTCCATTATTAGTTAGACAAAGAGTAAAATAAGCCTTTAGGTTGTGCAAATAGTTCTTCCTTTTATCTCTCCTTTCTGCCATACTGTGACACAGTTGCAGCCTTTCCCTGCCAAATACTTGAGATATAACAGCGTTTTCCGATTTTTAAAATTGCTTTCTTGTGTAATGCTGGCAGCAGTTAGCTCCTTTTAATTCAGAAATAATGTTTTCCCTCCAGAATGGTTAGTCTAATGGTGAGGCTCTTGACCAATAGAATTTATTCCTCTCTCTCACATAGAACTTTAGTTCGTTCACCCACATCCTTGGACATACAAGATATATGAGTTAAGAACTCATCTAAATTATTAATTTTTTTTGAAAAAAAATTGAACTGTTATTCGGGTTACCTGAATAGCTGGAAGATTTTAATAAGCTTCCTTAAAACAAAATCACCAGTGCAACTTTTTACTCAAATAAGAGAGGGAAGTTGGATGCTAAGCGCTTTTAAACTATATCCCTGAGGAAAAAGGGTATCTTCACACCTGTTGTTGAAAACCTCTGACAAGTAGCCTGAGATTTCTTCAGAAGTTGACAAGCTCCCCTGGATGAAAGCTAGAGAAGTTTATGCCTGCACCTACTTGGAGTAAAATAGAGCAAACAGCTTTCACAGGGTACTGCAAAGGTTCAGTCCCTACTGCGGCTTTGCATGCAAGCTCTTTCCTGCAATGAAGTCACCCTTCGCGTGCAGTAGATAATGTGCTAACTGAGAAAGTCTGAGTTTCTAGATAAGTAGTGTCTTCTTATAAATGTGGAAGACACGTGCATAGTCAGACCCTCATTTTACCTGCATGCAGTTCATGTTAGTCTTAGTGGGGTGGTAGAAGAATATGTGTTCAAGTTTAGAAGCTGTATGTAAAGTTAGTTAAGATATTCTTTAGAGAGAAGTCCATAATACTTCTGAATCCTTGCTCTCCTTTCAGAGTTATTTTGAAGTAACTTGTAGTGGAACGGTCCTTTCTAGTTGAATGAAACAAAGTGACTATCAAAACTATTTCAATATTCACCTGCAGTGAAAAAGGGGTCAAGCTGCATCCATTAATTAACAGTGGATTTGTATATAATGATTAATAAGCTTAGCTGTTCATTACTCACTGACGTAGCTTACAAAGCAGTGAGTTTTAAGTTGGTGTAGTTACATGCCTTCTTTCTGTTCTGCACAAATATTTTTGATTTTGGGTTCATGCATTGTTTCCATATTTGTTTATTTATAACACATCTGTTTATATTTAGTGCTTTTGAAGCAAATTCAGCAGAGTGAAATGCTGTTCTCCGTTGCCTGTGAGGTTTCTGTTGATTGCAGTAGGATCTACAAAAGAGAAGTTTGGAGAGATTTGGTCTGTCCCCTCTGAGGACATCTCCCTCAATGACCTTGCAAAGGCATTTTAAGTTACTGTCTTTATAGGATCCTGTGAAGTTCTTGTCTCTGATTTTTACTTGCTTGCCTATTTAATTGCTTATATTTGTTTATATGTATATGTGTGTGGAGAGAGAGGGTTTTTTATTTTACTTGTTATATTTTCAGGGCTACAATAGAAGGCGGTGTTTCAGAAGTTGAGATAATTTCACAACAAGTGGAAGAAGAAACCAAAAGCATTGCTCCTGTACAACTTGTTAATTTTGCTTATCGAGATCTACCTTTAGCTGCACTTGATCTGTCTGTGGCAGGATCCCAGCTTTTGTCAAATCTGGATGAGGAGTACCAAAAAGAAGGGTAAGTACAAAAGACAGAACTTTGTTTTCTGATTTTAAGTTATAGGAATTTCATGACCAGTAATAAAGAAAACCTTGAACTGGAGAAGTGCAGCCAGTTGTCCTCAAACTGTTTTTGTAAAACAATTACCTTTTCTAATATAACTAATCTCTGCTGGTTTGGGGCTCTTTATAATTTTAAGTGATTCATAGCTGCTGTTTGACCACATTTTGGAAGCATACTGTCAGAGAAAACTAGACCAAGTATCTTGCCTCTCAGAGAAGCAGAATGGCCTGGTGAAAGATCTTTGTGAAAGGAGTTTCAGGAGGTTTTCAAGATAACAGAGGATTCACTGCTATGGTTCTTGTACGTAGTTGTACATCTTCTAACTGAGAGATAATGACTTAGTGCTGCTGGTTCCTGGGCAGACTGTGTATTTTTCACAGAATAAGTTGCATTGCATGTTTTGCTTATGTGAGAATATTGTCCCAGATAATGTGTATGCATATTATGCCTGTTTTCATAGAATTTATTGGAATAAAAGATATTAATCAGTTCATAACATTTGCCCAAACATAAGCCAGATTACATAACATTGTTGTCCTACAGGACATTAGTAGTCACTTTTATGAAGTCACCTTTATGCCTGGATCAGGTTTGAAGTGGCTGTAGGTGGACTGCTATACTAAATTTTTAATGAAAGATTTGGGTCAACTGGAGAGAATCCAGAGGAAGTCAGTAAGAATGATCAGAGGCTCAGAAAACCTGCTATGGAGTACTGATCAAAATAACTGTGTTTAACATGTAGAGGAGACTTTAGTGAGGAATAGAGCAGTCTGTTATCAATCTCCATGATGTTTAGGACAAGAAGTAAACAGCTTGAACTGCAGCAGAGGAGAGTAATGAGGGTAGCAAAGTGCTAGTGTGTGTAGGAAGGAGGGGAATAGAGTTGCAATGGCTGGATGTCTTTAAGAAGATGCATTTGTCAGGAATGATAGCACTAGTTTAATATCCTTTGGGATGGAGGTCAGCTGAGTGCTTGTGCCCAGCCCCTCTGATGCTGTGATTACTGTTCCACAGTGTCTCGTACTGAACGTATATGTATTCTGCTGTCAATAAGATCCATCTAAAAGCACTTCAGTAACTCATACAGAGCTCTCATTGATGAAGACATTAAAAGGCTTTATATAAGCCTCCATTTATTAACAGCTGAATGCGTTTTAACCTGTGCTCCGAAATCAGCAGAGACCTGCTTGCTCTCTGCTCAGCAGGTATTCTGTATGGTAGTCAGGAAGCAGTATGTGAGGAAGGCTCTTGCCTTTAATTTCTTTCCAAATTGGATTTTGTGAGACATCTCCAGAAAGTTGTTACTCTAAACGAGGGGAAATACATTTCAAGTAGGTTATATAAGTACGGTACAACTGTAACATAAAATACCCTGCACAGCAAAAGAGGCACTTGAAAATTAATTTGAGTATGCAGGTGTAACCCTCAGGCTATTTTGGTGCTGAGTAGATACCAGGTTAGTTCAAATATGCATTTTTATAGACTTTTATGATCTGAAACTCAGTTCTTCACTGTGCCTAAGTGCACAGAACTCTCATTGTAACCGTTTGAGCAGCTTTGAAGTTTTAAGCATGGCAATAGACTTGTCAGTCTTTTCTTCAGCAAAGTTCCTTTTCCTCCAGACAGACTTGTTTGTGGCTTTATCAGTCTGAATGGAAATAAGCAGTTGCCATTCAGACCTCCCAGCTGTAGAGCAGATTCTCTGAAGAAAGTTCAGAGCTTTAGTTTGTATTTCTCGATGCATTTTGGCTGAGTATGTTCCACTGAGTCCCAGGACTGCATCTGCCTTCTGGAATGGTGTGTTCTTCCTTTCAAAAGCACCGATCACAACTGATGTCCTGTGAAATCTGGGAGCAAATCTGAGCTCAAGAAGCCCAGCAGTAAAATACTGCCCCAAAGCATCACTATGTCTTGGTTGGGAATATGTCTGATTTTGTGAATGCAATATAATACCTGTCTCACGACCCTGTTAGATGTGGTTGGCTTTCACCTGAGTAAGAATGAGATGGCGTAGGTCAGGTCAATTTGGCACAGGAACTGACAGCTACATCCCCCTCGTGTATGAAGAAAGTGATGTGGGAAGGGGAGCACAGTAGGTGGCGGAAACTGTCTAAATCCCGGTAGTTTCTGCCAGCATCCCTGCTTGTAACGTTGAAAGTCTGTTACTCCAATACTTCCATACTGGTTGCAGGTTGAGATACCAGAAGGTACTGCTAAAGCCAGAGAATACTAAAAGGTTATGTAGGACTCTTTCTTCTCCATGACAGTTCGTTGCGGACTCCAAGTGTAACCTTCTGTATACTTTTCCCTGAAATTTTCAGGGAAGGTGCCAACCTGTATGACCTATATATATTGTGTATGACTGTTGTTTTAGATTTGTAGCTGATTTAGGCAAGTCGTAGACATTCGAATTGCAAGGCTCTGCAGCAGGAAAGTCTAGCAAATCCCTATGCTTCCAAAATGCTCAGTTGTTGTTACAAGCTGCATCCATCTGTGAGCTTGTGGTTTTCAACATAATTGTCCGCAATCCCTAGCTCCTAATATTGGCTGTCACACCATCACTCGTAGGTCTCCATCTCCACATACGTACTGACAAGACAGATATCATGCTAGAGATGAATGAGTGGACAGTAAAGTAGTCTTCTGATGCAATGGCTTGGTTGTGTGCACCCCAAGTACAAATTTAACCTGGATGCTAACTAGGGAAGCTTTTTGTTTTGTCTGAGTGAATGTTTCTCTCAGTAAACCTGATACTAATAGGCAACCAGGAATAGGTGGATCAGCCCTCTTTGTGTGCATGGATCCTTTCAGAGGGCATCAGATTAGCTACATCTCCCATGAGAAATGAAAAAAAAGAAAATGAAAAGCAAAAAGAAATGAAAATTATAATCTGTCTTTTTTTAGACAGACCATATGTAAACTGACATTCCCATGGTTTTAAAGATACTTGAATAAAAATCTTACTTTGTTCGGTTTGATAGGTCTTATCAAATGCTCAGGGCAGTCTGTTCCCATCTGTTAGTGTTGTTGAAGGAGTCTTGTGGATAGATTGAGCTGGTTTTGTCAGAAGTTTAGTTTACAGTGTTGATTCCTGTGCAAAGCAACAAAGAAAGGACTGCAGATTAAACAGCAAGTTAAGCCTGAAGTACATCTGTATGTAGTGAAAGGGTAATTGGGCAAGAAAACCTTTCCGCTCTCCCAGAAACCCTCAAACAGAACACAAAATATGTTGTTTTCTAGTGTGGATTGAGCAAAACTTCTTTTCCCTTGGTAGACTTCTTAAACAGGGAAAGTACAAAGATTTGCATGATGTAAGTTGTTTAAGTTGGATGGAATCTGCATTGCAAACATTCTCACTCATAAATCATGTGGGTGAGCTGGCATTGTTGCATTTACACCAAAGAGGAGTAAGGTGGTTGTGGTGTCTGTATGTGGGATAGGAGAGATTCTTGCACCTGCCTTGCTTCGTAGCTGCAGTGAGGTTGAAGTACCTGGTGTTAATAAGGCTGTGGGCCCTGCTCCTCAGAGAAAGGAAGTCTTCTGATAAATGCCGACAATATGTAACTAAAACATTGTGAATTTTATGAAGTCAGGCACAAGAAACCCAAGACTAACTCTATAGCTCAGGAACCAAGAGTGGGAGGGGAGAGAAAAGGCATAGGGACAGAACATGTTCTGTCACAGCGAGACAAGGCTCAATTTGATGGCTGCAAGTGGATGCCTTTTCAAATACAGACATTTTCTCACTCTTGGTCGGAATTGTGATGTGGAAGAGGGAACAGTGAGTGAACATCAAGTTCCTTGTCAAACTGAAGAAATCCGAGACAGAAACTTGTCAGTTATTGACTGAGGCTGAAGGTGAAGAGATCCCAAAGATCCAGTCTGTCCTCATAGGAACCCATGTTTTGTCTGCAGAAGATGTGAAAGCAAAACTGACAGATAATCCTCAGCAGCCTTTCAGAAATCTGTAGAACTGCTTTGGCATTACCAGCATCTTGTGCAGCCGTGTGTCAGCTCAGAAGGGAACTGTTGTGAAGGTGGTCATGGGTGATTTCCTTAATTTGTTAAATAAAAAGTTACAGGCACAGTCTCGTTTCTTTTGTGTCAGATCTCATATGTGGCTATAGCAGTCTTTGTTTGTAAAGCTGTAGCACTGTGAAGAAATAGTACCTTGGTTCTCAGAACCAATATGAGTGTGATGTTCATTACTTATTTGTCCTGCTGATCTGCCTCGCAGTTAACTTGTTAGAATCATGCTTGGGTATTGGTGTTATGCATGGTGCTCATGTTTAGGCATTGCAGAAATTATTGAGGCATAGGCTGGAGATGTGCATATAAGAAATAAACTAATTGAAAGCATATCTCAGATGCCGAGGAGAACACCTGGTATACACTTCTAACATATCTGTAGCAGATTAGGTGATACTTGTGTACAAAAAGCAGCAGCAAAGTTGCAGAGTTTCTTCATGTCTGTGAATTTATTGGAGAGCTTGTGTCTGCATTGAACTCAGTTTGCACGAAAAGAATATGTAAGCACTTCTTTAAGGAGACTAATCACCTAGAAAGCTAAGGAGATGTTTAACTGTTAACATTAGCTTGAAATGCAACTCTTAATTTCTTTTTTTCCGTATATTTTTTTTGCCAAAAAGTACTTTTTCTCTACTATTTTTTATCAATGACCAACAAAAATGACAGGGAATAGTTGGAAAATTGACAACATACAGAAAGTGGTATATCTGTGTTAAAGATAAGCGAGGACAAGGAAGAGCTCTCCATGCTGTATTTCCCTTGAGTTCCAAATCAGGGACTGTCATTTATAATTAATTATAAAAGAATTTACAGACAGTTGCACAACAGGCGGTATTTTTTTTTGTGAGTATGTAGTTAGATAGTGAGCATGTCTCTCGATAAAGATGCGTTTAATAGAGGTGGGGAGCAAGGGGAGAGAGACACGCTGGTGTTGAATTATTTGTTTTATCTGTTTCAGGTACCAGCTCTTAAATTTTTATAGGTTAAACAAATTTGAAACATGAAGGTGCTTTCAAATACTTGTTTTACATCAACAACTTTAAAGGTTAGAGGTTCATATAGTTCATGTGAGTCACTTGACATTAACTGTAAATAGTCATGGCATTGTAATTTAATCATTTATGATCATCTGTTCGTAGTCTTAGATTTGTTTGGTCACAGCTAGAAAGCACGTTAAACTGTAGGAATATCTGAAAAAATAAAACTATAGGAAGGGATATAGAGAGAGATAAAAAGGAAGGGAAACCAAAACTGAACAGAGATTTACAGAGTTTCAGGAGTTAACATAGGAAAGGGTCATTTTAAATTGGTTGCAAGCATTCACTGATGAATTGTATTCACCTGTTCTGGAAGAAAAAGATGTCTGTTCCTCCAGTGTCTTCTGTAAATATACCAGGTAAATGCTATTATTTCTGGTTTTCATATTAATCTTTCAGTTATTATTTTGATTTCTTTCAAGTATTTCACTTGTGTTTCCTACAAAGCTTAAAGGTGCTTAAACTAAAAGAATCAAATGGACCCGATTTTCGCGTTTCTCTTGTTTTCTACTTTTCTTACTTTATCTGGCAGTATGATTAAAAACCAGTCCCTTTTATGAACGGTTCTGTGCACCTCATGCACGTGGTGGAGCACATGATGTTGATACATGGTGGAAAATTAGGTCCAAGCTCAAGATAAAGTGCAAAGGTTTTGGAGGGCAGAACTATTTAATGTAGTGAGCAAGCTCCTTGTATTTGCAAAAGTGACTTGAAGTTTATTTTTAGCTGCCATCCACAATTGAATCCAGAAAGATGGCGCAAAATCCTAACAGCAAAATACAGTGAATGAGCCTGTAGTGCTGATTTGTTCTTTGTGCAGTACTATATCACTGCTACTCTCTGTGCTCTGGTCCAAAACTAAGACCTGCACTGCAGCAGAAAATGAGCATTCAGCACGACAGAAGCTGTGAGGTGACCAGCTCTTTACTAGAGGATACATGAGATTTTGGCTATGTTATGGGGATGCTCAGTGATTTAGAAACTTCTTTTTTCTGTACAGATAATTTGAAGTGTTTATCTTTGTAAATATTGCTTTCCAGAATAGCTCATTGCTCTGTTTATCATGGTACCTAAATTCTTTGAATGTGTCCCTCTAATGTTCTTTATCAATAACACCAATTGATAGAGGGAGTGCTACTGTAAGTAAAAAAAAAAAAAAAGAAGAACTAATTTTCTAGCTCAGTGATTTTCAGACTTTTTTGGTTTGTAGATTTTCCTGTATTTTTCCAACAGAACTTGCTTTTCATAAGTGCATTTTTGGGTAGAAGTGTAGAAGATGTAGAGATGTAGCCTACAGACCACTGTTTGCAAAGCTCTTTATTGTAGAGTGGAAATGACATGGGTCTGATTCCTCTGGCTTAACACTGGAATTAACTGTCTAAGTTGGAGAATATATGGCTTGGTGCAAAAATTGAAAGATGAATAAGCAATAGGACAAAGGAGAAATGTGGAAAAGAGGAATATTAGTCTGGAAGAAGAGTCCATGGAAAGGTCAGCTAAATGCTGAGCATCAGTCTAAAAGCAAACTAGATGTTAGGATTCATTAGGAAAGGACTAGAGAATAAAAGAGAGGCGAGTGTTGTTCTCTCTATATATGCAAGCTTTGCCTGCATCTTGCACATGAGTATAGTTCTGGTCCCTATCAAAAGGATATGGCAGATATAAAAGAACTGGAAAAGATTTGAAGGAAAACAGTGATGAAAGATGCAATACGACTTCAACTGGAGATTACTGTGTAAGGTAGCACTCTTTGATCTAGAAAAGAAAAGGCTAACATGAGATTTGGCTGGGATGATAAAATCTGTGTCATAGGTGTGCCATCCCCCCTTCCTCCCAGTACATTAATAGATTAAAGCCCAGTTCAAAAGAAATAAAAAGGGGTTGCACTTTTTTCAGAGGGCAGTAGGTGTGTGGAAGAACTTTCTGAAGGATATGTGCTTTGGACAATTTGTGGAAGAGAAATTAATTGGAAGTTACTTATTAGAATCCAAGAAACCACATCCTTGGAAACATTCAAGTTCAGGTTGGATGGTGCCTGAGCAACCTGATCGAGTTGAAGATGTCCCTGCTTACTGCAGGATTGTTGGACTAGACAGCCTTAAAGGTCCCTTCCAACCCATAAACCATTCTGTGATTTTTATGCTGTGTCTCAGGAAGTCACTAAGCTGAAAATAGTTGGGTGCTGGTTGGTTTTGAGAATGATGTTAATATTTTGCTAGAGACCTTAACATAAAAAGGAAAAGCCTAATAAGCAGTTTTCTAATGAAAGAAGTAATATACCAGGTAATCACAGGATGTGTGTGAGCAGAAGGGGAATATACTCCTATAAAGAAGGCACAAATGATCCGAGAAAGCATAAAGTACTTTAAATAGAGCTGGGAAGCATCATGTAATTAAACCTGTTCCAAAATATTAGGGAAACTGTCAGTTTTACAATAAGCATGTGCTTTAATTAAATTAAATCAGGGGATGCCATTGCTGTGTTTAAATGCATCGTGGACAAAATGCCAGCAAGGGAAGAGAACTAATCAGGCTAAAGAACAATACTGGCACAAGAGCAGGTATGTCTAAAGTGGCCATGTGTGAGTTTAGGCAGAAAACTGGGGAAATATTTCTTGCTGTTTGAGCAACAGAGTTTTGCAGCAGCCCAAGAAATGTAATAGGGTTAGAAATAGTAAAGCTTGGGGGGGGGGGGGGTGGATAATGAGGATGCTCTCAATAGGTAAACTTCTGTAGTTAAGTGACACTTGGAGAAGTCTAGGAAAGGGGTGCAGAGCTTGCTGTGTTCCTTGGAGCTGCTCAAGGCCCCCAGCTGCTACCTGTAGCCTGCTGGGAGGCTCTGCTGTCTGTTTTGTCTCAGCCAGGTTTTGTATAGTTACTTAGCATTTCTCTGTGCCTGTCACTTCCTGAGCATGGCCTTTCAGACAGCGATTTGGATCCCATCCATCCTTCTGTTTTCTGAGCATAGCCATCTTGTGAGGCGCAAACTCTTGCTGTTTAGCCAAAAAATTAGAAAAAGACAGGGTAAGGGATAATGCAGATTTTGGGGTGCTTGTTTGCAAGACCAGAAAATAGAAACAGTGACAGCTGTTAACAGCTTGAACACATTGTTTGTAGTGGTTCCTTACCAAACAAATATGTTAAACCTTGCCCAGTTTTGCCTTATGCTCTTTTTTTCCAAGCTGTTTGTTAATAAAACTAGCAGTGATGATAACATATTGGTTTTCCACAAAGCCAGGTGTAAAACTGTCTTTAAAAAGAATTACCCCTGGTAAAATTCCACTAATTATATTTTAATGTCTTATAACAAAATTTACAGCCCTGTCTCACCATCAACCAAGAAATTTCCATGCTGATATAGTGTATTTATTTGAAGTCTTGCAGTAAAGTTGTCCCAAGTCATACTTTACTTGTGTCCATATAGTACATGGCATCCACAGACAACGCATTCAGGACACAAAAAGAAGTTGTATTTGTTCTCTGAACAAAACAGGACAATTTTCTCCCCTCTCTTTTTTTGTGTGGAGTGAGGGAAGAAGGTGTTTTACCTTTTTACCGTATGGTTAGTGTGTAATCTCTTCATAAATTTACGAGCCGGGTAAGTTAACGGGTTTTTTTTGTTTTGGAAGGTCTGTGTAGCTGAGTTTCTGATCTGAGGTTTAACCTTAGCGTAGCTTTGCAGTGTTGCAGGGGAAATGGCCAGGATTTGGAAGGTAAGTTTAAACCCACACTAATTCTGGTAGGGATGTTTTCTCAAATACTGGGTTTCTAATCTGTTGAGTGCATGAGCTGTTACACAGCAGCAGGGAGAGATGCTACTCTACCAGAACCAGGTTACGAGGTTGAAGGATAGGAGAAGGTTTGTGTATTAGGAACCAGTGTGGTTAGCATGTCAGCAGGTTTATCTAAAATACTTTTCTAGTTGGATTATAGTTCCTTTTATTATTATTTATGTCCATCTTTTACAAGATGTAAGTAATAAAGAAAAAAAAACCCAAACCAACCCCCAAAACCCAACCACCCAAAGCAAGATCACGTACTCTACTGTACTGGAGTGTAGAGGTAGCAGGGAATTAGCTAGCTAAGCAGCACCCAAGAATTAAACTGCTCAGAGCTCTTTTTAGAGCACAATGTGGTGGTTAATGTCAGTGAGTTCAGAGGACCTGAAGGAGGTCTGTTAGGCAGTGATGTGGAGACGCTGTCTGTTCGCGGAACAAGTGTTGAAACAAAATGTGCCTTGGTGTAATAAGATATGAAACTGGAGGTGGGTTTTTCAGTGCTTTGAAATTTAAACTCTTTTGTGTCTTTGAAATCAGTTGATATACTTTGACTTACGCATAGGTGTAAATGTGCAGATGGTGTGTGCTTGGTCTCTCAAGTTGATAGTAAACTGGTAGTTCCATTCAGAAGCTCTTTGGAATCTGTGCAGTATTAGTACTGCGCAGACATAGTAACTCCACATTCTTTACCATTCTGTAAGAAATTATTTGTTTGAATAATGATTATTATGGCTATGTGTAATGTGTGCTGAGAATCACAGTTGATTTATTCTTACTGATACATTTGATATATTTGAAAATCTCAACGCCGCAGAGCTTTTAAGGGAATGTACTAAGGCCCTCTACTGATCATTCTGAGAACAGGGAAGAGGGAAAACTGCCCTGCAATGCTAAAATGCTAGCAAAATGGGCCTTTTTGGAAAAGGGAAGGTAAATGTAGGAAGAGAATAGAACTAAAACCTGTTGTATTTAAACAGGACCATTCCCTAGCGCTATTTTTAGAAAGCCCTAAAATAAACAAATCCAAAACCAAATCCAAAATAACAGTTGCAGCAAAGACGAGTTATCCTCTTCTGAGATGATGTAAAAGAAAATCCGTTAAAATCAAATTTGCAAAATACCCTATCCCAATGCCTTTTTATTCTTGTATTTTTAAAATACCTATTTAAAATCTAGGCATTGGCAAGTTCCCGATAGTAACACTTGTCAAATCTTCTTTGAAGTTTTAAGAGTCAATTTAGGAAGCCTTTTACCATCAGGTAATCAGGCGATCTGAGTACAAGTACTTAGTTTATATGAATAATTCTGAGAAGCTACTTGAAAGTGTCATGTCTGTGAGCACTGCTTACCATCAGTTTCTCCCTCATTTTTGAGTGTGGGTAATGTCAGGAAATGTTTTGTGATTTTTTGACAAGTGCTTGATTATGACATAAGTTACTGAGTCTCGAGCTATTTATTTGAAATTGATCCCCTATCATGGTATCTTCTTGAATACTATGCATTTCTGTCTGTTAATATTTTAGTTCAGTCAAAGCAGTTACTGCACCAAGCTTCTGTATGCTTGAAGCTTCTTAAACGCTGATTAATAAGTCATGTCAGTTCTTTTTGAGCTAATCTGTATTTGCAGGGCTTAGAAAATATGAAATGTCAAGGAAGCATCAGAATTTTCAGAGGTGGACCACTACAAGAACAGTACAAAACACTAACATGAGAAATGATACAACAAATACTGCATCAAAGTGAAACCAGGGAGGGATTTTAGGAGAAAAAAAGTATCACAGTGGCCTTTATGCTTCTGAAGTCCATGCTATTGTTATTCCTACTCCAAAATGTCAAAAGGAATTTTTTTTTTAACATTCCGTTTGAAAATGTCTCTACATTAGCTTGATACTAGTGCAACATTTAGTGGTTCATCAACCTCCTTCCAGAACTCTGGTCCTCATAGCCTCCTCACAACAATCTTCATCTTGCCTAAACCTTCTTTTTCCTCCAAAATAAGGCAACTTCATCTAAACTAGGTTTGAGAGCAATCCCTGGTCTATACTGTCCCCAAAACTGTGCTACCCAAACCTTTGGCAAAGTCGTTTTTGGCCCAGGCTGCAAAAAGGTTGGTGAGAGTTAGACAAATAGACAAGCTAGACAGCCCTGGCCAGTGGCCTCATGTTTTGCCAGGCTGTGTATATTTGCTGGTATAGGTGCAGCTGTGGAGTCACAGAGCTTATTCTCGGTGTTTTCCAGATTCCTATTGTTGTTTTCAATGATGTCAAAGACTGATTGTTGCAAATTTGGCAGCTCTTGTCTGACTTATCTCATACTAGAACAGGGATAAAAGTGCACAACCGTAAATTCAATAGCAGAGAAATGGCTAAAAAGCATCATTAGGTTCCAGCCTAATAGCAGAGTCCTGCAGGGCCTTGGTACTCACAGATAAGTGAATGTAGCATGCGTGTCTAAACACAAACATGGGAGAAACAGTAAGACAGGAAGAAAATAGAAAAGTGTGTATGATAGTATAGGATTGTGTTCCTCGGTGTATTGGAAGGCACTTGAACACTGCTACACTCCAAAGGGCTGGAGACACACAAGATCCCCAGGATAAAGGGTTTTGTGAAGTGTTTTTCTTGGTAATGAAACCAACAAAAGTGAGTTTTGTAAAGTCTTTGTATATTATTGCTGAGTGTATCCATAACAGCAGAACTTGTAATTTTGAGTTCACTGCTCTTTAGCTCTCTTCCTTTTTCACTACTTCTTCTTTTCTTTTCTTGTTTTTCCTCTTAATTTTATTTCCTTAGATCTAACTGGCTAAAACCATGCTGTGGGAGACGAGCATCTGTGTGGCAGGTATTTTTGCTCAGTGCAAGTCTCAACAGTTTCCTGGTAGCCTGTGTAGTATTGGTGGTGATTCTTCTGACTCTGGAACTCCTAATAGATATAAAGCTTCTCCAGTGTGAGTAGGAGGATTTTTTTTTTTTTATTTTGATGAAATAAAAGCTTAACTCGCTGGGAGGTTTTTGAAGGGGGGGAGGATGGTGGGGATTTTTTCCCCTACAATTTAAATGATTACTAGGCTAGGTAAGAAATGTGTTTTTGTGGAACCCTGATATAGTGAAGTCAGTCTTTTCCTGATTTTGCTGGCCAAATTCAGCATTGAACAAATTTTCAAAGGATACAAGCAGAGTGTTCACACAGAAATCCACAGGTGTTGTAATTAGCGCTTGAAAAGGTCTGTCCTGTACAGACGTACTCAGAACACACAGAAGAAAGATCATTCGTGCATCATTAATCTCTGATACTTTTCCACACGTCTGTGGATCGACAGAAGCGATGAACTTACCTAGGGTATTTAGTGCTCTCTGTATTGTTAATTTACTTCTACTGAGGTGGGTTGGAACTGAATATATGTTTATCTATCTTGTAATGCACTGAATTGATACAGATTTTCATTCAGCTTTGCGAATACACTGGGAATCAGTAGCTTAAATGGTGTTTTGGTTTATCTGAATTCACTACGCAGGTTCCACAATGGACATTTTAATGCTCTCGTTTTGCTTCCTTATTCGTCTTTTCTTTTCTATTGCTTTTTTCCTCCATTCCCTTTTTTTTGCTTTTATAATATACAAAGCTGATGTTAACACAAGTACCAGCTACATTTTTCCCTACACTAAATGTTGAAGGGCAGCCTCCAGCAACTCAATGCAATCTCAGATATGTTGAAGTGGCAATAATGGGGTTCAGACAGTCCCATAAACGCAAGAATGCATAGCATGAAAGCATGGTCTCTTACCTTCTATGGCAACTTTAAACTGAGCAAACAAACTTTTTATTCTGTTAAGTCCTTTTATTTTTATGATTTGTCAGTTGATATTAGTGGAATTAGATTTCACTGTAAAGATTTAGGCATTGCAATTGTATCAAGAACACTTTAGGGGATTCTGTTGATAATTGCAGCTGTTTTATAAAACCTGTACGATGAATAAGTGAATAAGCTGTCTTTCCATACCATTGCCTACCATTTACACCTCTGTCTGTCCCTGCTGCACACACTGTTCTGTACGTGGCCACTCCATTACAGCTGTTATTTTCTGTAGTCTCTGGTGATTTACCATTTTGGATGAGGAAGCCCAGAATTTGGACAAGTCTGCTGCCTTCAGAAAAAGTCAGGGATAATTATGGATGTAAGTCCTTGAAAACTGAATGAGAAAGAAGCTTTCAATAGTATTTATTGAGGTGCCACATCTTTCTGTTTATGTAGAGAATTGTCCCTTCCTGTAGAGCCAAAGAGTTTAAAAATAGTTTCTGTTGATTTCTCTTAGGTTTTTCACACAGTTTTAGACACTCTTCTCTGGAAGCATCTACTTTCTTGATGTTCATTTTCTGAAGAATCGTGTGAAGAAGGCTTTTATATTAGGGCTCATTCCTCCTCTGCGTGTCTAGTGCACGTCATACTTTAACAGCTCTGCAGCTTACCCCTTGTGTATGACCCATTGATGTTCGGTCGAGCTGTGTCATTTCACTGTTTGGAGGCTGCCCCTGCCTTTACGGATTTCCTCAGCACCTGAGAAAGGATCCATTCTGCTCTGTGTTGCTACTTTGCATTTTAACTAATGCAGCAGCCCATCGAGCTTCTTGCCTTTAAGTTAAAAACCTTTTATTTTGTTTTAAGTGAAGTAAAGGTGGAGCTGATACAGGCATTGCAGTTGTGTCATATGAGGAATGTGTGTCACTTACCTTGAGGTTTCAAAAAGCCGTTAGGCCATAATTATATTTTTCAAAAATGTAATTGCAGTTTTAAATTATTCCTTATTCTGTATCGAATCAGCCAATGCATTAGGATATGTTACAGCACATCACTGCCAATTTTGTTCATAATAATAACTACTAATCCATATTATAGACTGTAATTACTTAGGAAGCCTCCTTTTTATAAAAAAAAACAACTGTTGTTTTCTTTGGCTGTGACATTTTGAGAGCATCATTTTTCTCTCATACTTTTAGTGCCATCTTTGGTTGCACTGCGTACTCTTGCCATACATAAAACTATCAGTGATGGAGACAACATCTGCAAATGTGTAGGTACACACATGAAAAAGATAGAGTCCTTTTAGCATATTTTGGCACAAAGCATACTCATGCCAGAATTAGAAACCCCGGAAAGTTGAAGATATATAATAGGTCTTCTTTTATAGATCTCTGTCCTGTAATCAGCTTATTTAGTCCTATCTGCAAAGCTCTTCACGTGCATTAACAAAATAACATCTCAATACCTCATGATTTTTTGCAAATGCAGGAATAGATGTAGATGATTAAGTCGCTTGCACCTAATTTCAAAAAAAGGGGATCATGGCACATTCCAGACCCCCCTCCTCAGAAATATAGACCATACTGTCCCTTCCTTGTCTTCAGTAGTTTTGTGATAAAGCAACTTGGGAAATCATCTTAGTATTGCCCTCCTGCAATCAACTGCAGCAGGTGTGTCTGTAAAAGGCAGCAGGCCTTCCTGAAAACTGTGATGCTAGAAAGCTCCACTCCGGTCCATTGGTTGCTGCATCAGGGCCCTGGCTGAGCCCATGCATAGCTGAGCAAAGAAAACACACATTGTGGTGCAGCAATGCCTTGGTAAGAACATGTTCAGGGCTTGCCCAGGCCATGCCACGAGCATCCACTCTCCACTCCTTGCAGAAGCACCGTAGTTAGTATCTGCCAGGAAATCATCATCATCAACATCTACCAAAAGCAAGCACTGGTCGTACAGGCTTCTGTAATGGCCACTCAGGGTCTGCCAGGATTTATTCTTCATCTGTCCCCTCCTGGGTATACATTTTGAGGAAGTGGAAAAGAGAGGGAGGAGATAGACTGAGTTTGGCTGTGCACCACATTTTATACTGAACCATCTTCTTCATGACTAAAAAGCATCTGTGTTTGCATTCAGTTCTTCCCCATAGCACCAGAGAAGTAAAAAGTGAAATAAAGCAGAACTTCTTGGCTTATAGCTACAATTTTGGGGGGAAAAGGGTTATAAATTCAATAAATGTGAAATTCTGTTCCAGATAAAAGTGGATTCTGAATAGCTTAAATGCTTTGCCTCCCACTGAATCCTAGTGATATATCTGACCCACCACAGAGCAGGGATGAGCACCTCCTGGAGAAGACCCTTCTGTTTTTTTGTAGCTTTTCACTGCATTTTCAAAAAGGAGTGGTTTGAAGAGGCAAATATCCAGGTTCAGTGCATGGGCAAGTGATTGAGCTCTTGCACAAAAAACATCTTGCTTGGAAGGCTTTTTCAAATTTCCTGCTTTACGGCAGTTTAATTGCACACTCTCTGGCAGCATATCCAGCACTGCTACAGTTACTGCAGCATCAGAAGTGAGGTTTCTTTCCAAATTCATGGTTGCTCTATCTGTTCTGTCCACTAAGGGGCAGCTGAAGCCTTGTATGTCAATCGACAGCTGTTTGAAAAATAGCTTGTAAGTGGTTTCCATTTCTTGTTCTTTATGCCACCCTATAAAGTGGGAAAGTTAAATATATTGTATTTTGCCCGTTTGCTTCAACTTTAAGTAGTTTGTCTGCTGCACTACAGGAAACCATCTCTCATTGAGCCTCAGATGAGGCTCAGCTATGAGAATTCCAGTGGCAGCCCATGCTAATAGTTTTCTTTGTATTCTGCTTTCTTCCTACATCCCTCCCATTTGCATTTTAATCAGTTTTCATTTTAAAATAATACACTTTATTTAGCACATCTAATGTGTTCTTGGGACATGCCACAGTCTTGCTTCTCTATGCACGCTGTTATTGATCACCCTAAACTTTACTGTTACCCAGTAATGCTTTAAACTGCAAGACTATTTGAAACTGCTGTAGGGAGGATGGACTCACAAATACCCTGAAGAGAATTTTTTTTCTATTAATTCCTTTATTCTGAACTAGAGCACATTTGACCCTCAGAGCAGTAGTTGCCAGAAGTTCAGATACTGGACCCTTTCAGCTTCCTGCTTTGTTTTGTCAGCAATGAAGGAAACTTTGATACCAGAATTCAAGTTGAACTTACTTATTGAGGAACAAGGCATTCATTTAAGCCCATGAAGACAACCCCTGTCAAAGAGCTTCTTACGTAGTCTTGCAGTAAACTCATTTATCGGAGTTTATTTAATTTTACTTACAAGCTAAATAAGTTGAATCAAATGAAAGCCTGATGTAGTGCCAGTGAGTGTCCGTGTTAGGCTTTGGTACTCTGTGAAATCATACTTTTAATGAATTCAGATACATTTTTCAGAGTGTTCCTGCCAGTCAGTTCCTGAAAGGACTTTTGTTCAAAGTCATTCTACTTTGAAGGTGGAATGACTACCTCAACAATCTCAATGCCTGAAGAGTACCTGTATGGGAAGTTAGTGTGTAGAATCCAGAGTTTTATAAGTTACTATTTTAGCTTACCCTTTACAGGCTTCTTTTCATGGAGGAGTTTGAAATGAAGTGAACATAAGTGATTTTAATAGCCACTATCTTTCCAAAAAAAGAATGCTTGTAGCGGAAATTTTGTGGTTTAGCTAATTACTTAAACTGGAATTTTATTTAATTTGCTATAACTTTCTTGAGTGTTCTTGTAGCAGCTAGCTTAAAGACAAGGCTGTCCAGGACAGCCATGTCTTGTGAAACACTGTTCAAAACTAGTCGTTACGTTTGTTGTACAAGTAAAATTACTGATATTTCACAAATTCCTTAAAATTAGTATGTTAAGATTTTATCTTAATAATTAAGTTACACTCGTTCTTTCTGTTGCTGCTGTTGCTATGGCTTCCCTAGAGTCAAACTGGACTCTGAGGAGAATGGGATCCTGACCCAGTCACAGCTGTTCATTCCACATCTGGAGAGCTGTATGAAAGTCTGCCTGCCTGTGTTATTTATTTAGATGAAGTAAATGTATTCTGGAGCCCATTTTGAGCAGTAGTTTTTAAGCACCTGTTCCAGACTGATACTCTGAGCTGAGTTGTCAAAGGCTGAATATGAGGAATAATGTGGGGATAGTAGAGCATTCTGTTTCCTTACAAAAGTCTAACTCAGGATTTAGTCTCACATCTTCTACTAAAGCAGTGCATGGAGTGAGAGTGTGGAGCAGTGACGGACCATCAAAGGCCTAAAACGTGTCATTGCTTACCAGCTTTCTTCTCTGTCAGAGGTCCAGTGAAGAGCTCTCACAGTTGATAATGTGCTGGCCTGAATTAGGGTGAGCAGCTGACAGGTCTGGAGTTCCACATCCCATTACATCCCATCCCCTTTCTGATACTTCCCTTGCAAAATTTAGGAAATAAGGCTTCACCCATAAGTAAGTTGTAGCAGCACTAATTATATTAAACGTGAGTTACATTCTGCTACTATAATGATGCTTCATTGTATTGTGTTAATTGCAGTTTCAAGTGCTTCACAGTTTGCAGGAATAATTCACTGGATCAGCCTAGTCATCCTGTCTGTTTTCTTTTCAGAGGTATGTATAAACCAAGTCTTTCACCACGTACAGAACTGCAAAGTATTTTTATGCTGTCACTGGAATTAGCAACAGTTTATCAGTAACTTGACTGAATAAATGTAGTGCAGTGTACTTTAAGGAACAAACAAAAAGAGGAAAAAAATTAACAATTACTGCTCCTACTCAGCAAACTGAAACCTCTTTTTTAGATTAGTGCTCTTTGTCAGTTGCCCAGAATTGGGAAGGAAACATGGAAGATCCTGTCTTAAATGTTATAATTGTAGAACTACAAAAAGAAATATCATCCCCAAATCACAACAGGCACAGAACAGGACTCGTTTCATCCATTTATTCTTGCAGAAATCCTGTCTATGTCACTGGGTATCAGGATAAGACATATTTTTCAGGAATAAAGATGTTTTTTACAGGTGTTTTTTTACAAAAAAGATCTGTTTTAAGAATGGAATTACCTCCCTCAGAATTTATGTAGGTGTTTAGATGTTCTAGGTTGCTGCATGTAGACACAGGAAGAGAATGAAACAAATGGTGAATTTCTTTGCAAAAATTTGTATGAATGTATGCATTGGAAAAGGCTGTGGTTGTGATACCACAAATGACCAAATGGGAATAATCTGTTATAGTTTTCAGCTTGATTCCAAAAAGAAGTCACTGATATTGAGATGTGTAGACTACTCCTGAAATAACCCAACATATTTTTAAGGCTATTTTTCCAGATCTTAATGTGTTACTTGTCACAAAAAAACACACCATTTTGTGTTCATTAAGTGGCAAGACAGCTTGGACTTAAAAAATTTTGAAATATTTTTTTCTAGTTCCACAGGGAACTAGTATTATCATCGAAACAGAAGTTAAAGTCTTCACTCTGAGCTAAATTTAGGTGAAGGTTAAAAAAAAAAAAAAATGAAAAAACCAGAAAGTTGTGATATGTGCAAATGATTTTATAGTTCACATACTCACCATATTATACCACTGCTTACCTCCATGGTTCTGGTAATAAAATACACTTATTTACATGTATCACTTTGTATTTCTGCTCGTAACAGGAATTTTCTAGCTGGTGTTGCCAGTGAGTACTTTCTGAAGGATTCCTTGATAACAGGCAGGGTCTCGAGCTTGCTTTCCTTTCTAAATTGCACATCGTAGTTCTTGGAGACTCAGGTTTGCTTGATAGAGCCCGCTACCTGTAAAGAAATACTTTCCCCTCTCCCCCTGAATCTTTTTTCAACGGGGATTAGCAGCCTGGAACTTCCCAAGAGGATCACTTGTAACTCCGGTGCTTGCAGCGTGGCTGCACGTGCATGCTCACCTGATCTTCATAGCTCCCTCGAGCTTGTTTCACAGAAACAGTCTTCTTTGGCCCTGAATTTCCTTCTGCTGGGTCCCGTCTCCAGTAGCGATTTCATTCACTTGTAGTGCCAGCTGCTCCTCTCAGACCCTGATGCAGTGCCTTGCTCCTCTGTCCCTTCCAGCTCAGGTCTTATGCTGGCTCTTTCAGTGGGCTGGTTGTGGCAGTGCAGACACAGCCGCGAGGCCAGCACTCATCTGTCTCAAGCAAGAAATTAGTTGTTTTAGTTCTGTTGAGACAGAGAACCCACGTAAGTGGGTGAACTGGGTGTTTTGCAGGAAAACAATAACCAAAATACTTCACAGAGCCATAACTGGCTGCGTGACTCACCAGCCACGATTTGGATCCGTATTGGCCTTTCTCCTTCGCTCTGTATTTGGAATTACTTTTCTTTGTTTGTTTGCTGTTCTCATTTTTACCAACCTCTTACCACTCACTTTAATATCTGTTTCTGTCTTCCTTCACCTAGTTGATCATGGTTTGAATTTACACCAAGGGAAAGCAAGGGCACAAGGCAGCCATGCGAGGTGCGTGGAGGAGGGTAGATTTTCAGATATAGGTTCATTTGGCAGCTCAGGGTCCCTGACTGAGTTAAAGCAACTGAGGAAGCTCCACAGAGCAACTGGATGTGCTTGAAAAGGCCACGGATCTGGAAGAGAACAAAGGTGTACCTTTCCTGTTGGGTTTGCTGGGGCTGGCCTTGTACCAGGGTGGTTTGGTAAGCAACAGCACACCCATTTGAGTTAAAATGCATCTCATTTGAGGAACAAAGGGTTTAATTTTGTTCTCATCCAAATAAAAAGCTTGGATTTTGCAAGCAGTTATGAAATACTGCAAAAATTGCAGATCACAAATTATTTTTTTTCATCCATCTTAATTTTATTTACTCTTTTGGTGCCTTCAGAGGACTTATTGCCCTCTTGTTCCCAATACCATGAGTCATTTGTCTTTGTTTGGAATTATTTTTTGAGAAGATTGTGTGTTACAGTGAGATTTTGCAGTCTATGGCTATTCATGCCAGGATGATTTTCCAGAGATGAGCGGGTTTAATTAGTTTGCTTGGATACAACAGGCAATTGCTGAGGATTGATTAGTCCTTCAGCCAATGCCTTTTTCCTCAAGGCAAGTTTTCATGGTTTCTGGTGTTCAGGAAGGGTTGTTTCCGTAGCAAGTACCATGTCCCAAATTTAGATGTTTATTGTTTATTCTGTAGTTTGGTTCCCATTAGTTGTAGGTGTGGATACATAACTCCAGAAAAGCCTCATCTCAGAGGGCAAAATAATACAAAGACATTAAAAATCAGAAGACTTTCAGCACAAAACTGATTAAAAGCTGGTGCTATAAAGGCATTGCAAGTAATTACAGTCCTATCATGTTGGAGTTAAGCTGGCACTGGCTTTCTGCTTGGTTAAAATGAAGGGGACAAACATGCCAGCAGCTGGCAAATGCCAGCAGAGCAGCTGCCAACAAAATTAAGTAGCTACCCTCACAGCATATTCCTGCTCTCTCTATGCTTGTGTTATAGGCACAAGCCTTGAAGGAAGTTATTGTATTCTGGTAATTTTATATTCTCTTTCACTGGCTGTGACTGTCCAACATTGAATATCTTAATTCAAGTGGAGTGCACATCAGCTCTGTTTTCTTTTTTTTCCAAATATTTGAACAGGATTTACTAGTGGTGTGATGATTGTGTGTGTTTGTCTCTGTTTACATGCATCACTATGATTTGTCTGTGCACCAAATGTTACCCAGATGTTAAGACAGAAGAGAAAGACACTGGGGGGAAACTGCAGTACCAACAGCAAGGCAAGGCCGGGGTTACACCCTGTCAAGAGGGCAAATTCAGCCTTGGTAATAGTTGGCTGAGAAAAGGAAGATGGGGAAAGTCACAGTGCTTTGGTATGTGGATTGGAGTCTGCTTATATTTAAATAGTTTTATCACACTGCCTCAAATATTTGATTCTGTAGCCATTGTTCAGTTCTGCTTTTCCACTCAGATTGATGAGACTGTTTGCGTGCAAGAATTGAATACTTTGATATTAGTTGTTTGCATCACTCTATAAGTGCTTCAGTCATCAAGCACTCAGGCATTCTGCTAGCTTTCAGCACTTCTGTGTTTCCTTGGGGGTGACCGAGTCTTCTGATGTGCTTAAAGTTAGGCAGTTGTGGAACTGCGACTTTTTTCCTGCATCTGTCTCCACGAGACAAGTTCTCAAATAGAATAGAGTAAGTCTGAGGTCCCAGCTGATAAAGGATTTGTTTCATTAGCTATGGCTCACAGGTTTGTTTTAGATTTTTAGGAAGGGAAAAAAACCCCTATGACTTACCTCATGCTATATGTGAAAATGAAATGTTCATAGTAGTCTGACACTTTACACCTTGTTTAGTAGCAGTCCTTGGAAGGAATAAAACTTCCTAAGGAAAACCCTACTAGTAGGGTTCTGTTAAAAAGGAACAACATCCTAGGTGATAGAACTAAAAGAAAATAATATCCTTTCCGTATGGATTGTTCATAACAAATTCATAACTTCATGTTCAAGAAATCAGTTGTGTTACTTCTGTTACATTCGTTGTCAGCTCCAAACAGCTGAGTAGAAAGGTAATACTCTTTTAGTCATTCTATAATTATTCCATAAGATGAGGCTTCTTTTGAGTGTTTGCCTTCATTCCATGTACACAGACGTTTCTCATGGTGCACAAATGCACTGCTTGCTGGCTGTGTATGTTTTGATTTTTAAGGGAGTTAATTAGAGAGGATCTAGGAACAAAGATATGGGGGTTATATGCTAGTATCATTTATGAAAGTAAACTTAAGCTTCCTTCTTTGCTAGTATGTAAAAAATTAAACATTTAATATACAGTGAAATTTCTTTTCGAACCACTTTTCTTGCTTCACAAAAAGTAGGCACCAGGGAAAGTGTTTCTATAGAAGTCTAGGAATTTAGCTTTACACTTTCCTGAAATGCCAGTCTGCCCATTTCATTTCCAGGAATGTGCCTGACTTATGTGGTGTTTGCTCTCAGTGCTTCATCTGTGCTTCCATCTGTTGATACTGACAGCATCTTCTACATTGTGCATTTCAAAGTTGAGAATTAGACTGCCTGTAATCATGCTGAGAGGGAGGTTCTGATGCAGGCTGCTTAACACCAGTTTTCTATCCAATCTGCGTTTACCTCGTGGTAATATACTGTGTCTCTCAGAAGCCATTTGTCTTCCTGAAAAGCTCTTTTAAATCTCTCCAGAGCTGTCAGTTTAATTTTTTTTTTTTCATATTCTAAAAACAAATGTTGTGGGAGGACATAAAAACTATAACTGCAATGCTTATGCAAAGGTGCGTCTGGAGACTCTGTGATACCATAATGGTGTTAGTGGTAGTCGTTGAAAGAACGTGTTGTGTTCATGTCTGTTAATGTCACCAGGCTTTTGGAGTTGTTTCTGTGTGGCCACAGTTGCTCTCAGAGGCACAGCAGTACGTGGGGAGTGGTTTGTGCTGGGTAGTATGTAGGGGGAGGTCAGCAGTTACACATTTCCTCTCAGAGCCTTGGCTGAAGTGAAGCCGTATGAGGAGGACGTCTTGGTTTGAAGATGCTGCGTGTCCCTCCATGTGCTGGTGGCCTGGGGACAGTGTGCACTAGAGCTGCCAATGCAGTACCACAGGACTGGCACACCATAAGGTGGCAAAAGAAGACTCTTTTAAGTAGCAAATGAGCTAAGGCCTCTGTGGAGTTACCCAAACTATAAATTACAGATTGGGTACGAGTTGTTCTTTCTGGGAAAGATTTCAATAAATATTTGGTCTTAGGAGGTAGATCCAAAAGGCAGAAGCTTACTCTTCAGAGTTCCTGTACAAACCAGAGGTAAAGATCCTTTACAACAGACATTAATTTTGTGGGAGTGGAAGGAAGGGCTCTTCTGACAACACCCTTTCTACCCCACTCCTCTTGCTGGTGCAATTACTGCCCCATCTCAAAATGCCGAGTTAGCTAAACCTGGTGGGGCAACTTTACCTTCTGTGCTGCTTCCTTTTGAGTTCTGTACACTACAGATTAATTTGGCACAGTGAAGCACTGGATAGTAAATTGTATGTTAACAGTGCAAGCAAAAAGGTATTTCAAATTACAGAATGTACAGCTGACAAATGTAGTTAGCTCCTGCAGATGGTGGGAATTCACACGGCTGGCTCAGCAAAGGACTTGGCCAGGTTTCCCTGCAAAACTAGAGAGAAAACCGGCAGCGTCACACAGTTCTTCATAAACTTTCCTTCAGACAGCTAATGTTGTGCAGACTGCTGTGTCACCAAGGGACACTGTCAACTTTGAAATTACATTTCTGTCTGAAAAATTGTTTAAATTTTCACTTTTATTTGGCTTTACTCAAAGAAGTTAATGGAAATGTTGAGTCATTTACATTTTGTTACTGCATTGGATAGACTTTTGTGTAATAATATAGCTTTTCTTAAAAAAACAAAAATATATTTCTGATATAACTAAAAATGTATATCTTAGTTAAGAACTTTCTAATTAAAGTATTTCCAGTGAAGAAATGTTGAAGCATTCTTTTTCAAGTACAAAAAAACCAAGCTGATAGTGGCCTTTCACAGAAAAGGGCACACAGTGATATTTAATGTTTGCTTTCAAATCTATGTCCAAAAATGCAGAATGCCTGTAGTGTAATGCAAAACCATGTGTGTGCATTTGCTACAGTGCTGAAAAATGCCTGCACAGCAGTAGGAAGTAGTAGCGCTACTCCATTTTTTCCCTACTTCTTGTAGATTCTTGTGTCTATGAATGCTAGAGTTGTGACTAACGTTTATGTTTTGTCTGTGATGAACTACTGCAACTGCAGTTGCAGTTCTCTTTTAATTCCTACACATTTTTCAGTTTGGTCCATGTACAGTGCGTAGGAAGTTTCCTGGATTATTGATTTCGGTCTCTTTTTCAGATTCTGCTACAAGTTTTCATTTTTTAAAGACAAAGTACACAATCAAATGCAATACGCATTTGTTTGAAAGATGGTTTTGGTTGATTAGGAAAAATACTAAAATGTTGTTTATAAGTAGCACCAATAGTTAGTCAGTCTATATTTGTATTTGTTATATTTGTTATATTGAACAGCCAGGGAGACGTGCGTAAGTGAAGTCCAGATTTGCTTTGTTCAGACTCCTCTGGCTAAGAGTGAAGAGAGCAGTGGTGGATGTGATGTCATAGTTTGTATGAACTGATAGAGAACAGAGAAAGCCAAACCTAGTCTGGAGTTGCTGCTAGACTAGCAAGCAAGCACTAGGCTTACAGCATCTGTCTCTCCAAATGTGAGCAGTCTGCCATGTGTTCCTGGTACTGTCTTGGGGTGCCCAGTTCCCCAGGGCACCAAGGAAAAGCTGCCTTCCATGGCTTTTGTAACTTTGGTAGTGGGGTAGGGTTTTTTCTTAAGAGTGATGAGCTGGCAGATAATGCTCAACCCTCAGTTGAGCCCAGTTTGTTCTGAAGAGTGTATGTCTCACATCGGAACTGGGTTTGTTCCAGCCTCGCGATCTCCCTAGCTCTAGCTGACAGCAAAGATGGTGATCATCAAGGCATGTTTTGTGAGGAAGAGACCTATCTTCCAGAGGTAGCACCAACAACTGCTACTGCATTAAACATCTGCTGAGTAGACTTCCAGTCACTGCTGACTTGTGCTGATTTGCCCCAGCAGACTGAAAATGAAAACATTTGTGCTAGCTACCAGCCTTTGGAGCTGCTCAGACCCATTAATATGACAGTAGCACAGCCTGATTTAAACACTGCAGCGAGGAATTAAAAAGGCAGAAAGGAAAATCCTTTTTTTATGTTCCCTCAACAGCCCCTTGTTAAATCATATTTAGGGTTCTGAGAGAGTGCTTCTGCTTTATTTGGCTAGATATGCCTTATTATTTCATTGAAAATATCTTTGTACACACCTGTCCAAAGAAAGATTTCCACCATCAGTTACTGTAAACAAGTTGAGTGTGAGCCATCCTCTAGTTAGTTGCTCTTTGACCTAGCACTTCATAAATGCTGCCTAAGCATAGGAGCAAATGAGCCAGACTTCTCTGTGCTGCCGACAGGATTGCTTCAGGCAGGGAAGCATCCAGGGCTTTGAAGAGGGCATGGCTTTTCCTCGTGCATTTCCCAGTGGTTGCCTGCTATGGACCGTGCTGTGAACCCTGGGTTAGCTTATGTAGCCAAAACTACAGGCTCATTAAGAACTGGGGCCGTGCGCTTGTATCACATCACATCAGGCTGGCAAATTTGGAATCGTTAAGGGATTTGAGGAGCTTCTGGTGTTCATCTTTTTGTCCATTGAAAAACCTTGAACATATAGTCTGATAGGAGGCTGCTGTGAACAGCCCTATCCAATGCTGCGTTTGTAAAATGCTGTGGAAGTAAAAATGTGCTTTTTTAGGGCATAGACCAGCCACATTAGCAGTTCTTGGTGTCAGTGTAGAGTCTAAAATCTTTTGTAGAGGGAAGAGCACACTGCATTTTCTCTTCTGGCTGGTGAGTCCCTTCTTAGCCAGACTTGGCCAATGTCATATAGGCCATTTCTGAGTAAGCATTGGCTGGTTCACTTTTCTGCTCATTGATGGAATGAGGCTGGGCTCTGAAAGCACTGTATCACCCACAGCAATGTCTCCCTCTGCAAAACAGGATTAAGTGCTGTTATCCAGGTTTGGAGTGCCAAGATAGAGCTCAGCAGAGTCATCCTGGGCCAAGTGAGGCAAAGGGGCTCATAGAGTTTGGCAAAACCATGCATAGGGACAGGATTGTTGCTCCAATGTTGTTCTGCTATTAGTTAGTGCTGGTGCATTTGGCATAAATTCAGAGTTGGTTGGGATTTAATATATTTGTGTTTGTAATAAAGAGGAGACACATACTCATCACAGTCACTTACTGTTTTCTGCACAGTTCTTGGCACAGTTACCCCTCGCACACAGGCCTGCCCAGCTCTCGGTCGTTAGTACTGTTCTGTAATAGAGAAAGTCGCATTTTGATCTTCTTGCAAGGCACGCAGCAGCAATTAGACTCTTCATGTCTGTAGTGTCTGTCAAGATCTGACCTTGATGTTACTATTGGCAGAAAACATCCCTACTAGTTATGCTTTTATGTCAATTCAATTTCAATCATTAGTTGGCAGATTGTTGTTTTTTTTTCCTAATTGCATCTTCTGAAATCTGGTTTAAAAATTAGGATAGATGCCATTGGATTTTTTTAATAGGAATTCACCATTGGTTCATTCTGTGTTCTTTTTTATTCCTCTTTTCTAGCTACTTACAGCTGTTTTGCTTAATAGAGGAGGATCACAGAGATGATCCTATGACTTTCTGGGATTTTATAATAAGGCAACAGCCCTGTACTGCAGAGGGGGAAAATAAGAGCCTCTACTCTTTAAATTGATGAAATGTCAGTGTCTTTAGGCATCAAGAGCGGGCAATGCCTCTTTCTTTTCTTAGAAAATAGTAAGCACTGGCATATCAGAGATAGCAAGAAAAAAAAATCTTCCCTCATTCCTACTGAAGGGGCCCCACAGTGGTTCTTATATAGGCTTGGGTCAGGGGCGTGAGAAGGGTTGGTAATCTAAATCTCAAAAGTATTAAAAGGGCAATTTTGGGAGGATGGAAATACTGATGAACATTTGAAATTAGAGCTTGTTTATGGAAGCTTCATTGAGTCAATATAGTGGTTGGAAAGCAATGCCTGCTTTTATAATACAAAAGTGTAGCTATATATAGATACTTATTATTCAGAAGAAAGACATAATGCTTAAATATGACAAAAATGTTTCCCTAAATAGACGAAGGACTAAATGTTTATTTAAAATTACAATAACATCCATCATTTTTTTTCCCCCCCAATCTATTTTACTAGACTATTTTGAGGATTGTGGTCCTTGGCATATGGGATTACATTGAAAACAAAATAGAGGTAAGCACTCTTACTCTTTGTACTGTTCTCCAGGCAGGTGCAGTAAGAATATTAAGAACCGCTTTGGGTGGCTTTGTTATAGACCTGATGCAATAGAGTATCTTTTAACTTGGATAAATATGCACATTCCTCTCCTTATATGCACCTATGCATACCTGTGTGATGCAGACCCTCTTTCTGCGCGAGGCCCATAAGAGTGTGATATCTGGAAAAATTTTATTAAGGGAGAGATTGGCTGGGTTTTGCTCTATGTGTCCATTTATTTTGTTGTCAGAGCTGTACTAGGCCAGCTGTTGATACTGCTGCTCTGAGCAATACAAGTGAAAATTGTCATGTGAGTTGTGTAACCCCATTCCCGTAATGATGCTGAAATTAGAACTGGTTGAAAAATTGTGTGTAGTTTTCTGATAGAAAATACTGCTTTGGCAAACCCTTCAATTCTATTGTGAAATTATTTTTAATTAAATTGAGTTATGATAAACACTGTAATTTGTACTTCCTATTAAAAATCAGGTTGAATATGCATACTGTTGCAGAGGCAAATATGGAAATGCATGTGTTATAAGTAATACGTAATCCCAATTTGAGCAGAAATCTGGAGATCAGGAAAATTAAAAGCTCTTTCTTGATGTTGTCTGATGAACTAATGCTGCACAGGATGCACCGGAAAAAAAATCTAGGTGTTCTTGGAGCTTAAGTGACTCTACAGGCTTGCACGTTTTTATAATGAAGTAAACTTTTTAACTTATTTCACTAAGAAACTGAAGTGAAAATTAAATTATTGATGCAGAGACTCTTGTTATTGGGGGTCAATGCGGCAGTTTCTCACCATTTGTTTTGGTAATATGGAATGGAATGTTACTGTTCACTACCCATCAAATGGTGGCAGTAAGAAGTGTTTCTTTTCAATACACTGAATTGTTATGCACAACTCTGAATGTGTGGTGCTCATAAAATCTATGCCCTGCCTCCTTGTGCAAACCATTAATCAGTGGTCTTTGGCAGCTGGGAAGGTTCTCAGTAGGAATGAGAACGTGGTATTCTGTTCTACACGGCTAGGTGAGTGTAGGGCAGACACAGCAGTATTGCCAGTTTGCTCTGAAATGTATTTACTCACACATTTCTGTCCAATTCTTGGCACAATTGCCTTTTCTGATCTAATCCCGATGCAACTAATGTCATACAAATCATTCTGAATAGTCCCAGTTGTCAAAACCCTTGAAAACCTATCTGCCCAAGAAAGGGGAGAGCAGGGAGTCTTTCTGTCTTGGTGCATGGCTGTTCCCACACACGTTGCATAGTCGGGACATGGCCAAGAGCCATCAACTCTCTTTGCTCCATCTTTTTCTACTTGTCTTCTTGATCTCTTCATTTAGACAGTAAGATCTGTGGGCAGGGACTGTGTGCTTTTTTGTGATGACTTTATGCCAAGTAACAGGTAATAAATAGCAATGATAATAAAACTCTTTGGCTGTAATAGCAGTTAGACTATCACTTCTGCTTGGGGATTTTGGCCAGTAATTCCAAATACCTTTCTCCCTGCCCTCCCACCACAGTTTATCTCTCCTCACCTCATAAAATCCACTAAGGAATTCTGTTGTGCTACCTAAAAAGGATGCGTCCTTTCTGGGGCTTGGCCACCTCTCGTATCCCCTTCAAATATGTACCATAATTGTATTTCTTTTGAGCAAAATGGGAGACCTTCAAGACCCCAAGTAGGAATGGCAGGATAATGATCTTCAGGAAGAATTTGAAAAAAATTATTTCTCTCTTAGGTGTTTGATGGTGCTGTCATAATCTTGTCCCTGGCACCAATGGTGGCCTCAACAGTGGCCAATGGCCCCAGCAGCCCATGGGATGCTATCAGCCTTATTATCACACTACGAATATGGAGAGTGAAGAGGATCATTGATGGTGAGTGGGGATTCAGTTTCTGACTCTAAGAATTACCTGGCAGGCTGGGAAAAAAAGCAATTTAAAAAACATTAAAAGATCGCTTGCCACCACTGTTTCTGTTGTTCTCATTCCTCTTGCATTTCAAAAGCACTGAACAGAAGAGAATTATGGCTCTCATGGAGGGGAGAGTAGATCTCAAGTTCATGGCCGTCTCTCCTGTCCCCTATGAACTTTAATAATTGATTGGTTTGTTTTTCTGTTAGGCACCTTCACATCCTCTGTCCTGTAAAGTAAATGCCCTGACCTGCTTCCAGTCTCTTGCCACCACATTTATTCCCGATCCTGCAATATAAGTGCTTCCAAATTGTTTCTCTGATCTTTGCTGCACCCTCCCCATTTCCATACAGCTTAGCTCTGTCTTGAGGGCTTTCTTTTCCAGGTTCTCGTCTGTGATGCAATTTTTATGTCCTATTCCAGGAGCATTTTCTCACCATGCGGGTTCCGTGCTGAACGTGTGCTGCACAACACAATAACGAAGCCTCTATCAGGGCTGTTTTGCACAGACCTCTTTGGGGAAAAAACAGAGGAGATAAGAAAGCCTCAGCAAGTCAAAGTTGCAGAGAGCAGAACCTGTGGCTGTGCCTGGAAGCAGGAACTCTAGTCTAGGCTACATTGTGTTTAGTGGTTTCAGGCATTGCAGGTTTTGAAGGCAAAGAGGTGGAAAAATTAATAAAGGAAGGGTTACTTTGCTGATATGTGTAAGGTCAGAGTCAAGTTGTTATTTTGGGTTTAGATGCCCAGGAGACTCTGTATTCAGAGTTGAGGAAAACTTACAGGCCTCTGACCGGAGTGTGCAAGAAAAGTTCAGGAGCTTCAGAAATTGAGCATCTTTGCTGATCAGGCTGAGTTTGCCATAGTTACAAGAGGAGCAGAATTTTCAGAGGCATTCAGAAAGCCTATTAAAAACCAGACTGTATCTTGAAAAGCAATAGAAGATAAATGCCCTTTTGTTTTTTTAAAATATCCTTCTTAGTCTGCTGTTTCCATTAAGGACTTATTTTTTACCACAAAGTCTAGGAATTAAATGCTTATGGCTCTGAAATAGTTCTTTTCCTAAGGGAGCAGTGCTATTCAGGTTTGGAGGGGATGGGCCTAACTCTAAACAGAAAATCCTCCTGCCCAGCAATTCAGGAAATCTGTGGTAAACACTGGAAACGATCTGTATTAGTGGAGCAGAAGCTAGCACTCAGGATGCATTTCAGCTCAGCCAGGGAAGCAGAGATCTGACCAAACAAGATCCTGGAACCTGCTGATGACCTGCATTTCGTGTGTTAGAAATCTTGCCCCAGACAAAATACTCCAGTGCTTTTTCTATAAGAAATACTCTAGTTCTCCAGGTGCAAATGAAAGGGGTGATGTTCTTTGGCCTGTAAAGGTCTGTAAAGGTTTTCCCTATGCTAAAAAAATCAGATCACAGCTGGGTTACTTTAAGTGCTTATTTGTGTTTTTCAGCCTATGTCCTTCCAGTGAAAGTGGAGATGGAGATGATGATTCAGCAGTATGAGAAGGCAAAGGTTATTCAAGATGAGCAGCTGGAAAGACTAACCCAGATTTGCCAAGAACAAGGGGTAAAGTTCAGTTCTGTCTTTATTTATGTATAGCTTGTTGTGGCAAATTAAACAGTTTGTGTTCTTTGCTGCAAGCTAAGGTTTGAGAAGCATCACTAGGGCTTCTGTTGTAAGGTGACAGGTCTCAGTTCTGTCCTGCAGCCAGGATATTGACCTCATGCTGTTTGTCAAACAGCAGTTGACTCTCTCTGCTACTGCACTTCTTTTTAAGGTGAGGAGAGCAAATGTGAAGAACAGAAAAATAGTGTTTCCAGTATGTAATTTGTTGAACAGTACAGATGGCTTGGCATAAAACTAAACCATGCAAAAATCATCGCCATTGTTGGAGACTGCAGCTATATTAAGGCTGTATTCCTAGGGAAAGTATATATGCAGCTGAAAGCTAGTGAATCTCCCTGCTTTAAATGCAGAAGGCAGCTTCTCTGTAGGTCAGTGAGAGACTCTTTTGGCACAATCAAAATATTCCAATAGAAGCTTCTAGTTGCTGGAAGCAAGTCAAGATTTAAGACTCTTCCCGGGCCCCAAATGTTCAGTAACTCAGTCTTGAGGTAAGGAAAGGTGAAGCTTAAAATATCTCAATTGAATACATTTGCATAAAAAAAGATATAAAACCTCACTGTTTGGGCACTGAGCCAGGAATTTTTGCAGTTTGTCTCACGTAAATGAGTTCTTGAATAAACCTACTTTAAAGCAGGAACCAGGGATGTGCGTTGAGGCCTGGGCTAAATGAGGCATTCAGGTGACCATCAAACCACAACAGAATGATCCCCTAAGTGACTGACTTCTTCTTTCAATTGTAAGGTTAACTAGGAGGTGTCCAAATAAATCCTGGAGATTTCTAGGTTCACCTCCCACTCACCATTTGTGGTAGGTGCTTTTCAAATGCTGAATAAGGAGAGCTCTAAGTCTGAATGGCTTCATCAGTCAAGAAGTTGAAAGACCTGAGCAGACAGGAGGAGAGGCAGCTTGTTCCAGAACAGGCCAACTGCCCCAAAGGTGCGTAATCTGAAGGAGGGATTTAGATGCTCATCTTTTACCAAGGAACCTAAATACTTCTGAAACCATCAGTATTTAGGTCCTTAAATGGCTTTTTAGATATAGTTGCAGGTCTCCTGGGTGTCAGCCTACGATTCTGCAGTGAGCTCTTAGTGGTGTTAGGGGTTGCCTTGTCTGTGTGATGTATTCAGGAGACCTGTTGACAGTGTGTGTCATTTCGTAACACTTTTTGACAGTCTCACACGTCAAACCATAAGAAATTTCTAATTGACTTTTGTCAAAAAAATAGTTACTTCCAAACTATGTACATATTTTCAGTGGCAAAACTGCCATTCTCCATCACAACTTTGCACAATGATACTAAGTAATTAATGCAGTTGTGAAACAGGGAAATGTGCAGTACACTCCATTTTACAGGGGAGAGATGGTCCTTTGATGAAATGCGTTAGGGAAATCGGCGGTTTCTTCAGTCCTGTTGCAGTATTTCATCTGTCAGACTATGCTATTAGGCTGAAGTTCTTCACCATTATAAATTTGAAATTGTACCCCTTTAGAAAATATATATAATATATATTATCTCTAAGCAATTTTTAGTGTTATTATTTCAAGCCTTTGGCTTGTTATCCCAAGTGGGGTTCAGGAGCAGCTTTTGCCACTCTCCGTGCTGATCCTTGTCCTCCTTCTCTGCATGCCTGGCTTGTAGAACATCTGATCTTAGTAGCCCTGATCCGAGCTCTGATGGTTAGAGCTGTACACCAAACACAAAGAAATACTGCATTGGTAGATGAACAAATCTGTGAAAATGAGCAGGTTCTGTCCTAGCTTTCAAGTGTCATCGGCTGTGGAAAAATATGGTCTATAGAAAAATGACAACATACTGATCCCTCTTATTTTACCACCCTGACTTCCTGCCAAACAAGTGTCTCAGCTGTATAAGGTGAGGTAAATGTACTAATTTGCTACAGTTAGCAACGTAAGACATTGACACAAGTGCTGCATCCTTTCTTTGTAAATTAATAACTTCATGATTCAATCAAGAACAAGTTGTCAGCATTATACACATTAACATTATGTACAGCATCTGGTGGGAAGATGTTTCCTAATGGTCTTTAATATCTAGAATTCTGCCAGGTTTTTGCTTTTCCATTTGATCATCTTTCCTGACCTTCTTAAAGGGTTGCTGGTTCCTGGAGTTGAAGTGAGCATGTCTGGTTTAGAGTGAAGAGTTGCTTACAGTAGTCTGGCTGTTCTCACATCGGACGTGTCGGCGGGGAGGATTCCAGTTTGCCTTGCCTGTGTGGTGGCACCTCTGGCATGATCAGATGGGATAGTTGGGAGCTGCCCACAGGGGCTGACCTGTTGCCCAGGTAGAAAGGATGGGCAGGCCAAATCCCTGCTGTGGGTGCATCTTTGTAACCACACTGATCATTTGCATTTTTTTAATATAATTATAGACAGGGTTGAAAACATCCCTGATAGAAAGATTTCCCAGCATTAGCATTTCTGAGGTCTTTGTGTTCAGTTTCTTATGGCTTTGCCACTTGTTGGGCAATTGGGATTGCAGTTCCCAAGGTCTGGCATCTTCTGCAGATGAAATTATTTTGAAAGTTTCAGACAAAATGATCATTATTTCTGAAGAGGAATTTGAAACAAAAATTAGCCTGTTTTATTCAGGATTTAAAGCAAAAATAATTAAAAAAATAGTTCTTTGAGAAGTCCCTTGTCCTCCTGTTTTGAAGCTCATATTTAACACTTGACAGGCAAAAATGGAGTTCCTGCTTTAAAAAAAAAAAGCACCAAAGATGCAACTTCCCTTCATCTTGTTTTCTGAATTCTGTTTCTTTTGTCAATTGTGTATTTTTTTGGCCAGTGATAGGGTATCACAACTATAAAGTACATTTCCATTCCCAAATGACACTGGAGACATACTTTTACGAATGTGAAAAATCTTTCCAGATGTGATTTTTGGCTAGACGTACATCTGAAAACCAGAATATATTTTATAAATTATAGTTGAACTGACCACCGCTTTGTTCTCTGTAGTACTGAAGCTGTTCAGATTGTTTGCTGTTTTATTTATTCTCCATTGGCCAAGGAAGAAGTCCTTTAAAAGGAGTGGAGCATGAGGGCAGTCAAGGCAGAAAATACTGACAGGGCTGGGATGCCTGTGCAGGACTTCACAAAATGTAAGAAACAGTACATATTGCAGTAACAGGGATTTCTAAAGGTGGGTAAAGGTAAAAGGTAGAAAAGTCTCACTGCAATTACTGACAAAAATATGAACAGAGTATATTGTATACAATATATGTTATATATTGCTGACAGTATTGTTTTATCAGAATAACCTTAATTAAATTGCAAAACAAAGTTCCACAGTTACGTTAACAGTGCAGATTCTAGTCTGGGAAGATTGCTTTCTTCCTCTGGAATCACCTCTAAAGGAATTTCCATTTCTGATAATAGATCTATTGACACGGTATTTTCTGCTTAACTTTCATAAGTCTTTCAGCTGAGCACAGTCTGGCCAAGACTATGTGCTCAGCCTTAGCACAAAAGCTCCTTTTCTGTCAGCTCCTATAGAATTGTTTTTTTCATCATTTTCAGAGCTGCAACAACTGTGGAAGCTATGTATATTTTTTTTTTTATCTTGGAATGTAATTTGTACAACAGCTGCTAGTTTAATGACAGGGCTATTTAGCTGGTAAAATTACCTATCAGAGAAATAACTTATGTTATCCTTTTGCAATAATTTTAATTTATTTCTAACTACTAGTCATTTTCTTGGTGAATGGAAGGCATCCAAGGTCATCCCGTGTTTCATTCTGCCCATAAATCATTAGTTTGCAACTGTCTCCTGATTTTTATTGTTACCAACAATGGCTAAACTAATGGAAATAAACATTGGATTGTATCCCAGTGGCAGATGAGTTTCAGGGCAGGGCATTCTGTACAGACAGCACTAATAGAATTGAGTAGAGTTATTGCTCCTGCATTAGGCACGAGTAAGCTTTTGGCCAAGATGTTTGTTGATCTCTCTGAAACTGTGTCAATCATACTCTGTTCCTAGACCATTAAGGGAAGTGCTCTACAGTGCACTGCTAAGTCCCTTTTTGAGTCTTACATGCGTGTTGTAAAATATCAGATACGATGGGTGGCGTTTTGTAAAACCAGGCATGTAAACTGAGGTATTATCTGGAGCTGTGGGTAGATCTCTGCCTTTTTACCCACTTACAAATAGTCACCAAATGCAATCTTTGAGTGAGGAAGTGCACAGATGTGTCCTGTAGTTCTTTCTGGTTTGTTTCCTGCCAAAATATTGCTAGGTTTGTGCTACAAGAAGATGTGTAACATATTTTGATGCTAAATAAGTTTGGATTTACCGTCAATGAACTTTCTCTTCATGCCTGACAATCCAGTCACTCATTCTTACATGAGACAGTTTGTATCTCCTTTGTTTTAATGATAAGTGTATTTTCACTTTAGTATTACACCTTTATTGCTGTCTTCAGCTCCCTTATCGGAGGGTATAGCCAGGCTCCTCTCAGAAGTGTGCAGTGACAGTATACACGCTTGAACGTGCAAAATTCCTGTTCAATATAAGAACAAACATCTTCACTAGGAGGATTGCAGTATCACAAGGTTGGAAAAGACCTCTGAGATCATCTAGTCCAGATTGTCAGGCACTTCGGCAGATTGCCATGGAGGCTGTGGTATAGACAACCCTGGAGATATTTGAAGCTTGACAGGACAAGCTTTTAGCAACTTGAGCTAGATGAGCTTGCTTTCAGTGGGGTGTTGAGCTAGATGGCCCTCACAGGTCTGTTTCAGCCTACAGTATGCTGTGATTCTGTGAAGCTTTAAAATTTGCTTCTTCCATTGCAAAGAACGTGAGGAACTTATTGATAAAGGAACCCACCTGAAGCTACTAAAATTCATGTAATTAAAAATAATAAATATTGTAGGTGTCCTGGTAAATAATGTCAGTAGCAGCTCCAAACAGACCAGTGCTCAGTTTGTAATTGTCTTGAGTTGGGAGATCATTTACCTTAGTCTGCTTGATCACAGCAAGGTATCTTCCACTCAACATCATGATTTGTCCACGGGCTCTCTGTGGCATTTACAAGGTTCTTAACACAGAACTGATACCCTTGAGTAGGTCTAAATCTAAACTAATCAAAGTGTGTGTATAAGTTTGTATTTTTTTTTCTCTTCTTTCCCCTCATGATATGCATAATATCTATCCTTCCTTACAGACTGAAGGAAATATGGTCTGTAAATATGAAACCTGATTTTCTCAATGCAGCTCTCCTGCAGTATCTGTGGTAGAGAGGCCTAAATCTACAGTCAAGTAGCTACATCAGCTCCCACTGCAAACAGAAATTTCATGTGTTTGACTTGGCCCAGATTTTTTACTTAAAAAGACTGTTATTCTTTATACCTTTCAATGATTTATTTAACCTGCTCTGGACTGCATGACGTGCAGTCAGAGCAATCTCATTAACTCTTTTATACATTAGAACTGCCCGGGGTCAGTGTTCAATATAACCTTCAGTAGATACAAGCATCTACAACGTAATTTGCTCATGCAGTCTCTCACTGAATTACACCCATAAGGAACACCCACTTCTCTTAGGCTTAACCTTTGTTATTAGTGGGTTGGTTTTGGTGGCCAAAACTGTATTCCAGCTTTTACAATACCTTGGGATAATGCTTAAGTAATAATTGGAAACAATCAATATTTAACAGATCTCCTGAGTCAGATGCATGCCTTTAGTGAGCAAAAATCTCTGTTTCTTGCTTAACTTTCCTAGATATTTTATTAAATATCCCTTCATTTTCTTAAATCAATCCTTATGATAAATGGCAGTTTTTCATCCCACACAGTCCCTTTTTGAACCTGCTGGAGACTTAGAGAGTTTGAGTTGGCATTTGGAAGCAGTATATTGAGTTGGGTTTTGCCTCTGTCTTGTGCTCGTGTCTAACAGAGTTATAGTCCTGCGTTTCGGGGGGACGTGATGTATGGATGGATCTCTGTGCCTCAGTAAGGATCAATGTGGGAGTGCAACAAACACCGTTGCTACAATGAATACCCTCTTCTCTGTCAATAAAAAACAGGAGAGTCAAACTCAGTCCTGCCTTTCACTGTTCTAATGACTATGTAAAGGGCAAACATGAGTTGAGTGGGACCTGGAAGCTGACCATCTGAAGTAAGGAAAAGTGGGAGGGAGAGCCCCTGTTAACCAGCTGCAGCTGCTTGGTTTTGTAGGCAACATCAATTTCTGCTGCAGTCTTTGTGAACATCTCTGTGTGCTATTGTTCACCTTGCACATGATGTTGAAGTCCAGAACACTGTGCTGCTTTACAGTACCTAGGAATTCAATCCTCATATCTGCTCTTGAGAGTCTTGTGTTCAGTTCTGGATTTTAGACCACCTGAACTAGATCAGTTGTTAAGAGCCGAAAATGAGACAATCATGTGGATTGTGTTTGCAGCTACCAATAAAAGAGGGTTCACTTACCCCTTGAAAAGTTGCAGGTCCTGCATACACTTCTCATCCTTAGGCATTGGATGAGGGAAGCATTGCACAAGCCAAAAACATCAGGTCTGGGTTTCAGTTTCTGCTTGAATGTGACATTTGTGCCCTCTTCCGAAGCAGGTGCTTCCTCTGCTCCTGTAGGCAGAGCGTGTCGTTCTGTCTTTCAAACATGCGATGGCAGCAGAGCTTCTTCTGTTTCTGACTTTACCAGCCGTAGTCGCTGTTTGTTTGAATCACTGTGGTACTTAATTTTGTCTGTGGATGACAGTTTCTCGTGCCGTCTGGGTGGCTGGGATTCAGCCAAGGTAGTAATTTGTCCCATATACATAGAAAATAAAAGAATTGTTTGGACAAAGTCTGGTCTCTTCCCCCCATTTTTGCCATAGGTTTATTGTCTCAGGAAAGGTCACCTTATATGCTTCCTTTTCCACTTCTATACAGTGCATTTGATTCCCTTCAATCTTTTGATTTGTAGCAGATTCAGACAATCTTTGTCAATGCTTAAGCTGGTTAAATTTGATGTTGTGCAGAAATACAGTTATTGAGCTGATTTTTAGGTGGTTTTATCTATTTGTGTTATAAAATACCTGCCATTTTCTCTCTTCCATGAAAAAAAGAAATCATATCCTGCTTTTAGGCCAGAATTAAGCATTTTAGTGGCAATATTTCTTTTTCTGACACCTAGGAATGTTTTTGAAGCAAGTAGATGTGGTTAGGCAATATTATTTTTAAAAAATATCCAGATTTATTTTTTGCCTATCATGTTTCAATACCTTTCTTCTTTTAAACCAAGGCAGTGCCTGAAAGAGTATCTTTCTGCCTTTTAAAGTGAAATTTAAGATACTTTGGGATTTCTTTTTAGTTCAAGTCAAGAATAAAACCTGAAGTTCTCTGTGTTATGAAGTTGAACTCCAGACAGTCCTTTCACGGCTGAATGACACAGTCACACAGGCACTTCTGGTCTGGCACAGATGCCTTAAGCCTCAGGATGCTTTGGGCTGGCTGGGGAAAGAGTTAGTACTCCCAGTTTGCTACTTCTTCCTAGCTGGTGGGTTGACACAAAAACTACCACCTGGGATCTACCATAGAGGTTTCATTGCAGGAATCAAGGAGCAGAGCTGTATTTTGGCATTTGTTGAGACTACCCAACTGCCAGAGGACCTTTGGTTAAGAGCAGTGGGCATTTCATACAGCCAGCTGTCTGCAGCTGCCAGGCTGCTGTCCACTGATTTCAAGAGAGGAAAAGCAGTGTGCTTTGCTAGATCCCTAGATGAGGCGGTTTGAGTGTGATCTGGAAAGCTTAAACTGCCCTTTTGCTCTCTAGATTTCAGTCTTGCAGTGTACCTTCCAGCTATTGTCCTTCCTTCTGGAAAGTAGATAGTCTCCAGATGTGGCAGTCTGGATTCCCTTCTCTCCTCTTCTTTTCTATTTTTTTTCCTAAAATCTGGAGAAATTCTGTCTTGTTTCCCCTCTAGTCTCTTGCACAACTTGAAGGAACTGCTGAGACTCTGCAGGAACAAGCTAGGTCTGCTGATGGATTCCAGAATCTTGACAGCACAGTAGGTTTGAGTCAGCATATGAGAGGCAAGACCCAGAACCAGATTCATTTAGCCTACATGCAGTTCCACACCAGTTTTCAAGCATCGGGTGCTAATTCCATCTCTATTATAAATACAGAGTGACAGGTGCAGTGTGGCTCACTGTAGAATCACACTCTCTGATGGCTTTTCAGGCCCTGAACTATGGGAGGCCCAGCAATGCTAAATTTTAAATGCCTTAGCCTATTACTTGCCTCATTTGCTTTTCTCTCTCAGACTCTATAATTAGACATGACTTGGTCACTCCTGTACTACTGATCTTAAAAACTGAGTTTAAAGAAGAGAAGCTCTCTGTTACACAGCTCCGTAGCTGTGCTGGATAGCAGAGGGGAAGGACAGTGCAGTTTTGGAGTGCTTATATGAAAGTTTAGAGGGTCTCTGCAACCTCTCCAGAAAAATTATTTGCCTCCTTGCATTGTGGAAGACCCGTGGCTGTCAAACACAAGAGGAATATACTGTGTCCATCAGTCAGGTTGTGCCTGGTAGATTATAACACCAGTCACGATGCAAATTTCCTCCTCATTGCAGAAAGCCATTAACTGCTATGGCTCGTATGTTTGAGGGTAGTGGCCAGAAATGTGGCACCTTCCTCAGGGTTTTGTGCACACTTTTGAGAACAGAAGATTTCAAGCTGTAAGAGGACTGTAGTGTCCCCTTGCTCTTGCCCTCTTACTGGGAGAGGACCGTTCTGGATACTGGTTAGAGAACCTCCCTCCACAGAAATCCTTGTTACAAAGTCTAGCAGATTAGGGATGTTTGTCGTGAACCTGAACACCTCAATGTCTGTTAAGAGTGGTCTTCTATGAAGATTGTATTTGATTTGGCAGTTAGATCCATTAAAAGTTGTCTGAAGTCATATCTTCAGGATGCAGACATGTACAAAATAGAAGACCAGCATGAAACAGTCATTATTTTTAAATTATGTGAACAATGTCCAGCTCACCTGGGCTCTGGGATGTTTAGTAACTTGGACTTGAATCCCAACTCAATCACATTGTATTTACTGTCACCAGTTTGCAGTGGTTTAGTGATAAACTGTGTCCCCAGCTGCAAAATATAGACTTCTGGCTATGCTTATGTGACATCAGTATGTGGTGTTGTTTTTTTCTCTAGTTTGAAATCAGGCAGCTGAGGGCCCACCTTGCTCAGCAGGATCTGGATCTGGCTGCAGAGAGAGAGGCTGCGCTGCAGGTCCCACACGTACTGAACAAACACAGCAGCAACAGATACAAGGTGGTAGCAACTGAAGATTCAGATGATGAAGCCACCGAGAACATCACTGAGTTGCGACCTCCACGAGGTGAGTGCTGCCTGTGTGCTGCTCCCCACTAGCTGGTCCCTTACACGGGTTAATGAACCCACTAAATACTTTCACTCTACCAATTAATTGATTACCTTCCCTGGAGACTGCATTTTCCCATTTTTGCAAAGAGACAGCGTCTGATTCGAAGTGACAGGAGCTTTTGTATTTGCAAACAGATTCTGAACAGAGCCAGTAAAATGACTCAGGAAGAAAATGACTATGATGTACCTTCCCGATGTCCTCACAAGTGTATCTATCAAACACTGAGAAAGCAACTGCCAAATCAGAATTGGCAAATGATAATCACTCAGAGGGAAAAGCAAGGAAATTGAGAAGAAGTTTGAAAAACAGTTTTGGTCTTTGACCACTTTCTGTGGTGTAGAGAGGACATGCATCAGCTGTGATGCTTGCCTTGCTTAGAAGCTGTGCTCTCACTAGGTTGCTTAAAACTACTGGTGCAGGACAGCCCAGCTGTGCTCTGCCAGGGCAGCTCTGGTGCCAGGAAACAAGTGATGCACTGTGGAGGCAGCTCCACTCGGGTGTGCAAGTGCTACACAGCTCTGGTGCAGAGCAATCCTCTGCGTGGTCCTTGAGCTGTTGGTTGGGCAGGTGTGTTGTTCAGGGGAATATCAACAGTTGTGTTTTCCTGGATCAAGTGCCAGACGAGAAGTAATTTTGGAAAAGACATGTTCCTTTTTCCTGTGATTTCCCAATCCTTACAATGGAGTGCAGAATGTGTCCTGATCTCAGTAACAGCTAATGTAATATTTGAGAGGAGACAATACTTCCTACCTTAGTGGTATGTTTGTCTTCCTTGGACATCTTAGCTTGATTATTTTGGTAGTGTGTGAATAGATTTGAATTTAGACATGTGTGGTATCTTTATTTTGGACAAACACCTTAGAATTCAAGGCATAGAAGTACTTTAATCATAACATTTAAGAAAAAAGCTCATGCAGACAATTTCAAATGTTAATCCTCTCCGTTCTCTACACAGTAATGAAAGCATGTTGAAATTGTTGTTTTCTCTTCTTCAATAATATCTAAGCGCTAACCACAATTCAGCCATTAATTATTCCTGAATTGAAATTGTATTTAAAAGCAGACAGTTGAGCAGACTGCCCCCCTAAAATGCATTTTCCCCTTTTTTGTAGGATTTCAGAGGTTTCCCCAGTGGATATATTATAATTTATGCATGTGTTCCTTGAGGGTTACATTTGGAACTGGAGAGCGTTGTGCACATTATAAGGAGACTTGCTGAAAATTTTAGTGCTGTGGAGATTCATCTAAATTTTTTTATTCATTCCACCATCCAGGTTAACACAATTACTCATTATTTGTGTCCCCCTACAAAGTGCTGACCACACATGCAATAGACACACAATCTTCAGAACTGATTTCTATATTCAGTTGGGTTACGTTTTTAGAGAGACTCATGCTTTTCACTGAAAAAAGACTTTCAGCAAATAAGGAAACATGTACAGTTACGTTGTTTACACATTCATACTGAGTATGCAGAATTAATTTCAGATTCCCTTAAGTCATCTAAAAATACAGGAGGAAGTATTTTTTGTGCATTCTATCTTATATAACGTACAAAGCCTTCTCGTAGGAGCATTGAGTGCCTGTCTCCAGAAACTAAATCCAGGTGACTATTTTAACAACTGTCCTTTATGTTGAATGAGACAGGAGTTGGACTGAAGAATATTTCCTGTGGTCTCATAGCAGGGGACACCCCTCCGTGGTAGCCTGCATGGTGGGCTACTGTCACAGGGACCGATCCAGATGGCATGAGAAACCACCAGCCCGGCAGTAACGTTCAGTACTTCAGTTCCCAATCCAGATAGCAGTCAATTCAGGCAGAGGATTTTGCATGTCATTTCCTGGATTATTTTGCAAACCAAAGAAGTAGTAAGTTACCAAGGCTTTGAGTCCTGCACTCGCAATGCTGGCTTAGACATTCCTTCTGTGTGAGCTATAGGACTTCTAAACCTTAACTAACAGCTTGAGAAGAAAGTGTCGACCCTGCCACCTTTTCCTGTGTCCCCATCTCAACTGTGTCTTCCTTGTCCAGGTCTCCCAGCACCAACTTGCACTCCTGGTAATATGCTGGCTGTTGCTGCAGCAGCCTTCACTGTTGTCACTTTGGCAAGCTGTCAGTGATTTCTTCATCTACACCGTGGCCATTCTGACCAATGCATGGGTCAGCAAAACCTGAGTGTGGTATGTCGGGTGCAAGAGAATGTCTTCAGCTGCAGCACAGTGTGGATGGGGGACATCCAGTTGGTGTAGGATTGCCCATCTCCCCACCTGCTCAGGCACTTGAAATACTCCTGAGACCTGGCTCTGCAGGGCAGACAATTGAGGTGTTTCCTGTAGGTGGTTTCCTGCTCCTCACATGCTGTGGGTACACTGGCTGTACTGTCTTTGGTGCTTTCCGCGCCACTTGCTCTGCCTGGAACTGTAAGCCACCGGTGTTTTAACTCCTGACTTTTGGGTCAAGGGTTATGTTTTGCAAGTTACCCTCTGTGTCAGACCACATTAGGAATTGCTTTATGTCTATTTAAGCTGTGTTTTTCCTCCTTAAAGATTCCAGAGCGATAACTGTAGTTAATCATTTTGTGTGCCACGTGGCATTTGTTAGCTTTGAAAAGTATCTGCAGTTGCCTGTTACACTGAATAGTTGGAGGAGAAATAAGGGACCAGGTTGCTGATACTATAAAAAGAAAAGCTACAGTACAAAGCCACAATTCAGCTGGCAAAACAAGCTCTCATGTGCTGCTTTTCTCTTATCCTCTGGCAGAACATTAGCCCTGCGTATAACACCTGAGGATAGGGTATGGCATGGAATGCATATGTTTGTGCCAGACGTTGTCAGCCTTCAAAAAAATCACTGTCCTCAGAGAGCCCTGAGCTCTGCCAAACCAGCAAGCTTGGATTGGCTAGAGAACATACTGCATGAGAAAATGGGATATTCCATCTCAAGCTAATCTTATTTCCCCTGTCTATATTGAACAATGGAAACATTCAGTGCAGAATACTTTACCACGTATTTTTATTCATTTCCTTACCTGGGAGTTTTATGGGACAGTGCATAAGTTAAAGCTCCTCAGGGGCAGCCCTAGCTTGTACTCTGGTATTTACACTGGATTTTGTGCAACCATTTACTACAGTGTTCATTGCAGTAAGTCAGGTAACCTCAGCATCACACAGCACACGCAGCATCTCGGGGAATTTGTGTAGAGACACTCGCTGTGGCTGCACTGGGAGAATACTGAGTATGCTGCCCAATTTGGTAGCTTTCAAGGATGTATTTTCACCCAGCCTTTCTCTCCACAGATCTCTTTGTGTCTGAACTGTGTTAATTGCTGGTACAAGACTGGGAGAGGCAAAAGCTCTAGTCAGATGTTCAACAGGTTCAGAAAGTGTCCCATAACTCCTCAGCTAATATTTCATGCCTCTTCATAAGGGACTTCTCGAGGCAGCTGTAAGCTGGGCAGTCCTGTGCTAATTCTCTGAACAATGAGCTGGTTGCTGCCTCACATGCTTCTCTCTCCTGAGAGTAGTTCACCAAGAGACCTCCTAACATAGAAATAACTGTAGAAAATGTATGGATGCATGGTACTGTCTAACTAATCTGGCTAAGATGCAGGGAATTTTTCACCTTTAGCTTGCTTTGAATGGTGCTTTTATTTGTCTTGCAAAAAAAAAAAATTGATCTCTAGAGTAGACAAATGTGAAGGATAAAACAAAGGCTTCAGCATGTAAGGGTTCCATTGTCAATACTAGGAAAGATGATGGACTTGAGAGGGCAGGACTCTAAAAGCTATAAGGCCAGGGCAAAGCTGTGGTGTTTGCTGCGCTGTGAGCACTTTACTGAGCTTCTCTGCTTCAGTTTGTAAAGAGCTTAGGGTGAGAACTGTTGCATATGAATGCACAGCAGCATCACTAATGATTTTCAAGACCATTGTGGTCAGCCTCTAAGAGCAAGGGAAATATCCTAAGTGCTGTCATCTTCCTTCTTCCCAGAGATGCTTGCTATTCGACATAATGGCAAACATTATCCTATCTGTTCAGCTCTAAATTATAAAGGAAATTTTTTCTCTTGCTGGGTTCTTACCTCGTCCAGTATGTAACTGGTCATGGTCAGAATAACATCTACTGTAATCTGCCCCTGCACAAATCATTTTTAGTGTTTGGTATACAAAGTTCCAGGCTTCATGAAATGCCAGGTTCACAGTGCCCCACATAGCCATTAATACTTCCTTCCAAAATTTATTATTGTTTAATCTTTCCCATAATATATGAATTACAGTCCCTAGTGGAAATTCCTCACTTTCCTGCATATATCATTTCAGGTTTTGAAATTGTACAGCACTGCCATAGTTTAAGATTAATATGCCACCCTTCTATTTCTTTGAGCAAGAACCAGATCCTAGCTCTGTTACTTCACATCGTAGAAAGCTTACTTTAGCTATCCTGAGTCAAATTTCTATTTTTATGGGGATAGCAGTAAGTCTTTTTGCTTTGGGGGGCAGCTGCAATTTATGATCATGCTCGGAGAAAAGTAGAATTTGCTCTCCCCATAGATACCCACTGCTTTGTAAGCAAAGAAAGTAGGATACTGGGAGAGGAGAATGAAAAATTCTGGAGCTTCAGAGGGCTTCCCTTACAATTATTCAAAAGCTGTCTCAGAAGGCAAAGCAGGGCACTGGCAGAGCTTTTGCTTTTGTCAGTTGTTCCTTGCAAGGCAGTCTGAGCTGGCTGGACGCTTCAAAACTGTAAGCCAGTTCCTTTGTGATCATCTGTTAGTGCTCTGAGAGCTCCCTGTTACTGCAGAACAATAGATAAAAATAGTTTATGGTTATTTTCAAATGTTGAAATGTATCTACTTTGAAGCCTCCTCCTGGAAATGGTTATATCTTAAGTGCACTCTGCTTCCTGGTTAGATTCCCTGTGTCCGTGGAAGAGTGAGGGTTTGGCGTCTCTGTAGCTCTTTTTCAGGCTTTGTGGTTCTTTCTGCACTGCTTATCCAGCCGTGAGTCAAAGGAATTAAACCTTAAGCAACACTTGCAGAAATGTGTGTGTACTTAGTGAAGTTAGGCTCTTAAATTTCATATTCACCAAATGGGTGGGTAGAAACTTTTCGCTTCCAGAAGTGGTGAGCACACAGTCATGCGTGTGAGGTTGAAGGTGTCTCCCCTCATGAATGTGCAGAGGTGTGAAGACATTGCTAACAGGTAAAAGAACACAGAACTGGAACATTTTCCACTGTCCGAGCATGTAGCCCCTTTCACAGTAACCCCTTTTCATAAACAGATGGTGCTCCATGTGACAACAGTCATGTATTGTGCTCTCTGCCACCATTAAAACACTGTTGCAGCATCTCCCTTTTCTAAATTATTAGAAACCGTTTCCTAATTCCATGTCTACATTTATTTGTTGCCAGTTTATAACATTTTGTTCTTGAATCTTTCTGCTTAAGTTATCCTTTTCTTTCCCTGATTTTACCCAGCCAGTTATTGTTTTGTTGGTAGCTATACTCTTTCTCAGCCCCTGTTTTTCTAGACTTCACAAATGTGGCTGTTTTGCAGAGACAGACCCAAGTTCCTCTGTGTTTGCTGCAGGCTGACTGGAACAAGCCAACTCAGATGTGGATCTACTGATCCATATTCATAGAGAACATGGTTGGAAAGAGCACTGAGCAGTCCTCCAGGCCATCCTCTGCCCAAAGCCACCAGCTGTGCTGAAGCACAGATGTCTTGCATCTTAGCCATGCTCAACTCAGCATGATCTGCTAAAGCGAGAGCCAAAGCCACCCAGTTTGTTTGCAGTGTAGGATTTTGTTTTTCTCTCCTGATTTTTCTGTCCTAGCAGTATCTGCTGATAATGGAGCCAGTTCCATGTCCCGAGATTTCCTTCTGCACAATAACTTCCATCTCAAGGTGATTTCTTCCTAGAACCAGGCTGAATCTGTTGCTCCGCTTGCTGTGCAAGTGAACTTTGGCAGTTCCTCTCGAGGTGGATTCCCCACATGCTCAGGCAGGGTCTGGATATCTGTGTGAATGGAACAGGTGTGTCAGTACTGCAGCTCACACTAATGCAGCAATCTGCCTTCATGTGAGAAGCTGGGGAAGTCTCCTGGAAAGTGCCAGCTGGCTGTTGATGTTTCCTCTTGGCACAAGCTTTCTGTGTAGGAGGAAAGGGAGAGAGACCTTCTTAGGGCCAGCAAAGCTGAGGGGATACAGCTCTGCTCAGGTTGTTACACACAAGACCAGAATGGTGAACTGGACAGTACAGCACAGCCTAGGGAGCATGTGAGCTGCACTGGGACTGCTGAGGAGAAGAGGAGGTTTGATCTGGCTGAGAATTTGGTGATTGTGAAGTTCCAATGGCCGAAGTCGGAGAGATCTGGAATACCAGATCGCATGGCAGTCTGCAGGGGAAAAATCCCTGGGAAGTTTACAGCTTCCCTCAGGACTTTTCCCCTGTGCATTGCCAGTCTGCTCTCAGAAACACCTATAGATGTTCTTTGTATGTACCTTCTTCCTTTCTGACTGCACTACAGTGTCTTGCTAAAGTGATGTTCTTTCATGCACAGTCAGGTCGTGGCAGTGTCAGAGTAGTGTAGCCATTCCTATATCTAGAATTGTTTAGAGGACAATAGCTTGGTCTTACAATTTGTGCCTTGAAAACCCTCCCTGCTCAGTGTATCTTAGTGGAGTTTATTGCCAAGTGTATTCTATCTTACTTTGCTTTCACAAATGCTTCTAAGAGGTAGTGGTACTTTAATGACAAGATGCTGGTGTCAGATAGCAGTGATGGAGATGAAAGATCTTCTTCTTCAGAAACCTCCTAGTAAAGGTTTCTTTCTGGAGGAAGGTAAGGATAAGACATTACTCCAGTCTGAGAACTCTCATCCTCAGTGGGGGGTTACACAGCAGAAAAAATAACCCTCCAGTTCTAAAAATTCAACTTTGAAAGGCAGAAGGCGCTACAATGAGTGGCAATAAAAATATGAAGTAAAATACTTTAATAATGAAGTATTTCAAAAGAAATCCCTTTATAAGACCTCCAATCTAAAATATATGTAAATGGTATTTATTGTGTATAGGGAGGCTGCAGAGGCGTTCACTAAAGTCATTGATGAGACAGTTAAAGACCACTGTTGAGGAGTTATAGAACTAAAAGAGAGATCTGCCTTGGGTGGAATGTCATTTTATGTGTTTCAACAAATTTATTAGGTTTTTATAGGGCCAGGAGAGAGAAATTACAGTGTTGTCTCTTGGGTCAGATGAGATTATATGGGACTGTACTCTAAATAGTTTATTATTCCCTGGCCCGTTTTAGCGTGTGTTCTGAGTCCTGCAGGAAAAGAACAGGCAAATAATTTGAAAACCACCAGACAAAATCCAGTAGCTGCCAGACAGATCCTGACCAAGAACCACACGTTTGCTCAGTGACAGAGATTTGGATTGCAGGCAGAGATGGGACTTATTTCCCCTCTGTGATTTGACTTTCCTGCACTTACAGGCTCGCAGACGAGGTTGGTTACAGCGTCAGGGAAGGCTGTTTTGATTTTATGTGAGGTAGGTAGTGGTCTGAGCACCCCTCCCAACCAGACATTCCCTTCTGCCTAGTGAGAAGTCCCAATCTGGTTGGAGTCAGTCCCGCTGTCTGTCTGTGGTCCAGCCTCACAGCTGGATGTAGCAGTGGCCATCGTGCACTCGCAGGTGAAGCAGCTCCAGTATTGCCCTCCTTTGGCAGTCACTCACACTGCTTGAGCAGAAATGCTCATGGACCACAGAGAACAGCCTGGTTCTGCTTGTTCCTTCTCCTGCCCAGCACAACTTTCTTACAGCTGAGTTCCTCCACAGTGCTGCTCCATATCTTACTGCTTCCCATCACTCTTGCTTTTCAGCGGAGATTGCAGAACCAACCTTGTTCACCATAGGATTCATGGATTCTCACGTGGGGAAGAGCTGCCTCGCTCTTCCCATTCTGCCTTCTCAACTCTCAACTGCTGGATCTTCACCAGAATTGTCACCAGATTTCCTGGGGGCAAAGGCTTTTGTTCCTTCTGGTGCATCTAGCAAATGACCACCCATAGACAATTTTCTAAGGTTACCATTTCCAGGGAAAATGAGGGAAATGGTTTTTTTTTGCCATTTCCTTAGTTTACTATAAATACCACGTGGGTGGTGTTGTGGCTAAGGACTTTTAAACGGGAAGTTTCTCTTCTGGAAAAGGAAGTGCAGGTAACATTGCTGTGTATGTGAAGACATGGGTTTATTTCTAGGAAAGGAAGAGGATTAAATTTTCTGGGTCCTGAGAATTCCAAGGCAGCAGAAATCAGAAAAAAAAAATTAAAAAAAACCAGGGCAACTATGAAGAATTAAGTATTTCTTAAGACAACTCCCTTTCTGGAGCTGAAACTAACATGCACTGACAGCAGAAAACACTGTGAGGAATTTAAATAATATAAGCAATCTGCCTTCTTGTAAAAGCTGGTCTCCCCTACTTGCTCATAGGAACTCCCTGCATGCCACCATCCACAGATGTACTGGTACCCCTGATCCCATCTGGCTTCACATACTGAGCAGGGGGAACTTCATCATAAATCACCGTGAAGTACTTGAGCAGTGCCCCACAGTAATGTGCAGTGCTGTACTTTGGTTATATGTTTTATATGCACAGAGTTGCTTGCAATTGCATCTTTGTGGCTTTTTTTTAAAACTACTTGCTTTCAGCAATGTAGAATATAATGAGAGATAACTGGAATTGTTTATAGCCTTTTATGCCCAAAGCAGATGAGGCTCCCCTATGACTAAGACGAGTTTGTTAATTGTCAGTTTGCTTTAAAGTAATGATTCAGAAACTTGATCTGTTGTTGAAATATTTATTTTGCTGTTGTTATTCCATTATGCTTTCTTTTTTATTCGTAAGAAAATATATGCAAGGTAAAGATATATGTTTTATATTTTACATACACATGCATACGTATATTTTAATGCATATGTATTTTATTTATAGATAAGTAGATAAGCAATGTAAAATGATGATGCTATAAGGCCATCACATCATAACAAGAAAGTAGGCAGCGAGGCAGCTCTCCCAGTCTGTGTGCAAGTGGGCGCACACACACCTGGGACAATCAGGGATTTTCCTCACCACTCAGGGATCCTGGTGAGTGCTTTACAGGATTTCCTTTCCAGGTGTTTGGCACTGGACCTTGCAGTCTGTGCTAAATTGGTTTGAAAGCAGCTGATGGGTTTGAAAACAGTGCGATGATGCACAGATGGCCAGAGCAATGACTGTATGGAATCCTTGAGCTTTGCCATGAGACATGAAAAGCAGATGAATAACTTTTCCATGTTGTTTTCTGTCTTTGGTGCAAAGCATCTTGGCATTTGGGGCAGACTTTAAGGAGAGCCAAAGGCAGTGAGTGCACCCCTGTCCCCCCGCTCACCGCAGAGCGTGGCCGTGTGCTCTTGCTGGGTGATGCAGGGGACCCCCACATGCAGAACATTCCCCCGTCTGGGCCAAACTGTTTTCATTGTTTCTCTGCTTAGAATTTGAAGTTTAATAGGATGAAAGTGCATTACCAGACAGGCAGATACGCAGGTATTTCTGTCTGTAGCTGAAGGTTCTGTGTCTGAATGAGAACATGTATCTATATGGGCTGGCAGGTTTGGTGGCATTCAGAGTATAAATTATGAATGGTTGAAATGAAGTGTATTTTAGTAGCAGATAGCTGAAAAGCCTTGCAATGTACTCCTAATTCAGCGGCATTGCCTTGAGCTACTCTGAGGCTTCTTTTTTAAACTCAGACATTAGCACAAAGCACACCTCTGACTGCAGGCATTTAAAGATCAACAAGGGCCAAAAAAGCTTTTAAGATCCAATGAAACCAGGAAAACAACCATGTTGCCTTTCAGTGTCAGGTTAGATTGCCTTCTTACGAGTGCAGCTATTTCAGGTACAGAGTGCTTGGTGGTTTGGGTCTTGTTGTGTGGAGAGAGTGTTCCCCAGAAAACATCTGTTTCCTTCACCTGCAAACCGCAATGTGCTGTGAAAAGGCAGGACTGTAGCCACAGGGACCCAGGGGGGCGAGGGAAATCTGGCTCGCAGGGATGAGCATGGTTTTCTGAAACATGGTATCAAAAAGAGCACTTAAAAGGAGAGGATGCTTTTAGAGCACACGATACACCACAAACTGGGCAGGTCAGGTTGCTTGTAAGCTTGAAATCCTTCCTGGATTGCCAATACCATTTTCTTAGCAGCAATCTTTGCCCTCTGCTCAGAATTGCAATAGGAGTTTGTTATATTCTTTTTCAGTGACTATGAAGTGTTTGGCTTTTCTGTGAGATAACAGGAAAGCCCACTGTTACCTGCAGCATCTAAAACCTGTACGTGCCATATAGCTGCTGCTTTCATTTCTTGTGGCTGTGGCTGCATTTTTATCTTGCAGTTACTGCAGTCCAGGTGTAGTTCTTGCATATTTTTTACAAGTGAAGTACTACACCCTTGACTTGTAGAACCCTTTACAGTACATCTTAAGCCAGCAGGTAACGTAATGTTAATATTATGCTATATATTACATATATACAACAAAATAACTCTCTTCTTCCTGAGGGAAAAAAGAAGGTAGTATGTTAAATGTAGGGATTTACACATTAAATCTGCATGGATTTACAACTGCTAGACACTTGTCTGGCTCTGGTTTTTGTATTGCACAGCAGTGTTTGTGCTGAGGTGGAGAGGCATTTCCACTTGTTCTGGTAGACTCACTCTATCAGCCACATGATCCAAGGTTGGACAGAGGAAGTTCTAGCCATTCTTCTGGAAACATAATGGATGATGTTTTTTCTTTTTTTAAAGTCAACTGGGTTTCACAGGAACAAGTTAAAAACACCCAAAGGAGAGAGCGCAGAAACACAGGGAAGCTGCTCAGGAGCAGTGGCTGTGTCCTTGCCATTCAGCCACAGCATAGGTGCGGGGAGGGCTGCGCAGATGAAAATGAGGAGCAGTGTTGGACCACATGAAAAAATTGTTGAAAGAAAATAGAAGTATCCGTGTGGGAGACAGAAAACCTGCCCTTCCAGAGCTCTTTGACAGATTACGGGGGTGGCTGCAGGCAGGGAGCAGGCTGCCTGGGCTCCCCTGGGGCACTGGATCTCACAGGGAGACAGCAACGTTACCAAACGCTAGAGAGAATGTGACTCAGGGCAGAGGAGAGCCTTTCACAGGTGGAATTTAAGCCACTTAATCAAATAAATGGTTTTCTCATGGCTGCTGCCTTGTTTTTTTCAGAGGATGACATGAATAATTACATCAGCCGATACTACAATGAGCCTAACAGTGGTAAGTTTTGCTTGAAAATGTAAATGTAAACTGCATTTTTGCATTGTGCTGTGTGCTGTAACCCAGTGAGACTGAGCAGTGATGGGAGTGAGACCCGCTGTGGCATCTCTTGGTTTGCTCAAGGGAAGTTTGTACCGAAATAGTAAATCTCCAGCAGGTGAGGGCCCTGAATTTGCTCCTGCTGAAGGCAAGAGAAGGACAGAAAAGGGTGGCTGAGGGAACTGGGGTTGTTTAACCTGGATGAGAAGAGGCTGAGGGGAGACCTCATCACTGTCTACAACTGCCTGAAAGGAGGCTGTGATGAGGTGGGTGTTGGTCTCTTCTCCCAAGAGACAGGACGAGAGGAAATGGCCTCAAGTTGGACCAGGGGAGGTTCAGATTATGCATCAGGAAAAACTCCTTCACCGAAAGGGTTCTTAGACACTCTCACAGGCTGCCCAGGGAGATGGTTGTGTCACCATCTCTGGAGGTGTTTAAAAGATGGGCAGATGAAGTGCTTAGGGCTATGGTTTTGTAGTGGACCAGTACAGTTGGACTCGATCTCAGTGGTCTTTTCCAATGAAGCAATTCTATGATTCTAAGGCACTCATAAGAGTTTGGAGCCCTGGGAGAGTTTAATTCCCCCTAGCTAGGCTGTCCAGGCTGCAGAGTGGTTCAAATGGACCTGAAACTGAACAGTGTGGGCAAAATAAATGAAGATAAAACAAGTGGGGAGTCAGCCCATGCTGGGAACCTCTCAGAGAAGTTAGACTGAGCGGTAAGGAACGTCAGCAGCAGGAGGGTGTGTGACCCGAGCTCAGGCTTCGGGCGTCCCGCTGGCACGCTGGGCGCTCGCAGGCAGCAGGGCTGGGCACGGGCTGCCCGGCACGGGGCTGCTGCTGTGGGGAGCAGGAGGAACTTTGGAATGAGGGCAGCAAGGCTGGGCACCTGGGGCTCTGAAACCCCCTCGTTGTGTACAATTTCATATGATATTAGAAGTATTAGAACGTGTGGTATAGTGTATTTTTTTATATATATCTCCCTGTGTATATATCCTCATACATACATGGGTATATATAAGAAAAAACATGTGTGCCTGCATAGCATGTACATATAATATGTAGAAAATATGTATATATTTGTGTACATGCAGAATGTATTCTGCACGTATATCCTGTATATGTACATCCCTATATATAGTATGTACACACAGAGTGAAATATGGACATATATGAGAAGATATATGTCTATATAAGGATGTGTCTGTGTATATACATATATGATATAAAATATATAAAATGTGTGTTTATATGTGTGTATACACACATATATACAGACAAATCCAGACAGGCATACACATATAAAAAAGGCATAAGTAAAAATATCTACGTTTGTACATATATCTATAATGTATCATATGTATCTCCAAACACACATACATTTCCATATATATGATATTTATATACATGTAAATGTTTGTGTGTGACACTGTGGCACCTGTAAAGATGTGTATGAGAGGCTGTGTCTGGGTATATACATAGACATTTTATCTAAATACATATATTAAGTATATACAAACCGGTAAAAATATTTGTAAAGGGATGGGGAGTGGGAGAGAGGAGGAGAGATGGTCTCTGAATACATGTATATATATTACAGACATAACAAATGTAGCTATGTATATGTTATTAAATATTTATATCCCATATACACACACATGGAGATACATGCATATATATATAGATGTATATGTAGCATAAGAATAACTAAAATTGTGTGTAAGTCTATGATTGTACATATATATGTATAATGTATATGTATATCCCTGTGGATACATCACTTCATTGATATACATGGGGAGATATATATATGCTTATTAAAGATATCTTCTGTTTTTCATATTTGTATAAATGTATGTGACAATGTCTATGAATATACATTCAGATTTCTTACATATTCTATATTATGTAAAATACAGATGTGTGTATATAGGTGTAATATCTTATGTAAATCCCCATATATATTTATATATTAAGAAATATATGTGCATATTAATATACATCTCCAAGTTTATATATATGTAGAGACCCATAAAGGTATTTGTGCATGATTGTCTATATACATACATATTTTATATGTATTATATATGATGAATGTGTGTATGTAGGTGTGATGTATTATATATCTATATCCACATATATAGATACTATATATTAAGATAAGTCTGTATGTGTGTATAACATATACAAAGATATTTTATTATATGATACATACGATGTATATGAAAAAAATGTGTGCCTGTGACTGTCTCTACTTAGATTTTGTGTGTATTCTACCGTGTACAAAGTATGTGTGTGTATGCATAAAGGTCTAATGTATATGGGATAGACATATATAAATACATATCTATATAAGAGATATAGATATATGTGTAAGAGAAGCTGTGTATACATATTTTATATTTATTATGTGATACACGGGAAAGGTGTGAGTGACTTCTTATACAGGTATTTTTAATATGCATAAATATGTATTACAATATGGATATATCTGTGTTTATAGCATGAGTAGGTATAATGTGTTATATATAAAATTCCCCATGCGTACACACAGAGAAATAAGAGGTGTATTCATTTAAACATAGATAATTATATATATTTTTAAAAGGGAGTTATGAGAGCTACTGTGTCTGTGTGTATACACATATCCTTATGTTCTGTATTATTATATATAGTCTGTATTGTGTGTGCTTGATCCTTGGGTGATCCAGGGAACTGCAGGCCTGTCAGCCTGACCTCGGTGCCAGGGAAGGTTATGGTATAGATCATCTTGAGCGCTGTGATGTGGCACATACAGGACAGCCAGGGGATCAGGCACACCCAGCATGGATTTAGGAAAGGCAGGTCCTGCCTGACCAATCTGATCTCCTTCTATGACCAGTGACCCACTTAGTGGAAATGGGAAGGGTTGTGGTGGTTGTCTACCTAGACTGAAGCCTTGGACACCGTTTCCCACAGCATTCTCCTGGAGAAACTGGCTGCTCAAGGCTTGGATGGGTGCACTCTTCACTGGGTAAAAAACTGGCTGGATGGCCACGCCCAGAGAGCTGTGGTGAATGGAGTTTAATCCAGCTGGGGGCCAGTCTCAAGCGGTGTCCCCAGGGCTGGAAAGCTGCCTGGCAAGAGAAGGAGCTGGGGGTGCTGGTGGACAGTGGCTGAACATGAGCCAGCAGTGGCCCAGGTGGCCAAGAAGGCCACCAGTGCCCCAGCTTGGATCAGACATGGAGTGGCCAGCAGGAGCAGGGAAGGGATTGTCCCCGTGCACGCAGCACTGGTGAGGCCACACCTCGAATCCTGAGTTCAGTTTTGGGCCCCTCACTACAAGAAGGACATTGAGGGGCTGGAGCATGTCTGGAGAAAGGGAATGGAGTTGGGAAGGGTCTGGAGCCCAGGGGGAGCAGCCAGGGGCCCTGGGGCTGTCTAGACTGGAGGAGACTGAGGAGAGACCTCATAGCTTTCTGCAGCTCCTGAAAGGAGGTTGTGGTGAGGTGGGTGCTGGGCTCTTCTCCCAAGTAATAAGTGATGGGACAAGAGGAATCGGCCTCACGTTGTACCAGAGGAGGTTTAGGTAGGATATCAGGAAATTTCCTTCACAGAAGGGGTTGTCAAGCACTGGCAGAGCTGCCCAGGGCAGTGGTGGAGTCACCATCCCTGAGTTGTTTAAAAGTTGTGTGGATGTGATGCTTAGAGATATGGTTTAGTGGTGGAGTTGGCAGTGCTGGGTTAAGGGTTGGACTTGATGGTTTTAAAGGTCTTTTAAAGCCTGAACAATTCTGTGATTCTGTACTTGTATATAGGTGCATTATATTTGATATAAAGGTATATCCCTATACATCCCCTATGTCTGTGTGCATATATATAGAGATACACAAAGCCATTTTCATGTGCATGTGTGTGCAGACAGATATAAAGGCAAGGTTAAGGTGTGTGTGTAGCTCCATAGGTATTTTAGATGTGTATGAATATATGTAAAGCTCTATATATCTGTGTGGGTATGTGAAAGCCTGTGTATATACATATATAGTTTATATATTAGAAAATACATGGGTGTATATATACACATATATAATGTCTATAAAATGTGTACATACATATAAATGTATTATTTGAGGATGATCACATATTCACACAGGCTTTCTCTACAAATATGGATAAATGCGTATATATATATATAAAGATAGGTGTATATAAAGTCTGTGTGAGAGAACAGCTACACATAAATTATATGTCTATAAAAAATACATATGTGTTGATACATACAGGTATACAGTGTTATTTTTGTCTACAACCTGGGCCATGTAGAAAACTGTATCTATGATGTGAGACATATCTATTTTTATATATATATATATAAAGGTAAGCATGAGGGTGTGGGGGAGCACACACGTATGTATTCTGTTTAAAGATAGTTCCTACACTTTAAATATATGTAATAATCTATGTACAATGTATATATGTGTATGTATATGTATTATATATTGTGCTTGTAAATACACAGTCTATTCCCTTTAACTGTACAGATAAATCTGTATATAAAGATTATGTGTATATAAAACGGGAAAGACATACAGTATTATATGTAGTTGTTTATATACACCCCCGATACACTTGTAGTTCTATGAAAAGGTGTATCTTTACGTGTGTGTGTATAATTTTAAAACTGTATAAAGGGGAGGGTTCATGTATATGTATATCCCTATATACACTCCCCAGATAGATACACAGTGACGTGTATATATAAACCTAAGGATGTGTGTGAGAGTGTGAGCATGAGTATTCTATTCTAAGAATGTTCTGTATTTAGAGGCACAGTAAGATAGAGTAGATCATGTATCAAATGGCTGGGTGTACAGATGTACATACAGGGTCCAACACAAAGAAACTGACTGTGCCTGTACCTCTTTTTATTTAACAAATTAAGAAAATCACCTATGCTCACCTTCAAAACAGTTCCTTCTGAGCTGACACACAGCTGCACACAATGCTGGTCACTTTCTGAAAGGCTGCTGAGGAGCTCTGTCCATTTTGTGTTCACATCTTCTGCCAAGAAAACGTTAAGTTCCTTGGAGCAGAGATCTTCGGGATCTCTCCACCGTCAGCCTCAGTAACTGAAGTGTTTCTGTTGAGCCTTGTCTCGCTGTGACAGGTCACATGTTCTGTAACCATCTCCTTTCCATCCCCTCCCACTCTTAGGTCCCGAGCTGTAGGGTTTGTCTCAGGTTTTTGTGTCAGACCTCAGATACTGTCTGGGTCTCCTAACACACTGGCACTGCCCACATCTATATGCATAAATCTATATGTGTATATAAATATGGGGGGGGTGAAAGTGTGTGTATATATATACACACATCCCCTATATATTATATGTATGTATATAATATAGATGTGTGTTCACATGTAGGTATAATCTTTTTATACATATCCCTATATTTACACTTCCCACATAAATATACACAGTGAAAAAAGGTGTGTTTATACGTAAAGGTAAGAGTGAGTGTGTGTGAGACCAAGCGTGTGTACATTAAAATTACTTATCTTTCATGTATTTAAAGGAGGACTACATGTTACACAGTGTATGTATCAAATGGCTGTGTGCACTTATGTATGTATACTGTATTATATATGGGGCTTCTAACACACACACTGTATGGATAAATCTCTATATAAATATGTATATATAAACTATGTGAGAGCAACACTGTATACAGACACATGCATTGTATAGGATGTGTATAGATGTATATAGTATTGTTTCTTATATAAAGTGTGTGTGTTCCTGTATATTTACATGTATGTATCTCTTTACCATAAATATGCAAATATGTACATACATTTATATATTAAGGGGAAAGAATATTCTGTTTACTGATAATTATATGCGGTTAAAGGGGGGACTATGTACTACATACTATGTATGCACTATATAGATATGTATATAAAAGGGAGAGAGAGAGACTGTGTGTCTGTACAGCACATATTTTATGTGTGCACATGTGTTATTTGTATCTATACATCCCCATGACAGACACAGAGAGAGCTATATGAAAGTGTGTGTGCAACCCACCAATGTGGCACTATTTATAGAGTAACAGCCCTCTCTCTGCACCCTCCTTATAAACATCGATATACTAAAACAAGATCTACCTAGACACAGGGGATATATATTTTTTAAAAAGCTATATAAATACATAGTTTGGGGGGATGCAGGTACATGTTCATCAGATGTATTTTCATACACATTTACAGCTGCTGTTCTCTCTCCTCTGCAGACAGCAGCGTCCCCGAGGCACCCATCTGCGTGGTCACCACTGCCGCCATCGACGTCCATCACCCCAACATCTCCTCCGACCTCTTCACGGTGGAGGTGCCGCTGCGGCTGGGCAGCACTGGGACATCTGCCAGCATCACCTCAGGCAGTGCCTCGCACTCCACCGTCAGCTCGGGCACCCAGGCCTGCAGCGAGAGCAGCCAGACGCTGGGCTCCTCCCCGGACTGCAGCACGGTCTGCGAGGACACTGTGGCGGCCGGCGCCAGCCCGCGCGCTGACCTCGCGCCCACCCGGCAGCGGGTGGCCCAGGCCATGGTACAGGAGCTGCTGTCGTCCCTGTCGGAAGAGGCCTGCCTGGCCCAGAAGGGGCTGGATCCTGTGAACCTGAAGCTACCCAGCCCAGCAGGCTCCGTGGGGGCCAGCCCTGATTTGGGGCACCGGCTCAGCATCTACAACCGCAGGAACCAGGAGAGCCTGGACGTCTTCCAGCTGAAGCCGCTCATCGACTGTCCACAGGGAGCCCCAGTGATCGATGAGAAGTATGGGGCGCTGGGGCCCCCAGAGCCACGGCTGGGCAGGGTTCCTGAGGCATAGGGACAGCTCTGGGGACACACTGTGCAGGGTCATGAGGCTGCTGCGGGCAAAGGTGGCAGTGCTGGGAGCAGCCCCTGGCATCTCCTGCAGTGGCCACCAGCATGGGGCCAGGCCAGCATCGCCTCTGCGGCACAACAGACCTGCCCTGCCATTAGCTCTGGGCCAGCTGGGACCTACAGTGGGCACCATGGACCTTCCAGCAGCCACAGGCCAGCATGGACCCACAGTGCCTGGGGGGACAGACAGTGAAGCGGTCCTGCCACCAGCCTGGGGCCAGCCCGATGGCACTCAGGAGCACCACGGCCCTTCCACCAGTCCAGGGCCAGCACACACCCATGGTGGCTGTGGGCAGGTCAGAGCTGCTGGACAGCCTGACCCCACCCCAGGTCTAAGCATGGCTGGGCAGGGAGTGGGGATGGGAATAAACACTGACAAACACCTACTGACCTACTGCCTCCTCCCTTCTCTCCCTCTTCCATTCCCTTTCCACCCTTCCTTATCTTACCTGCTTTCCTTATCTTCTTTCCTTCCTTCCACGCCATCACCACCACTGTGTGCCATCCCATTCATTGCCCAAAAAAAGCCAACACCACAGTGACCTCACCTCTTTCCAGTACAGTCCTTTATTTGCCCTCACACCCCATCTGCAGTGCAGGCTCCATCGCTGGCTCTTACTTCTTCTTCAGGAGCTCCGTCATCTCCGGCACCGCCTGCAAACACCAATGCTGGGGTAGCGCCTGCTCTCCCTCTGACCTCCAAACTCTCCCTGGGCAGCACCCAACCCCCCGTTGCACCCCCCTCCCTCCCACCCCTTGTGCCCAGCACAGCACTCCAGGGGCTGTGGGTCACCCCACCTCACAGCACTCCCCACTTCTCTCCTGCTGAATAAAACCTCTTAATTATTTAAGAGGCTACATTTCCATTAGGTGGAAATAATGCATTCGTACAAAATTTATTAAGGAAATTGTCTACATGGTGTTTCTTCAGAATGTGGCTGTGTCTCTGGCTTGTGAAAGGCTCCGTGCTCACCGCTGAGCAGTGGGCATTGGTTCAGGAATGGCATTAAGTGCTGGCAGAGTTTCTGCCTGTGCCTCTCCACAGAGCTATGCGCTCGCGCCAGTCACACGTGTGGCCGCACACACACGAGCAGTCAGCGCTTGGGCACGGGCTGCTGCTCGGCTCCGTGTTCCCAGAGAGCTGCACCTTCCTCATGGGTGTCAGTAAGGCAGCAGGCCCAGGCTAAGAGACCTGCTGCTGCAGTCTAAGTACAACGCCAGCTCAGTGCTTCCATACTTTATGAAGCTTAAAAATACATGTAAGTACCAGTGTGCAGTTCTGCCTCACAATGTTCAGGAAACTGGAGTAGAGCCAGGCTGGCTGTGACAGCCCCAGCACACGCAGTAACTTGCAGGGGCTGAATTTTGAGAATGAAAGTTGTCAAATCATAAAGCAGATTCTTTAACCAAACAACTCGAAGCAGACGCCCTTACACACACATCTTTAACACTTACTAGATTGTATTTTCTATCTACACTATCCTTAGATTCCCCAGAACCACCACCCCACACATCTCCCAAGTTCAGCCTCACCTGAAATAAGTCTGCCACCAGTCCGTAGTCTGCCACTTGGAAAATTGGAGCTTCTGGATCCTTGTTAATAGCAACAATGGTCTGCAAGCAACAGTAAAGCACCATGTGAATATATATATATAAAATATTGATTATTGTTTAGGGCTGGATTACAGAGACAGGCCATATCTAGGAACCATGGACTAAATTCTCTGCAAGCCCCTGGAAGCAGAAGAAACAGATCACAGCATTTTACACACACATTTTTTCCCCACTTCAAAAACACAAAGCCAAACAACCTCCTCAACCCTCCATTCCCTCTTCACTGTGCACATCGAGGTTATCCTTCCCTATTGAAAACAGCCTAGAGAAGAATGACTACAGAAGAGTATCTGCCAGCTGCACACCAAAACCATTACAGAAACAACTCGGAGGGAGTATTTAAAACCTGTGCAATAAAGCCAATGCCTGAAGGCCTCTGCAGGTACTATGGGACAGATCATTTAGCTTGTCATGCAGTAGAAAAACACAAACAATCAAAATTCTAACCCCATGGTCCATACAATGTCTCCCTTGGCTTAATCTCTGCCATACAGGTAAATTATTCTGTAAATCTATTGACAGCTTCCAGCAAAGTAACTGTGGATGTCCACAGCAAAGTCTCCAACCAGGATGGGAGCACAGCTTGGAGCAGGCAGGGCTCTAAACCACAGTACCACGAGGCTCCTTTTCTACCTCCTCACTGCCAGTCAGAACTGACACCTCAGGACACCTCCCTGCTGTGCCCCAGTAGCCACAGTGCACATCTCTGCCTCCCTCCTCTGAGCATCCTTGTCTGAAAAAACTTAATGGCTCTGTACCACAGCCCTATGGCAGCAACTAAAAGAAATTTGCAAACCTTGTCGGCTGAGTCCCACAGAAATGTTTCTCCTCACAGGTCATCTGTATCCTGTGACTCCCTATACAGCAGGACCACACCAATTCCACAGTGCAGGAAGCAAACTCCAGGCCACAACACCAGAGTACACGGAGTCTCTGCTCTGAGGCCCTACCACGCCTCCCAGAAGCCAACACTGAGGGCTAGCCAAGGCCAGCAGCTGGGGACACTCGGAGCTGCCAGCTCTGTCCTTATCAGAAAAATAGTTAACTCCAGTTGCCTGAAAAAACTGTCTTAAGCTTTAGTTCAGCAGCCTAGTCCTTCCTGTCTGCTGGAGTAACTGATTTCAATAAGATCTGGTTCTCTACCTCATCACTAAATCAGAACTTTCCATGGTGTGAAAGAAAAGCATCACCTTGCTTGCAACAGAACTTTTCCAAGTTAAACCTCTTAGGAAGAAAAGATACCTTAACTACCTCATAAGGGAATTAAATTCAAAGAAAGAAAGTAACAAGGACTCTCCATGTCTCCTCAAAAGCTGCATTTTCTGCCTTTCTGTAAAAACACAAATAAATTATACATTTCACATGGTATAAAGCATCTGCCTACTTTGGAAAACATATCCTGATTTGTACAATGGGGATAATTCACAGTGCTAAGGGAACACGGGGGACACTCCAGAGCTTCCATGGCTGCATAACTCCTTATGTTTGTGAAAACTGGATCTTTTCAGTAACTACAACAACTATGCTTTGGCTGAAATGAGAGCAGAACACATTTCAAACAGAAGTAAAACTCAATTTTACAATACAGATATTAGTTTACCTTAGAGATGGGAGAAATTAAACTGTTAAGTATGCATCTCATTGACAACCTTCATCTGTCCTTATTTCATTTAAAAAAAAACCATCTCAAAGTATCAAACACAGCATTGGAAAAGCCAAGGTTTTGCTGTTACAGTACAGGACAATATTACTGCTCAATAGTCTTATATCAAAGGAAATTCTGGCACTTGAAGTAACAGGTTCTCAGTACTGTTGGTAGGCTGACCCAAGATAAGGCAGGAGGTAAACACAAACAGGGTCAGACTGAGTTTGAAGCAGCTTTAAGTACACAGTTCTCAGCCAATGGCTGCCCTTCTCCCTTACCCTAAAGCACAGCTGGAGACCAAACGTCTCAAGGACACTCAATGCTGTGACCCATCAGCTCCTAGAAGAGCTCAAAGGGAGCCCAGGATGGCTGCTGCTGCCAGTACCACATCAGCACAGCTTTCACTGCCTGCCTGTCCCCTGTTGTGTCCCTGCTGCACTCAGAGTAAAAGAGACTACAGCGACACTGTCCCACTACAACCAGGGAGAACACACTGCTACACACTGTGGGTCGCCCTTCGACAGCGACCTCCATCTCTGCCCAGCTTCCATTTCTAATTTTGGTTGGGTTTTCTCCACTGTGTCATCTAATGCTGACACTGCATCAGTCCCCGACTTTAGAAGGCTGAAGCTCCAAAAGGGTGCTGTATCCCTAATCCAGCTTACGTGATTTTCGTCCCCAAAAAATTTAAATATATGCAAAACCAACCAAGCTGTAAGAAAGCACAGATCACCCTAACACACAGGCTGGTTTGTGAGGGCAACTCCATTACCAGTCACATAAACTCTCTAGTCTGTCACTGCTTAAACACAAGACAAACATAAGAATCTGCCTGTAAAGTTCCACCACCCTTTTCCTCACGTTTTATAAGTTATTCAGTGTTCTGGGTTTGGTTTCTGCCAGAAAGCATAAGAATCCAAAAAAAAAAAAAAAATACATGTCCTATTTCAACAGAATAACCCACACTATTTGACACTTGGCATTTGACTGCACAGTTCAGCAGCTATTTCTGCTCCTCTTCCCAAACGATGCACTGGGACCAAACTGGCACTTCCAAGTTCGGATTCTTTGCTTTGGCAACTAATGAGTTAAACCTTTTAAAGTTTTACTGCCATTTTATAATAGGTTTCCATTTGAATGGCTAAATGCAGGAATGTCAGAGACATCTCTTACTTTATGGAATACTAAGTTCATAATTCAAATTGCACATTGTTATGCATGAATTGATATGTCATACTCTGAAATAGACGCAAATGGAACTATTGTATAGAATTCTGGCATGTGTGTTGCTTTAAAATAAAGTCAATAAGCTGCTCCTACTTAACACTTCAGGGTGTAGTGCAATGGCTTCTCTACTACATCAGAGCCTTTGCCCCACACTTTTTAGCAGGGCGTACAGAAGCAGAAAAACTGGTAATTTTAACATAAAAAAACTGGAATGTTTTCTAAAGTACTGACATAAAACCAAGTCAATTCATTTTCTTCCACAAAAATCTCTTCCTGCACATGCATCTTTATATACCTTGCTGTCTTTCATCCCGGCCAAGTGCTGGATTGCTCCAGATATTCCCACAGCAATATAAAGTTCCTAGAAGAAAACAAAACAGAGACGTTTTTGGTACCCACAGCAGTTTTGTGAAGCTCTGATAAACCTTACTCACCGTTACATGCAGTAGTTTTTACATTACAATATTTCTCAATATTGAAAGCAGCTGATAATTGGCTCCCTTCCCCACTTGGGGATGCAATGCAACTGTAAAAGGAGAATCTCACAGGAGCATCCAGCAAATATGGGTGGGGGTGGGGGAAAAGATCTGCCTCAAGCCTCAGATGCTGCTCAGCCAGAGGACAGGGCAGTCAGCGTTACCCATGACCCTGGAGAACCCAACGCAAATACGAAGCAAGATAATCTACGAGCAGATAATGCAGTTGCCTAAAGAGAAAATGAAAGCTTTCTCATGTGTGTCCTTTAAACAAGGCAGGATGCACAAAGTTGAAATTCATGTGTTTAGACCTTTAAGAAGTTTCCCACATGACAGGATAAAACATTTCTGTTACTGAAGTACTATACACTTGTAGCAATAGTTTCTGTTATCTACCCCAACCCTCGATGTTCATCTGCCCTCAAGGTTTTTCTCCCCCATTGACCATGAACTCCAACACAGGATGAGAGAAGAAGTGGGATGAGTGAAGAAGTGCTGTCCAGGTAGGCACCAATAGGGAGGAGATCTTTACACCTCTGGGCTGCCAGCCTAGCAGCTCCAAAGAGACTTGTATTCAAAATAGAGGAAAATCTATAGGCAAATAGATCTCTATGAACAGTTTTAACTCACAGAAGTAGTTTTTTCCCCTCAGGCTGACTGTCTATCCAAAACCAAGTACATTTTCAGCTCCACGATGGTTTTCCCACCCACTGCCATAAGTCAATTCTGTACTGTTTAGCTACCTGATTTTACAGAAAAAAAACCCCAAACTTGTCACTAGCTCACTCAATATGAGGAAACTGTCACACACAAAACTAGTTACAAACTGACCTGTCAAAACCAATTAAAAGGTGTATTTGTACATGCTCAGAAAAGAGAGAACCTCCAGTACTAACAGACTCACTCTTTTACACACACCAAAGTTAGTCCGTATTTAAGAACATACAAATCTAATTTGGGAAATTATTGCTGAGGCCAGAGAGGGTAAGAGGGTCAAAAAAACCTTATCCCTGGGCAACTGAAGACACACATTATAGTTAAGTGGCTTTTAAAGTGACAGAACAAAGCACAGCTGTGGAACAGGCACAGACCTACAGGAGTGGCTGGCAAACAAAATTGGTCAAATACACAGACCCCGCAGACTTGCTTCTTCCATAAAGGCCCAATAATTTTTATGTCCATTAAAGAAAAAAAGATGACCGCTTTCTGGTGTTTCTACAGCTACAGATTCCACCTGTTGCACTGGGTTTTAAATAAGAGAAAATAAATAACATTTATAAAGTTTTTCTACACAAGCCCGTAAAGACTGGAAGAGAGAGAAAAGAGCACAGGAACAGAGTAATTCCTATTAAAAGGCCTGCTTTGAAATTGAAACGCAGAATTTAGTCTGTATTTCCCCCAAACACACAGCTGCTGGAGACACTCAAAACTGTCTTACCCTCCATAGCTTTTACTGAGTGGATTGCTATTGGAAGTCAATCCATTTGAACCACAGCTGCAGTGTAATACAATACGCGCGTATAAGAACTCACGGTAAGAATGCAATATTTCAATTACATCAAATAAGAGAACAGATGTTACAGGAGAAATTATTCTAACATCATACAGTCTTTAATACAAGCTCTTTTTAAAAACACATTACTGTAATTTGATTTTTTTAAAGCAATTCATTAAGTGCCCGTCATCCAGACTACCAGATACTCTTATCAGTCTGTTTAACATTGGGAAGTCCAGCCTTTGGAACAAATCCAGCTAACCAGGAGCCAGATGCCTATGTATATATTCCATTAAAATATCTAGGAAAGACAAGGATATTTCATTAAGAGGACATTTGTAAATCATCAGGCTTGTCTTTGTTATGCATCTAAGCCATGCCTTTCCAGGTTGTGTCCTCTTGGCTCCGTGGCTCAGATACCCAGTCCAGTCAGCAGGCTGTAACGCCTACAGCTGATGGCCTCAGTCGTGCTCTCGTACAAAGAACACATGGGATGGCACATTTCTTATCAGAAGTTTTGTACTATAAAATAGATTTCACTGCTTAAATTTTAGTTTAAATCTGTTCTACAATTCAGCAGGAGGGAAACAAAGGACCCACAAGGTCTGAATGATAAATATACATGACAGCTCAGTGCTCTCCAAGAAGAGAATTGAATTAGTCATCCAAAGGTCATAAGAGGCTCAAATTTGTATCCCTAATTTACTTTCAGGGCAATAATACCTTTGTTTTGATGTCTACCCTGGAATCATTAACTTCTGTCATGGCTTTTACCAAGTCACATCATTCTACAGTGTTAGAGTTCAGAGTCCCAACTCCAGACTGCAGCCCCAAACACTATGAAGTGAGCGATGGAGGAAAGCAGAAAGGAGATCAGTACCACAGAACAGCACCGCTTCCCATCGTGCTGTGCTATGTGCCTGCCAGTGCAGCAGAGAGCACATTACAGTCTGGAAGGACAGCTCAGTTCTTCAGGGCTCATCTATCTAAGAGACCCATGCCAAGGCACAAAGCATCACGAATCAGAGTCTGAATCACACCTTTCAGGTGCCAATGAAGACGGCTTTACACCAACTTCAAGTTCCTGCTTTCTGGATCCCTGGAAGCTGCTCTAATTCCTGCTGTCAGGTGGTTGATCTACAGCCTACAATTACAGGCACTTACATCAAAGTCCAGGACACGGAGCAGTGTTTATCAGCTCCCTGGTGCTTGAACACAGGCAGGTTTTCACTGATGGGCTGCTGCCAGTGCTGTGCCACATGAGATCAGCCCAAGGAAACAGCACACAGATCGTGCACCAACAGGCTCACTGCGCTGTCTGGTACAAGATGAAGTCACAAAAGCAATCAGGGTCATGGAAAGTGAAAATTTTCATGGTATAAGGATACAGCATTGGATTAGACAATTGTCTTGTCTCACAGTAACTTTATTTCACACAGGAAATAATTACTGTACATATGTCACAGCCATGCCATGGATCTTCACTTCTGATTAAATGGACAGCGGACATCAGCACAGGGGAAGAGACACCTGAGAAGAGAGCTAACGGTAAAAAAGCACAATGGAGGAAACAGGGAGCAAAGAAAAATGGATGGACTGAACAGCCTAAGAGCACAGGAAGCAGAGGGCAGGGAGGCACAACCAGGCAGTACTTAAAGATGTGGTATTGCAGAAAGGGCTTCTATGTCAGTAATAGGAATATGAGAAGGTGAGAACATCAGCATGTAACATACCCATCAGGCTTCTCACAAGGGCTACAGCAGCAGCCACAGTCAATTCTACCAGTAAACCAGCACTAAGACCAAGAGTGCTTTAATTTGTCCTGCCACACACCACCCGACAAGAGCCAGGAACAGGTTAGGAGCAGGACCCTTACAGAGACCTCACAGTTTGTAAGCAGAGCTTTGTGTCATAACAACCCTAAAAAGAAGCAAAACTTTCAAGTCCCAAATTAATCCTACCTAAAGGCAAGATACCAAACCAAGAATTCAACTTCTCATCTGCAATTTAAAATATTGATCTAGCCTTGTATTTTTTCCAACAAACATGACCACACTATGTCTTACAGGCAGAGACCTTTTACCATCAGAATGAAAAATTCCCCTTTATCCATCCCCTAAACTCCTTTCAACATACCCAATTTACATATTGGCATCTTTGAGTCCATGAAACTTTACATGCACAACTCTGCACAACTGGCTCCAGAACACATACAACCAGTTACAGGCTGTTTGGATAATGTCACAGGAGTGCTACATGTGGATCATCAGAATTACCATTAGTATATACCAATGCAGTTAATTTCCTGTGTATACTGATTCTTCCAATTATTCATAGAATAATTAGCAGCATATAATATTAGTTCATTTTTACTTGTGAGAATATTTAAAAGAGCCATAGGCTGCCTTGGGACAGTTAAGGTGCGACTGCCTAAGTGAACCACAAGAAGAGTTTTTGGTTGCAATGCCCTGTGCCTTTGAAGGCTGTTGCAAGAGGCTGCTGTGCACCTTCCACAGGTGCACCACAGGATGAGATAGTTACTTTGCAAGCATGCTGTCAGCTACTATTGATTTTTATGCCAACTTTTGAATTACACTGAAAACCTTCTATGTACATCCATTTATCATACTACCAGTGGCATGCTTTTAAACAGGCTGGTTTAATAAACCCCTCTGGCACACATACTCTTTTTAAAGGCACCTCAGATACTTTATTTTCTTTGAAAGAGTGAAAGGACAAGGATATTAGAAAGAAATCTTTGTAATGAAAACTGCTTCATACAAGAGATTTCTTCCAATTACAAGCTATTAACCCAATGAAATGTTTTCTGGCTTGACACTAGTTCATATACATCTCACTGTATACCAAACAATTATCCTGGATGTACTACTTCAATGCAGTTGAATGTGTTCCATTCAACATTACTAAACTATATTCCAACTACAGCTTCTTTTTCACTTTAAAAACCTTTGATCAGCCAAGCTATGTAATTACTTGTAAGCATGGGCAGGGTGTCTGCTGGAGTGCAGGGCCATACAGCAATTTTTCTTCTCTCTCTAGGGAAAAGCACATCAATTGCTTTCAGCTAAATGCACTCACATATGAATATTTTAGTACAATTTAATGTTTCTGCACCAACCCCAAAGGAGCAGAGCATCAATTTGTGAACATAGTTTTCTTGCAGTTAAAAGCTACGCTGGATAATGCAGGATGAAAGGGGTTGTCAATCCTTAGCTTTTTAGCAAGTCAGAGAAAGGTAGTCTGTAAATTCAGTCCCAGCTGCATACAAACAGCTCTCTGAAGTTTGCCACTATAAAGCTACTTTTCCACAATAGTGAATTATCAGAGGAGATATTCCAAAAAAAATTTTCCAAGCATGGTCAGTTTTCCCAATGCTATTCCAATCTGCTAGCTATCCAACAGCTTCAACCATTCATATAATGGAAAATGCACCTGCTGGTCCGTTAATAAAACCAATAAACGTAACGTACAAACAACACCTTCCTACAAAGAAGCTGGCTGAAGGTAGGAGAAATTAAGTGATGTGTTCACAGAGAAATTTCAGTATATCAATGTTCTCCTTTATGTCTTACAAATTAGGAAGCAATGAAGATCTTATCCTTGATAAACGAGGAGTTAAATGTTTTTAAAGCGAGTACAGTCAAGGCAACGGGATTGACAGTTGTCATGAAGCTAAGGGAATGAATTAGTTCAGTCCATCAGTAATTTTTGGTAAGAGCCAGAAAATTAAAAAAAAAAAGACCAGAAATACTGGAAGAAAATATACCTTGTTTCACTTCCCCTACACTTCCCTAGAATTGAGTGAAGGGAAACAAAATTTACCAGGTATGCTAACCTGAGCAAGCAAGTGATCCCTGACGCAGCGATGCGAAGCAACACTGAGGAAGAGCTGGCATCTGTCTGCTGCGCAAGGAAACCATGAGCCACTTGTGCATTTTAGAGAGAACAAGACCAGGCCAGGTGAAGAATTTGATTGTTTTGCCACCAAATACAAAGAAACATGAAAAGCAGAAATTATGTAAATAATGCGATACAGTCTTTCTCCCTTCCTGCTACTGCCAAAGCAAGGAGATGACTACTAAGTGCTGGAAAGCCACTCACTGCAGTAAAAGGGACTGCCTAGTAAAACACAAGCCCAGAAAGCATCTCATCCTCTTGTAAGCCGAGTAACAGAAATTCCACTGCTCTGCAGACAATTGTTCTGTGCCTTCACATATCTCTCTGCCACAAAATGCCTCCTTGCCATTCAGCTTTCCTTTTCCTGCTTCTAATTTCATCTCACTCCTGTTCTTCCACAGCTTTGGCACCTTTCAACTGAACAAACATCCCACTTGAAGCTGCACCTCTAACATGCCTCTTTTCCCCTCATTATTACAGTCAATTCCCAATAGTTGCAAATCCACCTCCCTTTCAACGTTCCTGCAATCCATTACATCTGGTAGAAAACTGAAGCTTCGGCACTGAAGCTAAGCTGGTCAGCATGTCTACACCTCGCAATCATATTGGAACCACACTGAATTCCCACCTGCCTTCCCTACTCGAGGTTTCTCAGCACATGCAGTATTCAAATGCATCCACCTTCCGTGCAATCATCTCACATTTCTAGCACAATCATCTAATTCCATGTCAATTACTACTACATCACGAATTTCCTCACTCCTGTCCTCCTGAGTTTTCCACCTCCATCTGTCACCTGTTAGAACAGTATTTTGTGCCCAGTGTTGAAGGTAACAAGACAGCAGCAACTGAACACTTCAAAAAAAGAAGTTATGCCTTGCTGAGCCTTCCATGCTGGATGCACCCGCTGTCCTGCACTCTCAAGAAATCCAAGATGGCAAAGGTGAGGCCTTCTAGTAGTGGCCCACTGACAGCTGACCCTGAATGGACACCATGAGTCCTAGGAAAGCACAGAAAAGAAACTAAAGCAGTTATAGACCCAGACCCTGAAGAACAGACGTTGCAGAAGGGGAACTTAAGAAGAGTGAAGCAAACACTGGAACTCTGAAACAGTTACACTAGACAGAAACCCACACCAGGTCAGAGGATAACAAAATAACCAGCCCAAAACGACACATACTTTCTGAGAAAAATCATCTCTTGGTGCCACTGAGGTTTTTGTTTTCTGGAGCGATGAAGTTGAGAGTGAGATAATCACAGTACAACCCCATCTTCCTTCAAAAGCTAAAGGGAGAATATAATTAGAATAGGGCACAAGGAAAAACTTGGGGGACCACAGAAACAATCTGAGTGTCCAAACACAGGTGCTTGGTGGCACCGCAGACAGAATCACAGACACCACTACAGAAGGCAGCCTCCAGGCCCCGCACAGTAACCACCAGCCCCATGGATGTACTTTTTCTACCCCAGGTGGCTAAAATGCCATTAGACACAGATTTGTAGGATTTCTTCTCGCCCCCTTTTGTTCTTTCTTTTTTTTGTGAACAAGACAGAAAGAACTGGGAAGATTTTTCACTGTGAAAACTAATGCCCTTGACTATTTGAAATTTCTTATCTAACAACAGGAGTTACTCTGGGGAGTGGGGAGAGGGTTGATTTGTGCAGGGATTTTAGTATTATCTAACTGGATATAATTAACTAATACTTAGTAGACCCTCATGGGAAGGATATTTTTATCCAAAACTAATTTGAACATCCCTACAACAGCTTTTTTCTTAAAACAGAATACATATTGTTTACAATCTGAGAAATTAATTTCATTTTCTGCAGAACACCTGCATATAAGAAATAGTGGAAACAACTGGCTTCTGATTTAAAAAAAATACACTCCAAAAGTGGTTGTCACTGCTTAAAGACATCAAATATACTACAGTTACTTTTTAAATTAGGAAGGAACATTTTATATTGTAATACATTCAACTTAAGCCTAAAAATATTCTTTCTTCCATCTCAAATAACACAAATCAGCCTTCTCTCTGACAACATAGAATGTTCAAATGAGAGCTGCAATCACCTGAAATCAATAGGTTAAAAAAAAAGGTACTAACAGAAACAATAAACATCTTAAGAACTGGAATAAAATTACACAAAAGCAAAATTACCAAAGATCCAGTCAAACAAACAACAAAATGCCTAAGTTCTAACATGAACAAAAGCTCAAAACCAAGAGATCCAAACCCATTTTGGAAGCGCAGATGTACTGTATAGAACTAATTGTCAAAGAGAAAGAAGGTGAGATTTGTACTGCTTAATTAACGGCATTCTTTCATTATTTAAACACAAAGAACAAACTACATTTGTTTCTTGACTGGCAGTTTGTTCATATATGAACAGTGCTGTGCCTTTGAGGTGCTCATGTCCTGGCCTGCACTCTTAAAAACTGGGACCACTCACAGAATTATGAAAGACCAGCCAAAAACACCCTTCCCTCACCAAATCCACAGTCAAAGGCACAAGGGGAGAAACAAGCAGATCTTTTAGACTACTTTCTCATCCAGTGATCATCACAGAACACTCCCCAGCATTCATATACAAAAAGCTGCAATAGAAGCACCTCCCCTCTTCCTGAGCTTGTAACTCACTCTTCTCCCTCTGTGGTCTCAAAACTGACCCAATTCCAAAGTCCTTTAAAAACAGTGCATTCCAATCCTCCACCGAGACTGGGCGAGAGACTATTAATAGAAAAATAAGAGCATATGCTACGATACTTTCCCATCAGAAACCAGCAGCTGCACGGGAGAGCAAGTACATCTCGAACTCCAGCATTTTCTTGTATCCAAGATTCTTCCTCTGCTTAAAACCCACACCCAGGAGAGCATGCACAGTGTCAACAGGAGTACAAATTTACACATAAAATTCACATCTCAGCTTTTCCCGGTAAAACGTCGTGAGCTCTCCCTGAGCTAGTGGTATCGAGCACATCTCACAGGACAACAAAGCAGTCAGCTCCTAGAGGACTGATAAAAGTAGTACAGTATAATCTTGATCTGGACATGGAAGTTCCTTTCTACCCCTTTAAGTGAATCTATCTTCCACTGCACAGAATAATTTTCTAGCTAGAGTACCAAAAAGATGGCAAAATAGAATAAGGAACGTGAAGTTAAGAATTTGCAGCTTTAAACTGCCTCATATTTACGATACTTACTCAGCACATTGAAAAACTAATTTCTCCAGAAAGCAACTCTGAGGGTTTAGCACTTATTCAACTTGCACTTTCATTATAATTAACAAAGTCCTATCCTCCTAATCCACTGTACACTGTCCTTGCATGTATTTTAAGATGCAGAAGGAGTATTTGAAAGAAAGGACATATAATTTTCAGTACTCCACATACCTCAGTACTTCATAAAGAATTGTTAAGAAGGCAGATGAGAGAGAAATGCATCAATTGCTGACAAGAAGATGTAGCACCGTACAACTGCACCAGCTAGGATTGTTAATTGACATAATTGTTGAACATTAACTCTTTTAACGATGTACTGCATATAACAATCTATTTTAACATCCTAGAAGATGGCAACGATGACATCGATGTGATCCTAACATGTGGCTCTATGCTCTGACCTTCAGATGTCGTTATGAATTGGGAAGTTATCGCACTATGTCTTCATTAAAATCCAGCCTTTTTTGTTTCAACATAATTGTTTATATGCCCTTGACTCTGGAAAGAATGTTTGGTCTTGAGCCTCGAGACATGCAAACCAGAGCTGTCTTCAAATTAGCATTTTCCACTTCCTTAATGGCTATTTGGCCAGCAAAGAACTAATGATGGTCAGTCTCATCTCACACCCTTTCAAAATACAGTTAAATGACACGCAGCTTACTCCTTAATTACCAAAGGTTTGGGTATACAGCAACCAACTCGAGACTGCCCTCCTTATGACAACTAATGCAGCCTCCTTTGGAACCTGCAATTTCCATATGTGTTGCACTTGCACTTACTGAACTAGTATTAATTAGTTCACTGAGACCTATAGCTGCAATACATTGGACCTTATGTCTACTGTACAATTAAAGGAAAGTGCATTCTGTTCAAATACAAGTGTGCCCTTAGCAAAGGAGTACTACTACACTGGGGGCTACAGCTGTCCTGCACTATGTCTGAAAAAAAACCACAATTTCCTACAAAAGACTGACATCAACAGAAAGAAGAATTAGGATTGCATTTCTAATCTCTAACATCTCACAGTTTCCACTGTGCTATCACAGTTTTCACTATCAAGATTTTGGACAGACACAATGTGCAACAAGCTCAATCTTAAGTCCTATCAATAATAGGTCTATTTCTCAGAAGCTGTTTTTTTGTAGCAGTTTGTTATCAGAGATTTACAGGCTAAACACGAGTTTAGAAACAGCTCCACTTTGCCCCACAGGGCTATTGTTAGGAGGCCTCTGGTGAGGACTTCAAAAAACATATGCGGCAAACATCTCTATCCACATCTCAAGACAAAACAGCTCAGAAGCTTGAGGTATCTTGTTCCAGAAAACCCAGCAGGCAGAACTGACAGACTTCAGGAATCACAAGTTCCTGTCTGATATCTCCAAGTACTGCTCTATCCTGCTGGATGTATTACTGGGAAAATAATGGTTATGGTTTGAAGTTCTCAAACTTGTAGCTCTTAACAAAGGCAGAACATTTCAGATCCTGTCAAAGCTTTGGACATCTGCAGCTTTTCAGCATTACTTAAATTATTGCTGTTTAGTAAATGAAAGTATTGAAATATGACAAGGTTCTCACTAAGTTCTACTTCCTTCACCCCTTCTGGTCTCACTAAACCACTGACAAGTAAAAAGTTGCTCTTTGGTGCCTTCTGTTACCATACACATGCAAACAACTGCTGACTGAAAGGCTAAATGGTTCATTGGTATGTAGCTCAAAGCTTACAACTGACACATTTCCATACCTGCCCATGTTCTTAGCCACAATTCCCTTCTCAGATCCACAATCATGGCATCTCAGTTTCCGCTAGCGCACACTCGACCAAGAGTCTGATGAGCTACATTTGTACCTTCTTATTTACAAATGCTCATTAGGGCTTTCTCTGCCTGCCACTTCCACCACATTTCCCCAGGTCATAAGGGACAATGACAGTAGTCCCAGACTTTCACATGAAAGAGGTCTCCCTAGATCCAAAAAGACACAAGGATAGAAATCAATGCCCTGTGATATCAGGATGCAGAGCCAAAAACGTGCAGCGGGTTATTCCCCAACATTAAACCACTCATTAGAGCGTGCCCCTCCTGGTATTTCACTGTACAGCAGCGAATCTGTACATTAATTCAATTTTTTTCCACCTTTATTCCTCACAAAAATTTTGCTACAGTTACCAAAACTTAAAATATGTCATTACCTTTAAAAAAAAAAAAACCAAAACAAAACCCCACTTCCCAGAGATCAAGGCACACACCAATATCATTTCAAGCATATGTTGGCAAAGGCACACCCTTTAGCATATCAATGATGGCTGTTAGAACACTAAAAAAGGTTCAGCACAGGCAACTATAAAAAATACAGCATGCAAGACCTCTGACAAGGCTGTCAGCAGAATACTTCTGACTGACCCAAAGTAGAGATCACACCCCTGCTTGCTGCTGCACTTCTGCAAACGCATGGTCAAGTGACAACATCACACTGGGCACACTAAGATTTTTCCTGTTAGGCTCAGTACTAAGACTTAGCTCATTCCTAAGCATCAGCTTTAAAGGAAAATGCATGCTAGAAAACATCACAGCTCTTTTATGAAAGATATTTCCATACTTACTGGTGCTACTATTTTGCCCGTCTGTCCAACTTGCATGTCATTAGGAACAAAGCCAGCATCGACAGCTGCACGGGAAGCTCCAACTAGTTGAAAGAAAATATTTCCAGTGTTTTCTTTTAAACTACAGCAAGCCAAATCTGTATCACCATAAAAGCACATGTATTGTACCGAAGAGTCCCACACTCTAAGGGCACGTATTTAGAAACTCCCCTCTTAAGAGCTCTTATAGTAATCCCTCTCTGTACCACTGGCTGAAACTTCCAAATACTAAGTGCTAATGCACTTCATAAGCAACAGGAAATCCTCACTCCCTGCACCAAAGGGCCACATATTTAAAACCAAGGATTTCAGTCTGGCATACTTCCATTATTTTCTCTTGTTGCTTTGTCAAAAGAGGATTTTCTCATAAATGCCTTCCCATAACGTCCCTCCAAGTCTGAAGAGAACACATGTGCCATCTCATATTGCTACGGAGCTCAAAAGTCAGGCATAGTAAAGAAAAATATCAAAGTAAACTTGAAAACGCCACATGGACATTTAGTGAAGCCACCAATTTAAAAACAAAACCATTCATGTGAAACTATAAATTTATTATTACATGTGTAATATAAGACTAATGTAGTTTAAGTGTTAATGCAAACAGTCCCTCCTCCGCAACTTTTAAGACATTTTGCTGAAACACTGTATGGTCCCCTTTCTCCTGTTAATACAAAAGCACAGCAAAGAGACAGAGCCACTCAAACTACAAGTGTGAAAAGGATTCTGTAAAGGAGTAGCGTATAATGATGTATTAAGAAAACAGTGGCTCTTCCAAGTGAGCTAAGACCACTTTTAAATTTATACAACTTCACTTTTTGTTTGTGAGTTTGTGTTTTGAAGTTTTGAGAAGGACAGGAAATATTACAGTCTCTTGCTTCGTACAAAGGCATTTAAATGCACAGCAGAACACAAGGACAATACAAAACTTGATCTAAACTAACAAGATTTTAAGAATTTACTTGACAGAGACATAAAAATAAAAGTCTTGAGAACACTGGTTTTGACTTTTTTTAAATAAAACAACCAGCACTAAAAAAAGGAGAGGAAAAGAAGTTTACCTGCAGCATGCAACTGATCTGCAAGATCATATAACAACTTAAAGTTTTCACCGCTCTTCAAGCCTCTCCCTTAAAAGTTAAGAACAAAAAAAAATGAAGAAAGAAACATAATATGCCGTAAGATTTTGTTATTGCCTACATAAACTTTCTGTATGGACATATGCATTTGCAAAGGCACAAATATACACTTGCATAGGGTATTTTTGGCTCTATTGCTAAACAGTAAGCAATTTGTGAAGATTTAGCTTGTGTCTTTATGATTAATACTATTATTGCACATGTATAAACCAACACCACTGTCTAGTTTACTTCCTGCCCCCCGCACCACCAAGACCATTCTCTGAAATCAGGGACACAGGATTTATTTTTTTTTTAAACAAATTTGTGCTCCCTCTGCTGGCTTAGGGAACAAAACTCTGCAGTGGGATAAGTAAGGAATAACTTCTTAGCCACTGGCACAAAATAAAAATCACAGTCCATCATTTCATACCTGAAGGGCAAAATACAAACATAATAGTTTCTAAAACATTAGTCATTATGTAATAACATTTAGGCCACCTGTAATGATTTTAAACATGACAGATTTGGGTCTAAAACCACTTCATAATGCTATAGTTTTAAAGGGACTCAACAAATACGACAATATTCTTAAAAAGCCTACTAGCACACATTAAACTTGTTTGCCCCTTCACAAAACATATGTTGGGTGTGTTCCCACTGGTCCCTATACTTTATTTCAGAATTACATCATAGTATTTTTTTTAATGTACCACATTATAATTTCCTGCTACACATATTACTTAATCAAGATGCATCATTATTTAAATGCAATATGACATTGGTTTAGTATAATCACTTACCACCCGACACAACCACTTTGGCACTGGTAAGCTCCGGCCGATCGCTTTTTGTCAACTTCTGCTCGAGCCACTCAGATAGACCAACAGGAGGTGGAGGGGTCACTGCACTCATCAGACAAAGGAAAACACCCACAAGAAAAATGAAGTGTATACTTTCAATACTTTATATCCAAATTTAAACCTCATTCTATAACCAACTGCCACAAGCATTTAACTACCATCAGTAACTGCTCTATGGCTCCAAGTTACAAGCCTCTCCATTAGCTGTGTTTAAATAACCTACAGTACAAGCTCCACTAAAATAAAGTTCTGTTGTGTAAGTAATTTAGCACAAGTGCAGTTCTCATTAAGACAAGCAATCAAGCCAACTAACTAGTGTAATCATAGTGCAACATATGCTGCTCGTATGCATCAAGTAGCATTAGTTTCCTAACACCCACAGACATTAGGAAATACAGGATGGTTCAGGGACAGGTACTAAGCCACCCAAAAAGATGAAAGGGCTGGAACACACACATACACACAGAGTACGTTACTAATAAATGCCTCTGCTGGACTTACAGCATAGTCATGAAAAGGCCCACGGCAAAAAACAGCAGAGGTGACTGAACACTGGAACACGTTGCCCAGAATGGTTGTGAAAAGCCTGACTGGACACAGTCCTAAGCAACCTGCTCCAGGAAGCTGGACTAGAGGATCTCAAAAGATCCCTTCCAACCTCAACCATTTTGTAATTCTGTGACTGGATTTCTCTACTATCAAAGCTACCCTGGCCTCATTGAAACGACAAATTAAACTCATTTAGTTAAAACTGATCTAAAACAACAGCTGTGTGTTCTCAAATCAATTTAAACTGCCACTAGTCTAGCTAGACACTGTAATGACCCATCTGAATTGAAACATGACCAATGAAAATAAAACTGGATAGTCAACCACTTTTATTTTTGCTCAATCCTGCTTTCAAAACCACTCTGGCTTTTCAAACAGCTGTAAGTTTAAATCAGGAAGCTCCAAGATTGTGGTGGCAGAGGTTAAAGCAGTGAGTGAAACAGGCATGAATTTCAGTACAGATAATCTCCATTTCTGGTCAAAGAAGAGGTAACAAGTGAGCAGTTAATCCACATCTTCCCTTACCAGACATGGCTAAAAAGTGCAAGTACCCTACCAAAAACAGCTCTGCAAAACACCAGTGTGCAGTGAGCAAAACTACCTGTATTACATAAAACAACAAAATACCAGAACAAACACTCACACTTTTCTAAACTGGCACTACCACCACTCGTCGGCGCAGCCTCAAAAGAAGTTCCCCGCACAGTAAATACTTTAATCGCTTCATCACACTGCACAGTGCAAAGGATATTTCCTGAAAAAAAACAAAAATCACATTATATTTTATAAGATAATATCAGACATACTCTGGTTTTTAACAAACAAAATCAGTATCAGAGACATGTTAGCAGTGTTAGAATAGGCAACACTCAAAGTTACTTCCCAAAACTGCAGTTTCATATGACTAAAACTAGAAACGTAGGCACTTAAACGCAGATTACAAATATTTTAATTTACTTTCACATTTTTGAAATATGAGAAGAAATCTACTATTTTTAAAGGATACAGAGTATCCAAATAATATTTTATGAATGAGCTTTCAAATTTCATAAGGGGAGAAAAAAAGTAACTTTGAAAGTGTCGTTCTTAAACTTAGAGAGCATCTAAAATTCCAAGTACGTCTTTTATCCTGTTGCATGAATTCAGAACAGAAGACAAGCACCTGTGGGATTGTGCTCCTCTCAATAATATATTTATTTCACACTGAAGGCTGCAGGGAACACCAAAAAAAAAATGCTGCAACTCCAGCAATCCTTAAACAAAGTCATCTTCAAACTGGGAGTTACTGGGAAGCAAATTAGCAGTGCAACACAAAACCACATTCAGGTAACATAACTCAAAATGTAATGCCACACTGGTACACGTGGTACAACCTTGTACAGTAAAATTAAGAAAGATAAGCTAATGAGCTCATATCTAAATTAAAACACAGTGTCAGACAAGCATTAGAAAAACAAGACCAAAATTACAAATTAGGTCAATTAAATACTATAAATAATGAGTTCAACGTTTTCATAATTAGGAAAAATAACCCTGTGGTATCTTAAATCAGAACTAATGCTAGTGATATTAAATAAAGCTGGACAATTAATGTCTTACGCTTTACAAAATTTGATCAGACGTACATTAACAAAGAAATGCAGCGCACACAAAGGAGATTATCAAACTCTTACAGGAGTTACCAGTACTGGGTCCTTCACTGCACAAATACCACAGCCTTTTGTGATTGCTCACCTGCATAGATTGTTCTCACAAAAGTGTCAGGTGACTTAATTTCAATGATGTCAGAAACAGGGGCAACATCAAGTTTGCCAGCCACTCTGGGAATAAGATTCTAGAAGTTAAAAGATGGAAAGTTAGCAGAGGAAATGGTAAGTAAAATGCACATGGTCAGTAAAAGAACACCTGCCGGCTCGATTTTAACTTCATATAATGTTCTCTATAAGTAAAAATGCACATACAACTATAAGATTTTTGCAGCTTTAGCAGCCAAATAAAATCCCATTAATGTACAACATTAGACATTTTATGAGACTCACCATAAGTAAACCCTTAGTTCAACATCTGAAATTAGGAGACTTACGTGCTTCAACAGTTTAAAACTGAAAATAGATGCATTATGGATTGCTGAGCTCTTTACACTTAGAAGAAGGAAAAAAGGCACTTTCGGAAGCTAGTTACCAAAAGCAACAGGAAATAAAAACCTACACTCCCCCCTAAAAGCCAAAAAATTACTGTAAACATTAAAATATAAATTATCCTACTCCAAAATTTACTTAGCTTCTTTAGGAATTGGAAAGAGGATAAAGAGAGCAACATAAATTATGAAGAAATTAATGACAGCAAGAGCTTTGCTTGCTTTTTTGTCCCTCTCCTAATCCAGTACCAAAAAAAGGGCCCAGTACTGAAATCTTTACTCACATTAAGAACTCGAAGATGGAAGCTTCAAAGCAAATGCTATTAACCCTTACCAAGACACTGAAGATCAAAGGTAAAAAGAAAAAAGAAAATACCCCCACCCCCAAGACTTCGGGTATGTAAAGATTTGTCTTAGCAAAATTACAAGTGCACAGACTGCTACTGATTGGAAGTGAAAGTAGTCAGACTGAAGCTCATTTCATTATTTATCCCTCATCGGCAAGGTTTCGAAAGCATCGTTTTTCTCTAATTTAGCTGCACCACAACACTGACCAGATCGTTAGCACTGACTCTCTCCATGCACTCAAAAACCCACCCCTTAAAAAACAAGTTTTGAAAAATTGTATTTTCATTTAAAAAACATCTTGGCTCAGCCTTGGATCCGAGTTATTTACACATATTTACAGGCATTTCAATTTACATGACTTGCATCATAGATGCATCTACACCCCACACACAAAAAATAAAAAATTGCTCCCAATAGGTCTGCAACTTTCATTTCAGCATGAAAATCATACACTTTTCATCTTGATTTACTGTTCTTTTCACTACCATTCTCATAATGCTTTCAGATCACTTAAATCTATTTGGTGTTACGGTAGTTTGCCCTGTGTACACAGAACCAGCTGATTACCAGGAAATCTTTCTTCTACACAGTTCCTTTGCTCAAGTCAGTCATGATAAAACTCAGACATAAATCGGTGTTTCTGACAACCTCGTAAGTGAATGACTGAGACATTTTTTGAAAGCTCAAAACTGCCCACAGATGACCTCTCAGGCATTTGATCCACACTCACATACAACAGCGTCTCTGCCTCTTTTCTACAAGAAATTTCTGATGCAGTTTGATCTACTTACCTTCCCAAAGGCAGATGCTCCAGCACAAATGTGGGTGTAATTAAACTTTTTATGAGTTTCCAAAATCAAGGGAGTCAGCTCCTCTGAGGATAAAAATACATTGCTCAAAATTTACAACTATCGTATTTTCAATTGCAAATATAAATGGCATTTGTTTTGTCAGTAGGGAAGAACAACTCTCACCTGCTAGAAACCCCTTGTATACATCGTGTTGAGCCACCAGAACTTTTGCAACACCCTGCACTTTGCTGACTTCTTGTGCTACCTATGATTCCAAACAAATTATTATTAATTTGTATTGTACAAATAACGAGAGTCCCTGCTGTGAAGAGCTCACAGCCTATAGATTAGTTAAAACTGGAACACAAAAATCTGAATGGACCAAAACGCAGAGCTTCTGACTCACAGCACAGTGCCTTAGGGGATAATGAAAACTAATTTTGTAAGAATCAAGTCAAACACAGGAAAGCTTGCCTCCTGTATGCAGGATCACACAACGATCTGATTTACTAAAACACCCAACAACAATCATGCTTGAGGATTGCTGCTCAGAACGCCAATATAATCAAGAAAAAAATCCTAATTTCTTTTAAACAGGTCAATATTTCCTGCACCAGCAGTTGATGCAGATAGAAATGTACAGCAGTGTTATGATCTTTGTCCAAATTTTAGGAGCCATCCTTTGTTTGCAGCTGACTGCCTACTGATGTGAAGTATATTTTCAATTCTGTATGTATGCATTTTTTCCTTTAAATTTGCAGAAGCAAATTTTAAACGATAAAAGGGTTGTTGCAGATCAGAGAGAAGAGGACTGGCAGCAGTGTCTGGAGACCACATGCATCATCCCAGAACTAGTGCAGTTACTGAGTTTGCCGAGTATCAGTTTACCCTCAAAAATGAACAGGAAATAATCAGAGCTGCCATAATAGCTGCTACAGAATACCTGTCTGAGTAACCGGCTCTTGTCCTCTCAATACAGATTCTTACAAAGAAACATAAAAAAACCCAAACCTTCATTTTTTTGTAAAGTACTTTTTCCCCAGCATGACACACATTGCAAAGAGACATCATATAGTCAGCATTACAGATAAATCAAACAAAACTTTCCCAATCATTTCTCAACTACGTAAGTGCCAAAGAACAAGGAAATTCAGACATATCAGGCAAAACTAATTTTTTTTCATTTTCTTGCTCTATATAAGTATTTCCTTCCAGATTTCTGCCTCAAACACCTGGGTCTCAATTTACAATAGTCACTGAGGTTTCTCCACCTCTTTGTGAATCAGTGGCCACAAGCAGACCTCCTGCATGAGATACTATGCATTGCCTGCAGAGTTACAATTTAGCAACAATAGCCTAGTATGAAAAATAGTAAGCATAATGATTTGTATTTTTACTCTTCATTCAAGAGTACATCCTGCTGGAATAAGCATCACGAACGCACTAACTACATTGTCTCTAGATTTTGCACACAAAATTAAACAATACAACAGCTAACATAAATGAAATATTTTTGGATGTCAACTAAATGACAAAGACGTACTAACTTCAGAATTTTAGGATGCAAACACTCTTGCTATGCTGCTAGTTGTTTCACTAGCAAAAGCAAGAAGCTTAGAAGCCCTATTTGTCACTGTGCTGTTTCACTGCTGCTGGTTTCCATTTTCAACAGTGCAAGCTTCTTTCCAAGTTCTCAGAACTACAATATTCGTTTTTCAAATCTTGCAGGGAAATATTGCTTTAAAAGTTAATTGGCCTTTAGTCCTACAAAAATTTGCTTGCTTAAGCTTGTAACACCTGACATTGATACTCTCCCTTGTGAAATGAAACCTGTACCCATATTTTGACTGCAGAAGTGAAGCAATTCAAGTGGAGAACGTTTCCGGCAGACTGGCAGCTCCTGGCACAGTTCCTTTCCACTACAGATTATTTTTCAGGCTAACCAAGATGCTACCAAGTATTGTTTCACTGCATTCATTATTTCATACAGAGAAAAACAGCACTTCCTACCTTGTCACAGCTGGTACCTGCTACTAAGCAAGAAACTTCACCTCCAAGACTTTTTGCAGCAGTGATAGTGTTTAGCGTAATGGGTGTAAGAGTCTCATTGTTGTGTTCTGCTATGACCAACGTACTCTGAAACCTCCGGAGCAGCGAAGCCTTGAAAGAAAAAGACAGAGGAGTTTGATACTTAGCATTTAAGTAAAAAGCTGTTCTAATGCCTTCCACAAAGGTATCAATTGTACAAACTGTAAACCACCACTGCCAAATGTAACAGGCTTTATCTAGATAAGTTTTATTAAGTAGGTAGAACACAAAGTGTAAAAAAAGGGTAAAAAGTTGTTTGACTTCAGCATATCTATAATACGTTGTGTTTAAACTAAAACCTTCACAGAAGAATGCTGAACAAAATTAAGAAAAACATTTTAATACATTACATACAAGCTCAGCTGATCAACTTAACTAAGTATCTCTTTAAAGAGTGAAGATCAGACCCACAACACTAAGACACAGGGAAAACAAGGGTAGCAAATAAATGCTTCCTTGTTGGGTTTTGAGGTTTATTGAGTTTGAATTTTTTTCTTTTGCTATAGGTTTTAGCCAAACTTAAACCAGAAAAAAAAACCCAAGCTTCAGAACATCTGAAAGGCTAAAACTTGGATACAGACATGGCCCACACAAAGCCTCCCAACATGCTAAATGTCAACTCAGAGAAAGCAAATCCTGAGGACTGCTCTCTCAAGCTCAGCAGTGTGAAAATATAAATACAAAGATAAATTTTTGCAGAATCAGGGCAGTAATTTGTAATTTCAAATAAAACAATAGAGACTCTTGTAAAACTCCTCTGCATTTCATTTTTCATGCTTAAGGTTACTTGTTAAGATTAAAGATTCTAAGATTGTTTGAAGCCTATTGCCAGTAACAAAACATTTATTGCCAATATAGATTAGACACTGTATTTTTGATTATGTTTCAAACATAATTTTCAACAGAAGTTATGAGATTTTAGTCACTATTTGAAGAATAAATCCATGCCTTCGTGGCAAAAAGCCCACTTTTCCAATGATTTATAGTCATGTCGTAGGGTAAAGTAGACGGTGCTCCTGAAAGGTTCTGAAGTTTTCAAATTTCCAAAAGGAGCTGCAGACTCTTTAAAGATTTCTTTATTAAGAGCCTGCCTTGGCTCCAAGAAACATGAATTTTAAAGAGACTTAATTCTGACCATATTATGATCCTTTCCCTAAATAAGCACTGCACCACCAGAAGAGCTTTAGATCAACCTGTCAAACCATTCTAGGACAGACCAAGAAATATTTTGTTTAGCCAAAAACAACAAGAGCAATGGATTTTGCTTGAGCAGACTGGATATTACAGTATTAAATAGGTATTATTTCTAACTTGATAATTCCACATTTCATATTTGTGGGAACTGCACACCAGAAGGTCACTTTATGCCTACATGCATGACATTTCTGAATACAAAGATAAGACCAGATATAAAATAAATTAAAAGTCACATTCTAGATCTTGGGTAAAAATCCTGGATGACAAACAAGATTCCTAGGCAAGTCTGAATTTTAATATATTAACATACATAAAATCATATTTTTTAAATAAAACCAAAACGAAAGCAATCTGACTTTTGTTTGTTCTAATAAAGAATCTGCAGTAAAGCCAAAGGGTAATTCATCCAGCCACATACGATCCTGAAAAGTGAGAATCTGCAATGAGTCAATGGAGTGGAAAGGTTATTGTGGTGAAGCAACTTCTCCAGCTGCATGTCTGCAAGAACTGACACAACTTCTCCACCTGTACTTGGGTAGGATGTCTAGCTTCAAGCCTAGATGAAACAGGAAGGCTGAGTGTAAACCTAACCAACTAGCAGCAAGGATAAAAAGTACCAGGAATAAAACACACAGGAAAAACAAGGTACTGAAAGCACTGCTTTGAGAGGGAACAGTACTCTGGGCCTGTGTCACTGAAGGCTCCAAACTTTGGAAAATCAGACTATCCAAAGAAATCAATTACAGTTAAACACCCTGCAAACTTGAGCAATCATGTGGCTTCTCAAGCATGCCAGTGGATTATGAATGCATCCACCAGCAACCAGCAGAACTGGAAATCTACCTCACCTATGTTTAGATACTGATTGAAATTGGGTACCTATGCTCCCTTTAGAGCAGAAACATGTACATTCCCTCCCTGGTGGAAACTCCAGACAGTGATTCAGTTTATATTAAAATAAACATTTATGAAGGAAAAACATCTGGAGCTTCCAACTTCTCCATTCCCTCCCCAGCATTTGATGTAGAGCAAACTTGGCCTCTGACTTCTCAATGTCTAAAAGTTGGTAAGATTAACATCGATATCCAGTACACAATTAGGCCACTCGCAAAGTACCAAGAAGATTTGCTGAACCCATCTTCTCAAGTTTCCCCAAGCACTTTTTTTTGCTCTCCATCCAAGAAACTCAGCAGTGTTTTCCGAGTCTAGACTTCAGACAAAACAGGTGAGAACATTCACTGCTGCCATTCCAGTCAACTACTGGAAACCCTGTACATCCTCAGTAGTTATTCTATTTGTACACGTAATCTAAGGCAAGGTGACCACCCACAGAGGTCACCTGAACAGCACACAAGCAAGCCCACCACCTCTTAAATACAGCTTTGCTGCTTATAAATATAAACCATAGGTATAAACAGCTGGAAAATCCCCGAAAAAAGTGCTGTAAACCCTTGCTTGGAAAGGCTGGTGAGCAGACAGGATAAACGGTCTCTACAGCCACTAGAGAAGAGCCAACTGCCTGCAGCCTTGTCCCAAAGATGCTTGTTGTAATGCAGGAATTATGAAATCAGCTCTGCAAGTAACACATGTGGCAACCCAGGAACAAAGGAGTGAATAGCCAAAAAGTCTCTCCAGAAATGCAGCTGTATCCTACGTGGCCCCACACTTCAAACAGGCATAAACTTAAAAGAGGCTGCTGGAAACTTCAACCTGGAAACTGAAGTCTGCCTTCCAACCTCTTCAGAGAAACTGCTGGAAGTTTTGGAAATTAAACTGAAACCAAAATTCACAAAGCAAAAGCACCTAACAATCGGATCCACAAAGTATTTCTAGAGCTGATTTTCTTTGCTCTAAGAGCAAACTGACCAAAAATCTAATAGGAATCATATATATCACAGAGACCCATTACCACTGGGCAAAACTCCCAAAAACTGACTCCAGGAACAAGGAGCTGGGGTATTACTGAAGATAATGGCTACATTTCCATCCAACAAAATGATCCCTAATTCTATTAACAGACATCTTGTAGCTGCACAACTCGAAAAAAAATATTTGGGAAGCTCACAGAGAGGAGGGAGCTCCAGCAACAAAGCCTACACTTCCCCCAGAAACTCTGTATAGATCTGGCTACAGAAGAGGTTGAAGCAACAGCTACTTAACACTAACAAGAAAGGCAACATTAAAAATACCTGAACTGAAAAGGAGCTATAACTGCAGCCAAGAACAGCAGAAGAAATAAAGTAAACAGGATTTATTTCAGAATCACGATAGTTCAAATTAAAAAGGAATTGAAGCAGCATTAGACAGGTGTAATATAGAAGAAACTTCTCCAGATACATCCCACGCAAAATATTAAAAAACTAAAGCAACAAAGCTGTTTTGAAATACAGACCACACTACTTAAAGTCAACTTGATATAAATGAATATATTTAAGAAGTTAACGGTCTAACTCTATCAATGACAACTGAAGGATATGTGCAAAGTACTCCAAAAGTCTACAAACGCAGCCAAGTACTCTCTTAGTAAGGGTTTCAGGTTAGACAACCTACTTATCTGAACTACCTCAGGTGAAAAAAACCCACGCTTCATAAGAACATGTCTATTTTGTTTAAGCCAACCCTAAAGTATGCCTTGCCTCCAAAAAACAAACATATTGCAAAAGCAAACACAACTTTTACTCTATCTGGACCCTGAAAACAACAGCACAACCTTGAAAAATTACACAACGTAAAAGAGTTTTCTTAAGAGACAGAGAGTCACAGCATCCTTTGCTTTTTCACTCTGTTGCTGGGGTTTTTGACGCAGTGTGGAGGTACGAGTACAAGAGACTCATTTATGACTTGGAACAGCCAACACGAGCGCTGCTTCCCTTCAGGAACATCCTCAGGATAAATTCTAACTTCAGCACAGGCTGAATGACAACTAGATATGAAATTAAAGGCACTGGTATTATATCCACCTATCATCAGCCTGGCCCCAAACTGCTGTGTAATGTCACACAAGAAAAAGAAGCAACCCAACATAGGGAACAGGCAGAAAGGGAGACACTTATCTGATAAAAACGATAAAGAACAGAGAATGTTAAGGAAACACATTGTCTGTTCGTTGTCTTATAAAGGTAAGAATGTGTGACCTCCAAATGCCCCTTAACTGAAAGTCTGCCAGACAATCCTGATGATCACAATTTCACATCATTACAGGGTTGGAGGGGACCTCAAGAACTCATAAAGAGCCACCCTCAATCAGATCCCAGGCAACCATATCTATGTTATTTCTGACATTTCTGTTTAGCTTACTGTGTCCAATGGTGACTATTCCTACGCAAACTATTCCAAAAATTTACTATTGTTTCAACTAGAAAGGATGTCTCAATGTCCATCTTAACTCTTTGTACCCATCTTTAAATAGCTATCTTGCCATTTAAGCTAACGGTTATTATTTCTCCACTCACGGATCGGCGAAAAGGCTTAATCACACCCACACCTCTGCACCAATGTTTTTGGGTACTTGCAGTCTCATATTCCTCCTCAGCCTTCCCATCTCCAAGCTGTACAACTCCAGCCTTTCCTTGTTGTTCACACTTTGCAGGTCTCTTGTATCCCAGCTTTCTCTAGACTTCACACACTCTTGAACTGCATGACCCTTCACAATGCTGAACTGGAGTCTGCTTTGAGTCTCTTGCAGATTATATTGTTACCCACACACCAAAGGTGCATACAATGTTTTAATGTTTCTATTTGATAAATGTATGAGTTTAGATGCATACGGCTGAAAAACAAGGAGCTGACCTCATGTTTGCAGGATGCAAACACAAATTGTGCAGTGATCACGAGAGTAAAGTATTATTTACACAGCAGCACCATATGTTCTAGGAGCTCCAGAGACCATCAAGACCTTTGCTCTGGAAAGCCTACAGCCTAACAATAACTGAAAGGCATCTGTGATTCCAACAGTTATCATTTTTAGCTTAAGTAAGTCATGTTTATCCTGGTGTACGTTTCCTCTTAAGTAATTCTTAGCAGCTGAAACAGATAATTATATCCATAATTCCTATTTCAGAGTGGTACAGAACTGTACCCAAAAAGCCTTGGAGAGCACAAATACTAACTTTACAATACTTCAAGCTCTTTTAGTAGGGGTATTTAGACACAGCTGCAGCAGAGGGAGCGTCTCGTAGTGCATGCTAGATCAAAGAGGTATTCAGGGACTCTTTGTGAATCATTTAACCCAGCTAACCTTGAGTTCACCTCCTTGTTAAATTTGGCAACAGGGCTCCAGACACACAGAGCAGCGAGTGACCTTGATACTGAAAATGCCGGCAAATAAACTCTAAGACTCATTTTTGAGTTTTTGAAAGCAGCATCCTTTATTTCAACACCAGGTGCACGAAGCAATGATTTCCATCAACCCTGCGTAACAAGACAAGAGGTAGCTGCAGAATACATTTGCACTTATACGCATATGTAATGTTATGCATATTCTATGACTTTTCAAGGCCTAATTTTAATTTTATTATGAACTTCACAACAGCCAAATCTCTGCTAATTGGAACTTGGGAGCCATTTCTCTGTCTGACCTTGCGCCTTAGATAAAGACTGCAAAATGAGGTGTTTATAGAAGAAGACACATTCAGCACATATACTTAACAAAAGACATAATTTCTCTCTGAACAGTGCCTGGAAAAACGCCATTTGAAAATAACATGCTGTAAAGAAAACATGCTGTCAGAGGGACATTCTGTCTAACTTTTGAAAAATACAGCTACTTAGATGAAACGTTACTATAGGTAAAAACAAAACAGTCCACTTATTGTAGTACCAGCTGCTTCTCGTATCAAGGCCACCGCGGGCCAACACTGCTCCCAGTGGAGCAAAGGGCAGAGCGAACAGCAACAAGTGTTCCGCTAACACTGGAATCAGCAGCGCGCCTCGGGCTGACCATCCCGCACCTCAGAAGGGTTATTCGACTTGTCAGGGTTGGAATAACAAACGCAAAGGCTTTTCTGCTGTGGGAAAAGCTCTCCTCTTCCTCAGCGACTGTTGCAAGCAGTGGAAGTTCAGGACTTCCCCGAGGACCGTGCTAGCTCTTCAACAGCTAAAGGAGGCTACAGGAAAGCTGGGGAGCGACTTCTTACAAGGGCTTGGAGTGACAGGACGAGGGGGGATGGCTTTAAACTGGAAGAGGGGAGATTGAGATATCGGGAAGAAACATTTCCCTGTGAGGGTGGGGAGGCCCTGGCACAGGTCACCCAGAGCAGTGGTGGCTGCCCCATCCCTGGAGGTGTCCAAGGCCGGGCTGGATGTGGCTCTGAGCCCCCTGGTCCAGTGGGAGGTGTCCCTGCCCACGGCAGGGGGGTTGGAACTGGACGGGCTTTAGGGTCCCTTTCAACTCAAACCACTCCACGATCGCGATCCCCAGCGAGCGCTGGAAGGGCTTCCCGAGCGCTCGGCACCCGCTCCCACAGTTCATTCCCACCGGCCGAGCCCGCAGTCCTGCTGCTCCCCCCGGACACCCCCTGGTCAGCCCCCGCCCTCACTCACCGCCCGCCGCGCGCGCCGCGCCACCACCGCCCGCAACATGGCTGCGCCGCCCGCCCGCGCCGCTCTCGCGAGAGCCGCGCCGACACGCGCCCCGCCCCGCAGCGGCCCCCGCGCTCGGGGGGAGCGCCAGACGCCGCTCCCCATTGGCCCGCGCAGGGACCAATGGGCAGCGGCGGGGAGCGCGTCCCCGCCCCCCCCAGTGTCGGGGGCTCAGGCACCGCCCCGTCCCACCCCGGCGGGGAGCCGAGGGGTGTTGGGGTGGGAAAAGGCTTGAAAGCACATCCAGTCCCACCGCCTGCCATGGGCAGGGACACCTCCCACTGGATCAGGGTGATCAAAGCCCCATCCAGCCCGGCCTTGGACACCTCCAGGGATGGGGCAGCCACCACCGCTCTGGGCATCCTGTGCCAGGACCTCCCCACCCTCAGCGGGGAGGGGAGCGAGGTGTGAGGTGTCCGTGCTCCAGAATCACAGAATCATTCAGGCTGGAAAAGACCTTTAAGACCATCGAGTCCAACCCTTAACTCAGCACTGCAAACTCCATCACTAAACCACATCCACACAGCTTTTAAACACCTCCAGGGATGGTGACTCCACCACTGCCCTGGACAGCTCTGCCAGTGCTTGACAACCCCTTCCGTGAAGGAATATTTCTCAATATCCAATCTAAACTTCCTCTGGTGCAATGTGAGGCCGATTCCTCTTGTCCTGTCACTTATTACTTGGGAAAAGAGACCAGCACTCACCTCACCACAACCTCCTTTCCAGGAGCTGCAGAAAGCTAAGAGGTCTCCCCTCAGTCTCCTCTCCTCCAGGCTAAACAGCCCCAGGGCCCTCAGCCACTCCCAGAACCCCTGGGCTCCAGACCCTTCCCAGCTCCTTTTCCCTTCTCCAGACTCACTCCAGCCCCTCAATGTCCTTCTTGTAGTGAGGGGCCCCAAACTGAACCTAAGATTCAAGGTGCATCCTCACCAACACCAAGTACAGGAGGACAACCCCAGTGCTTCAGACCTTTCAGCAGATTCCCAAGCCAATAAGAACATGCTTTACAATGGAAAGCAGAGTCTCTGTGGCTGCAGAGCCCACCAAAGGCTGGGAGGCTGCCAGCCCAACCCCAGCACTTCCCCAGGCACTGCCACACTCCCCATGGCAAGAGCAGAGGAAATGAGGTGGTCCTGAAGGTTGTGGCACACAGGAGAAGGTGGGCGTCACAGTGCATCTCATACACGGTGGCCCATCCATCACACAAATTGTCCAACAGCTTCCAAGAGTGGTCAGGCAACACCAACCCAGCACGCAACTCCTTGCCAGGACAGATTTACGGCTGCCTCAACCCACACTCCTGCATTCAGCCCCGCAACAGCATCCGGGAACAGCTCATTTGCTCTGAATAATTTATAGATCTTTTTTATTATTACTGTGAGTTCTCAGAACCAGGCCAAGACACTTTGTGCCTGCCCCTTCCACAGCACCAGGATGCCCCAGGGAAAGGGCTACAACTCACTGCTTTTTTCCATACCTCCAGATTTTTTTCCAGGTGTCAGTGAGAGGGATTTAAAAACCAACAAAGCAAAATGTTTCAGGCAAAATTCACTGCTAAAGTATGTGCTGTGGATCTCCAAAAACATGGTGTCTTAGAGGAGCTGGCAGCAGCCGCCACATTGGAGTGACCAATTCGCTAGGCTGGGAACTCTGAGCTCATATGGATTTGGGACATTCCCAACACACTTCCCGTCCCGGAAATCGCTAGATAGTGAGCCACAAATGCAATTTCTTCCTTCCCATCCTGAAGTGGTTTAGAGAAAGAAAAAAACCTCTGAACAATTATGGCCATTGGACTGCTCTTCCAAGAACAGGCAGTGATCTGCAGCATGTCAGTGATTCGTTCCGCTTTTCTGAGGCACCTCATAGAAAAGCAGAAGGCAAATTGATCTAAGAGGCTCTTCAGCTTTGCCACAGCCTTGGCACACAATCGCCTTTAAAATTTTTTCTGCCACATGATTTTCACATCAGATGCCAAAAAGTATTACTGCTTTACAGCAAAAGCTAACCAGGTCCTGCAATGCAAGCATCTGAACAGACAATTTACTTTGTTTTAAATCTCAAATGCCTCTGTAATAAAGGAAAAGCAGTTGTACTGCATATTACAGCTTCCTGGCCCTGGAGCACTACCTCAACTCCCCAGACCCCAAGGCCAGTCCCCAAAAACCAAAGAACACAGAATGAGTGTCTGGGGCTCCTGTGCATCTCCTGGATTGAACAAATGGCTGGGCAGGGAAAAAAAAATATTTTGTCTAAGATGAGGGGAAAGGTGATTTTGCTGAAGTCACAGAATCTTGAGATGGATTTGAGAGGAGGATAAATACCTACAGCAGATCTTTACTGCCAATTTGGGAGATGTTTGAGATGCAGTATAACTCTTCAGAGATCTAAAGTTTTATGCAGTATAGAAATTCCAATCTGCAGCCTAGGTAAAGGAATAGTAAAATGAACAACAAAAGCAAAATAAAAATACAAAGTTAAAACATCCTGAGCATCCTTAATTTCACCATTATGTCTTTTCAGTTGAGGTATTTTACTCATTAAATGCATGGCACACAATTTCATAATCCTATTTTAAGCCCAAAACCGAGTTTCCAACAGGCACATCTCATGGGGATGAAATCTTCAACACAAGGAAACGCACACACCCCTAGAAACCCTAAAACATAAACAAACTGATCTCACCTGAGTATGTTTTTTAATACCTCAAAACTAGAAGTGAGCGACTACCAAAATGGGCCTAATTGCACCATAGCTCAGAGTAAGTTGATCCTTTCACTGTGTATCTGGCTCCACAGCATACATAATATTTCCATGAGCAGAGTAACATCACCACCCTTTTGGCTCTTTATTATGTTTTCTGTTTATAATTTTGATTCAAAACCTCAGCAACACTTCAGATGCACATAATCCTTATTGGAACTGGCTTGATGCGGATTACACCCCGAAGCACAAAGGAAGTCTTTATCACTTATGGCCAGAGTTTTAGGAGCTTTTAACTGTAATCAGGTAGGGATTATATCAGCACGATCCATATTAGCTGAACTGTGGCAGAAAGCTTTTTTCTGTTCAACCTTCCCACCTAGGGCATGACAATAATAAAAGTGGTAAAGCATGCAACAAACAGGTGCCACTGAAAGCAGAGTCACACTCCACTGCAGGCACAGGATAGATCTTTGTACTTTGAAAGAAAAATTAGTCATTAATTAGTGGCAGCAGATCCTTGTATGGTGCATTGTTATCCAGGATTATTTCATTAGGATCTGCTGACCCAATTTCTGCATTGGAAAGGGAATTACATTTTTTCACACTATCAGGCAAATAGAGGAATAAAAAAAAAAAAGAAATTGATAACAGATTACTCAAATTTAAGAATATGGTTGCAGACAAGAGCAGGTAGGTACCTGTACTGGTATCTCTACAAAAGCCAAATGAAACAAGAACCATTAGAGATATGTAATCATGTCTCCATCAGAATCGGATTTTGGTTCCCTTAAAATACATAATTCCTAATTAAAACATATGGAATCCAGCTAATACAGCCTCATGACTAAGGGATTTAGTGAAGGGCAGGAATTTTTTTATTACTGCTACAAAGGTCCCCTCTGTCACAGGTCATCCTTAGCTTACTCCTCCTGCAATTGCCTGGGGATAGCTGACTCAGATAAATTAGAAGAGCTTTATTTGGGAAGCTTCCCCAACACACGAAAGGATTCGTCTCCTAATCTGTCAAAATCCAATAACATTAAAGCAACTGCAACCTGCTTACAGCTCAGCAGGGCTCTCTGAGACAACAGACAGTACCCACTGTCCGGCACTGGATGGGCAGTACAAAAACCCACCTCGGAGGTGGAAGCAGGAGAGATCTCTGCTGCTGAAATATTTCATGCCCAAGCACTACAAGCTCTCATGAACCAAGCAGTTCAGCCACCTCAAAACATTGCCCACAGCCCTGCACTCACCCCTTCCCCACAGCCACAAGAGCTCATGCACAGCATCAGACACATCTCCCTGGGGTTCTGCTCCTCATCCACACTGGCACAAGAACAAGTCTTAACATGTCTGACATTTGAGTTCCTTTATAATGAAACACCACCACAGGTGTGACCAGATCAGCTTACAGCCACTCACCTGTGTGTCTCTGACCAGCAGATTGTCTTCCATGAGGCCCTACAGCAGCCCTCTGGAAGGGGACAATACCATGAGCTCTACTTCCAAAATGGGGTACACAGAGGAAAGAACTCCCTCAAAGCCACTCCATAGCAGGGACAATCCTTCTACTGATACTGAGCATGGAAAACCACCACAGGCAGGTGGCTTCCCTTTCTTACAAGCTCATCTTACTTGCTAATCATTTTCATGTGCTGATCAAGTAAGGAGAGAGTCAGGGAGCAACATCTCATCACATTTGCTGCATATTCCTAGAGAATGAGATTACCAGAGGAGTTAAAGAAGCCCCCTTCTGCCGAGGTCAGGGGCAAAAAGGGACCCTCATAACCTCCTGGAAGTGAAGGCTCAGGTTACCTTGGAAGGCAGCGTGTCCTGCCCAGGAGCAGATGTGGTTTGTGCGGAGGTCGAGGGAGGCAATGCTGGCCGGGAGAGCTCTGCTCCCCTCCCAGTGCAGACACCTGCAATGGGTGTTTTGCAGCCCGCCGCCCTCCTCTGGCACGAAGCTCTCCTTGTCGCTAATGGGAGATGCATGTAAAATTCTCTGCCGGGTTATAGCAGCATTATTTTTTAAACAGGTTGCTGCATTTTCTGCCTGTTATTCTACTGGAGAGGAATCCAGACACCACCGTATTCCCGTTCATACCAGCCCAAGCCATTCCTGCAGAGGCAGGGACAGCCAGCACATGAAATTACCCCAAGGGAACAGCCCTTTCCATGCCTGTGAGCACTTCAGGGAAAGTTGCTTTTTCCTTTTTCCCCCCAGGTTGAGCTCAGTGAATAACACTTCAGTGCTAAAGCACAGCAGCTGCAGTAGGCCTCTGTTTCCAGCATTTGTACCTGCTTGCTTCTTGATATGTTCGTTGCAAAGCCTGCTGAGAGAGGACACCTTCTGGTGAGGTTACCTGCAGCTTGTGCCACCTGCCGAGGAAGGCAGTCACACCTCTGCTTGCCCTGACATGATGTCTAAGATGCCGCAATTTGCCCACTGCCTTTAATTCCACCGGTAACAGCATAATGAGATCCAGTGGCCGAGGGTTGAACTTCATAAACTTACTGTGCCATTCTAGTGAAAGTAGTTAGTGAGTGGAATGGCTTCACAGGGAGCGGGGCAGGCTCTCCCGCACTGGCAGACTACATCAAGACCAGATGCATCTCTGGGAGGCGTGACTGAGGTCAACCATAAATTAATGGGCTCACTGTGAGGGGAAAAATAACAATACTGGGTCCAGTTGCATGGTCTGGTGTGAAAGAGGCCAGAGGAGATGGGATGAGTCCTTTCTGTGCCTGTGAACTTTCTGAATCATTCTTATCCGGAGGGGGGAAATGGCAAGGGCTCCCTTTGCCATTTTACCATGGCTGATTCTTAATCAATAGCAGGGCTGGCAGTAGCTCTTGTGCAATACCACTTTCCCCGGAGCTGGGCCCTCTTCCCCTGCAATGCTCCCAACCCCTGCTGGTCTCAGAAGAATTGAGCCCAAAGCTCCACATAGCAATTCAAATGCATCACCAGACATTAGGCCACCGGGTTAACCACTGTTTAATTTCGTCACATTTGTTTGTGAGTTATGTACGTGCCTTTCTTTTGTCAACATCTCCTTTTAAAAAGGATATTGATTTTGTTTTCAAAGGCTCTCAAAAATAAAATGAATGACTACATTCTAAGGAAGAGTCATTTTCTCAACAGCTGTAAATAATTTATTGTTCGCAACCCACCCAGATCAAAAGATACTTCATCAACTGATGTGGCAAAATCTGGTGCAAGCTGCATTTCTATTATCTCAGATCCAATTAACCATTTGGAGCAGACTAAAACATAACTAGATCAATCCAGAATCAGATTAATATCCAATCCATAATCACATTAATCACAATCTGTCCATAATTAGCCATCAGATAATCCCATTGGACAGGAGGTGACATGCAGTATCCCATTATCTCATTAATTATCTATTTTCAGTATCAGACATTGTCCCCAAACACAAGGAAATGTTTTTAAGGGAAAAATGGACAGGGATTTCTCCTTTTGCTCCATCCTCCCCATTGAAGCCCCCAATGGTTTGACGTTGGACTTTCACAACCTTTCTTTGTTTTCACATATTCTGTTAGAACCAAGAGCTGGCTCTTCAAGAGATGTCATCTTTTTAAATAAAATATGATTATCTTAGGAAGATGGATAAATAAAACATTTGTTTCATGTGAACAAATTTATGAAAGAAAACCCTTCATCAAAGGTTTTAATGGTAACATGATAACAATAGCTTTGCAATGCTAAATCTTATTGCAGATGGTTCCTGTCCTTTTTTGTAATGTAAGTGAAATTGTGTTCCATCTGTTTTAATTTTATAATGGACTTAATCCATGGCTGGCTCTGAAAGAATCAGCATTTACTGCCTTTGCAATCTGCTGCAAACAGAAAAAAATTACTGTTTCCCCTTTCTGGAGGGAACTTGTGTTTCTGTTTGGGAGCAAAGACCAAAGAGTTGCTCCGCAGAGAGTGGGCCTCACCCCGCGGCCAGGGAGCCCCTGCCAGCTCTCGCACCAAACCCAACTGGAATCGCCCCGAAAGCAGTTGGAAGCTCTGGGTGGAGGAGAGCAAGGAGAGAGGTGGGAGAGACTGCATTTGGTTTGGACTAGCAAACGCTTCCAGCATTTCCAAGCAACCTGAAAGCAGTTTTCCAGAGATCCCTCCTGACCTGAATTTTTCTATGACTTTATGATGTGCTTTCCCTTAATGTTTTTCACACACACACAAATGAACCAACAATTGACCTGTTCGTAAAACACAGTGACATCAGGCTGGCATTATGCCTCTCAGCATTACCTGTAGACATGTTGAAGTTTTTCATACATCACCTAGAGGAGGGTCAGGGCTTTCAGCAGTTCCCTGGCAAGTCCTTTATTGGGGTTTTCTGCTGAACTGCCCATGCAGCACTGCTTGCTCCATCTCTACCTGCCCAGTGACCAACCAAACCCATTCCCACCATACCTGCCTGGTGTCAGCGCACACCACTCAGCAGTGACATGGGTGTGCCTGCAGCGCAGCTTTGCGCCCCTTTGGAAAGGCTTGGCTGGCTCAGCTGTAACCTTTCCTATTCCTAAGCTGGTGGGAGGTTTGGGAGAGCAGCAAGGACCCTGCCCTCAAATGAGAAAAAGGCTGATGCAACCTGGAGCATCCCTGCCAAGCTGCTATATCCTTAGATGGGTCTCATTCTCCTATCATGCTGACATTTTAGTTTTGTATTTTATTATTCACACTTTCAGATGCTGACTCACTCAGGACCCCGTGGATTCTGGCTCAGGCTGAAGTCACCCTTCTGCATCCCCTGTCCTGTCAGGCACCCAGGCATGTGCAGGACAGCCGGTGCTGCCCCACAGCCATAGCAGCACTACAGAGGTTCCCATCACCTGTCCCACAGGGTCCCCCCCACTGTGAAGAGCCAGCCAGCTTTTTGCTCACCTTCCAGATCGCCACCCTAAGGGCAGGCAGTTGTCGGGCAACCAAACCCCGCCAGGTGCCACTGCCACGCAGGCAGGGGACACTGCCTGGCAATGACGTTCCTGCCCTGAGGATGTCATTGTCGCACCTTCCCACAGGCAGGGTTGGACTGGGATGCAGAAATCCCCTGGTGACACATCCCCCTGCTGAAGTGGGTGCCCCAAACAGCATCCTGTTTCCCTCCTGGGCTCCTGCGGAAACGTCAATGTTTGCTTTCGACATTTGGTACCTCAGAGAGGCTGCAGGGGCTGTGGTCAGGCTGGGGAGAGCGGGTCAAGCAGTCCAACACCGGCTACACAAATTCTTCTCTCCTCCGCCCCAGCTGCTGGGGTTTTGTGCCTACAGGGTGCCCGCCTCATCGAAAAACAAGCGCTTCCATCCTGCTGCCCCGCTCGGAGCTAGATGAGCACAGCCTGCCCTTCCTCAGCCAACATTTCAAGTCCTTCCCAAAAATTCAAATTCAGATTCCGTGCGTGAAATTAAAAGGGCGATTGCGTGGAGGGGAGGGACGGGACCAAAGCCCCAGGGCAGCAGCAATCTCGATTCCAGCACGTATAAGGCTTTCACGGACCTTTTGAGCTACTCGTGCCGCTGTGCTGCGGAGTCTTTGGGAATTTAAAACCGAGTTCAAAGGCCGCTGAAGTGCTCTCCCTATTTTTCTGCTAATGCACAGGAAGCCCGTGGAGACTGGGGGGAAAGAGGAAGGAAAACGAATAAAAGGGACAGAAAAGCAACAGGAGAGGCTCAGCTGCAGAAGCGGGATCAGGTGCATGAAAATGCGGTAAAATACTGGGGTTTTTCCTGTAATTCCAGCTCATCGCCCGACGATGCGGGCGGCCCCGTTCAGGGGTGGGGGGACCAGGCAGCGGGGAAGGGGACGAAGGCGGAGAGGAGGAGAACGGGAGGCAGAATATAAAAATCACGGGGAATAACGGGGGAAAGTTCCCGTGAGCCTCCCGCTCCGCGCCCAGGGATGGGCACGGCCGGAGGGTCTCACAGAATCACAGGATGACCTGAGCTGGAAGGGACCCACAAGGACCATCGAGTCCAACTCCTGTCCCTGCACAGGACAACCCCAACACTCACACCGTGTGGCTGAGGGCATTGTCCAAGCTCTTCTGGAATACTGTCAGGCTTGGCGCCTTGATTGCTTCCCTGGGGAGTTGTTCCACTGCTCCACCACCCTCTTGGTGAAGAACCTTTTCCTAATATCCAGCCTAACCCTCCTCTGGCACATCTCCCTGCCATTCCCTCGGGTCCTGTCATTGGTTACCACAGAGAAGAGCTCAGCGCCTGCTCCTCCTCTTCCCCTTGTGAGGAAGCAGTGAACGCCTACAAGGTCCCTCCTCAGTCTCCTCTTCTCCAGGCTGAACAGACCCAGTGACTTCAGCCTCTCCTCAGACGATTTCTCCTCCAGACCCTTCACCAGCTTTGTGGCCTCCTTTGGACACTCTCCAGTAGTTTGATGTCCTTTTTATACTGTGGCGCCCAGAACTGAACACAATACTCGAGGTGGGGCCACACCAGTGCACCAGAGTGGGACAACCCCCTCCCTCGCCCGGCTGGCAATGCCGTGCTGGATACACCTCAGGACATGGTTGGCTCTCCTGGCCACCTGGGCACACTGTTGGCTCATGTTCAACTTGCCATCGACCCCCCCAGGCCCCTCTCCTCAGGGCTGCTCTCCAGCCTCTCGCTCCCCAGTCTCTCTGTCCATTCAGCATTGCCATGTCCCAGACACAAAACCCAGCACTTGCCCCTGTTAAACTTCATACGGTTGGCAATTGCCCAGCTCTCCAGTTTGTCCAGATCCCTCTGCAGGGCCACAGGAGTATCAACAGCTCCCCCCAGCTTCGTGTCATTGGCAAACTTGGTCAGTAAATCCTCGAGTCCTGCATACAGGTCATTAAAAATATTAAAGAGCAGTCGCCCAAGATAGATCCCTGTGGAACCCCGCTAGTGACTGGTCAACAGCCTGATGTGACCCCATTAACTGTGACCCTTTGAGCCTGACCCATCAGACAGTTGTTGGCTGGTGATTGACAGGCTGAGAGAGTTGGGCTTGTTCAGCCTGGAGAAGACTGGGGAGGACCTCACAGTGGCCTTCCAGTACTGAAGGGGGCCTAGAAGAAAGCTGGAGAGGGACTTTTTACAAGTGCTTGTAATGATAGGATGAGGGGGAATGGCTTTAAACTGAAAGGGTGAAGATTTAGATTAGACTTTAGGAAGAAATTCTTCACAATGAGTGTGGTGAGACACTGGCACAGGTTGCCTAGGGAAGCTGTGGCTGCCCCATCCCTGGAGGTGTTCAAGGCCAGATCGGATGGGGCTTTGAGTACCCTGATCCAGGGGGAGGCGTGGGGTTTGGAACTGGGTGATCTTTAAGGTCCCTTCCAACCCAAACCATTCCATGATTCTATGAATCGTTCACCCATTGCATTGTGTGTTCATCTATCTGGATGCTGCAGGAGGATACTCTGAGAGGCAGTAGCCGAAGCCCAGAAAGATCCCACCCACTGCTTTTCCTTGGTCGATCAGGTGGGTAACCCCATTATAGAAGAAAATTTTGTCAGGCAGCATCTTCCCTTCCTAAACCCGTGCTCCTGGGACCAATGCGTTGGGATCCCCCCTCACACAAGTCTGGGACACCCAATTTTTCCGCTCCCCCCCCTCTCAATCCTGAGGGAAAGCCCGCGTGCGCCCGCCCTCCCCGGGCCCGCCCCGCCGGGCCGCGCCGTGATGTCCTACGACATCACGGCGCGGCCCGGCGGGGCGGGCCCGGGGGGGCGGGCGCCGAGGCGCGCGGCTACAGCTTGGAGCGGCCGCACCCGCCCCGCATCATCGCGGCCGGGCGCGGGGGGCCGCCCGCATGGTGGACATCCTGCTCCCGCCGCCGCTCCCGGGCGCCATGGGCGAGCCCTCCAAGAGTAAGTGCCGTGCTGTTCCCTGCCGTTCGTGCCGTTCCGTGCCGTTCGTGCCCCCCGTTCTCACCGAACACCCTCCTGCCCGCTCAGCTCCCTTCTCCCCGCGGCTGCCGTTCCTTTCTTTCCTTCCTTTCTCCCTTTCCTCCCCGCGTTACGGTTTTTCTTCCTTCCTTCCTTTCCCTCTTTCAGCGTCTCGCCTCGTCTTTCGGGTTTTATTATTTCTCTTTCCGTTTTTATTTGTTTCTTTCTCTTTCTGTTCTTCTGGGGTTTTGTTTGGGTTTATTTTTCTTTCTCTCTCTTTGATTTCTTGTATCTTCCCGTCTTCGTTTTTCCGCGCTCCCGTTTTAAACGTCTCTTTCTCTTTTCTCCCTGGTTTTGTTTCCCTTCCCGTCATCCTGTTTTCATTTCTTTCCCTCCCTTTCAGGTTTTCCTCATGTTTTGTTTTAGCGTTTCTGCTTGGATTTCCTTTCTCGAAATCCGTATGTCTCTACCTTTCTGTATTCATTCCCTCGATCGAGTTTTTGTTTCCTGTCTGTGTCTATTTCACTCTTTTCGCGTTCCCATCCTTTCTTTCTCTCCTCGATTCTCTATTTCTCTCTCATTTTGCAAAAAAAAAAAAAAAAAGGAATAAGGCAGGTACGGTGGAACTCGATGGTTTCAAAGGTCTTTGCCAACCAAGCGATTCTGAGAGTCTGAGATTCTATGATTCTATAATTCTATGATTCTATGAATCTGATTCTATAATTCTATGATTCTATGAATTTCTATTATTCCATAATTCTATAATGCATGATTCTATGAATCTATAATTCAATAATTCTATGAATCTAGGATTGTATGATCCTAACATGAGGAGGAGCGGGGAGCGGGGTGTTTGCGGGGTGCGGAGCCGCCCGTAACTCCATGCTGGCTCCCTCAGGGCGGCCGGGGCTGGCGCGGTGCGCGGGCTGCGGGGGCCGCATCCAGGACCCGTTCCTGCTGCGGGTGTCCCCGGACCTGGAGTGGCACGTCGCCTGCCTCAAGTGCGCCGAGTGCGGGCAGCCGCTGGACGAGACCTGCACATGCTTCCTGCGCGACGGCAAAGCCTACTGCAAGCGGGACTACAGCAGGTGACCCCGAAAAAAAACCCAAAAGAAACAAAAAAAACCAAACCCCCATTTTCTCCAAACGAATGCGCGGCTCCCGGGCGCTGACACCGCCCCGCGTCCCCGCAGGCTCTTCGCCGTGAAGTGCGCGCAGTGCCGGGCCGCCTTCAGCAGCAGCGATCTGGTGATGCGCGCCCGCGACCACGTCTACCACCTGGAGTGCTTCCGCTGCGCCGCCTGCGGCCGCCAGCTCCTGCCCGGGGACCAGTTCTGCCTGCGGGAGCGCGACCTGCTCTGCCGCGCCGAGCACGGGCCGCCCCTCGACGGCAGCGCCGCTCGCGGGGCGCGCAGCCCCGCGCACCTCGCAGGTACCGGGGCCCCGGGATGGAGGGGTCGGGGGGTTGCGGTGCTGACAGTGCGTGCCCTCCCCACCACGCACCTCGCAGGTACCGGGAGCCCCCGACCGGAGGAAGGGATGGAGGGGTTTGGGGTCTGCGCACCTCGCAGGTACTGGGGTCCCCGGGATGGAGGGGCCGGGGGGCTGTGCACCTCGCAGGTACAAGAGCCTCCGGATCAGAGGGTGGGATGGAGGGATGGGTTAGGGGGCTGCGAATCTCGCAGGTACCGGTGCCCCGAACTCCAGGGAGGAATGGAGGAGTCGCGGGGCTGCAGTGCTGAGGGTGTGGACGCTCCCCACTGCCTCGCAGCTCGCAGGTACCAGTGTCCCCGAGCTCCAGGGAGGGATGCAGGGGTTGAGGAGCTACGATGCTGATGGTGCGTACCCTCCCCTGCTGCCACACACCTCGCAGGTACTGGTGACCCCGGATCCGAGGATGGGATGGAGGCACTGGGTGGGCTGCACACCTCACAGGTACCATGTCCCAAGGAGGGATGGAGGGTTCGGGGGGCTGCGGTACTTACGATCGTCCCCTCCGCAGAGCCGGTGCCCGGGCGGCCGCCCGCCCCGCGTCCACCGGCGCACAAAGCGGCGGAGAAGACGACGCGGGTGCGCACGGTGCTAAACGAGAAGCAGCTGCATACGCTAAGGACCTGCTACGCCGCCAACCCGCGCCCCGACGCCCTCATGAAGGAGCAGCTGGTGGAGATGACGGGGCTCAGCCCTCGCGTCATCCGCGTGTGGTTCCAGAACAAGCGCTGCAAGGACAAGAAGAAGTCCATCCTCATGAAGCAGCTCCAGCAGCAGCAGCACAACGACAAGACGGTGAGAGCCCGCCCGGGCGGGAGGAGGGAGGGAGGGAGGTCTGGGTGGTCCCGGCAGCCGCGCTGAAGCCCCGTGTGCCCGCAGAGCCTGCAAGGCCTCACCGGAACGCCGCTGGTGGCCGGCAGCCCCATCCGCCACGAGAGCGCCGTGCAGGGCAGCGCCGTGGAGGTGCAGACCTACCAACCGCCCTGGAAGGCGCTCAGCGAGTTCGCCCTGCAGAGCGACCTGGAGCAGCCCGCAGCCTTCCAGCAGCTGGTGAGCGGTGGGGCTGCGCGGGGAGCCGAGGGGACACACACACCCCGCACCGTCGAGCTGCGAGAATCGGGGGGACACACTGAGCAGGGCCTCCCTGACAGGCAGCGGGAAGAGGGGATGCACCCTGAGCAGAGCCAGCTGCCGCATCGGGCTGCGGGCTCTGCAGGAGCTGAGAGGAGACACACGCACCGTGCCGGGCCCTCACCGCCTCCTCGGGCCCCAGGCAGACCCCGGGCGCTGGGAGAGGAGCGGGGAGGAACGACACCCATCGAGTCGGGCCGCCCCGTCTGGCCGCGGGCACTGCAGGAGGGGGAAGCGGGGACGGGACACACGCACCGAGCCGAGCCAGCGGCCCCGTCGGGCTGCGGGCACTGCGGGAGCAGCAGGGAGGACACACAGCGAGCACTCACTGCCCTGTGGGAGGAGGGTGCGGGGATACATGCACAGAGCCAGGCCAGCTGCCCCTCTGGGACGTGGGCGCTGCGAGAACCAAGGGGAGATGCCCACACGCACCGTGCCGGGCCCTCACCGGCCTGTTGGGGCGCGGGCAGTGCGGGAGCAGAGGGGACAAACACACATCAAGCCGGGCCCTCAACACCCCATTGGGCTGCGGGAGCAGGGAGGACGGGACACACACCCCGAGCCGGGCCGCCCCGTCGGGCCGCGGGCGGTGAGGGAACGGGACGGGATCCGACCCCACCGCAACCCTGACCGCCACTGCTCCCGCAGGTCTCCTTCTCCGAGTCCGGCTCCTTGGGCACCTCGTCCGGCAGCGACGTGACCTCGCTGTCCTCGCAGCTCCCCGACACCCCCAACAGCATGGTGCCCAGCCCGGCCGAGACGTGAGGCGCCCGGCCCTCCGCATGCCTGCGCCCCCTGCATGAGACACCCGGCCCCGGGCGCTCCCGGGGCGTCGGACAAACGCCTTTGTGTTTTTTAATTATTCCTATTTAAATACAAACAAACAAAATGTGTTACTGACGGCCAAAAAAGCACCGGGATCCTCGCTGCCTTCGCCAGACCGGAGAGAAGCCCCCGCCCTGGTTATTTCGTCGCTTCTTTCGATTTTCGGATGTTTCTTTTCCCCAAAAGAAGGGTGGATTTCGCCGCTGGAGCCCGGCTGCCTCTCCCCACAGCTTTTCTTCCCTTTGTTGGAAGGGAAAGGGAAAAATAAACACAAAAAAAAGGGGAGAGACTCCTTCCAGCCTCATCTCACGCCGATGCCTCGCCCGGCCCCGCACGATCGCTGGGAAAACGGGACACGGAAACGAGACTTTTTTACCGGGAAAACCAAACCAGTACTAAAAAAATGTAAATTATCAAAGGACGGAGGACGGATTGTTTGAGCCTTTAACGAACAAAAGTAAGTTATTGTTATTTATTGTCAGAGACAGCGGGTGGAAAGTGGGAGTAAATATTTTGGACTTAATAAAAAAAGAGACAAAAAGAAAAGGAAAGTATTGAAACGAAAAAAAGGGGCGGGAGGGGCGGCGGAACCCGTGCGCGGAGCGGGGAGTGGGGTGCGGGGCAGTGCGGGTCGGGGTGCGGAGCAGAGTGGGATGTGGAGCTGCAGGGTCGGGATGCAAAGCAGTGCGGGACGTGGATCAGGGTGCAGATGAGGCCGAGGTGCGGAGTAAATTGAGCTGCGCGTCGGGGTGCGGAGCAGAGCGGGGTGCGGAGTGGTGCGGGTCAGGGTATAGAGTGCTGCGGGCTGGGATGCGGAGTCGATTGGGCTGCGGGTCGGGTGCGGTGCGGGATGCGGAGGTGCAGGGTTGGAGTGCGGAGCAGAGCAGAGTGCGGGTCGGGGTACAGAGCGGTGCGGGTTGGGGTGCAGAGTGGATTGGGTTGCGGGTCGGGGTGCGGAGCCGAGAGGGGTACGTGTCGGTGCGGGTCGGTGTTCGTGCCAGCCCCGCACCCCGGCTTTGGTCACGGCCCCCCCCGCACGGCGCTAAGCGGCTTTTCCCGGTTTATTTATAGCCGGGGGGGCGGAGCGCGGGTTCCCCTTTCGGCGCAGCCCCAGTCCCACCCGCACCTGCCGCCGCTTCCGAAGCCCCGTCCCGAGCCGGCTCAGTTCCCCGTGCGGCCGCAGCGGCGGCTCCTGCCGCCCCTCGGCACCACCGGCAGCGCGGGGGCCGCTCCCTGCCCTTACCCGGGGCAGGCGACAGGGATTCCCCGGTTCCCGTTACGCGGTTCCGCACGGGCGGGGTCTCGGCTCCCCGCGCTGCCCCGCGCCTGGAGGCGGGGGGAGTACCGCGGGTCCGCCCGGGCCGTGAAGCCGCCTCGGAGCCCCCGCTGCCGCCCCGGGGGGGTCCGGTCCCCGCCCAGCGCTCCTTCAGCCGCCCCGGGCGCGCAGCACGAACGCACCGATCCGCCCAGGGCTCCCCGGCGCCGGGAGAGCGGCCGCGGGCCCCGCCGCAACGCCACGAACGTTCGGCGTTCGCAAAACCGTGACTCGTCCCGAACCGGAGACGAATCGCAGCGCAGAGCCCACCCGTTCCTTACACTTTTCATTAGCTGGGAAGACATCGAGCAGCCTTTTTTCCCCTCAGAGAAACCTTTCTTCCCCTCAGAGAAACCTTTCTTCCCCTCAGAGGAGCCTGGGTTTTTTTCCTTCCGAGGATCTTTCCCGAGGATCTTTTTTTTCCCCTCCGAGGAGCCTTTTCCCTCCTCCGAAGTTCCTCTTTTCCCCTCCGACCCTTGAATCACCACGACCAGCATAAACACCAACATTTGTAAAGCGGAATCCACACTACAGCCCCAATAAGTTATTTTATTACAAGATATATAGAAGGTGTTTTCTCTGCTTGCGGCTGTGCTTGCGCAGTGCGAGCACCACCGCGTCACCGAGCAGAGGACACCCAAACCATGACACAGGGCAGGGGAAGGAAACACAAATTATCAAAATTACAAAACAGAACTGGAAAGTATCTACAGGTTATAAATAGTGCAAATTAGATATCTACAGCGTGTAAGTGTTGAGTATCAAAAACTTCTGGGAACAGCCTTTGGAAGAAGGTAGCCAGCGGGAACTGGTCAGCATGCTGATGTTAGGGATTCCAAACCCAAATACAACACTCATTTTTTCAAGAAGAACTGTCGGGCTTCTTCCCAGGACTGGCGGGGGAATCTGTTGGACAGCTCAAGGTAATCTTGAGAGTGGAAAAATTTTTCTGTTGAAGACAGAACACAAAATTATCAAGTTATTCTTTCTTAAGATGGCGACAAAACAAGAATAACGAACACATGACCAATATTTCAAGTCTTTGACCCCCTCCCCCCCCAACTTCTCCACTCTTACAGTGACATTTCTGGGGAGCTCCTAACGCTGAGGGCTGGTTCAACCTGAGGGAGAGGGCCCTGACAAGCAAAGGCTTGTATTTTTAAGCTTTTGGATCAGGCTCTCTGCTTACGCATCAGATCATTCCACATCTTTACACATTTCATGTTCTTGGACCCACCAGGGACCAATCCAGCCTTGTTCAAGCTCGGGCAGCCCTGACAGTGCTCCCTCTGCTCAGAAGCTGCTCTTTCCACAAAGGGCTGCTGAGGAGTTTTGCTCCCCAGTTCCCCCAAAGCTCACAGCCTGATTACCACCACAGCTTTCACTCCTGCGAGCGCTGCTGGTGACGTGGACAGGACTACACATGCGTGCGCAGGCTTGTGGGGTCTGGCCCTTCGAGCAGCACCCAACAATCAAAACTCCACTTTCAAGTTCTGTTCCAAGCAGTGTTACTGTTCCCATTTCGGTTTGGAGGACACCATCCTTCACATTTAAGTGATATAATGGATAAAAATAATCCTGGTTACTCTATTATTAAGTCAGCTTTTTTTTGCAGCTGGGGAATGTTCAGAAATCCCACTTGCATGTCACCACAGAGTCATCTTTGTTTAAAAGTTCATCCAGCTTGAATAGTGAAAATAAAAAGCAGTTTTCTGCTTGGATTTTAGATGCTTCTTGTGCAGACTCTCATGCAAACACAATCCTGGGAAGTTTGTGCTGCAGACACTGCAACGAGTCTCCTTCAGAATACAAGGTATAATGTTGGCAGTAAAAATCTCCATAAATTTGTTACTTTTATAATTTATTTTTAAACACAAAACTTATGTTTTAGACCTAGGACTGCTCACCTTCTGCCAAACATTCAGTAAAACGGTGGTGGATTTCTGCTTGCCATTAGGGAGAAACAACTGCCCAACTGATGTACTTTATGCAAAATATGGGCAACTCTAGACCAGATTTCCATCAACGCACTTGAATTTCAGATGCATCTAACAATAGCCACCTTAGCTGAGAATCTTTTAGATGTTTAGTCTGAAGAGGTGAGCTGCATTTTCACAGTATTTACAACTATTGAGACAGAAAAATAGCAACTCTCTGCAAACTGACAAACTTCACAGGATAACTACAGGACAGTGTTTTACTAATTTTTGGCTCCCTGGGTGCATTGGCACAGCTGCCTGGCTTTTGCAACCTAAAATGTTTGAAGGTAGCCTTTGTGGCAGCTAATTAAATATGTGCACGTACAGTATCACATTTTAAGACACGATACCCCACAGTGTTTAATAAAGATTAACAGTCTGGATCCCTGACACGATGAGCAGCAAACTGGAAGGCAAGGAACGTGTAAGCCAGAATGTAGCCTAGAGAGCTTCTCCCCAGCCTATAAAATCATTCTGCAATTTACTGTCTTTCTTCCATCGTGATGCAGATTCAAAGAATTTAAATCACCATACCCCTCTGCTGAGATAACTGGTTATCCATTTGGCCTGAACTCTGTGCAAAGTCCTATGGAAAAAAACCCAAAACATCAGCATCAGGTTTTCAGATCTTACGTCTGAGGAATTAAAACAACATTTCTAAGTCTTTACAGTCACTCAAAAATACTGATACTTTATGAAATCTGTAAATTAACACACTCTGGCAGAATACTGTCAGCATTTAAATTCTGTAATATACAGTGGATTTTTTCTACCTTTATATATATATTTTAAATAATATACAACAGAAAAAAAGAGGGTTTAAATATGTTCTTAGGAAACAGTTATAATAATGACTTTTAATGTAAAAAACCATTCAGTATAGATGTGTTTCTTTAAAACAAACAGTGTTGTAGCTTTCTGCTCCTGACTCCAAACACATCGGCTGTGCTTCCCGGTGAGCCGGGCGCCTGCGCTCCCCATCTCCCACAGCCCTGCATGCCGGGCCGGCGCTGCAGCCGAGGGGCAGTGGGTGCCGACGCCCAGCACGATGTGCAGCCCCTGCTGCTCTCCACGGGACGCTGCGTCCTCCGCAGTCGGCAAGGACACCCAACGACTTCGCTGGGAAAACCAGGATGATGCAAATCAGCTGCCGCAGTCGGAGAGGGCCGTTAGGATCCTATCTTTTGTTGGGGTATTCAGGGAGCAGAGAGGGTATTATTTGTCAGAAGAGATACAATTTAGCAAATCACAGATACTCCTAAATGTCCTTTAATTATTTCAGCACAGCTAGAAACTGAAGTAACAAAAATAAAAAGGATGACGCAAGCTGAAGATGATGAAGTAGATCTGGTGGAAGGGAGGTACAACGCGGGTCGTTGTGAAACGCAGCCACCATTCCCCTCTGAGTTACGCTGCACAGTTAACACACTGTATTTAAGTGTTATATTTGTACACACCATCCAACTTTATGCAAACTTGACTTCTTTTTGCACTCCCTGGCACAGGAAGAATCTCATTTTCTAGTCATGGGGAAACATTTTGCAGCGTGTCCCAAACCTTCTGCTGAAACAAAGGAGAGATCTGCTTGACAAACACCAGTGAGCTGAAATAAAAGCGCAGAGGCAAATCCCTCCCGTGAGTGTGGGCATCTGAGCTTTCCCTGGGTCCTCTCAGAGCTGTTCCCTGTGTGCACATGGGTGCACATGCAACCCACAGTATGTGGACTCAGCACCTCTGACTGGAAATCAAATTAATATAGCACTGAAATCAAGGCAAATAATTATTCATACAGGGAACACTCTGCCCCACTCATGTTGTTTTTTTTTTCCTGAAAGAACAAACTAGACTTGCTGCATTTACACAATGCTTAAATTATTTTTGCCACTGCAATTCCTACACTGAAATCTGTAGTTTCATTACAAGAAAGTCAAAGATGAATTATAGCTTTGTATTTAACCAGAATTTTATTAATATATGGTAAAGTCTTTTAATGCTAAGTTCCAAGGTTTTTTTTTAAGTTACTATGTAATTATTTTAGTATTAAATGGATAAAAAGTAGTTGGACTCAGAAGTTTGATGTTATGCTAAGACTTTTAGTAAATATTTAGCTCTTGTGCCTTCTCTCCCAAATCCCTGTAGCCTACCCTTGGACTAGCTGTAAGGCACCAGGAAAAAGAGATGGACTAACATTTCTGTTATCAACAACAGTAACTTTCAGGTGACTGACAGAGTTACTAGACTCCTAAAAGTATATTATTTTCTAATAGCAGAATGTTTATGAAAACGGCATTTATCCATTGGAAACAGTCAATAAAATGTATGGAAAACACGAGGCACGCATAAAATCCAATACAGAAAGCACAGCGTATAAATTCAGACAAAGGGAACAAAAACGCTGTAAATTCTTATTCAAAACAGTATTAATAATGACCTCAGTGACTTTACTGTCAAAAATAAAGATTGCAGGATTAGACCAGTAACATATGTTCTGTGTATTTTCTGCATAAAATATATACAGTTCTGTTCAGTTCTCTGTAAATCTACTGTACACAGTATACAACTGTACATTTGTATGTAAACAGATTCATATACAGATTTCAGACACACTATACGTGCAGTAGTTTTAAAAAATAAATATGATAAGAATTGTCTTGTAATAGCAGGATCTACATCCAATCTTTCTAGTACCTCCAATAACTTTAATGAAAACAGGATTCTGCATGTGATAGTGAGAACCTGAACTACTCGATAACCTTTTAGTGTTATAAGATGCCTCAAGTACAGGCATAATCTGTGGTTTGAAAAGAGCTGCAGAGAATCTTAAAGTACTTGAAAGCTGTTTACTTGTTTTACTGAAGTCAAATGATTCCCACACGCGCAGCAAAGGCGAGAAACCCCCTGCCCGCTGCCGATGGGCTACTGCGATAGCTACCTGAATGAAGGTGGCAAGCAAAACACAGCTCATCTCCTGCTCCAGGATGATCTTGTTCTGAGGGTTATTGTAACAAGCAGCTATTAGCGAAGGGAAGAGCACTTTGATTAAACGAGGATCACTGAAATACTGGAAAGGCAACTGGCAGAGTTTTTGCAGCACCGTGGGGTGACGGCCAGACTGTACAATGATCTGAAAATACAAATGCAGCAAAATTAAAACACGTGACCAAGCTGTTCATCTCTTCCTGTTAACCACCAAGGATGCTGAAGTCATGCTAAAAAAATGAGTGCGGCTGAGGAGTAAATACTAAAAATAAAGCTTATAACATTGAGTCCAAATACCTTCTGGTTTAGTGTGTGAGTATTATTTTTATTGCAGTGAAACACAAAGAATACAAGGCTGTGAAACTTCTTTTTCCTGTATGGCCCTCAAAGAGAGTAAGTAAATGAGAAGGGGATTAATCTGCAGATTACAATAAAACAGATAATTTAATACCTTCATTCTAAAGACAAAGAATTATAGCAAGGGGACTATTGTAAGTTACAGCTATGAAACAAAACCCCCCAACCCTGCTATTTGAACATAGGAAGCATGTCTTTAGGGGAAAAAAAAGATCAAGAAAGAGATCCCTGGGACTGTAAAAACCCTGCCGCAGCTTGATCATCCCTCACTAGAGTGCTCTCTGGCAATTAGAGGGGACTCTGTTTCATGGGAGATGTCTGCCACGCATTCTCAGGCACCAACAAGAAAAGGTGATTGTAAGCTGCACAGCGAGGAGTTTCAGTAAGAAGAGACGCAGAAAGATCCTCCCATCTGTATTCCTTATCTCGGTTTCTATCAGTGGCACTGACTCTAAAAGGAGAATTGTTTAGATAAATGGGACTGTTGTCATGAAGCAGGCTAAGTTTACAACTGGGTACCTCGGAAGAAATAAGGCAATGCTATTACTTGTCTCCTGCAAAAGAACTTTTCCAATTTACTTGATATTCTTATAAAGTCTGTGTGATAAACTAAAAAATGCCAAAATCGGATCTGTTCCAAGTAACCTTGATTAGACAATTACAATATGAAAGGGCCTTCTGACCCAAAGCTGGCTTTTCGGCAAAGGGGGAAGCTCCTATAAGGTTGGAACACTGTAAAACTTAGGGTCATGACTGTAAATTGTACTTGGAAAAACACAATTTTACAGGTACACACCCAGACAAGACTGCATTCAAATTAAAACCAGAAGGACAGAAAGAAGCAGTTGAGACCACAGGCACATAAATTACAGGGATTTACAAGTTTTCAAAGCACTTTTAACAATACCTTCAGAGCACTCTCTCAGTTGATAATGCAGTTCAGTTTAAAAACAAGATCAACAAAGCAATAGTTTGCATTTTTTTCAGCTCACCAGCTCAAAAGACATTGAAAACCTTTCCAAATACTGATAGAAAAGTCTTAATGCCCTTAAAGACAGGAGGGATTTCTAAAAGACAGCCAAATATGTGACAATAAAGCATACATCTGGACATTGTGTTAAGGAAAATATCACTGAAGCATTTGGATGATTCTAAATTTAACTGCCAGCAACCACCCAGGGAGCAAGAGGCTGCCTTCCCAGTTTGTGATTCCTCTTTCATTTTTTAATTATGTGGAGTAGTTATTATACAAATCTATGGTTTTCTATGGTAAATTTTACAATCAGAAAAGTACTTAAAAAATCAATCGTAGCTGTACTAAAATAACTACAATTGGCATTTCTGTGCCCAGACAGAACAACACTACTCCTGATTTCTAAGGGCTGCTGCACACTTGGTGGACAGGCAGAGGAAAAGAAGGGTTTGGGACTTTTCATTTTTCATTTCATACTTCACTTCCTTTATCTGTTCTAAAAATGCCATGGATAATGAGTGAGCCCTTGCCAAACAAACAGTGCAGATACCCAAATAGCTTTCATGGATCTGTTATTTCACTGTCTTTTTCTATTCAGCATTTTTACTACTACAGTGTTACCATCATTAAAGATAGGCAGGTACACGCAAGAGCTGTGGATTGTTTAAATCTGGTGTTTATCACACGTGGAATCAATTTAATGATTTCGGCCCATTGTACTAACGCAGCTACTAAACCTGATACACTGTATTATGCACTCTGAAAAAAAAAAATCATGAGTCACCCTTACTGGAAAAAAACCTGAACAAATAAACCTTTAGCAGAGCGCATGTTCCTTGTTTCACTGTCAACTGGTGGAGAAAGTGAAGTTCAGCTCTTGACTTAGCAGATGAACAACAAAGAAAACAAACAAAACTCTTGCTTATTACTTCTCTACTGTGGAAAAACACTTCTCTTGATCTCTTCTCTTCTCAGGAGTTGTGCAGGCTTGGAATACTCGTCTTACAAAATGCTCCAATATCAGATAGAAACTCCTTGCTGAAACCCAGTGCAGGCAGCTTGCTTTTCCTCCTGCCACACACTGGAATCCAGACACATTTACCTACAATTAGCTTTTCTTTTTGCTCTCTGTCCAGCCTGAAAAGTCAGATATGCCTGTCAAATGTAACAAGAGCCTAATTAAATCACCGCTTTTCTGTACAGCCAAGCACTTAAGCACCTGCTTAACTTCAGATATGTGCTTAGGTTCCATTAATATTTGCTTGTGGTTTTCTTTTTCTGAATTGAGCCCTCTCTATGAAACTAGTACAAGCTAGTTTTTTTTTTAATGTTTTTTTAAAAACTCATATTAATATTTTCTGTATTTTATTAACAAATTTTTCTTAGTCTCAAAATTTATATAACGTCATTTATATATAAATTTATATATAAAATTCATATAACTTCATTGGCTTTGCCTGCATTTAGCTTAAATTCCAAAGAGGATGTATCTGCTCAGCTTGGCTTATTTTTGGCCCAGCACAGCTAACATTAGAACAACTCTCTGGAGACCCAAACCACACACAGGTAAGAGATACCTGAAATGCTATTTCCTGATGAATTAATGAAGTTATTCCTTGTGCTACCAGCCAAAATCAAGACCCTAATACGTTTCAGCTCATTACTGAGCCCTGTTACCCTGTTACCAAGCACGGTGATGTGACTCAGGGTCAGCACCAGACAGCACTGGCCAAGGGCACCATCTGCCCTCAATGTAACAGCAGCTGAAATGGGAGGCTAGAGGATCTCAAACCCTGTACTGTACTGAACTGAAGCAACCTCTACACAGTACAGGCTGACAGTTAGCAAGGCTGCACAATACATCCCCCTCTAATATCCAATTTTGTTTACTTTTAACCTGTGCTTAAAGTCACCTTTAAGCATACCATTTCCCCTGCCTGGTCTCCGACTGCATTTCCAGCTCTCCTACACCAAGTACACTGCACCTACCGAATCTGTGCTCGCTGGCTGCCCAGCACAATGACTGACGGGATGACCTGTGGGAACTTGTTGCTCAGCAACACCTTTCAAGGTCACCTATCCGTTATCTTCTGTCACTCCCACCAGTTTATGGCCTTCTGCAGGTCCTGCTAATTTGCTTAATCTCCAGCAGCCAGAGGGTCAGGCACTCTCTTCTGCCCTACCAGGCAATCCGTGCTCCCGTGTGACTCTTTGGAAAGTGCACTCTGCACTCACAAGTGCAATAACCATCCTGATCCACTGCATCGGTGTTTCAGAGGTTTAACACTTGGGAAAGCATCATTCACAATTTCTAAAGTGTCTAGATGGAATCTGCTCTTTCTTCAAGTTTCCTTGGGCCAATATTCACGATGCAGTAAACTGCCTGGCCATTTGCTGCAGTTCTTCTTGCTGTGAAGGTCTGAAGCAGTATAAAAGTCAGCCTTTCCAAACAGACTACCATGACAAAAGCCAGCAATGTGCCACGCAGTACTTGAGCAAGGAAAAAGCACCATCAATCAAAAAAATTAAAAGCTCCTTGTGGTATGGAACAGCAATAAAGTTGTGAGGGGAACTCATCACTTTGCTGGGAGAGAAAGCTTCCCCTGTCACGTAGGTAGGGTGTTTGGCTACAGACCTGAGGTGTCTGCTGGAAGGATATTCCACGCTGGATTCTGTAGTTCTTCCTGGTGTTCCCACCAGGACAGCTCCAGCAGCCTCCTCTCCTGCTGCTGCTCCCAGGTACCTCCCAAAGGCCATCTTCCCAGAACAGAAGGCCCTTGCTACAGAACTAACAAATCATATGGACCCAAATTACTTCGGTTTCCCTCTGGTTGGAAAGGAAACTGCAGCTCACTTCAGTTCTCTGTGAAGCTCCAAGGGCCCCAAAACAGCTTTCTGGTGATCCTGCAGGGATAAGAATTACAAAAGTGCAACTCTTTTCCTTTCCTGTGAGGGCTGGGAGCCAACTGCTGGCATACACAGGGGCAGTCTTTGGTGAGAACTGCCAAGGGGAAGATGCTGCTGTGAATACCTCCTGATTCTATTTGCATTCAGTATATACACATATTTGTCTTCCACTTAATCTTTCTCTATATTCCTTCTATCATGAATGAATACTACAATTATTTTTACACGCATACGTATGAATTTTTGTCAAAGCAAGGTAATAAAATCTTCATAACTGGTAGGATCCCAATCTTTTGAATGATACAGCAGTAATACAGAAAGTATCAGCAGTTACCTGTGAAATCAGGAGTAAAATCTTACCAAGTCAATGATTAATTTTACAAGAAAATTAACATAAGAATCCTCTAGTCTTTGAAACTGTCTCTTCATGATCAGGTAACTCAGTTTATAAGCATCTTGTCAGTAATAAACAGACTTTTCACTGAGAAAATTAACAAGACAGCCAGCAAGTTGAAGAATGACCATGTAAAATATTGAACAAATATTAGCAAAATTGAAATGATAATTCATATATTCATACCACTCGTATATATTGATATGTCCTAATTAGACATCTAATGTAGATGGCAGGCTACTAATTTGCCAAGAAATATTTAATTCAATCAAATTGCTTTATGAAGACTTACTTTTTTTAAATGCTACTTTTAATGAAGTAGCATTTTTGGTGCCAATCTAAATAAATTTCTGTTTCCAAGTTGTAATTGCACTTATTTTACACATGTAAAGCACTTAAAAAAAAGGAGAAACTAATTGAATTTAAAATTTTGCCTGCAACCTTCATGAGATTTTAATGATTAATGATGGTTTTCAATGGTTCTATGCGCATATGTTAAATATTGTCAGATGTTTTATTACAAGCACAAAAAAAAAGGTTCAGTCTCAGACCCAGAACTTTTTCACTCCGTGGGTACTAAGCAAGGTTAGCTCAGGATTTCTGCAGAGAGGAAATGCGGATTTTTAGAGCAATATTTAGTCTAGTTCTACTGATGGATTTAGGTTTTCTTGTTTCAGTTGGACATTTGCAGCTCTGGGAAGGCATCATTCATGTCAGTTATTTCTGTCCACACATACCATAAAACCACTGGAATTATCTTTCAAAGAGGCTAATTAATTTCCTGGTCAGGAGGAACAGGAAGCCAGCAGCAAGCTTTCTGTATATGCAAAGGCAAAACAGAGAACTGAGAAGTGTGTATTCATCTGAGTCAGAAAGCCAGGTTCTCAATGGACTGAACTGAGCCAGACCAGAAAACCCTAACATTAATAGTATGAATCAATAATTATCACTTATTATCCCTACAGTTAGAAAGCTACAACAAATTCATCATGTGTCTAAAACGATAATGATAATTACAATTCTATTCCATTATTTCCTCAAAGGTTGCTTTCCCTCACCAGAAAATAATAATTAAAAAGATCTCATCACAGTATTTCAGGTTGAAAATGAGCTGGTGTGAGCCTAGCAAGAAGCTGTTCTCCTCCTGGCAGCCTCAAGCCACAAGAGGGTATATTTTTAAGTGGTCAAAGCAGCTTCCCTCGCTACCAAAGGAAGCTGCTAAACAAGATGGTCGGCGACATTCCCCACATCCATTCTAGTGTGGCAAACAAAGCTGCCACTGATAACCCATTGTTCCAGGGTCCTTTAAGTCCAGGGCTGGAAGACACAGACAGCGCTGGCCCTTGGAGACCTTCAGGGTACACAGCAGAGCGCTCAGTCCAGGCTAACCCAGCAACACTGACGTGTACTTCCCTTATTTTTGTTTCACTTTTGGGAGACTTGCCGAAGACTTCCCACAAACACAACTGGAGGACATGAATTAAGCGTTGCCAAACAGGAATACTGCATGCGGGGACTTTTCAGAGCAGATTCTGTAACTGTTGTCTTGCCCCATGATTTCCTTTATCACAAATTCCCATTATCATTCGGGCAATGATTTTCCAAAAGCTTTTTTTGTTGAGCTGAGACTTGGCTGCAGTCACCAGTAATGTGTTTGTACACAAAGATGTATGGTGTGCTCTCCACACGACAAACTGCAGATACGCTGACAGCAGCCTGGATGTCACCCCACATCTCTCCTAGCATGAGTGTCTTAACATGTAAACTGTTTGCTTATTATTTGTATTCCTTTTGCTGTATCTTAACATTATGTCATGGTTTATACTGTCAAAATACACAACATAAAAATGTGGAAACATTGGGAGCAAATGCATTGCTGGTCTCAACGACACTGCTAGGGCACAGCCATCATCAATTAGACCTGCAGGGGTAGTGGGATGTCCAACTAACAAGGTAGAGATGATGTCCAGCAACTCTTAGCTGCCTATCTGAGCACCTGGAACTGCACATATGCTGCCACTTCTCCCAGGTAACAGAGGGATGCTTGCTTGGAATACTGCAGGAGGAAAATAATGTGACTTATGTAGGGTGCCTTCTGTAGCCTATCAGTTTCTTTCATCCACAGAAGAAAGGAAAAAATGCTTCTTGCTGCTTAAAGATAGCAGAGAAAGACTGACAAGGAGAGAATTGAAATCTGTAGCCTCAAAGCCCCCGCAGTGTCAAGATCTGAACAAAACCCTCCAAGTCATTGAAGTGCCCCACTCTCACCTGACTAACTGCATGACCATGTGGTGTTCTCAACACCCTCCAGTCAGGCTGGCGGTTTTTACTAATTTTAAGCAAGTGTTGGAAGTTGTAGCTTTTTTATCAAATGAAAAGTAAGGTACAATTATACCAATGTGAAGTGGATATGGGAAAATGGAGCTGACTCACAACTTTGTGAAGCTTAAAACTTCCTGAAGCAAAACCCTCCTCAGCTCTTGGAGAGGAAAAAGTGCTAAGGAAATAGCGTATTTCACAGATACTTAGAAAGTCATTATCACTGTGAGCTGAATTAACTATCTAGAAATATGTCCTTCTCAATAGAATTTTGTTTAATTTTTATGAAACAAGGCATTAAATTTGCTCTGCTACTTGACTGGGCTCTTCTGCTGCAACGTATTTCATGTTCAGATGCAACGTGAAATATGTGAATTTCATGTTCAGCCTGTTAGAACAGGCTAAAGAGCTAATAGTTCTCTGAGGGGCACTCCTTGCCTTTCCCTCTATCTCATATGACTTCCAGTTCCAAACTTGAACATGGCCACTATAAACATTTGGATCTTAAAACTGTACGGTTGGTATGGGAACCATTAATGTTTCTTTTCTATTTATTTATCATTTCTATAAATGTCAATTCTAATCTGTACAAAAAAATAACAACTTTATTGAACAGGAACTGTGCATCTAATCCAAAACTACAGAGTGTTCCACGAAACAGTTAAATCCTTTTGTTTGATGTCAGGTTATTTATAACTTTGTAAAAGAAATAAAGCTTTATATTAGTAGTCCAGAGTTTCTCTTCAAAGTTAGATCTGCATTATTTCTTTTCTTCTATATAAACAGATCTCACACTGCTAGTATTCAATCAGCAGAATATGTCACCACTCAGGCTCTTCTTCTGTTTTAAGGTCAAGCTCTTTTCTTTCCATTTTGCAAACTCCGCTATTGGCAACTCTCTAAGCAAAGAATGTTCTAAAGTCCTCCTAACAGTTATCAGGAATCAGAGCACCACTTCCACGCAAAAACAATGTTCCAGAATGCCTCATTCAAATTTAAAAAATAAAAAATCTTGTCTATTTGAAAAATTCCAGTATTTATTTTATTAACATCACATGCAAGATCTCAGAAATGATAACAGAGTAGAAATAACTTCAGTCTTCCTTTCAGCCACACTAAGAGCATTGTCCTCTCAGAGCAGCTCTATGGCTTAACCACACAGATCCAGTTGTGCTCTGTGTATACAGAAAAAACTACCTGAGCAGTTTCTGTGTAACCACCCTAAGCCATATGAGTATTTAGGATAGGAAAGTAACTTGTAGTGACAGGACAAGGGGGAATAGCTTTAAGCTGGAAGGGGGAAGATACAGATTAGATGTTACGAAGCCATTCTTCACGATGAGGGTGAGGAGGCTCTGGCACAGGTTGCCCAGAGAAGTGGTGGCTGCCCTGTCCCTGGAGGTCTTCAAGACCAGGTTGAATGGGTCCTGGAGCACCCTGATCCACATGGCAGGGGCACTGGAACTTTAATGTCCCTTCTAACCCAAACCATCCTATGATTCTATCAAATACAAGCATGCAAAAACATTTATCAAAAGTGATGCTCTTGGAAAATCTAGAGAGATTAGCTCTTTAAACAAAGCTCTTGGAAAAATGTCACCAAAAACAAGTTACCTTAGTTATAAGATAACAAATGAAGTATATAAAGATTAAATTCAGCAATAAATAATATTAAACAGATATTGTAAAAGATAAGTTCCGTTACAACATGATGAAAGGAGAATGGAAACTAATGTGCACTGAGGCTATTTGTGAATTTAACACATGCCCAGGCTACAGGATAAAACAGAAACCCAATGCCTGAACTAAAAATATATTAAGGAAAAATCTAACTTTTAAAATTACAGCATTGTATATTTAACATATAAACACAAAAATAAGTGTTTAAACTTGTGAGGTTGCTCTCATGTTTAATGCTAATCATACACCCAAGTACCTTGTTAAATTGAAGGGTATCATTGCTTTCCAGAAACTGGCAAGCTTCATAGCTTCCAAAATAATGTACCAGGAGATTGATCTGTTTAAGTGTTGGCTCAGTAATTTTTAATCAGAGGAGAGTATTATTATACATCCAATGTATTAAGAAAGACAAATATTCTCTAAGGGCAAATAAAAACTCCATCATGCCATGTCTCAGATTTTTCGGTGTTATCCTGAGCAGTGAAATGATTGGAATTAGTCCTTGAAGCCCTGCACTATTTTTGAAGAATCACCTTCATACTTAGATCACGCCTTCAACTTTGATGATGCACTACCTTTAAACCCAAGCTGCTCCTTTGGGTGTAATTCCCTACTCTTTACACGGATGAAACTCAATTGATGTGAACGAAGAATTTCAATTTAAAACCTAGAGAAGACAGAGGACCATGGTGAACAGGCATTCAAGCAGACTACTGGCAGAAGCTTCTACCATCACCCTTGAAAAAATATCTAGTTAGGGTAAAAAACCCCAAGTGTGAAGAATTAAAGTACTAGTCTAAAACAGAAAATCTTTTCGCCTCTCTCAGTGCATTCTCTTTCTTCTAAAGCAAGTATTTTCTGTTACTCTCCAAAACACTACTTGCAAGGAAGAATTTTTATTACTAGTACATTCTGTCTTCTGTCTTCTACAATAAATGTAAAGGGTTTGTGAAAATAGCTGATCATCAACTAAAAAGACTGAAATGCTGAGCTGGACATGTTACAGGATTGGATGAGGAAAAGCTCCAAACAGACAGCAAGAAAATGTACTTTTCTGCCATGAGAAAAGTGCTACAATTTATTCATTAGTAAGGGAGAGGAAGATAAGCAAGATTTTCCATGGGACTGTCTTTGCAAGATTCAATGCATTTTGTTTTTCCTTTATGCTTCAGTGTTGCTTCAACCAAGTGTTACTTTAGCTGAAGATGAAGAAATAGGTTTAGGAGACTTCTTTGGGCCTCTTGCGGGCTCCCACCCCTAGAGCAGCATCCAAGTGCTCGGAACAACTGTCAACTGCCCGAGCCCAAAGCTGTGAACACAGAGCAGGCTGGCGTCCTCTCTGCGTGGGGCCAGCGATGTTGGGCACCGTCGCTGTGGGTCTGCGGAGACTTGGAAAACTTGTAGTTCATGGGAGAAGTCCAGGGAGTTCCCTCACACATGAGGCGAGACAGACAATAGCTCGCAAGGCCGGATTAAATATTTGCAGGCTTTAGACTTTGTTTAAAGTTCTTTGTGAAATTTCATTCTCATGAAAAGGAGAGACCGACAGGCTGGGTGGGAACATGGCAGAGTGAAGGCAGGCGTTGTGCAAGCTTCTGGGTACATCTCCGCAAACAGACCTCCACGGCCTAACCCAGAAAGTTCTAGGCCCAGGTCTTCGTAGAGAAGAAACTGCTCATTAAGCAGGATTATGTCAAATTCCGTGGTGTTTTTTCTATATGGACAAAAGGTCCACTGGGGATTAAGCTGAGACCACCAAATCCTTTTTGCCTGACCCAGGAATAAGACCAGAACGTTGCTCTCTGGAGGCGACATTAGGTGGTTGCTCCATTGCTAAGCTTTTACTTTGTCAAAAGTACTGGCTTGGGACCTAAGTTTATTCTTTTGTGATTACAGTTGAAGAAGACGACAATAAGATAAATCCAAGAGCACTCATTTCTCATATTAATTCCTATATATCTTCTCTTCCTCTCCTAGAGGAATCAGCCAGCCATGAACTGAAACTAAATACAGTTGATCTCATGTTAAGTCTGTGCTCATATTAAATTACCTTCCCCACACTGTTTCAAAACAGAAAAGAAAAAAAGCCATAATGGGATGCATTTTGGAATGTTAGAAATACAATTAAAACATGATGCAGGAAATGGGCAGTCCCACATGCTTGTCTCCTATTTGATTTGATCATTCTTAAAGAAGAAAAAGTTCATCAGTGAGCTCAAATAACAACAAAGGTGTCTGACAAATCACCTAAGAGGCATCTCCCCTTTTCACTGACTGCCCAGAGAGGAATGCCATCTTTTGTGAAGATATTGCTCCACTTAAGTGAATTTATGTGCTCTGAGTATGTAAGGTTGATAGAGAAAAAATGTACATTATAGACCTGCTTTAATTTACTCCATTTTAACTCGGTGAGCTTAATCCTTAGGGGATTTTTTTGTTTACAAGTTGAAGTGCTCCTAAATGGTAGTCAGGACTGTAACTTCACATGAATCACTCACTTGCCGGAATCAGCTATTCCACAAAATCTACCAGGCATATTTTTTGTTCAAACCTATAAATCTTCAAAAGGTTGTGGGTTTTGGTGGTGGGATTTTTTTTGGAAAGGTTTAAAGACCTAAACCCACAACCAGTGCATGAAACCCATACTCCTAAAAATCCCTTCTCTGAAAAGCAATAAAAAAAAATCATAATTAAGTAAATTCAGATACTATTTACTTACAAATATGGACATTAACTATACAGTAACCACCAATTCCTGCATCTCCACTCCTGCGTTGTGTTTTCAAAAACTCCACCTACAGATCCAAATTGTTCCAGCCACTCCAGAGCCCCGAAAGCAACATAAATAATGAAAGTTTAATGACAGCCTCTAGTAAACAACCCATATGGAACCACTACATAATATTTTTATAACCAGTCTTCCAAGTTTTCCTGTCAACTTTTGATTTTCACAATTTTTCCATTTTAAAAGCATTTTTCTTTCGTGACGCTAGCACTAGAGGAAACCGGGCACGTACTGAAACTCAGTCGGCACTCACACTGTCAAAAAGCACAAACCCAATTCCCTTCAGAAGGCAACTCTTGATCCGAAGTCCCTTTGTTAGTGTCCCTCACAACCCAGCAGCACTTCTAACCAGAGAGAGAATTTATGTCTGCTGTTTTACGACAGAAGTAAGACTTGTTGCATGAAAAAAAAATGTTAAAAAGCAAGAAAAGACAACCATAAGCAAACAATTTAACCAAAAAGAGAAAAGACAACCTCAGCAAGAAGCCTTTCTTGGGAACCATCTACCGTGCTTTCTTTGTGCTGGCACAGAGCCAGAGACTTCATGATCCATTCCTGCCTGTGCCTACCACATAATATTTTAACGTCTTTGAACATTATCTCCATGCTTGCGATACTGCTTTGTGACATTTTGTATTTTTAAGACAGCAGAAATTCCTCTTCCAGAATATCCTGTAATCTCCCAGTTCCTTTGGCCGGAGCTGGCCGTTGTGCCTTACAGTTTGTGATACATTTTCCACATTTGTATAGCAAGGAGAAATGCCTAAGGAGTGAATGATACCATTAAATCTAATTCCACGTACTTCTATTTTCAACATACGGATTATTAGAGATGAACATTTCAATGATTTACCAGTCTACAGTAAGGATAATGCACTATTCTTAGGGACACAGTGCCTTGGGATAAAAGGTTTGGAGCGACAGAGAAATACGTTAGACTTGCAACTGGACGACAAACTTTTGGGGACAAAATCCCTTCTTTAAGGACACATGGTTTGTGTTTCCAAATTTTTCCAATTGCATTGGTTATTCTAAGAGAAGTTTTTACTTCTATCTACAAACCCTAGTTTTATAATTAATGTTTTAAAAGCTGCATGGACTTTTCCATAGCCCCTTCACAGAGACTGTTTTGCAATGTAGTCAGAATGTGTTTTAATTTGACAATTTAGAATCACACAGTTCTGTATCCTAAAATCCCCAGAGTCAGTGAAGTTCTCCTAGCACACTCTACATACAGAGATGTCACAGACTGCAAGAACAACAGCTATTTTCATTTAAATAAATGCACAGCAGACAAATGAGCAATGCAACTTATTTTGGAGCCTGTCAGGCAAGATCCCAAGTCTGAGCCTTTGATTTGTGATGACTTTTCAAATGAAAAATATTCACTAACTGCAATGAATATGGAAAGATTTTTATTCCCAATACAGCAATGTGAAAGAAGCCAAATCATCTGTCATTCATGTTAATTTAATTATGTGGCCACATTTAATTATCCAATATAATATGCAAATGAACTGAGTTGACAGCACATGCTAATTATATTTATTATAATAATTAAATCAAACAATGAAAAGGAATAAAAATGTAATGAAATAGAATGATATTTTTAATTAACAGGAACATTTTAATTAGAAACTGTAATTCCACAGTATGATTGGCTTATTCAAAGACTGGACATTATTTTTATTACGCAGTTTAGTTTTACACATCTGTCCTTAGTATCATGGGACCTGGTTTTGTACGTTAATAGATTAAATGGGGCCAAAAAAAGAGAATCAGTTTCCTTGATCACACTTCATGCAAAGCAGCTGCCTAACAAAGCTGAGCTCCGCTACGGCACGACTACAGAATCCCGTCTCGTGAAACGGAGGCTGTCTAGCTCTGTAGTAAACAAAGGTTCACGTGCCGATACAAAACAGACAGTGCAGTTTAGGCTTGACTAATGATGTTAAAGCATTTAAAATATGAAAGAAACGATTTTTCCTTTTTGAAATTTTCAGTTTCATAACTGATTTATTTCTTCAGTGACAGCAGCTGCCCCGAAAAAAGCTTTCTGAATGTTAAAACAAAATACGACAAAAGGAAAAGAATATTACTAATATAATATATGTGGGCAGAGTCAGCAAAATCATAGGCTTTTTAAAATAAACAGAGCAAGCACTATCAAAACACTTAGGAATGTGTCCCTTAGGAATCCATTGTCCTCACTGCTTCTCGACAGGATCACTTGGGCTGGGACCAAAAGCCATGCATGGTGAAAACGCTAACTGGGACCCCAGCCACTGTCTCTGCGGGAGCGCAGGACCTACCACGGGGCCCTCCTGGAAAGGCAGAAATAGGAATCTGGAAGCTATACCAGAGAAAAGAACTTGCTTTTTTAATTTGCCACTCACTCAACTAAATATAAAGACTTTCACAGATAGCGTAATAAACTCAGACAAACCTATATTCCACTAAACAACTGCCATATGATGCTCTTGCAAGACTTTCTTCCATGAATGAGAAATATTTAGGAAATTGCCCTTTTATTATTTTGACTGCATAGTAGTAATAATTCACTTATTTAAATCACAGCGCTACTACAGGAGGTCAATGCTGAGGTTGACAGGCTGTAAAATTTCCTTTTTAGAAATCTATCTATTCTCCAAACTGGGAAACTGTGAATTTTCTGAATAATCAATGCCTTTTTTTCTTTATTCCAGTACACTGTTTGGGATATTTATCTGTTGATGGGGATAGACAAAGGAATCACAAAAAGCACACCGAAAACTCGAAACAACTATTTGTTCTTTTCTTCTTGAGAGTTGAAAGGATGAAAACATACAAAGGCTTGTAATAAGGAATACAAATTTAGAGAGGAAAAGACTTATTTAAACTACAAACATGTCAAAACAAATAACTGCAATTGACTGCAAGAATGAAGCTGTGAATATGTCAGTTATTGATTCCCTTTAAAGTTCGTTCAAATACTAACCAAAAGATTATCAGCTCTAATGGAAATGTGTTTCTAAGCTCAAGTCTGGTGTTCTATTTTTATTATGCTGTTCTTTCCAGGTAAGTCAAGCCTACTATTTGAAAGCTTTCACTATGAGACTGATTTTTTATTTTAGTAGGACTCTGAAGAGGATCAACAACACAAGAAAGAATTGGAAGCTCCTAACATAATAAAAAATGAATCCCTAACTGAATGAACAGGAAGCACCTCCCTTTATTGGAAGTCACAACACCAACTGCACCTGAAAATAAAGATCGCAACCAAATCTCTCTGCTTGCCTAGTAAGGAAAGGAAAAATACTGCCTTTTACCAAAAAAAAAACTTCCCCTCATTTTTTAAGTACCTGAGTGAGCAATGCTTCCATTTTTCAAAATGCTTTTTTTAACTTAAAAAAAAAACCAAACGAAAATGCCACTTCCTCAGTTAAAAGGTTATCAGATAGGAATATTGGAAATTAAAAAGTTATGCACGCCCTGACACCTCTGGAGACCGGACACCAGAGCAAACCACCGTAAAGGGCTGCTTTCAGTCTGCGAGAAGTGCTAACATACCGTGATTAAACCCAGCTCTGGGAGCCGCAGAAGCCACTGTTAATCCTGAAGATGGACGCAGCCCGGGGGCAGCCTGAGATGGCACACGCCCTCCACCCCAAGGGCACATGCTGGAGACCCCAGGCCTCTGCAGAGTGCCCAGCTGGGGGCCTTGCCCACAGACAATGTCTTTTGCACGTACTTACTCTCTCGACGGCCTAGGGCTGCTGCCACTGGCACGGTGCCTGCTCGCGGCGGCCGGGCCTTCGCGCCAGCACGAGCGCGGCACAGGACAGGTACCACCGAGCCCTCTAACTGACAGCGCTGGTAGGAAACCCCTCTTCTGCGCTATTCCTGGCACATTTGTAGTTGGAAGTCCTCTGTGCAATGAATCACATCTGTTTATACTTGTGTGCCAGAAATGACATTTTTAAACTGCAGAGAAAAGACAACATTGTTTGCTGGCACTTGTGGATACCAGCACGACCCGTTGTGTAGCAGTGGGAATCAGAAAATGGCAGCAATACCACACGGATTTTCGAAAGGACCGTGTTAAGAAATGTCGTCCACAGTCAGCTCCAGAGCCTGAGTGAGATTTGGTTGCACCACGTAGGAAGGCTGTAGGATCCTCCCTCCTTCTGTGGCCAAAGCCATAGAAACATTACTATATAATTATATGATATAATTATACAATATTTCTGACAGCATTGTCAGCTTAAAGATATTATAATGTTCCAATTATAGCCAACCGTTTTAAGAAGGTTATTGGGCAGCTTTTCTCTAAACCTTTACTGAAAAGGTGTAACACTTCTTTCTTCTGCTCTTCAGCTTAACTGCGGGCACTAAGCTCCTCATCCCAAACGTCCACCCCAAAAGCTGAACAAAAGCAGGAACCAGGTGTTACCAGTATGGAGAGAGCACAAAAGAAGTTGATTTACAAAATACATCATACCAAAGATATAGGCACTCATAACACAGTTTCTACACATCCAGAGTCAGGCTCACATACTCAAAAATAAAGAGCCAGTGCCAACTTCTGCCCTACCCAATACACCCTGAGATGCTACATACAAGCTGAGGAAATTCAGAGAATTTGAGAATAAGTATTCAATATAGTTGTGAAGTTTTCTGTTTGGGTTATTTTATAAGCTCGTATGAGAGGCCACGGAGTCCACTGACAAAAGTGGACAATCAAGGAAGCTAAAGGGGAATTTCCAGTGTTTGTTTGACAAAGTATTTGATTAACTCTAAAAAGATGCAAGGAAAAGAATGGCTTAAACTTAAATGAGCACTCTGGTTACCAGAGAGATGGTACCTTGGCATCTGAGGCTGCATCTCCATGGCAGACAAGCTTTGTTAGCATTCAAAGGGTTCACTGGGCACTACGGCCATCTCATTAAACTGACATGAAGTTAACTTGGAATTAAAAATATCCCTTGCTAAGGATATCCTGGCAGAGAGCACAGCTAGTTAAAATCAGTGCAACGTCAGCATCACTGTCTGCATAAGAGCACGGAGTTTGCTTATGACTACGTAAAATAAAAGCTTTTGTGTTACGATGCAGCTTCAGCTTCTCTTTCTGAAAGGCACGGATTTGTGCTCATAGGAATCCCAAGAGCTTCAAAAACAACATTGAGGGGATTAGTTTTCTTGAGGGGTCCATGACTAAACGTGCACTTGATAACTTCTGATCCCATTTTCCATTTGCCTTACCTGGTTATCTGTGTTGTTTACAGTAAAATAGCCCACACAAATAATGACTTCGTGCAGCAATCCTTCACAGGTATGCTGGGAACAGTACCACAGCAGAGAGCTGATAATATGCCGGAATGCAAGGGACAGTCCTTCAGCTCCCACAATAGACTGAAAAAAAGGCCAAAACACAGAAATTACAGTCTAGCAGTATGTTACAGAAACAGTGTGAACCATATATATCACATCAGTTGCATCTTTTGGGGTTTTTTGCAAAGTGCAGACTAAGGTCTTTGTTGTGATGACTTTGGAGGAGGACAGAATCAGCTTTCTTCTTTCAGTAACGTATCGTTCAGAACTAGACTGTAACATTAAAAGTCACAAAAATAAGAATACATTAAAATTTTAAAGGGACAGGATAAATCTGATTTTGCTTAGTTGGCATTCACTGCAGCGTTCGGTTGACCATTTCATTTGACATACATTACATGTTCCAGGAAAACTTAACACTAATAATATTTCTTAGTAGTAAGCAAAAGAAATCAAACCATCTTCATTTCTGCAAAAGGGCAAAATGCATTTCTCATTAATAACTCATGCTCTGAATGGAATACAAAGATTAATAACAAATAATGACTTTTTAAACACTAAAAGAAGGCAGAAACATCCAAAAGGAGAGAACACTCAGCTGCAAAGCTTCTTGGGATGCTTTTTCAAAGTAGGCAAATTGCTGTAACGTGGAGATTCCGAATCAGATTTTATCTGCGCAGCCTACAGCCTCTATTTAATAAACATGTCAAACAGACAGAGCGACACAAGGTCAAAGGGGAAAACCACAGCACAAGGAATGAGCAGGATGGTCTACGAACTCTAATGAAACTGCAATGCAGGCCTGGGAGAAAACCTCTTGCATTTGAGAGTTGTCTTCATTTTATACCTTGCAGCCCATGTTAAGCACATATACATAAATCCCTGCCTGTGGTAGAGTTCGGTTTTAGCATGCTCCAAATCTACCCAGCAAAGGCAGAACCCTTGACAATTAAACCAGGCTCAGCTGTGGTTCCATCCTGAACCTCAAGTGTTCTGGTAGATTGGTTTATTTTCAAAATTTAACGCATGATACAGCCACCATTTACTGCTTTATATCATGTAAATGCCATGTTCTCAGGTCCACCCTTATTTAATTAGTGCTGTCCACGCATGCCGTGACCCAGCAGTCTGGGTTTAACCTTTCCCGATAACAACAGGTCAAAGGGTACCCGAGTTTGTGTATAGAAGTTAAACTAATTTTTCAAGAAAACTGTGCTTCCTTTTTAGCCAGAATTAATATCAGCTCAGGATCCTGCCTTGTTTCTCACTACCTTCTTTCAATTGTTTAGACTGTCAAATTAAATGAAATATATACCCATGAGCCATCTGTGCTAATACAAACTCTAGAATACCAGACCTCTTCTGTTAATCAAAATACCCTATTCTATAGTCCTACTATTGCGTGATAAAACTGTTCTTTAGAGATAATCATCAGACAGCACATAAATATGCTTTTCCCCCCTGCAGTCTGCTAGCCTGCTGTATCCCATAGGGTCCGACTGGACAGCAAACTGCCTCAGGTGTATCTTGATTTTAAACATCACAGAAACAAATCACATTAAGTCATGGAAAGGGGTAGCTGCTGAGACTACACAACTGCGTCCGTCCATCATAAACAATATCGTGCCTACAGCTGAGGACCAGACCCAAGCAGATACTTCCCAAGTGGAGCTCTGCATCGATGAACTGAACGAAATAACCAACACTGGTTTTTCCATCTCCCTTTCTGCTATAATTATTATCCTGCACAACTTTATGTGGAACAAACAAAGGCATATCAGAGGTTTTGGGGACTAATGCTGAGGGTTTGCTATAAACGCTCAGATCCAATGGTAGCTGGCAGAGGGATAAACACAGGCAGTGATTGTAGTGGTTTCCTGGGGCACTGGAGCTGTCCCTCTGGTACACACCTGGAACACTCACAGCAACACCCGCTCTCAAACCACGAGCAATCCAACAAGCTGCAGAAGGGAACTGCTTCGATACACCTTGATTTACAGAAAGAAGTGGGAGTTAATGGTGCGTTTAAGGGTTGTTCTACATGGAAGTCCAACAAATATACCGCCCATAAAAACTCACCACCCCGACTGCACTGGTTCCTGCAACTGCACCTAAAACAGATGAGGGTTGCTACAGGCAAATTGCTTGTTGCTGTTATCAGAGAGACCAAATGTACTAAAAGCCAGAGTCAAGAAGCATGAACTGAAGGAGACTTATACCTTATACTGAATTTTTTACTCACGCAAAGCTCTTGCTAAGTTTAATGCACTTCAGATGGAGTATGTGGTACAACTTATAAACAAATTACATATTAAATGAAACAGAAACCTGTTCTGATGAATTGTGTAAGACTGACGCTGCTAAACGTGTTTTACAAAGCAATGCTTTTTGACAGGTGTTTTACATTAACAACATGACAGCTTTGCCAATTTATCTGCACAGTACACTGGGATTTGTATTTCGTTTGTATGGCAAAATGATTAATTTACACTAGAAACCTGTTCACAGGAGAAAGTAGGAAGAGACTTATTTTCTCACGACTCAAAATGTGATCATTTTGAGCTTTTTCCTGAATAAAAATTATGAAAAGTTAAATTTCCATTTTTTTTGTCAATAAAACTTTACTTGGATAAAAAAAAATTGGCATCAAGTGATTTTCTTTTTCAGCTGTACAATCTTAATGCAAGTGGCTACTGGAAAATGTAAACTGTGGTTATAACATAAGCCAGTCCTTTCACGTTAAGAAAACTGTTATTTCATGCTTTTGACCAAGATTTTTTTACATTATGGGACTTATTAAATATAAAAAGTACTATACAAAAAAGTGAGGTGGTTTGAATAGAAGTAGTAACGGATGGTATTCAACATTTTGCACAGTTCAAAGTTTCACTTCATTTGCCGTCGTTACACAGTGGAAAAACCAACAGCGAGCAATTTTAAGCACGAAAAAAACCCTAAACATTTAATCTTGAAAATTCCTTTGGTAACTAATATCTTAAAGACAAAACTTAGTCCAAAAGTATATGCAATAATTAACATTTTCATGCTAAGGAAAAGTTATAAAACATCTGTTACCTGGAAGGCAGGCAGATCGAGAACAGCGAAGCTATTGAAGAAACGTAAACTCTGAATGGCGACCTGGATTGTGTTCGCGGCGTAGCTGTCTTTAGGACTGGCTGTGTTTGGATCCGAAATGGTGCCGTGGAAAAGAACACAGTAGAGCATATGCAAGACTCCAACCAGATCCGTGGACTGCAGAACTGCTGTGAGTCCTGTGGGGTCCTGACGTGCATTGTCAAATATGTTCCCCGACCTGTCAGAGAAACATTGAGCCGGCTGAGGAGGAGACCAGCGCTTGGGGCGAACACTCGCCCAGTACTTCTATGTCAGAAAAGCAGTAAACTGCTACAAAGGAAAAAACCTGATGCCTAACAGGTCAAGAAACCACAACATTTCCAGAAAATGCTTTCAGTAATGTGGGCACTGTCCCACTCTCTCTCTAATTGCAGCGCAGCTGTATCTTTTTGTTCTCCACATACTTGTGTCTTTGGGTTCATGATATCAGAGTGGGACCACACAGAAATTCAACATCTTTAGAGTCAGAAGCCTGGGGGCACTTTTAAGGCCTCCATGCAAGCTCTGTCTCAGCCTACACCCATCTTTCTTTCCTGCAACAGCAGCCAACAGAGGTGGGAGAAGTCCCTGGAGCCTCCGATAACCTCAGTGATGGGCTGCAGGCACCGCAACAAACCGCCTACCTCAGTAGCAGAACAAGTTACCAGGACCAGATGATCTTAATCAAATAGTTCTGCAGGAATTCAAGAATGAAGTGGTGGAGCAGTTAACAAAACACACTACTACTTATTTTAGTCAGATGTTCTTACGGGGACTGTAGGGCAGCAAAGCTCAAATAAGCATGAAATGCTCCAGAGAAATCAGTAAGGCTTGTGCAGACAGAAATGAGGTTTCTTGGGTATCTTTTGGGTATGCACGTAAAATAAAGGAGAAGGGCTTTGGCTATCTAAGGTAGCAGGGAAGAAAGACAAATAACTCAGGATGCCCTTTCCCACCTCACATTCAAAACTACATAATCGCTCCATGACTTGTTCTGTTTCTAGTTTTTCATGTATCAGTTACCCAGAAGGGACAATCACTACTAAGGAAGACTAAGACTGTCACTTCTCAGGGTGTTAAACAATACATAGAAGGCAGGTAAATAAAAAATAAAGCACACAAAATAATTCAACAAGTTGTATATACTGAATCCTATTTCAAAACTATCCTGCAAATCACTTGCATTTCACTATGGAAATACATTTGGTCTATATAGGCAATCAGAGGAAACATGAAAATATTAAGATACAGTGAACAGTAACACTGAAAATATGGTACATCAAAATCTGGTCTTCACCTCATCTACTATGTTTCCATCTTGAAACAAAAAAAAAGAAAAATGAAAGGAAAAGAAAGTAATAGAAAGAATAATGCAAGAAAAATGAAAGGTGTTAATATCAAAAGAGACTACAAAGATTGATTCTATATATGAGAAAATGTTATAAAGGACAAATTAGATGCAAGTAGCTTTCTCTTCTGTAACAACTACAGCAAATGAGATTGGAAAGCAGCAGAAACAAGAACCACCTTCTAAAACAATCTGTAACTTTGGAAACCTCAGATGAATACAGAAATGCCTGGATGCTCAGAAGGCTCAGAGTGCTCCTGTTGGCCAGAATCAGTAAGGAGCTTTTCCTGGAGCAGCAAGGTTCTAAATGGTCTTTTCCATGGCTGCACCAGAAGCACCTTGTATCACTGTGTTACGCGCACTGCTCAGCTCCAGTGAAGTTGCCAACACAGCTGACTAACCCTGCTTTTTATGATACAGACAATTGCTTTCAACAAGACAACTAAATAACGAATCCAGTGACTGCCAGGTTTTGGCGATCATCATCTTGTTCTGTCCTTTTCACTTTTAGTGAGGTAAGAAAGCTCCACCTCACCCAAACTCGATATCTAGCAGTGAGAATCTGTGTTTGTAACAGCACACCACTTCCTTGGACCACACAGACAGAGGGAGCAACAGGCACAGCCAGACAATGAACCTGCATTCTCCACGTCCCAGTGGCAGCCCTGGTGCTGGGCTAACTTCAAATATAGATTAAATATTTTAAAAGAAGAAGGAATGACAGTTCTGTGAAAAATTATCCCTGCAGTTATAGCACCAAACGTGAAAGTGAGTTATCTATGCATTTTCTTGTGGATACAGTTCTTCTGTAAGGTAGCATGAGTGGGCACAACAAACATGAGCAACGCCTGGCTGCTTCACATGGCAAGGCTGATACCCAAGTCAGGCTGGTACTGCCAACTCTGCTGTGCCCCTGCGCAGGGACCGCGGAGCAGCTGGGTGGGGATGGAGCATGCACAGCCACGGCAAGGAGACTGACGTGCTGCAGGTGAAGCAAAGGAGGTTTGGGAGGCTTAGGAAGGCAGTTTCAGCATTCAGGCTATGAAGTATCTCTGCACGGCCTCTGAGTGGTTGTCTCGCAGCCCTGAGGCCAGGTGAACACGACAGGACAGTACTTGGGTTGTACACAACTTACTCCACTAGCACCCATCTGCTTCCATCGCTGTTTGCTTCCATCTTTACCTCCAGCAAGTAGTTGCTCAGATTACTCATTTCTGCTTTTTATCAGTTAGATCACATGCGTAATGAATGATCTTATCTGAAATTAGCAACTATGGGTACCATTTCTTTCCACGTTGTTTCTAAAGCTTTTAAGTACAGCATCCTCTGCTTCTGCCTCAAAGATTCATGCCCAGTCCTATTTCAGTGACACCTATGCTGTACTAAAACCACAGAAGACTGCAGAATTACTTAAACCTTTGACAGAAGCAATCAGATCTTTAGGTAAGACACAGTGAGAACAAAAGCAATGTACCCTAAGTTTATTATAGAGGTTCCAAAAATGGGGTGTTTGTTTAATCCAGTGATAGCCAACAGAACTCCTAATGGTCCTTAAAAGAAATTGTGCTAGAAAAGCGCTGTGCGAGCACTTTGGAAGGCCATAGGATTCTCTCAAAAAGCATGTAATAACACCTGAAAGACAAGCTGAAGTAAATTAAAAAGATGTCTAAAAGTGTGAATTGATGCCACTTACCTGTGGCAAAAGCAGAACCACAAACATTCAGCTGGTGGTTTGTAACACTCATAGCAAAGTTAACATTTACTCTATAATAAAGAATAAAAAAGTGGATAAAAATGCAGATCTCTAAGTCTCTTTTGGGTGGGGCTATGCTGCACAACAATTTATGGCACCACTTTCCTTCTCCTGCGCCTGGAACCCATGCCCAAAATCTTCATTTTGAAGCCTTGTGGTCTTTAAGTGAGCGTGTTTGACTGGAGTCAGCAGAGACACTTCCTGACCCATCACCTGCTCCTGCCAGCTGTGTCTCCATGCAGATTCCTGCTGCGGATTCAAGTTGTGTTGGCACGTGAACCTGGCTGCAAGCGAGGGGCTGGCCTGGATGGCTGCAAGAGGAGGGCAAGCTAACAAGTCTGGGACCACCATTGTTCCCACTTTGGTTTGCATGTTTGTGGACTCCCCATTATTCTCGACTTTAAAACAGCTTTATTTTGCAGCACGCAGTAGCCAAACTGCGTTAACCATCGCTGAACTCCACTCAAGTAACCAGACTGTTTATTTCCACAGTACCACAAGAGAGCACAGCTCCTTTTGCCAACCAGTATTTCTTAATTTCAATCAGTTTTCTTCAACAGCAGAAAACGGAATAAAACACTTATGGTCAAACGATAACCCCAAATTAATTACTGTATATGCTACCACACCGAATTTTTGGTGTCTGTATGTGATGAGAAGATTGACCAATTTTACCAAAGGTTAAAGTTAACTTGCTTTCAACTCTCACTCCATCATTATTTTTAAACAATTCCATATGAAAAAGCTTACATTGCTGGATGAAATCCTTTTGCCATTTTATGCTGCTCTGGCACAGTGAATGAATCAAAATAGACATAAAAAAGTCAACTGTAAAATAACTCAAAATGCAAGCACTTTTTTTTTTTTTTTCACAGAAAAGACCAGAAATTTTAAAGTTCTACCACAGGACAAAGCTGTCAAAAAAAACCAAAAATCCGTCTGTTAGGATTGGTGGATTCGCAGGAACTGTTAGAAACATTTATTTTTGATGTTGCATGTGTTTCATTTCATGTGTATATGAACAGTCCTCTGGCTCCTCTTGGTTTTAACTGTCAGTTATAATCACTTTAAGCCTAAATGTTAACCATAAAAAGGTGAAAGACTTTATTCATACTGGTTGTGGGCTTTAAAGGAGAAAAAATGTATTTGAGATGTTGGAAAACAAAGCATGAACTTCTGTGTGTACTGCTTTGAGTGATTTTGGTGGAGTGTGTACAACAGCGGAGTTCACACATTCAGCAGATGAGTCCACCCCATAGGTAAGCCCAGTGGAAATCCAGTGCTGTCAGGACAACGACTGGAGATTAAAAACCTATAAACCCCCTTAATACCAGAAGATGATGACAGTATACAAGAAAATAAGGTTTTACCTAACTGAAGTTAAGGGAGGAGATTCCTGCCATCACACCTCCTTTTAATTCTGCTAATAAGCAGCTTACTCTGTGCCTGTAACGGCTGCCAAAGTACAACAGTCAGTACAGACAAAACCCTTCCATTTATCACGGAAGGGAAGCACAACTTAGGGGATATTTTACACTGGTTCAAGCAACTGGGAAACAGATAGTGAAACAAACTTCACCAAGTCTCTATATTTAACACAGGAAAACAGGCAAGTATTTATATTATGGTCAAATAACTTGCAGGACCTTAAAAAGGAAAGTTTAATGAAATGCAGGGAATTTTCATTCTGGGTTGCCATTATGATTTTCAGCTTCTGCCATCAAGGAGTCTCAGGAATTGGTATGGGGTTTATAACTTAAAAAAGAGGTTTAAGAACTTAAAAATATGCATATATCCATCACAGGAAAAAAGATACTGAACAGTGGTCCTTCACTGCTTAAAATACACCACTATTTATTAAAAACAGGAATTCAATACAGCTTGATGAGAAACAGCATACTCTGCATAACAAGTAAAACTAAAATTTCTCCAAGTTTCAATATGAGCAAACTGTTTATATCTGAAAAGATATTGTTTTAAAAACTGACTGAGCTAACACGCAGACAAGCCTCTCTAAGGGTATACATTATAATGTTTGTATATTTGAAATATATACCCTTGATTAAAAACATGGAGCCAAATGGAAACATGAGTTTTCCAAAGGCTTAGAATATAAGCTCTTTTTTTTTTATTAATAGGACTTGAATACTCCCCTTTTTGCTTCTAAATTATTTTATTTAGAAAGAGATGTCAAAATAAAGAGGCAAAATAATAGCAGAAGTAGAGAAAAAAGTATTTAGCACCTGTCAGACCTTGTTATAATTCACACTGCCAAGCTAGGAATCACAGTACTGTGTAAAAGCGCTGATTTGAAGCCTTTTGGTAATTTCAAGAGTTTATAGTGCTTGCTGGGTCTGCTGTCCCTTGGACGTGGTGGGAAGCACAACCAGTGTTCAGGCAGCCTTGCATCCGACTCAACATCCAGCAGCCAAACCAGACATTATCTTAATTACTGTAATAAAACCAAAAACAGACCAGCCCACTTCCCTGCAGATCTGTGACATGGCAGTCACTATTTTCCTAGAGCAAACCCTATCTATCTGCAGCTTTCCACCACTGCAGCTTGTAATCCACAACTTCATTAGCTGTTGACACAGATTTATACGTGTTCCACCACTGGTCTGAGATAACACACAGAGGAACAATTTAGCTACTGTACTTCCCTGACGTTCTGCTTCCCCAGATTGATGAGGGAGCCTGCAGACATTTCTTACAGCATGAAAACAGCACAATTTTGAAGAAGCTGATGTCTCAAGAAGCTACATGATTTGAGAGACTATTATTTGCCATATTGCCCTTATGCACAGCTCCCTCTCCTTGTGTCCGTGTTATTGCCAGTCTGCTGTACTGCTCTTAGGGAGACCGCTCTTCCTTAGTGGTTAACCCTCGCACTGCACTACTGCTGCCCTGTTCCTCTTGCTGTTGGCTTTAACCCCATGGTTTAAGTTCTTCTTTGGCAGATCCCACAGAATGACCAGATGTGTCTTCTGGGAGTTCCATTAATTCCTAACTTGTATTTTGACCTGGCACTCAGCAGCTTGGTGCAATGTGGTGCAGCATTACGATACACTTGAGCAAAGGTGTCAGTAGACAGCACTGATGGGCAAATGTGAAATAAGCCAATAACTACAGTCCTACCACAGAGCAAAATCTAAACTTCTTGGACAGAAATCTTAGTTCCAGAGACTTAGAGTGAAATAAGGGATAGAGATTTGCTGAACACTGAGCAGTACAGGAACATAAGCAAGACTCTTGCTGTGCTGAAGAAGGACTTGCCATATATTTTCCTACATAGTCGTTGTTCCTGCTTTCGGGGAAGGGTGAACTGGGGCAGCGTGCCCATATTTTTATTAACACTCCTTGCTTTCCATGCCTGCTCATTGTTTTCTGTCTTGTGTTTACAAGCCAAGCATGCTCCGTATGCGTATTCCGGACTCAAGGGCCCCAAACAGGCCTTATATCTCTCACAGTTACAATAATAAACTCTGTAAAAGAAGGCTATCATCCTCAACATTGCTACCGGACATCTGGAATTGGAACAAATTGCAAGACAGATTTATGCAGCTATATAAAGCACTGTTATTCTGTATAAAGTCTATTTAATATTTTGCTTTATTTCAGGTTAATAAAAATGTCTCTGTTTTCAATTCTGGCTACTGTTACTCTTAATGGTGAGCAAAACACAGTTAAGCGTTATCACGGCCACAGTTTTCAAGCCTAAGTATCAAATGTCAGGTTTGTCTTTGCTCAGCAGTGAGAGCTCAAAATTCAGACGTGCTGCATTTTATAATTCCTCACTACCTACAATAAGGGGTACTGCCCCATTTTCAGTGCTCACTGGGGAGAAAGGAGCTCTCACCTCCATCACAAGCAATGGACGCAATGCAGCAGACAAAAACTGGGATTTCCAATTGGAAGTCTCAAGTCATCATCACTGATTCTCACTCTATCACAAGGTTGGAAAGGACCTCTGAGATCATCAAGTCCAACCTATAACCTAACACTAACACCAACACTAACACCAACCATCATCTAAACCATGGCACTCAGTGCCTCATCCAGTCTCCCCTTAAACACCTCCAGGGTCGGCGACTCCACCCCCTCCCTGGGCACCACATTCCAATGACCAATCACCCTTTCAATGAAGAACTTTTTCCTCAATATATAACAGATGAGGGTATAAAAACTACAAAAACACAGTTCATGTGGGATTACAAGTTATTAATGTTTTCAACAAATGATCTTTTTTACATATTACCCAGTGTTTGGAAAATGTGTCATTGCACCCACAGCAACACTTCAACTAAAAGAATCAATCTAGTATTTATTAGCCAGTACCAAAAATGATCATTTGAGAAGATCAATATCAAAGTTAAATCTTTTTAAAGACCTTAATCATTTATGGAAAGAAAATCCCTCTCTTATTATAAGATATGTTTATAACATCTTTTCAGAACGGACTCCCTCATTTCAATAACTTTTTACGATGTTAAAAATTGAGAATCCTCCAATTTATGTTTCCACATTAGTAAGACTTCCCTTTATTGTGTCTAACTCCATGATTCTGGACTTTTTTTCCAAGCCTACTATGGAATTAAAAAATGTATATTAGTTTATGTCTTAAAATTTATCATCTACATTATATCAACCGTACATCTTATTTAATGCTTCAAGCTGACATACATAAGTGATACAATTTTAGGCTACTCTCTAAAAATCATTACTATTGTGACATTTTGCCTTATGCAAAGGTACATGCAGACTTGATTGAGATCTCTTCCCTGCCTACAAAATTGTTTTCCCAGAACTACCTGTCCAAATAACCACTGGGTATCACTCAGAGCTTAGTTTAGAAACAATCCACTAACTTTGGGAGTTCTATGGAATGTTCTTGTGAGGCAGACAGGAAAGTCTGGACTGACAGCTCTTCCTACACCAGAGCTCCAAGAATGGCCTCACACACTTTGTACCCACAGGACAGGATCTCTTCATTATTTAAAGCTTGAGTTAGAGTGCTTAACTCCTGGCCCTCTGGGGATATCGCAGATTACAGTTGCAGTAAAGTTGATAAGAGCCTGGTGCTGTCTGGAAGCAAAGAAGGAGGAGGATCACGCAATGCTTGGGCACTTCTAGCCCATAAGGATTGCATTGTTGCAGGCACTGCAGATGGTTTGGTAGCCCCGAGGTGGTCCTGATGTGTTAGCGACCCCGCACCCACGGTCCTGTCAGCTTCCCACTATGCCACTCAGTGGCGCGGCACGCTAAGATCTGCACACAGTGCGAAGAGCACTGTAGAAAAAAGATACTCCAGTGCATTTAATATGGACTGGCAACTTTTATGGTCAATAACAGCCTGAAAGAGTTCAATCAGAAAAAAACAAATACTTTTGTGTCCCCGTGACCGCCACCAAGTAGCACAAAGATGTTCCCAACCTAGTAACATCCTATATAAGGGCATTTATCAAAAGAACAATTGAAAACTGCTCTTACAACAATGGCGAGAGCCCGATATTATTCTGGCAAAACTTCTTTTTTATGCTGCAATGTCAGGGCACTGGAAGCCCTTACTTGACTCTTTTCCTCTCAGTAACAACTTCATCAGTATCACGACCAGAGGCATCAGTTGCTCTGATGTACAGAACAGCACAACATGGCATGTTTGCTTGGTGCTCAAGCCTGTATCAGCTGAGCAGGAGAGCAAGCACTGCCAGATTCCAACTGAATGGGCTGCATAGCCTCCTGCTACTCTCCACCACCAATGAAACAGGCATCTGCATTTCTCCCAGAGATGCTGCCTTTGTGCTGCAGATCATGTATCACACAATGTGTAACACTGCATTGTGACATATTTAAGAATTCAATAAATCTGAGCTCTGTTTCTGCCACCTTAATCTGTGTTTGGCAATACTTTTTCTCATTTACATCATCTTGACTACTAAGGGCTTCTGTATCACAAGAGTTACATTAGGTATTCACTTCTAAGGTGAGAGTGGGCTCAGGTGATGAAAGACATTTGTTTTAAACTGCCATTCTATTCAGTTACACCAAAGCTTTTGATCTACAAGTGAAAGGCAATGGTTTTGGAATCTCCAATGAACAATCAAACCTGGAAACCGAGAACAATCAGAGCCTTTGGACAAAATCCAAAGCATTGCTATTAGGTGCAGGTAGTAAGATCTCCTTCACTTCAGTCAAACGTCCTAGCATAACTGTGAAGAAAAACACTCAGTCCTCCAAAAGGGTCTTCTGCTACAAAGGACAGATATTCCTGAAGGAAGCACTTGCACAGTGTTGTGTTATATCAGGGTGCAAAGATCTCTATTATTTGGGTGAAGCGTGCGCCTGCTTCAGCAATTTCAAATATTATATTACTCCCTCTTGTAGCTAGACCTATTATTCCACTAAGAGAAGGGTGATTTTTTGTTTTAGTTTTTTAGTATGCATTTGACTTTTGGCAGCACTGTCCTGGAATGCGAAATGCCAAGTTGGCAGCTTTCAAAAGAGGAAATTTCAGTAAGTTGGGATGGTCTCTTTGGGCTCATATTTCTTGCATATTTCATTTTCCATGTGCCTGCTGTACCTAGGTTACCAGCAATAGTTCTTACCTACAGCTTTGTTTCTTAGTCTATGTTTCATTAACTCATATTTTTCAACCCAAGCATCAGGAACTCATTGTAAAGTCAGCCTTGCCTTTTCCTGAAATGTGCAACAGTCTAACCATGTGCACTCCAAAGCTCCGCAGTTTTGACTCTCATGGTGTCAGGCTCTCCTACGCTGTAGATCACAGAAGTCCATATTTGCTGGCAGATAACATACCCCATGCTCACTCCCCACAACCCTGGGTAGGTTATGAAAACACATTTTGCATTAGAGAATTCCCTGAAAAATCTAGTAATACTTTTCCTTCCAGAAAGTACAATTCCCTTACTGACAGTGCTATTTTAAAGAATAGGAGCTGAAGTAGGCTGCTCTAGAGACAAATCATTTAAGAGTTGATTTTAGCTGACAATAAAATACCTCTTGAATTCGTCAGGACTGGATGGTTAAAATTAGCAGTGATAAAATCCTCTCTGTAATGATGAGTAACGGAGGTAAAGTTTGCAGTTCTGATAAATGACTTACAAGAATCAGGACTCGGTGCAGGTAACTAATTACAACTCAATGGTGAAAGGCTGAGCAGGGTGAATTCCCTGCACTGTTTCTTTACCAGTTATCACTGTGTGACTAAGAGGGGTTCTGTTGAACAGCCTCGTCAGAAAGCGCACTTCCATGGAGGTACAACGGCTGCTGCCTGATGAACATGCTAGAGCTGACAGACCACGGGCACCTACCTTCCACTGACAGCGAAACACAGCTGACATATTCCATGTAACACCGCTGTGGCATTCTGTAGAAAAGTTGCTATTTTGGGATTCTCATCAACAGGGCCTTGGACGGAGAGGAAACAGCAACATAGCTTGTCTATCAATCCGATGTTCACCACGTAACTAGACACAGAGGGAAAGTGGTGTTAAAAACAGAGTCCCAGGCCAGCTGGGTCATTTTGCAAAGGAAGTAATTTCTGTTTCTCTACTATCAAACTGTACAAAGTGCAGGTTGTGATGACTTAAATACTTTTCCTGAAAGAGCTCAACAAAACAATTCAAATTACAGCAACTTCAGATCTGGCTCTCTGTAACTATCAGAAGTTTCTGTTAAGAGATCTGCCTGTTGTAGGATAATTAGTACTGTACTGTACAAGAAAGAGGAGTGTAAATATTTATTTTACCATACTCCTAGAAGGACAATGAAATTGCACCATATTTAAATGATTTATAATAATTCTGATAGCTCTGCACAATTTCTCTTTAGCATGAAGAGATAAACTTTGTAGAACACACTAATTCAAGAAGACAATGATGTTACCCAGATAATGTTTTATTGCAATACATATATCATAACTACTGCCCAGTTGCTGGGGTTTTCTTTCTTTTTTAATATATAGGTAAGAGTTAAGACTAATAAAACATCCAAACATCCTTCTGCCATCAGTATAGAAGGACCAGGACCAGAAGGCCTCCTCAGGAGCTCAAACTCAATGCAGAGGAAATCAGGCTGGTAACTCTTTTTTTAAACTGAAAACTCCTGTCGTCTTTATTACCACAGCAGATCAGTTCATCATTGCTGAACATCAGATCACTACTGCTAAAGTTTCTTCTTTCAATTTCTAATAGTTGGAAACCTATGCCAAAAAGTCTGCTATTCATCCTTCTACTGGGATCTCTCTGTCCACTCCAGGTTCTCTCACACTTTGATCATTATCAACTCCACTTAATCTGTACACAGATACAGTTTTTCCCATGTCACTTTGCTGACATCATTTCACTTCACTCACTTTCCCTTTTCTACCACAAACATTCAGCTTCTCAGACTTTACTTCATCTCAGCTGTTCCTTCTGCTGACTTATGTGACATCAGCTTCCTTTGTAGAGACAAATATCCCACTGCAATCACCTCCTTCTTCTCTTTACCCTCTAATTCTCTTTTTACTTTCCTCCACTCTTAGCAAGTGGGAGAAATTTCTTGTCAAAATCAGACTGTTGTTATATGCTGTGACTTCACCTGATTTAACAGGCATGGTGAAACAATTGCATTTGGCCACCATTAGCCTATTCACTGTTTTTACACCAATAGTCCATTTAATCCTCCTTTTATTAATATTCCTCCACCCTAACAGCTGTTCTGTCTACTTGCTTGTCAAGTGCCCTTGTTAGAGATTACCTCTTTGAGCACAGGCTCCTCAGGGTGGGAACACCATTGGCCACACGGTTCCATAATGTCAAGACCACCCTGACTTGGTGGAGTATGGAATGCTATTAAATAATAATGGTTCTCGTAAATAAATAATACTGATTAGATAATGCTTGTCCCAGGAGCTGCACAAGTTTTTATTCAAAATAACTATTCTCTCACATAGCTTACAGTCTGGTTTTGAAAAAACAGGGACTTTTAAGATCAGGGTAAAAAAGCCTCCCTGCTTTTCAGGCAGTGTTGCTGCTCAAGGACTAATCTCTCTTCAGGGCTAGCAGCTAGATGTTCTGCCAAAGTCTACCCTGCTGACACAAAGCTTTTGGAAGCAATGAAAGTAATTAAAATAAAAATACACTGAATATAAAGCAAGGAGTGTGACTGCAGTATGAAAGATTTTTAAAGCTGCTGAAGTATGGCAGTTAAAAACACTGAAAGACACACGAAGGTTATTAATTGCACACTCATTGGCCAGGTAAGTTTGATTCATCTGTCCTATTCAGTAACATGAAAGCTTAGCAGCGTTGGGTTTCTTGCGGATTTTGACCTAAGCAATCCACCTGATCATCCAGGCGATAAGCAAGCTCTCCCACAGCAGCAGAACAACTCCAGCAGCAGAGCTGGGTATTAGACACATCACAGGCCTAGAGAAATGCTGAGTGCTAGAAACCTCTCTGTGAAATAGGAGGGGAGAGGAAGAACTGAATAAAATACAGCTAATACTTATAGATGATTACTCACAAAAAGGCACAACCCTTCCCATCAACATTCTCTTCCTTTTTCCCTAGGAACATATCTGCAGTCTAACTGACACCTGCAAAACGTGCTCATGACCCCCTCCGTTCACACCAACACCTGATACAAAAAGGCTGACCTTCTGACAGCAAAGGATGAGAATTTTTAGTCTACTGGGACTACTCCTTGATGACATCCGGAGACAACAAGAAGACGCATGAAGCACTCCTTTCCTTGATGAACTGGGCATATGGACAAGTGGAATGTCAAAGCGCCTCCATTAATGAGTCTTTTTACCCGTGGTAGCACAGCCAAACATTTTTGCTGCTCATGTGACACCCAGACAGCGTGTGTGTACACAATGGCTGCTTATGCACCAGGTTAGTAGCCCCAAAGAGGAAAAAAATCATTTCAACATTCCTCTTTCTTCCCCCACCCACCTAAAACTCTCATTTAATCATCTCCACAAGGACATACGATACAATGACCTGGAGGTGACAGATTCTCATTAATAGAATTTGTCTGGTTTTGACTAGTTTAACATGGCCTCTCTCTTTTTTTTCCTAATTGCGCTATTACCTTGTCATCGTGCCTTTCATTCTCTTCTCATTTATAACCAGATCCCCTAAAGTGCCTCAGGTGAGGGACCTAGCTGGATTCTCATGTATCTCCTTATCTCAAGGCTATGCCTGTGCATGGCCCAGTCAGTGTCAGATGTCTGCTCAGCACGAATATCAATAAGCAGACCTCCCACCCTCCCATTCATAAATGGCGAGGATACAACATCCTGAAATTTCACACTCTCTCAAAACCTGTTTCGGGAGAGGGCGGGTTACATGAGAACAATAAACTTTCAGAGGTCATTGGTATCTATGACAACTACTTGTTTTGCTTTCCTCCTCCAACTGTCTTTTTTGTCTCCACCAGCATCATACAAGACTTTGGAAATTCTGAAGATGCTCACTGTCATATTGTTTCAGTAGCACACAATTAGAATTTCATTTCTTCAGAGGACTAAAGATATACAGATGACTATTGATATACTTTACTAGTGAAACTATACACTTTTAGCAAGTCTAATATATTGTTAGACATATATTAGCTTTATATGTAAAATATATTAAATATATATTAATTATATGTACACATAAATACATGCAAGTTCAAGTGTTTTTACCAAATAAATAGAATGCTTAATGCAAAAATGAGAAAAACGATGTATTCTCTTTTACTCTACCGTACAGCTCACTGAGTTATTTTGATTGAATTTTTGCTCAAGTAATACAGTCAGAAAATTGCTATTAAAATGCAGCTATATCATAGAAGTTGAAATCAGAATATAGGAATTATTGGGCAATCTTTACAATGGGAAGTGTATACTTTATGGCAATTATCTGAATGTATGTAGGATAAGCAGAAGCACACAAGCAATGGACATACACAAATGGCATAGAGACTTGAGAGAAAACAATGGAAATATGGGAGTTGATTCCTAGGTATTTGGGAGATGAAATTGATGGGAAGGACAAAAAAACACAAGTTCAAAATTAAAAGACTATTGGTTTTCTGTATTTCTGTGCCTGTAGTTTTGTGAAGAACATTTCTGTTTGAGAATATAGCACTCATTAGCCTTCTTTACTATACACATGAACACCATTCTTCTTTCTCTGTACTAAAGAAGGTTTAGAGAAACTTTGTGAGTTTTTTTCACCTGATCAGGTCTTGGACTCTGCTGTTGAAGGCTTCCACTAGCGAGGATTTACTTTTCACTTCCTGTAATATCTTCAGCGTGGTAGAGTGGTTGTTTCCATACAGGAAGCTTGTGATCAGACATCTGAAAATCACGGCAATTATCCTCAGAAGTCCAGTTGTTAAACCTTCAAATACCTGCTTATTTGCACTTCTGCCTGAATTAGCATTATGGTCATCTGGCACACTAGCCTAAGTAAAGAGAAAAAAAGAACAATCAGAATTCAGTAAAAATAATCAAATCTAGAGAACCACCCAGAAATTTTCATATGTGTACACTAAATAAAGTAACATATTCTAGCAGTGCTGATGGACATTACAGCAGTACACGTACAAGAAAAGGTCTGTAGGTCACATTTCTCCTATCCATCTCTTTTTTTCAAAAAGAGAGAGAATTGCTAAATCTTCCAGTCAACAATACCAAAGCGAGTCCTAATTTCTTGAAAAATGAAAGCTAGCTGAAGTAGAAGTTTCTGCCAGGGAAAAAGGGAGATGAAAAATACCCATCCTGACTGATTTTTGATGAGAAGAATCATTGGGGAAAAAAGAAATAAATTTAAAAACCTAAGGAACTCTCTGGGAAGACCAGAAGAATTGTATAAATTCTAGGGCACAACCTAACATATTGGTCATAAAGGACAACCTGAGTAATATAATTCTAAATGATGCAATGGGAAACACCTTCCACACACACTGGGCGTGGAGCACAGCCAAGCACTTCACTGGACACCTTCACATTGCGACTACTGAATGGGTCACATGAATAAGGTCTGAAGGTCTTGATACCAAAGATCATCTGGTGATCACCGTGTTTGATAATCACAGGTCAGTCACTTCTGAATCGCATCAGAAGCACAACATGCAGTTCTCCCCGAACACACCCCGGAGGAACAGAATCTGATTTTTCTAAATCATTAAACTCGAGTCCATTCCTAAGACCAGCAGTGAAGTTCAGATGCACAGCACGTAAATCTGAAGACAAAACTATGTGTCGGATATGGATCTAGAGGGAAATCCTCATGAAGAGTAGAAATTTATTTTTTGTTTGTTGTATTTTATTTTTTCATTTCTGCAGCCGAAGATAATTTAAACCAGATGAAACTCTGCCCTGTTAGGATCAAACAGTAAGGGAAGAGTGTGAGTCCTGCTGTTTTCTGGGCAGAACACTGGCAGCACCGATCCATCAATCAAGACACAGGGCTCCCAGGCACACTCACTCTGTGCACTGACAGACCTCGGTGGAGGCCCTTCTCTGAGACAGTGTGAGGCTTTCAACACCGTGATCAGTCATCAATATTAGCTGAAATCTTATTTTCATCCCAGGTTAAAATCATTTACACTCGGTATATGCAAGTGAGGTCACAGAAAATCGTTCCTCCCTGGATAGGTATCAGGAGGGATTTGGTAACACTTGGTGACAAAGAACAACATGCGCATTTCTTTATTATTCATTAGCTCTGAGCCTTGGGCTGGTACTTAAAACTCATTGTAATAGTCTGTTTCTGGTGAGGAGCCAAGAGAGCAAGTGAGAAGCCTTTAGTTGCTTATTCAAGTTCAATAGGAAAAATAATGTTATACTGCTCCAGTAACTTCTGGTTACTAAAACAATTCATGCCTAACGATTTTAATTGCCTGCTGAAACAGATGGACTAAGCCTTGCAATGTATAAATCAATTTAAATCTGGCAACTTTGCACTAGGAACACCAAGCTTAAAAACTGCTAACATGTACCACTCACTGTTTTTTAATGAGACAAAAAATTATATATTATGTATTTCTTAAAAGATTTTTAATTTGCAATGAAGTCATCCATTTGCTGTAAGGATCAGTACTATAAACAGATAATGTCTGGCTTTGTCTTCTAGTTGAATGCACACACGACAACTGTATTTTCTACGCATATAGCCCTTAGCTACACAAGTTCATGCTTTAATATAAAGCTGTTCTTCTTAATTTGTAAAATAAATAGATTTGGTACTCTTAGTACAATAATTTGTTCCAGAGCTGATCTTTCACATTTGATTTTTGGGGAAAGTATGTGTGTATTAACATAAAGTGAGAACAAATGTGGTTTTTATACCGCTTAAGCCAAAGAGAAGCTAGCACAAAATACTGTTTTACAGAAAATAGGTACATTCGAACTTAGTTTCTATCTTTAATATTTTCCATTTATATGAACTGAAATCAGTGACGAAAGATCAGCTCTTTTAGTGAAGAAGTAATTAATGGGATAGTGTGAAAATGTGTTGAGATTTATGTTTAAAATTAATTGGGGTGCTTGCACAAGTGATGTATCACTTCGCTTGTTGATTATTATATCAAGCAAGGGGGTAGGAAATGTTAAGATTTAATAGTGTAATTATGAAAGCTTTCAAGCTCTGGCTTCTTTGTGTTGATTACACAAGGAGTTAATGATATTCAGAGAAACCGTGTTTGTTGAACACAGGCTTTGGGTGAGTAAATGTAAAAACATTCCACATCTTTACTTCTGAGGTTTAACAGGTTTAATAGGTTAAGTGACACAAATCTAGAGGTATGATTACACACTTAAACTGACTTGTCAAGTCAGTGGTATAAAACATTTTTAAATCACAAAGGAAAATCAGGAAAAATGTAACTATTTTTCAATTATTTGACACATCCAACACCTCAACATAATTTTTGCATTTATGATGCCTGCCTATGCCAGGCCTAATCATGACTCTCACTTTCTTTAAACCAGTGTTTGCAGCAGAATGCTCTGATGACCATGCTCTCAGCCCTGGTTCAGTCTCCATACAATTGCTATGCCATTGAGCAAAGAATTCCCCTTGTACAGGGATTCCCTTGCTTGTGCAGAGCTGCCACAAGCTCTTCAGCTCTGCCCACCATCTAAGACTTAATCCTGCAAGATGCTGAACAATATGGCTCCAATCCAGTAAAGCACTTAGGCACACAGCTAATATAGCTGAAAATGTTACTCTGTCCTGACTCCTGGCACCAGAAGTACCTCTGCACGTCAGGGCACATTTTTTTTGTGCTAACACAAAAACCCAAACACAACAAGAGAGTTTCCAGTCAGAAACGTAGGGCTTCATCACTCAAAACTCATTTATGTTATTATTTGTGTTGTAAAATGCATAATCCCTCACAGCGACAAATATTTTAGAGCTGTTAAACCTGAATGGGAAGTCTTCAAACTATGTAAAGAGCCCATTTTCTGTTCATTTGGTCACTTACATTCATTGCCCATTAACACTGGTGATTCCGTGCTGCTTGAATATGTGAGTCTTTGGGTATGAATCAAAACCAGTCTGGAAAATGTACACTTTCTAAACAGTACCAATAGGATGTCAGACTTCCTGTGGAGTCACCACTGAACTGAAGAAATGGAAATGGCCTGGGAAGTCTATGAGCTTGAGATGGTGCAGAAGGAGGTTCCAATTTTTAAATTTCCTACCCTTAAATACCCATTAAATGCCATTATTTCTCCTACCCCAATCCTAGATTCCAAGGTTTACTACAGGCCTCCTACTGAGGGAAAGAAACAAAACATAAGGTTTTGGTCTTCCAAAAGTTAAATTACTAAAAACAAAGTAAAAGGCACGAAGGCTTAGTGGTTTTTTTTTCCCCCACTGCCAGCACTGACTGAACTGCATTAGGAATGACCCACTCACAGACAGACATCTATCTGAGGTACTTTTTTGTAACCTTGGTAATTCAAGTCTACAACTAGATCCGAAACCCAAAGGAGAGCAGGTTTATTAGATCTCTCAGGCACCTGCAAGGCAGAAACTCCCCACGTGGTCTCCTTATTAGGGACCAGTGGTGTTAGTGCTTCAATGGCTGGATGCTACAGAAACAGGATGTAATTTTGAAACAGACCAGAAGAGCAGAGAAGCACAGACGTGCCTTTGATTTTACAGTTCTTGTCACAATCACTGCAAACAAACACAAAGCTGCCTTACTTGTTGCAGCACAGAAGTCTCAAAAAACTGACCACAAATGGTTAAGAAACTCCCAGCTCCAGTAGGATCCATACTGGAGTTTTAAAGCACCCAAATTAATCAGCAGTGAAAACACAGTGGAGAAAAATGCGACCAGATAACCGATTAACTCAAACCCGATCAAAGTGACTGGATTTTATGAATGCAATCCCACAGGCTGTTTACTGACAATACTGTCCAGATTTAAGCACTGCATTTTGGAGAAGAAAAACAGAAAGAGTAATTCACTTTTGATCTCTACATTTGTTTGATCTCTATTTATATTGTAATACTCATTTAAAATGTTTTTATATCTGCTAATTATGTTTTATTTAGAATTTTTAGATATTACATATTTAAAGATTGCCTTAAAAATATTAATGGTGATCCAATTTGTGATTTTCAGAATTTCAGCCAGCGCTGCAAATGGCAGTGAACTCTGGTGAGTCCAGCTGCAGACAGAGACTATTTTTTGCTTTTTGATTCTCAAATCAAACCTGTATGTTGCATATTTAACATAAATTTTCTAATTAAAGGAATAAAAATAATCGGATTCCAGCCTTCAGCAATTAATCTTGAACAGAAAGAAAACCAGTCTAAAAACGTGCTTGCATGTGCAGAATATTAGCAACAGTGCATATGAATAAATGAAGTGCATGGCAGGGACTATCTCAAGCTTGCCCTTTGCAGATCTATGTAGTATGGAATTTGATAATGAAGCAAGAAAGAATCCATGTAATTTTTCATATTTATGTGAACACAGATATACAACTGCAAAATGTCTCAGTTTCTAATTCTTGATGAGTATGGATTTGCATTATGCTTTAACTGGTACCAGCAGGGATGCTATCACAGCCGGATCTGGATGAATGAGCTACATCTCCTGAGAATATTTACTGGATGAGGTAGACTTGTCAAGCCTGTTATTCCCAAAACCTTTTTCAAATTTCCCTTTGACCTATCTGAAAATACACAGTTAGAAAACAAACTGCTATGCTTTCCTTACCATGAAATCATAAAAAGATAGCTATCCTTAACCCCCCCAAAACCCAACCTATTTAGTAAACAGAAAAAATTATTTACACTGACAGGTATGGCTTTTCTCAGTCTCCCCATGGGAAAGTACATGGCAGCTGTCACTGGAGTAGAACCCCCGAAAATAAAAACTATCCTTACATGCTTACAGCTCCAGATAATTATTGCTTTCTCTCAGCGTGAAACCTTCCAAAACATACAATTAGAAAAGTTCTCATTACTTTACAACCATCGTGTAGGTTCGGCAGACAAAGAGGAAGTGAGATCGCAGTCTGGAGATAAATGAAGGTACATCTGGAGCACAAGACCTCTATGGATGTAGGTGGGAGGCTCTGATCCATTAATCGGAAAGCACACTATTACTGTCCTCAACAGCCGCCAACTGGGGCATTACAAGAGCTCAGGAGGCTAGGAGAGGTAACACGGTAAGTAAAGCCCACGTTTCCCACACGTCTGGTTGGGTGGGAGATAAGGGAAGGTCTAAACAGGCCACTTTTAACAGTTAACTTGTGCAGGCTGGATATCACCAAAAAATAAGAAATACATCCCATTTGTTATTCTGCCATTTTCCATCAGCACCCAACCTTTCATCGGAGAAAAAATATTTTGTTTTTTATAGTTCCTTAAGTAATATTTTGAGAAGAAAAATGTCAAGTTTGTGTAAAGTAAAATGAACATTTTTGTCACCAATGAGAAACAATTGTTTTAAATGTTATTCTTTAAAATGTACAGCTCGTGAGTTTTAGCTAAAGCGAAGCTGACATTGCACTCGAATGATGAATAAAACCAGAACTAAACCTACATTAAACTGATTGGAAATAAGGTTCATACTGGCTGTATTCAAGAATATATGTAAAGGTTTCTCCAAACTGGATTCTCTCTGTTTCTGTACTCAGCAAATACTGGCACACTTGTTCAACAATTTGTTAAAACCTCGCTAAGACAAGTTCTCATTTATTACTCCTGCTATTACCCAGGGTTTATTTTCCAGCAGTAAGTGGAAACACACAAAGCCCAGGCAAAGGCAGCACCATACAGCTCACCAAACAAGGAACACTGCCGGCAGTTAAATTCTTTGGAGGGGTGTCTTAATATTTTGGGATTCAGAGCTTGATCCAATTAAAAACAATGCTCTCCATTTGTCCACTTCTTTTTTGTAAAAAAGGAAAAAGTCAAACTTGATCTGATTTATTATATTTTCCAAAGAGAAAATATTAGGTTTAGAAAAGCAGCACTGTATTTATTTTTTTGTACTTCAATTTGTACTTCATGGAAATACGAAGATATCCCAGTTTTAGGGCCAATTTTGCCTGAAGAGAACATAAGAGACCTTATGCATAGGAAAGAAAAGTCCACTGTGGATCATGGGAAGCATTAAGTCTTAATTACAGTTCTGCTGCAATTCAAGGGTAGCATTTGGCAGCAAACTGCAAACAGCTCTAAGCATAGTAAATTCTTCTTATGCAGTATCTCTGATCTTTAGGTGGGCAGTCTCCTAAGAAACACCCTCTGTATTTCTTTGGGAAAGAGCAGGTCATTTGCACAGTGCTACACTGGGAAAAGAGAAGCTTTTGGCATCAGAATGAATCTTGCCACTTGTGAAGCACTGGAGGATTTCATCTCTTGTGTAATCACCCACGGAGCCTGTGCTGCGGCTTGCTCTGCTGAGAGCCAGCACTGCTGTTCCTGCCCAGCGCAACACACACACCTTTCACTAAGCACACTGGAAATCCAATACCTGGAATCCTCCTGGAGAGAGCTGGCTGAGAACAATGAGCTGGCAGCTACTTAGAGGAGAATGCACAGGTTGCATTTGTTTTTTCTTTGTGTCAAGGACCTTCGGACTATCTTTTTAAAGTGTTCATCAACAGTCCTATGGCTTGTTGATTCTAACAGCGTCATTTAAATTATTTAAAGTATGTACATAACTTTTCAATTAACAAACTGCTTGGCTCATGAAAATACATACACACAATTTATAAGTAGAAAACCAAGACTAAATATCTTATGATGAGCAGGTCACTATGAATTAAAAATGAGTTTTCAAATAAAATATTTAATGACATTTCAAATTAAATGAAACATTGGAAAATTAAAACTTTCACTGTTAAAGAGTCCTGCTATTTAAGCACTTCAGCAAATCAAACTACAGCAATATATTGACCTGACTTATATTCCTGATACTGAGACACTTAAGAACCAAACACATGTGGATAACTCATAATATTCTATACTTTAAGTATTAGTATAGGGTAAACGAAAGAAGAAAATGTCAGAATACATTAAAGATACAACACTGTCCACTCACTGGAGTTCCTGGTACACACGCTTTTGCAGCACTTATAAGCAGAAGCAAGTATATCCATTTCTATAGAAGCATAGTAGATACAATTACCAAACATATACAACAAAATAATCTTACTGAATATTTCTCCTCATGTATCTCCTGGTGTTCTTACACTCTAAATACACTAATATGTTTGTGAAGCACATAAACCTTTCTAAATTAGGACAGGTATTTTACATACCACAAACTGATGTATCAACAGGTCCATCAGAAAAGTGATCTTATTACTAAAAAGAACATAGGTGCAGTTTTCTGCGCAGTTACTGCAGGCGAGGCTGTAAGCATTCACTGTATTGCAGAGGGACCTAAAAATCAGAGGGAGAGAAAAAGAAAAATAAGAACGTGACTTTTTCCTTTAGAAAATTAAAAGCAAATAAATGGAAGCATGGCACTTTGAGCAATTCACATTTGTTTTCTTACACTCAGTATTCTAAACAGAACTAAAAATTTACAAGAAACCAATTAAATCATCAAAAATTTCAAAACAGTAAAGCCATACTTACCAGAAGTCATGCACTGTACAGCTACTGAACACTTCTGTATCCAAAACTCAGTTTATATCTAAATAATATGCACTGGAATATGAAATTTTGAAAAGCCTGGGCTTTCCTCGTGGTATGTGATATTAAAGGTATTTTCATAAGTATAAAAATACATTTTCAGTAAATTCACATTTGCACTTATAGTAAAAAACTAATATAAATTGCATAATTTGGATATGTAATTGTATTTTCTTGTGGCTTATAGTTGCATCACACAACAAATTTGGGTAGAAGGTCCCTTTCCTAGCACAATCTTCAAGAAAAAAACATGGTATGAAATAATCTGCAGTAATTCACAGTACACCAGGGCAGCTTTCAAGAGAGGCTGTTGTGCAGTGGCTGTTAACTAATTCAAGGAAGGGAGAGGATCAAGTAATTTGTACAGAGCAAGCAAAACTGAGCAGGTGAAACTCCTGTCGAAAGATTTCTAGTTCTAAGGTGTGAGCCATTATTGCAGAGAGCATCTAAGTGTGAGTGAAAACTCAACAGCATCAGTCGACCCACACCTACAGCTGTCAGGAAGAGCTAACAGGTTTGCAGCAGTAGGAAGTGAAAATCATAAACACCAGGAGGCATGGAAAGCTCCAGATGTACAAAATGTGCCAAATTATTCTTTGCATCATGTGCAGTAACTTCCATCTGCTCCAATTAAAGTGTTCTCCTCAAACCAGGATTTGCAGGGAAGCTGGGACCACTCCTATAGACATAGTGCCAGAGAAGATAAATCTGACCAAGGACAATGCTATTTCAGGATAAACACAAAACTCATTTCTTGAGCTTTGCTTATGACAAAAGCTCTGACTGTTACTGTACAGGCACACAGACACAGAACCCAAATTCATCATAAATATATACATTAATGAATAAAGATGGCTGGAAATTCAAATTGTGAAGTAAACCAAAAGGAGAAAATTTTTTACTTTGTTGGGGTTTTTTAATATGTGAAAAAAATGTGACTTAGTTCAAATAAACTCCACGGAAGAAAATCAATGGTAAGCGCTGTCAAAAGGCCATGCAAAAGTGAGACTGCAACGAACAAGTTATCCTGCAGAATCATCATAAACTCCAGGCTAATTCAACACATTTATAGAGAGCTGAGTTAGCTGAGCTTTAAGCTTTATTTTTCTCCTAAAACATTTCTTGAAAGAAGAAAGTTATTTATATAACAAGGAAGGCTGCTTTTCTGATTGCTGTGGTCACTGCTGGGGCATCTGGTTACTTAGCGTGGCTCCCCCGGCTGGAAATGGAAGCAGCTTACATGCAGACATTGTAATTCCCAAACCAGGAAAAGCTGGAAATGCTCAGAGGCCAGAAAACATAAATTTTTTTCATTTACATTTCTGCACTGTCTTTTCTTCAAAGAAATGATTCTGAATTTAAAAAAGGAAGCATTACCTTGCTGGTTTGATCTGTGAAAAAACAGTGAACAATTACAACTTTCCTTCCGAGTATCATCATACTACCAGTTCTATTAACTTTACTGTACTTATAATTAATTTAATTCTACTGCCTAATTAAATCATTTATCAGAGGCAGGCTAATTCTCATTTATTTCAATTATTTTTTACCTTGCAAGGATAACACCTATACAAAATTCCAGCAGCATGCTTCACGTGCCTTGCAACACGACTCTCTTTTCCTATCCTGAGTATATAAAGGTATTTATATCACTTTCCTCAGTAATGCTGAAAATAATTTTCATTAGGAACCTACTTTTACTTTTCACAGATTATTCCCCTTGTAAGTGTGTTTACAGGGAGACAGATATGAAACTACAGCAACAAGTTTTATTTTCAGTCGAGAAGATGCTTTAAATCTGCACCTGTCATTTTAATCAGCTATTCCAAAATGAAGATTAATTCTATTTAAATATAAACATCATAATTTACCCGAAGTGTCAACTATGAACTTGACAGTTTAACTTATAATTTTGACAGCATTTTAGAGTTTCTGAGGTGATTTAGTTAATTCACTGCAACCACAGTTTTTGATATATGGGACTCAAATTCCTAAGAGGATCATTTATTTCACATTTGAAAACACAGAAACTTCCCACTTCGTATATAGGACAAATTCCACTGTAATAATGCAACATGCTCATGTATTTCCCAACTGAATCTCATGTCAGAAAAAACACTGGCATTTTCAGAGACTCAAATAATGCATCTGAAAAGGCGGTGTAAGCAAATGGATGTCAAATTAATTTTTCACAACAATAAAGAGGGTTCTTTTAATTGGTAACACAAGGTTGCTAACTACAGCTCGCCTGAGCACATTCTCATCACAACACGCTCTGAGCTATGATTCAGTTCCACCATTTTTTCCAATTCCAAATGGGAAGTGTCAGGACAGAAGCTGTCCCCAGGTGGTTCGCAGTGTTAAATGGCAGATTAAAGACAGCACAACTAATTTCTTTACTTTAATCTTATTAAAGAGAACAACAGCTGTCAACTGTCACCATTTCTGCACAAGGCCGCTGAGACAAGCGTGGTGCTGCGAACGTCAAGCCAGAACTTTATGTAACCACCACTTAAACTCTCTGGAATGAGAAACTCAATGCTTTTCTTACTATTTTTCCCCTTTTGGAAGCTGTAACTGCTCTTAATTCCCAAACTTTTCTCTCCAGAGTCGGCTGAAATAATGAAGTATCAGCCTCACGTAAAGCAGCTGTTTATCGATAACTGATGTTGCTCTACACTTTATATCACACCCACAAATCAGCTTTAAAGCGGTGTTAGACAGCGTGTACACTCAAACCACGTAAGAAGTCTGCCCTCTGATGTAAGGCTTTCCTCCAGAGCAAATCCAATTACAAAAACACTCCTTATGATACACAAACTTTGATCCAAAAAAGAAATCTGTCTTTAAACTACACAAAAATATGCATCTGTATTTTACAGGAGTACAAAGAAGTAGGAAAGGGATTCATTTTAATCAACATTTTCAAGCTAGATCTCAACAGTTTATATGTATGTATGTGATTTTCTTTTATGTTAGCATTTCTTCACTTTCCTCAATTTGCCCTGTATAAACAAGATGACAAACTGTAAACTTTATTCAAAATACCAAGGCAGTAACACTGCCCAACCGTGCAAAACTGTCCCCCACAGCACATCAGGATATGTAGGTGAGAAGTCACAACTTTTTTCTTTATAAAAATCAGGGCATCATCAACACAGAACAATTAATCTGTTTCAAGTGTAAAGCTTTTTCACATTACTTTCAACTTCTGAAGATTATAAATGAATGTACTTCGATTATCAATGCAGAAAAGTAACCCGAACAGCTCAAATCAGCAGTGAAATAATATAAAACTAAACATGATCAAATTTAGGATGTGTTAATTGAGTAGTAACTGCTCCTTTTAACCAGTCTGAATATTATGAAGCACTCTGATGGGGAAAGCAAGTGATCAGTATATAAAAGCTGAGTTGAGAAGTGGGAGGTGAGTTACTGAAAAACGGGGCACAGAATGGCTGCAGAGGTGAAAGGTTAAAGAACGACCAAGGTAAGAATATAGACTGAAACAACAACATAAAACCTGAGTTTAAGGTAAAAGTACCAATTCTAACTCTTGGAGGACTAGAGAGGCCCTTACACTTCACTCACAGGGCCCAACTACTGCACAATCAGAAACCCTCAGAGATTCATAAACAATTACTATTTTATCTGTGTTTTACATTATTTAAGGATATCAAATTAAAAATGGGTCCCAGCTGTAGTATAGTTGCAATTGACGGAGAGAAGACAAAACCCAGCAACAATTCTCCTTCAAGCCTATAACAGACTGGAATTTCATTCTGAACTGCTACTGTACTGATGAATAAAATATTGCATGGCAAGTAAACAAGCAAACAACTAATTTACCCCAAGATTTACAGGTGTGATGGGATCTGAAAGGCTTCTACAGGAGTTCTCTGGTCCCTGCCTTATCAATTGTTTCATTGTGAGCATTGGTTCTTAATCCAAAAATTTCCTAGCAGTTCACACAGCAACTGGCAGCAATAAAACATGTCTCCACATTGCTTGGGAGGGCAATATTGCTTTATTCTTGAGCTCTGAGCGCTTGAAATCCAGCTCTGAGACAGACAGTGAGAACACCTCATGGAAAGACAGATGCTGCAGGTTTCACATGCTGAACTCGCAAAGAGGTCATTCTCTTCAGAGTATCTTCATGTCCTTGCACCAACTGCTACAACTCAATGAACAATTCTCTAGAGGGAATACTCTTACAGAAAAATAAGAAAGCTGTTTTGCCCTTTGCATAAAAAAATCTGAACGATCCTATAGAACTGGATGAACAGTAATGGTATAGTTTAAGAAATGTATGCTTGTAAATCCAAGGAAAAATTACAAAGAACAAGCTTTAAATCCAGTTCTCAGCTCAAAATAGCTCTTACTGAAAAAAGCAATTTTTATCAATGCCACCCATATTATTACGCAGGCACTATTTTCTGCTTTTCGATTATGATTCAAGATTTTTTTACCCTGATATTTGCTTTAAATAAATGATGCAATAAATGGTACGAATACAGAAGATACATTATATTAAAACAGATTTTAATCACGTCTTAACTTGTAACAAAAACTCTCCTTCGTTCCTTACTCAACTAATGCTAATTTCTATTTAAAAACGCTGTTCACCCAAGGAACTCAAAGTATTTCATAATTGTTAACTAAACAAACCCTACATACCTCATTTGTTGGCAGATTTGTTGCAATTTTCAAGGCCATTAACACACATCATGGCATAAAAGAGGTAAATGAGGTGTCCATAGCAAATATGCAAGGCAAGACCAGGGATAAGACTCATCTTCTGGTCTTGATCTTAAGTCGTTGAATTGTTTTGCTGTGTAGCTCCCCTTTGCTTTTCAACAGAATCATAAGAAAATTACCATAAGACTCTGAAACCTCTTGAGACTCTGCTGAGTATGTCTGATATTGTGGAAAACTGAACAAATGCAGACAAATTACAAAATGGTACTTTAAGAAATAACATGGTTGGACACTAATTTCTACGTTAACACAAATAATAAACCCTACTGTAATCCATCGTTTTCTCTTTTCCTTTTTGAGTGATTTATTTCAAGTGGAGAAAAATTGCCCCACCACCAAATGTATCATCTATCTCATAAATGTCACATCTTTTTCACAGCATTTGCAGCCCTGCTGGTCTAACGACCAATCTGGACAGTAGTACAAAACAACAGGCATATTGTTAAATCTTTTGATAATAAAGCTTTATCTTGTAGACATGGGATTAAAGTTCTGAGCTGCACCATACTGCCAGGATTTTTGAGAAAGAGAGATGTAGATAATAGCCCCTGTAATCTCCTCACCTACTTGTAAATAGCTTATCCCCATCACAAAACAACAGACAAATTCCCAATTTAAGATGAGTACTAATGGTTAAACATCACAAGTGCACACAAACATCTAAAGTACAGTAGTGCTCTTTAGCAAATCATGCTTGGCTTGGGGAAGACTCAGGAGCAATTGATGGAAGGTCTTAACTCAACTTCCTTCCACAGGGTTTTGCTTTGTCTTTAGGCAGAAAATCTGCCACTTCGCTAGATTCAAAGTTTAAGAAGTCAAGACAGGAACTGTATTTGCACAAAAGAAAGCAAAAATAATTTCAGGTTCATTTAAAAAATTAAATGAGGAGGTACATGATACAAATTTTCTTCATTTAAAGAAGTCAAAATATTCTACAATTATCCTTTGTTTTTGAAATTCTCTCAAACATTCTGTATTTAAAGCAATGCATTTGAAGTATTTATAAATACTTCCAGTGAGACCATACTCGTATGCATTAACGTGGTTTGTCTAAATTGTTTCCCCCTATTCACATCCATTCCCACCCTCTGGCTGCTGGCTCTCGACAGTCAAGCTCTGCACAAAGCATGCTCCTCTCTACCAGAAAGACAACCACCACATGGCAACAGAGCAGGCTCTGCACCGCTCGCAGCAATGCCGAGTTCCCTGCCGCTCTTCCAGCAGATTCCTGACTCTGCAAGTCAGGCTCAAACAGACTCTTGCAGAAAGAAACTGCGAGAGCCATTGTCTTTAGAAAGTAAGATCCTGTTTTAAGTCACGTGCAACCTGCTGTGTAACTGCCAAAGTGCAATGCCTCCAGCTGCCTATGAACTGGAGACTGCAATCTGCTGTAAGCTGAAGGGAATGCTGTACTCCAGTAGTAGAGCTAAGCTCTTCAGCACATTATTTAACACACAGAGCTGTCAGAAGAGTTTACATTCACCCCTTTTCTGCCTTGAGATTTCTTTTGGAAATACAGATGAAAACTTGTGTAATGAAACTACTTTTAAAGAATTGTTGGAAGGTTTAAAAAATCTTTTTATAATTCAGCCATCAATAGGCTCAGAAATCTGAGAAACCAGTTGTACTGGTCTGAAATAGGTATGAGAGAGACAGCAACTCTCACAGAGAGAAGAACCTCTGAGAAATTTCCTTGGATGTTTTTTCTGTTATACAACTGTATCTGACATGGGGCTTTATTTACCAGTACCCATGTTCCTTTAAGCACCAACAGATCCTCATACTGCCTAATGAACTTTAAACAACGTGTTTTCAGAAACATAAACACAATATTCTTCCCGGCAAAGATCGCTAAATGAGACTATTCCTAAAACAAAAGAACAAAAATCGATGATACACATTCGAAGAATGTAAAGTTCAATTTCAGATAAGCTTTATGTGGCCACATCGTGCAGCCCTTTCCCTTGCAAAGTTTATCCCATGTTGATGAGGATAACTCAAAATTAGAGCCTCGGCAAATTAAGGAGTCCAACTGCTGCTGCTGAGCTGCTCAACCACAGCACCAACTCAGGATTGCTCATCAGCAGAAGAGGCTGGAATGGTGGCAAACGTGTTCTGCATCACTTAGTGAGAAAGCAGGAATTTTACTCTCTTTGAAGAGAAGATATTAAAAGCACTTTTTTTTTTTTATTAGTGTTCTTTCCCGGCACTTTACATTGGTCCCAGAACTCTAACATGCAAGTCTGATCCAAACTCTCACAATGCAGTGCTTAAACTCCAATTATTACAATATTAAAATATAGCTACAAAGAAACAATGACAATGGCACACAACAGAATATTCTGGGCTTGGTTCCTCTTGTACTAAAACCATGCCTAGTACTGCTCTGGAAGCACACATGTGCCACTGAATGGATAAAAATTACAGTTAGAGACTAAGGAAAACAGTATGCTTTTGAGTTACCAGTTTTTGCAGGCATTCTGTCTAGTCACAACCTTTTCCCAGAGATAAGACATTTAAACTCCTCTATTCTTACGTTCTATAAAGAAGAATTCCTGTAATCCCCAAGAATTTTGATTTACCCCTTTGGAGCAGCCCTTTCAGCTAGCAGTGTCTTACAACTGTTTCTTTTAAAAGAAGACTCTAGTGAATTACAACCCTTTAAAAAATGCCTCCACTTCCCACTAGTGATCTTTACAGACTACCTTCAGAAGGTATCTCCTCTTCTGTTTAACACAGTTTTCTCTTCCTCATTTTGTACAATTAGGGAGGCCACTGCTCAAATAGAGCCTAGCTTGACCAGCAAGTTAGAAAAACAGTGGTTGAGTGGAAATGTCTTTCACTTTCCATGGCAGTATAAGAGTAGAGCATGTTTTTTTTTTCTTTGAAGTTCAACACTGGACTATGAGAAGAGGAAGCAGTGAAGCAGCAGCTGGGAAATAAATGTTCTAGTGATTCCAAGCAGCAAATGAAGGACCAGCCATACTTACTTAAATGGAACCCGTGAAACTGCATTCAGATTGGTGGGAGAAGTCACTGCTTGAAGAACACTTTCAAGGGCAGTCAGTCCTCCTGCAGCCCGAAATGCTATCTGGTCTGCTGTGTTCTAGATAAACACAAACACAGGAGAGAGCCAACAGAGATTGAAGAAATTCCTATGTAAGATACACCTGATAGACAATCATCAATGCAGAAAATCCTTTATACATAAATTTATCATGCTGAACACCCTGAAAAGAAGCATTTCACTGCCAGTGCACCAGTTGTTCTTAGAGCACGCGCTGAAACTCTCAGCTGCTGTTTTTCAAAGATCATATATCCATACCAAACACTATATAGGTAATATCGTTGAACAGCATATTTTCTGTAATGACATACTGTTATAGGGGTTTTAATAAAGTGAATCTTTATCTGTTGCTGTTCTCTTTGTAGCTACACTTTATTGCCTGGTATGTGATTTAAGGAATATGGACAATTCCTCATTTTTTTACAAACTTTTCCAAAAGAAGACAAACTCTAGGCTTGTTCCCTGATTTGTTCACTGTATGCATAGAATTGCTTGGGTAGATTCCTTTAAAACACGAGTACCATCATCACGCTGAACGCAGACCCCATAAGACAAGTTGCTGATGTGGAAAAAAGTCTGACAGCATCTCCAGTCTGATGTCTTATTTTATCTTTAATATTAGGAAGACTGAAATGTTGCCTGACAGATGCAGCTGAGGATACAAGTTGGTTAACTTCTCTGTCTTCTCAAATGAACGGCTTGGAGTTTAACAGTCAGGTTAAAAACCTTGATGTGATTTCTGGTAATGTTTCAGCTATGGGGAATTACAAAGTTTGTCACCTATGACTGGTCTGTTTGGCAACTCCCACTTCCTATACCCAAGTCCTTTGTCACATCCAGCTTGTTTTGCATTCATTATGCTACGTGGTTGGTTATAAACGGAAAGATTCAATTTACTCTAGTTCTGTGTGTGTTCCTAGCTTTCTAGATGAGCTTTTCTTTACTCTAGGTGTCCCCTTTGAACTGCCACTCAGCAGAATTTTACTTATAAAGACCATTATTCTTAGAGTTTGCAAATGACTGAGTTTCTACTGGAGCAGGTCCAGGATTTTGGAACTTAAGCCCTTTTCCTTTCACACAAACTTGTTGCTATCTCGTACTGTTTAAAACAAAGCACGTGAGACCTTTTACTGCTCTACTTTTAAGTTGCTAATTTTGTGTAGCTTTATTGGCTGTTTGCATTTGCGCACCTTAATTCCATCAATGATGAGGGTACTCTAGTTAACAGGAAATCTTTTTTTTCTTTTCAGTGCTGCAAGCACTTGGCATGTGGAAAAAATGGGAAGTGCTCTATACATACAGTCATTATTAAAACCTTTCTTTGAATGATTAAAAAAACAATTGATCAAGACACAATATGACTTAGAAGAGAAACATTTTTCCGTCTGAGAATTAGACCTGTTAGATATGCACAATCAGCAGTTCAGCATCCCCTCGGCAGAGCTGGGGCCTTTCCCACAGACCAGTTCTTACCCCAGCCTAGAACCTCACAAGTGCAAAGAGGTATCTTGGTATTTCAAGTGTGCTTTTGCCTTGGATATCAACAACCACACACAACCAGTGTAGAAATTCACTCACATGGATTTCTGTCTATCACTGGCACGCCCGCATCACAGCACACGAGAGAGACATTTATGTGATGTTGCTGATTTATTGGCTACAGCATATTTGTCAGTGCTACTCCAGTTTCAAATGTGCCAAGTGCTTCCCACTTCTCACTTTCCCCATTTCTCATGGGAGATGATGCCACAACCTTCTAGCTCCTGTGACAAAGTCCTCTTTCCTGTCACTGAAACCAACTATGCCCTTTCTCTGTTTCACCTCATTACTCTGAGTTATACCTCATTTTATTGCACTCATTTTGTTTCTCCCCTTAGTAATTTCTCCATTCTTGAAATAGTACACTGTTGCATTTCCCTACTTGGCTTGTTTCTCAACTCTATATATTCATTAATGCTAAACCCTTCCTTTTCTTTTGAATTTCTAATTTCTTATCTGAGATTTTTCCCCAGAACTCCTCTTTTCTCCATAAATACCTAGGAATGAAGTGTCCAGAAGGTAACTGTTTTCCCCCCAGATCAGTCCCAGAGCCAAAATGAAACATGATGCTCTCCTTCACTTCAATCTGGAGCATCACTTCTTTTCAGCATCACTGCTATGGACTGACTTTTTTTCAGAGTGCCTGTTTCATTTTGTCTAACACTTTGCTAAAATACAGGTATACCTTGCAAAACACAAACTCACACGCTAAAGAATTTTCTTAATTAAAACAGTTTTCTACCAAGCAAAAGCAAGTGTGTTATCCCTCTCAATTTTATATGATTTGGCTTTATGTCCTATTATTTTCCTCTGTCAATTGCTCACAAAAAATGGTCAGCATTTTGACACTTAGCCACGAGGGAAATAAATCCCAACCTCTGTGCGCAGAAGACAGAGAGGAAAAACTTAAATAAAAAGAAGATCAAATCAGCAGCAAGGTTGGGAAAGATACATGGGCACTGTATTTGTTTACCATCCTTACAAAGGTCTATAAAACCACCTCTTAGGGACAGGAATACACTACTTTTGGCACGGTATTTAATGTACTTATCTCCAAGGATTCTTTCCAGATGGAGAACTCTGACAGGTTTTAACTCATGTATTGACAGGCAATGTTGATGGTACCAAAGTAACTGCTGGTATCCAGTGCCTGTGTGTTACTCTGATCCCCAGGCAAGGGTCCTGCTGTCAGGAATCCCATGTTCAGGCACCACTCTTTGGGCTTGGCCCTGGGCCAGTGGAGGTCATGGGAACTGAAGGGAAAACATGCCCTGTCCACATAGGAGCAGAAGTGTCACCTGAACACTACATTAACTGAGGCTTTCAGAGCGAATTCTGCATGACTGTGGTACAGGAGGAAGCGGTGAGAAAAGGGACTGAGCACAGGCAACTCCCTCAGCTGCCCACAAAACGAGGCCTCATACTGATGAGCTGTGTATAGAACAAAGGGCAGGAAACCTCCCCAATGCTGAAAGACACTGCCATTCAGTCTGTGAAGTACAGCAGCCTAATAATACTGAATGTCTGAATTAATTCCTACTTGGGCCAATTTTCAAAATTTGAAGTATTTTTATATTCATTTAAAGAAATTTTTCTCAAAGCATAAACATATGGGAGTAGGCTACCTTATCCTATTTGGCTTTCTTTCCAGAATTAAGCTATATCCTCCAAAATATGATTTGAATTTACTTCATGTTCTGTAGTGCTAAAGCTTTACATTAGCTGATGCATATTAAAACATAACAGAAATTCAAAAGAAGTAGCCTGAGGCATATATGTTACTCAAAGCCCTTACCAACATAATATTGTTACTTAAATTGGTCCCCATTGGAATCTGTCTCAGAAGGAAAGAACAATTCAGATAACTCTGATTTTTACTCTGGGAGCACCCAAGTCACCGAGCAGATCGCCCGCCATGTGAGTATGAGAAATGACAGATCCTGTAGTGAGTAAATATTAAATCTCTATTTGAAAAGAGCAAAAAAACAGTGTGACACATTATCACGTGTCCTCTAGACTTCTTAGTCTCCCAAGTTACTTAGCTGGGTGTTTAGGAAACCCATTTCATAATTTCACTATAGAGACTGTCTTTGAGTGGCTGCGTATGTAGATTGGGAAGGTTACTCCTCAAGGGCAATTCATATAACAGGATTCTTGTCTGTCAAACAGAAGAAAATCTATAAGCACTTGGTTTTCATTTTGACTTGCTTGTAAGTATTTTCAGAAATTCACAACCACTTCAAATAACAATTTTAAACAATATGATTTGTAAGTACAAAAGGATTTTGAGGCTGTGAAGTTCCCTGGTCACACAGGAGAGCACGGACAAATGAACATGTAGGAAAAAGCGATTAATGCTGTCACCTATACTTTTCTTAACAGAGAGAAGAGGCAGCACCAACCAACACCTTGGGGCTGCCACCTAGAAGTGTCTTAGCCATTACAAAATGACGACAGAGCTGCAGTCTTCAGAACAGCAGATACAGCACTCAAAACCAATACATGAAGAGAGCTTCGCTCTTTTCCATCTCAAGCCCGCATCACTGTGAAATACAGTGGCCTTGTTTGTACAGGAGGAAAGCCAACACAGCTGATATGATACTAAGTACGCATTCTTAATCTCTGAACCATTAAAAACTTGTCATTTAGAGCACCCAGCAACTAATTTCAGCAGAACAGTGCATGAATTAAGTAACTTTAGCAGAGTGTGTGTACACTAATGCATGTGTGGCAAAGTAAACAGAAATAACAATAAATTAAACAAATCATGTAACCATTTTATGGATTAATCGTGAATTAAACATTTTAAGAAACTTTAAATTATTTTTTTTTAAAGGATGACGAACAATGAAGAAAGCTCCCTGCACACTGGGCAAGCATGGGTGGCTTATTTACCTACCTGTTACAACACCTCCATGGATTTGAATTCCCCTTCTCTCCTCTCCTATGGTTTGAGTGACAACTGACTAATAGGATTACAGGCTCCATTCCAATAATACAGCTCAGCTACGTGCCAGCAAAAAATGACAGCCCAAACCTGAATTACACGGCCTGGGAATCCATCCAATTATTAACTAAAGTAACTGTTATTACCTAACCTAATCAAAGGAGAAGCAGCTGTTAATCTTTGGTGGCCTGCAGTGTAGCAGTGGTCAGACTGGATAAACTGTCTTTGTACTGGACTCCTCTACAGACAATAATTATGTCCTTTGTGATCAAGAAGGAAGGGCTTCCTAACCTTTCAGAGAGAGGCAGCAGATGGGGAACAACTGCTTGTGTGTTCATTAACAAGACAGGGTGGATTTTATCAGGGTTCAGCATCTGTGGCACCTTCAGAAGCACCACCTACCCAATGACACAAGTATGTTGGGCAAATTCAAAAATTAGCAAACTAAACAGAAAGTTCAAAAGAACGTTTTCATCTCCTTGTCTGACATTTGGTACAGAAAATATGCACAGCCAAAAAAGAGTCATTTACATATACGCCTCATCGTACATCGTACATATACGCCTCATGGTCAACCACGACATACAGGAAAAGAGCAACGGCCCAGGCTGTTCTGCTCAGTTTTGGTTAACTCAGATAACATGAACTCTATGCTTCTGAAATAAAACCAGATCAGGGTAAATCTCTGATTGTTTTATACAACTCAGTGGGCAATACCAAGTAACACTGTGAACATCAATTAGTTACAGCTTTCGGTTCCTTGCACAACATTCCAGGTGAGAAGTGAGACCTTCACACAGAACCTCTGACAAACTGGAAGACTTAATAAAACAGAAGATTCGAGGCTTCATCATGAGACACTGCAGAAGTACAACTTAGTTTACATTAGGGAAAGTAAAAATATGATGGGGGTCACAGTGTGGAAGTACTTGACTGGGAAGATTTCTGATAATGCCCAGTAACAGCTAATATTTGGAAGCTGAAACTGCATGAGTTCAGGTAAGAGTAAAATGATATTTTTAATGCCAAGAGTAATTAATGATGAGCATAATATACTTAGGATATAGTCGACTCTCAATCATTTGAAGTTTTAAATCAAACCTGATTACCTCCTAGAAAAATACGATCCTAGTTAAATCATAATTTATTAATTTGGTGCAAGAGTTATTGGGTGAAATCCAATGTGCTGGACCAAAGTACTCACTTCCATACATTTCTCCTGTTAAAGTATTATTATTAGTTAATAAGAAAGGCAGAATCAGAAATAACGCAGAGCTTTAACAGCTGAGATGACTTAAGCGTTACCACCTTTGTTCCATGTAACTTTAGCCCATCACAGTTTGAATATCAGCACCTGAAATCTTTTTGAACTAACAAAAAACACTGCAGGACAAACCCTCCCACTGGGACAAACCTCCGCAACCAATAATTTGATGTGTATTTTCCCTCATCAGCCAAAAGAACAGTTTCTGCCAGTCGTGCCTACCATGTCCAAATAAAAGGCTGATCTGGAAAGCCTGTTTGAATGAACCTCGAGAACTAAAACTGCTTGAAAAAAGTATTTCTGAATGAAACCCAAATACTTTAATATATTCTGTCTTCTATTTCCAAAAGAACACATTGCAACTGTATTCTACACTTGTTAAACTGTTCACTGAATAAAGAAATAATAACTAATTAGTAAAATGTAGCTGAAGTCCATCTAAAAATTTTCTTCTTTCCTTTTACACAGTGTTTGAAGATCCTATCTAAAATGCCGGGGGCTAAGAAACACGGTTCAAAGCTGCCATAGAAAAACAAACCAGACAAGTGAACCCTGGAGTGGATCTTCCTTCTCCCCCCTCTCCCCTCCGTCCCCTCCCTCCTTTAAATAAATAGACGCACATACAAAATCACAGATATGCTTGTGATGGTAGAAAAATCTACACTTTGATTAGTCCTCCAGACAAAAATTTACACAGTAAAAATCACTGCAGAGTGTACTAAAATAATACTTTCAATTAAAATAGACAAATTTGTTCCCTATAAAACTTCTCCCTAGTGAAAGCAGTATGAAAATAACACCATATTCCATCTTTTCCCAGTCCAACTGAAAATTTCAAAGTGGTTTTCAAACACGAGTGACTTGGCCCACAATGGAATTTCAAGCACTGAACACCAATAGGAAACTAGTTTAGGATTAAAACATGAGTCATGAGGCTTAGTATCATTTGCATACCTTTGGGGGAGGCAGTCGATCACACTAAGGACATATTTATTATGTGTTTGTATCAACTCCTCCCTCTTGCATCGCTTCTGTGTTAAAGCTCCCAAGCTCTTCACGTGATGCTATGCAAGTCCACAGAAAGGAGGACTAGAGAAATGTCCCTTAGCACCTTATCTCACAAAACACAGGGCAAATTCTGAAGTCTTAAAGGTGATTCTGAAGCCTTAAAGCTAAGGCACTTCCTCTTGTTCCTGAGTCCGTATGGGGTGTGTTTACCAGTCCCATCCAGGAGAGGATGCTAATCCAGTGTCTCCTCAGCTGCTGAGATGCTGGGTAGGACGATGGGCCTCACGCTGCAGATGTTCACTCCTTGCATGCTGTTCATACTCAGACACACCCGTGGAGAGCTCAGCTCTAGCACCTACGCCATTCAGATAACACTGGGGTTTCACTTGAATAGCTAAGGAATACTAACTGTAACTTCACATTTCTTAGCTCTACTGCAAAGGGAGACAAATATGTAAGTACAACAAAAAGAAAGGACGAAAAAGAAAGCAGTTGATACATCACTCAAATGCAACAATAAAAATGATGCTTGCTATTTTTTAATTAAGTGAAAAATAAAAAAAGAAGAGGCATTTTCTATTATACTCTCTGAAAGCACATCACTGACAAGCAACTTAAAATTGGTCCAGGCCTAAGAACAATACCACTACTGGGAAACTGATTCTTAAGCCTCTTGGGCAAACACTAAATGTCATCTGCCTATAAATTCATCTTCTGTCCCTGCACATTCTATACTTTATTCATTCTTCTGTTACAGACTTCTGCCCAGACTGTACGTAAACTGCACTGGACAGGGATCCATTCTGAAATACTGCATTATCTCACTGAAGAAGATGAACCTAATACAAATTATCTCCTTTCAAGCACTGCATTGTCTTTCCAGTATGATAGTAAAATCATAGAGAAGCACTCTGTTATCACTTCTGTGGACAAGGACAGGGCCCTCACAATCCTGTTTGTGAACTTCCAAGACTCAGTGAAAGCCATAAAGGAAAGACAGGTAAAGGTAAGCTAGTGAATTCCATGTTATCAGTTCAGCTGTTCTCACTCATGCTAAGTAGCATAATGGGAAAGAGCCAGTAGTGCTTGGAAAAACAAGAATTATCATTACAGATATTGTGAAAGACAGCACTGAGCACTGCAGCACTCGTGCTTATTAAAAATAAATGTTTACTCTATTTATAAATAACAGGCCATCTAGTAAGTACATCAATTAGAGGAGGAAAGCAAGGATAAAGGTTCAGGTCTCTAATACCAGGAACAACTGCTCCCAGATCTCCATAGATGGCTCCATTAGCTATGGCTAATTTGACTTTTCCTCAATAATCTCATAAATAGACGTTCCCAAATGAATATATAAAAAGCACAATTACGTGATCTTGCCCTGGACTCTCTTAGCAGTTTACTGGACAAGAAATTGTCCACTGAGTAGAAAAGTTATAGATCTCTTGCTGCACCAAGTCTTAAAACCCTACAGCTGACACTTCACTACTGAAGGCTTTCAGCCACTAGAAAGCAACACTGATTTCAGCTGAACTTAAAACTATGAACAGCAGTGCAATCAAGCCAAACTTAAAATACCAAAATTATGTAGGAGAAGACATATAGAGGGGGAGCTACAATTGTTTAAAGACCTGTAGTGCTCTTGACTAAGAGCACTTGAATTCTAAACACAGCTTTCACACTGATTGTCTTGGGTCCTCTCTCATAACCTCTTTGAGTTTTTGCCCATCACCCCATCTACAGGACAGAAATAAAGGGCTGGACTGCTGGGGAGATCAATAGTGTGGGTTTGTGAAGTCCTGTAAACATGAGAAGAGACAACAAAGACCTCCAGGTGGTACGTTCTCAAGTCAGAAGTGATGGGCTCAAATCAGATGTAGAGTTTTAAAAATACCTTCAGGAAAATATGTGCGTACACATATTATCAGACTAAATGAAATAAAAACTTAATTGGTCGAGAAACTATAATTATCATTTCTTTATTGCGCTCTTTAAACTGGGATCTGCTCACAGAATAGCGTCACTGAGAAACCAGTGCCTGTATTCTAATGATATCAAAGTGTAACTCTTGTCTTGTAAATGCTTAGTGAAGAAAATGCATACTTCAGAGTGTGTATATATGTATATGTCTCCACTATATCCATTCTGATACAACGCATTAGTTCTAAACTGACGTAGAGGAAAAAAAAAAGTCTGATCTGAGAGGGAAAGGTCACAAATAGTACACTGGTAGCCAACAAGGTTTAATTGCGTCCCACAGAACCAGAAATCAACACAGCAGTTTTCAACCACACACACTGTGCACAGTAAATGAACCTCTGAATAATCTTGGACACGGCAGAGCTTATTCAGTTCTTATCTGTGAACTGAACTTGCCTTTTAATACCATTTCCAGCAAACAAGTTAAAAACCAGTCTGTGGCTGAGCGCTAGTAACAGGTTCCTGTTTATGTCTTCTTCTTGAGAAAAAGGTTAATCCACAGATTACAGAAATTCTGGGCAAGCGAATTATCGATGATAGGAAGCTGCCTGGTCCAACTTACAACACACAGCACCTGTCTGACCTACTGACTTCTCCCCGCAGTGAGAGGTGACTGGGCAGACAACGCTGGCCAAGGAGCTCCTCCTGGTTGTGCACCTCGCCTGCTCTCTGCGCTCACAGCCACTGTGCTGTTACTATCATGTCGCTGTGGTGGTCGATCAGCTCAGGTGGGGTTTCTACTGCTATCAGCTGTTTGACCACGAGGCATACAGTACAATCCACCACACTCCAGGCTTTTGAAACTGCTGAGCCCACTTCAAACCACATTTTAGCGGCACTGAGCATCACTGGCAGTCAGTGCTGGACACACATATATTAAAAATCCCACTCAAAGGGCTTAAAGAACGAATTCATTTTGAGGAAGATTACTTCAATCTCAGATTTTCCATCAATTATATCTGCCTCATCAGTTCTCGAGTTCATGCTCTGAATTCAGGTGCTGTACTTTCTAAGGACAGGCATAGACTAAAATAACACTTGCAACAATGGAAGCATAAATACAGAATTCCCTGTACTACGCTGTGCTAGCAAAATTATTAGATTTCTGCTGGTAAAATACAGAGTTCCAAGGGCCTGAACTCTAGTTTTAGTTGGTAAAACAGACTCATTTTTAAGTTTTGCAACTCAACACATTTCATAAAATTTGTGTTTTAACTGAGAGTAATTTTAAACTGTTATAATTCAGCTTTACATTTGATTAATGACTTCCCTTCACGTGACATCCCTGTAGCTCTGGAACTGGCTACTGCAGTAGTATCCAAAGTTGAAAAATTTGTATAGAAATAGACCATATGCTTGTCTAAAATGAATGTTATAGTTATGACTTATGATTATCTATAAAAGTAGCAATTACTTTTATAAAGAACAAAAAAACATAAAGATGAAAGCATAGTTTAGATAGTGTGTGTTTACTTTGTATTTTAAATACTTTGGCCACAAAATGCCTACTGCCCAACATAAAAGAAGGCTTTTTGGTGTAAAACAATACATTACGTATCAACACTTTCCTATGGCTAAAGCCACATGCCAGGCAGTCAAGAGCCTGGCAGGAGGTTACAAGATGACCAGTATCAGCACATGGCAGGGAGGTGGAGAGGGCACAGGGCTGTCCTGGTGCCCTTTGCTGGCTTCTTTGCACCCTGCAAAGGTCAGCCCTGTGGCTGGGCCTGTGCTGTGCCGGCTGCTGCAGCCAGGCTGAACAACCTCAACCGCCCTACGGACAGGTGTAAAGCACAGACAGCACAACCCAAGGCTCATCCACTGCCTGTTTAACTGTGGCTATGTGGCTACTTTTTACTTTCTCAGAATGCACACTGTGCATGTGTGCGCTTGTATCTCCTACAGAACACGTGGTGTGACTGCAGCCCCTGACGGGACACACACCCATTACCTCTGCAGATATCCCAATGCACCAAACCAGGAGAAACGCTGCTATTAGCAGCTCAGGAGGAAAAAAAACTGTGTGGCACCATGAAGTGCCACAGAGCCAGCTGAATCTGATGTCAGACAGATGAAGGCCGCTCCGTCAGAGCACTCAAACTGAGCAAAACTGGGGCCTGTCTGTCCAACACAAAAAACAATAGTTCAATGCCATAACTAAACACAGAATGTTGAGCATTAACATGCACATTAATTCAGGAACCTCTGCCCTTAGAACTCATCAGGATTAGGCAAAATAAAATCTTACATAAGCGTTTTCCTTCCAAAACCAAAATTTGACTTCTAAACAGATTTATCACCGCCACGGACTGTGAGCCCTGCTGCAGTTTCTGCCTGAGTGTCCTCTAGTGGAGAAACGGGAGAGCTGAGGTAACCACAAGAGGCTGCATCACTGAAATCACCGTGTCCAGCAAAACACAAACACCTCTCAATCTCAACTGTGCCTACTGAAGCTTGGCATCTTGATCAAGCTTTTCATTACTACAAAAATGCTTAAATATAAATATTCAATAACTTTCCAAAGCTTCAGTCAGAATGGGAAATGGATCAGTTGTCAGGCTACTGAAAGTAGCTGTTGAGTGTGTTAAATGATACATGGATAATGTGCCCTTGTGTGCATGTGTATGCATCAGATCGCAAACACAGGCAATATGGCTATAATTTGGGTAAAGTTACTTAGGTAAATTCACTGAAACAGTAATTTTCACCCTTTTTCATACCTAACTTCCCATGAAGATTTTTCTGATTTAGTAAGGGGGTGACAGATGAGCTGACACTCCCTGTGATTTCTCCAGCCCTCAATGGATCCATGGGTCAGACTGTATGGTGTTTTTTTTCCCCAGAAGTCTAGATATCCATAACACTTACCTGGTGACTATAGTTGGCCCACAGAAATGCTCTGCTACTGAAATGAGGAATCTCTTTGATTCACAATGCCCAAATTCATCTATTATTGCCTTCCTCTCTCCATCTTTCCCTTTTCCTACATTAAAGCCAACCAAAATTATTTTGTCTGGAAAAAATATAATCACAGAGGGTTTTTTAGGACCCCTCGATGCTTGAAACACAAGAAATCTTAATTTTGAAAGGAATCATTGCTCTGCATGTTAACACCCCTGCTTTCTTCAGAGGTACCGATCAATCTTGCCTCTGAGAGTCCAGCTGATCAACAGAAGTGGGGTAAATTGGGATCAATTGCTTTCAGTCAAAATTCAGGTTTCAAATTTGCTGCTTCTAATTCACACTTGACAGTTTCCTTCAATTATGAAATTGAAGCCACAAACCTCAAGCTATGGCCTGTGTGCTTTAAAGTTAGTCTGATTTTTCCAGTGAAAAAATACACCTGCACAAAATGTACTACTTATGTAATTCTGGCTTAGCTTATGAATTCAAACTTCCTTCAAGAGTTTGATATCAGATCACAGTATCTTGTCTAATACTATATAAAAACAACAAAAATCACATAGAGCAATAATGCCATATCCAGTTCAAATATAATCAATAGCAAGATAAGGATGCTTAAAATATATCAGTGCCTCTCAGCTGGACCAAAACTTTAATCTTCTGAAAAACAGAGCCCAGCCATTAAATACAGAGTCTTTCAGTCCTCTCGTTGATGGCTACACCACTCTGCTACACCAGAAATACCCAGCTACCAAGGTGTGAGCCAGCGTCACGAGTTTTTGCAGCACCAGAATCAAATGTGGAAGAATTTGGAAATCCCAAACTCCACTGTATTCTTAAACATACTTAAATAAGTAACAATGCTGAGTGTTTACAGCAGGGTACTTGCTTCTAAAATCCATTTTGTCTGTGTATACGTGTCATGTACATATTTACACACATACACACACACACATACACATGAGGCAATTTTAAATTTCTGTAGGGAGTCTGGAAGAATGAACGGTACAAAAGTTACACTGCTCCTGTTCCATACCTCACTCTTCAACAGTTTTATTGTTTTGGTTTCTGATGATTCAGAGTCTGTGCTATGGGGTGGGGGTGAATCAGGAGCAGCCGGCCGGCAGCCCAGCGTGCCGCCCCAATCCTGGCCTATTAACCTTCGCACCGGCTGTGGCCACCGTACCCAGTGGGCCTGACAGTTTAGAGAACAGAACATAAATATTGGCCTGCCTGTGCTGGTGAAGGCAGCCATTTCTGACAGTCTTTACAATGGGATAAACACTGTCTGCCTACAGTCCCTGTGTATTTGAAAGCTACGACAAACATTTTACTGAAATGTAAATAACTGACAGCAGGACCGCTGGAGCAGAGGGCTGAGAAATCTATCTAGAAATCACAAACCCCAAACCAGCGCCTGACACAAAACAAACCACAATGGTCACTGAGAAAGCATGTCTCAGAGGTCACACGCATTGAGATCCTTTTTAAAAGAAACACATATTAAAATACTGCCATCGATTAACAGCTCGCATCCACACATCTCTTCAGTTACAAAATTCACCTTTTCTAAGGAAGTATATTTTACCCCTGAAATCTCTTTTCAGAAATAAAAATATGTATCTTGAAACTTAGCCTACTGAAAATCAGCTACTTTTAAATTTGTATGAAGAGAGCTGGTAAGTAACTTGAAGCACTGTAGCCCAGCTCCTGAAAAACCACCTCTTCTATCCTTCTGGTTTCATTTCACTTCTACACTTTAACAACTTGTGGTAACTGTTATTAACTGAGATTTTTACAGCACCTAGAGAGGCTGACAGAGATGAGGGACACTGCTAGCCTCAAACCTGTACAACATCACTGGGTTATGAACATCTGAACCTGTGAAATCTTGTTTGTTAGTGCTTTGTGTCTTGTGAGGGACATGTGGGCTCCAGGTGTAATGTTTGCTTCAGCTGGGACATGCAGAACACCTCCATCCTCTCTGTGCTGCAGCCCTCTGCTCACGAGCGTCGCTGCAAGATCTGCCATCAAATCACTTTGGCAAAAGAGTCTCACTTATCACAGGTGTTGTGATGAAGATCTTTTTCAAATTGGTGCTCTGATGAGAAACATCATATAAAAACAATCCCAGTTAAGCAGATCAACTGCTGTGCTTGGATTCCAAAACCTGTGAGGTTCCCTCGCGATCACATTGCATCTTGGTGTCACACACCCAGTCAGAAGGACGGGAGGCACTTTAAGGGCTTGTCTAGATGTCACATGTAAGTATTGTATGGATTTAGCTTCAGCTGAGCCAGGTGAAAGGCTGCTGCCCCCAACTGCTTGTCAGCAGCCTCCTCAGTGAGGGCAGCATCCCGCCACGTTCTTCAGAACAACACTGTCTGCCATCTCTGCTGAGCCCACACCTACCAAACTCACTGAGAATACTGTAAACATTTAGAAGAAGGACTTTGAAACTTGGATCTCCAAACCCCTAAAAACAGATTTTATAGGGAAGTGATGTTCTGTCAGTGAGCCTAAGGATGACAATGTGCAAGGCAGCAACTGCTGACTCAGGTCAGGTTCACAACCTTAGAAATACATGCACTTCAGTCAGCGTAACGCCTCATGTCTGTGCAGCAGAAAGTGGTTTGATGTTTTTAACCAGTAAATCTCAACTCTATACACTGAGGGAAATACATGATATAAGCATAAGCAACTTAAAACTGTACCTGTAGTCACACTCACAGGATATACAGCTTTAAATACATCGGTTTGTGAAAGCTCTCCCAATTACAGGACATTTCTGCTTGGTAAAGTCAAACTTGAGCCATTAATGTGGGATTCCTTGCACATCATTTGAAACACACTACTGCCCTTGGTATGGCGTGTGTAAAATCTATCCCTCAAAGAATGAACATGTACAAAAACAAAAGAACTGTGGCAGAAATACTGCTTTAGCCCTGCAGCATCAAATATCAGCTCTGCCTTCTTTAAGGGGGTACATGAGTTTCTCTTTTAGCATCAAAGGCCCATTATCAGGAGATCTTAAACCGAACGTTATCAGATCTCATTATGAGCTTGAAGAGTCCCATATGACAATCTGCCACCATTAGGCCAGGGCTTTTTGGTAACATTTGCATGCATTTTGCTGTTGTGTGTGTTTGTTTTTTTAATATGCTTTTAAACAAAGTAGAGGTGAAAGTGAATACAACTTCATTCCAGGATTCCTGCCAGAAAGGATGAGAGACTGCACCAGCCTCAAGGGCTGCCTTCCCATAACCTGGAGCACACCCAGACCAGCAGCCTGGCAGTACCTGTTGTAGATACAGCCTGGGGTCAGCACACCAGGCATACACAGCACTGTCAGGATTTGTGCCTCCTGCTTGGTGTTACTAGCAGAAGCAAGGACACAGGGCCTTAAGAGACAAACCTATTTAAAACTGGAACAGCATTGTGGTTCGTGACTTTACTGTGCCTTTTACATTTATTTAATTAAAACACATGTGATCCATGGCTGTATGCAATTAATAGCCATACTTCTTGTCAGGTCCTCAAAATTTGCACTTCAATTTGCTTACTTCTCTGGGATATGGTGCAGAGAGAGAGCTTCACCCAAGCAAGCCAGCATGGAGATACCAAGAAATATCTGGAGATCCAACAACCACTTGAAGCAATGCAAAGCAAAGCAACTCCTCTTTCACCTACGAGCACTCAAGTCATGCTGGACTCAAAGGTTGTAGATTTTGCAGTGTTGCACGGGGAGCTGGCAGCAGCCTAGGAATTTCATGTGATGGAGAAGCAGGCATGGTGCTTCAATAAACAGACTTCCAAAAACACAGTGCTGAGATGTATCTTTGCCCGAGACACAGATTTCTCAAGCCTGAGTATCTAGAGGATATGCTGATACAAAACCCTCTTTGTTTACATTAAACAAACTTTTCTTGCTGTATTGGTGGAATCTCTTGGCCCCCAATGCAGGATCTGCTCATGGCCAGCAGACTAGGAAGGCATGCAAACCAAAAGCAAGTTTGACCACAATAATCATGCAGGCATGCCTCATCTTAGAATGTTCTCACCCTATAAAAGAAGTTCAGAGGGGAGAACAGGTCTCATTCATTACTGCGAAACACAGCAGATGAAGACCAAGTCCAAAAGGAACTGTTAGCCTGACTGGATTCCACCTGAAGGCAAATTCCAGTGAGACAGGGCTTCCAGTCCTTCCTATGTGGCTTTTCTGTGATTCCAGTTTGCCTAAGTAACACACTCCCACCCTTTAATGCTGTTTTAGCACAGTCATGGAATTTCTAATGAACTGAATAACCCTTCCTTTTGTTGAGAAACGTCATGGTGTTTATTTTCCTTATTTACTGTTACCAACAGCAGCTCAGCATATTATTTCATGGTTTGTAAAACAAATCTTTATTTCCCTGGTGAGAGCGTATAAATACACTTTTCAGTCAGTATAAACTACTAACAAAAGAAAAATCTAATGTTTCGCAGTAAGACTCAAAAGAGGGGGTTTTGGATCAATTTTATTTTGTAGTACTTTCGCATGACTTCTGAGCCTGAAGAATTTCTAGTAAGTGGCAGGGATCTATTGTAGTGAACTCTGTCCTCCCTCAGGGCAATTCTTTATTCAACCCAGGCCATTAGCAAGGGTAAATCAATGTTATCAGCTCACACACACTGACAGCATGTGTGGTTCCCACTCCCTCATTCCTCCCCCCCCATTATGGTATATTTTTATGCTCTCCAGGGAAATTCAATTAAGAGCGTCAGTCCCCTCCTCTCAGCCGATGACTGACACCATCAAGACTCTTTTCACCGCCCACTGACATGAAAGCTGTGTCTGCTGATGTCTTGACTTGCAAGTTAACAAGAGAATTACTCCGCGTTTCTACAAAAGACTGTGCCCAATCTGTGCCATAAACACAGTGACAGCTATTGGAATCAGTCCCTCTTGACCTTATTGATTGGGACACTCAGCTATAATAATACTTCTTCAGCGGTAATGTTTTAGGGGAAAATACCAATCAACAACAAAATAATGCATGCTTATTAATGCTATTAAATTTATCTTTTATTTCCCCATGGCAGACTTGAAAAGCAGTAAAACCTTATGAACAACTGCGGATTAACACTGAGCTGCAATTCTTGTCTCATTCACAGAAATCTCAGAACAAGTCTGCTGATGAGAGGTTGGATATAACACCACTCATTCTAACAGCACTTTTCAATAATTATTTAGATTACTTTCAAACAGATACACCTTTCTACAGTCTTCATGCAACAACACAATTTCTGTATTTTGAAATAAATAATTATTGAAAGATAAATTTGTTAACACTTCAAAATTTAAATTGTCACAACTCCTTCAAAAATGCTCCTGAACTTGCTCAGTAACTCAAAGCAACGAACAGAGTAGTGGCAGGATCCTATGCACCCGAGGCAGCCATTAGCATTTAAAAGCATATGCTATCAGCAATTGTGTTCCATGTTGACTGAGCTGTGAAATGCATCAAGCAGAGCTCTCATCTTCACAGACACCAACTCTGAACCACAATGATGCAATCGGCTCCTCAGATTTCTTTTATTTGTTTCATCTCAGAACTAATTCTCATCATTTCTCGATTACAGATTCAAAAGAGAAGTATCTTCTAATGGACAGAGAGAGAACAGAACAGAATGCTCCAACTGAAAACTCAAATAAAATGGTCCTAATGGAGCAAAAAACCGCATTACAAGACATAAAGCACTGTGGCGGCAGACAGACCATGATGAAACAGTAAAAACAACGCAATGCTATGCTATCAGTTAGAGAAAAACACTCAGCATAAACCAAAACATGCTCTACAAATACAGCACTTCAAAAAACGCAAACCTGAAATATCCCATATGTATGTACAGCATACCTTCCCCCTCCATCAAAGGCCTACCCAAAACACACAGGCTTTGTCGTAATAACTCAACCGATTTGTCCCCATTCAAAATTCAGCCATTCTACCACAATATGGTGGCTGTGACAGCAAATCTGGCTCCAATCCTTTTCCCGGTTCTCTGCTAATTGTTTTGGCCCCTTACTGTAAAAGATATTTGTTGTCATGCACTATGAACTGATGACTGAAATGGCCAAGTTAAAAAAAAAAGTCTAATGAAAATACAGTGGAACTAGAGCTTGTCATTATCCAGATGAGCTAGCATCAGTCAACATGTTTCCACCACTTCTTCAAATCTTCCTATATAAAATTTGATGTCTAAATAACAGTATCCACTACTGCAATCATCACAGAAAATCATAATTAATAGCAGACACTGCTTGTTACACAGAAGTCATGTATTCATCAACACACATTTAAAACATTCCCAAATTCAAATTGATGGTATCTGAGGGCAACAGAGTTTATAGGTTATTTGTTAGGTTATACAGTAACAGTCACAATACCTCTTTTTCCAGAATACGAGAGATCTCTCCTAAAGTCCTGTCCAGAGCAGAAAACTTGTTGTTCCCCAATGAACCACTATCCTGCATTTGGAGGTGCTTTGAAAGGTCTTTCGCTAATCGCAGTAACCTTCAACATCAAACAGAAAACAAAGAGCAGTTAAAGCAAAACCTCTCCTGATCACATAAACCTCTATCTCTGCAATGAAACGCTGTTAATTTCAATAAAGCAATCATGAAAATCTTTACAGAAGTATCATTATCACCTACACTGAACAGCATCTCACATATACAATATAGCAAGAAGCTCAGGGAAACATCAAGGATACACTATTTGCTTTTCCAGGGAAATGGCACAGAAATAGTGTGAACAGTACAGTGCTTCTTCACTAGCCACGTGTTTGTTTTTGTTGCTTTTCAATAGTGTTAATTTTCCTATTCTCCCTCCACAGTTTATCCTGGTAGTTTTTGCCATCTTCATTTTCAACACGGTTTCTTCCCCCTTTTTTCCATCATTCAATCCTTTCCATCCCCTTAGCTGAGCAGTTTGCTCTTGAGATGAGTAAGGGAAATAGAACAGTAGACTTCTTGGCTAACTTCTTATAGGCATCATAAATTAAATGGCTCTTCAGAGTTATTTGAATAAGTGAAAATTAGTGACTTTGCAGCCTACCTCAGATAGGGCATTCTATCAATGAGGGTCAGTAATGAAGACAAAATGCAGAGGTAGGAGAGCTGTAGACACACATGGGTTAGGGTTCAGTCTAGTTTTACAGATCTGCATCTGGGCTATTCACCTATGCACTCCTGCCAGGCAGTGAGGAGAAATATGCAGTTCCAAAGCACCATTCATCTCACGCTAAGGTCTAAAATAAAACAATCAAAGCACACTCATAACGTACCCATCTCTGCCCTGAATGTGAAGTCAGTCACCAGTTCAGATGTAGACTTCTACATGTGTAGATGCCATAAGGCAGTTAACCCAAATGCTAAACAGAGTCCCTTAACTGGATCCTGAGAGAAGCAGGGAGGATGTACACAGTACTTGCCATGCATTTGTCAAACACTGCCTTAATATCTGCTACTGGCCACTCTGTATCAGCTTTGGTTTGATCTACTGAACAGTCTGTCCTGGAAACTGAGCAGGATGAGGGGGAGAACTACTGTTGTGACTAGAAGCAAACACAGGTCTATAGGAAGGAAAAGAGAGGGGAAGGGTATCAATGCTTATCATAAAATGGGAGCTCATCAATGTAAAAAGGCCAGAAAGCAGTCACAAAATGACCACAGAATAATGCCAAAGAGAAAATCAACTAGTCCCCGAGAGGTGAGAAAGGAGACTGAATGGCTGGGGAATGTACTACAACAGTCAGGTGTACCAAAATATTCACTGGGGGCAAGAACAGTTTGCACTTCATCAGTAGGCAACAGTATTCTTTACCTTTTATTTGAAACCATTAAGAGCTTTGTTAAAAACTTTGAAGATTCTGAAAATACATATGTATATTTTAAAGTACAAACAAAAATGATGTACAGAACTCTGAGTCTTGTAGTCCTTATCAACTGGTCAACTGAATCCAGTAATATTCAGCCAGGATTTTTGTATGACAAGAAAAATACAGGGAGATTAAGTCCTGATGAGATTTTCTTACTGCTATTTCCTCTGTGGAAAATGAGGCTGAAGGAAACCTCTGTCCAACTCTGTAAGCCACAAGCTAAAACAGGAAAGAGAATTAAAAGCCAACACAACAAATACCTGTTGGACTTGTTCAGTAAATGAGATGGGAACTGACTCTGCTGAGCATAAGGCGTGGGCTGCAGCACCAACAAGCAGTCGAGTTGCTGCAGTCCTGGAAGGTGATCCAGAAGCAGAGTAATGCAGGTATCCCACAGAACGTGACTCAGAACGGCTACTGCCTTGGCAAGATCCTAGCACACTAAGCAAAAACAGAGACCTTCTCTCTTTGAAACACCTATCCATATTCCCTGGTTAAAGCACATACAAAGCACTGAAAAACCCACCACACTGTATAGTAACTTCATCTGACAGAAGACAGCAACGTGGCTTTCCATTTGCTTCACTTAACATCAGAGGAATGGAATTCAACCAGGATTAACCACAGAGGCTAAAGAAAGGGACTTTCTTAATCTACATCAGGCAGCAGCACACAAAATGTGTTCGGTCTACCAAACCACTACCCTCATGGGCTCAAACAGAAAATAACCATATTGCATCGTTACTGCTGTTGACAAATTCCCTTTCTTTCCCTTTAGTCCAGAAAGAAGGTCTGTAAGTTAAATGTCACATTCTGATTCTGTCCTCAGTTAGAAAACCCAATACTATACAACACGTTAACTCTCAAATAAAAGCTTCCAGCCTTCCATTTCTTCTAAAAATCTTTCTGGACAGTTTTATCAAAATACAAAATTTCTAAGTGTGTTTTTGACATCACATGGCAAGAAAAACGAAGAATAAATTTTCAGCTCTGCCACATTAAAGAATTACCTCTCACATCCTCATATCCTGCTGTGTGTTGGTCGTCTGCCAAGGGAAAGGCAATGTATGCTATGGGATCACATGGCAAGAGAAGGGAAATAAACCCGCCCTCCTCCCACCTGGGGAACCTTGGGGAAATTAATTTAATACCCTTTATACCGACTTCCTGGCAGTGTTACGAAAATAAAAATTTTAGGACTCTTTCAAAGGACTAAAAATCTAAGCAAGATAACTTGTGCTTGGATATAGAACCTATCATTGCTATAAACAGATTGGGAAAGAGAGAACTCTGTACATATTGTATTCCTTGTACACCCTGTAGGTACTGTAGATTAACAGAGCATGGTATCAACACCTGATCCAGAGCCTACGTAGAAATACAGTTGAGTCCAATTCTAAACATGTCAAGGTAATGTCCCTGAATTTGCATTACTCCAATGCTTACTATGACATACAGGGCATAATAACTGATAAATAACTGAAAATTTACTGAGTTAAATAAAAGGAAAATTTAAAGTTAATGTCTTTTTATCAAAAGTTATTTAAATCTCACTAATTAAGATTTAAGCATTGCTCACAAACAGAATGCAGAAATATATCATAAAGGACATAAGGCACTGATTGGTCTTGGAACACCACCATAATGTAAACTTTAATAAATAGTATGTTCAGCAAATACAAATTCATAATCTGATCCTTTTGCACTGCAAATGGGAAATGAGGGATATTCATATTAAAGGCTTATATTGGAAATATATAAACAGAATTAAAACGAAGTATTGGATGAGTTATGGGTTTCTTTTGAGCATGAGCTAAATATTTTTAGCAGGCTTATTAAATATATTAAGCTAAAGGAAAAGGATCTCTGCTAATATTTATAGGCCACATTTCATCTCTAGAAAAAAAGCCTCAAAATAGTAACATCAATGTATTTCAGCACTTCCACATTTAAAGACATGATTTCTTGGCTGTACCCTGAATGTATGCGAGGAAGGATTAGTGTGACCAGGCAGAGCCGCTCCGGTGCGGAAGGAGCGGTTACTCCTCCCGTCCGCTCCTGTCGAGGGCGGCCAGACGCCAGCCGGACACACAGCCTCAATTCTTCCTGATGCAGCCTGTGCCTGGAGAGAACTGGGAGAGTCTGTGGCAGCTCCTGCCCAGCCCAAAACAGGGAGTGGGGCTGCACCCCCATAAGGCAGCGCGCAGCCCTGGCACCACGCTGCACTGCTCGAGCCCCTGTAGCACAAGTCATACAGATGTGGTGCTACACAGGCGCGTACTCTGATTGCTCCAGGTGCACAATGGGAACACCAGGGAACTTCCTGACACAGCCCCGAACACTGCCAGATGTGAAACGTCTCAATCTGCAGCTTCACACACCTTCTTTAGTTTTTGAAATGGAAGCTATCTGAAAAATGATGATGAAATCCCATACAGATTATTTTCTGAATGTATTTATCTCAATTCTTACGAGTGCTCTAGCAATTCCCTGAGGATGAAATTTGCTGCCCACCTAATCAAAGTGTGTCTTTTTTAAATGTTTAATTTCATGTTATTTTATTTACACTTTGGTTCTTCTATGATTCACACAGCCACCTGGAAACTAAATTTTGCACAAATAGTTCCAGCTTCAGGGATTATCTGATTTCTTTCCAGCAATCGGTAGTTTGGTGTAGTATCTTAGAAGTGGCCTAACTGGACCCTAGCCAACTGCAGCAAGAAAGCCTACAAGGTAAGTTATCTCATCAGTGCACTGATATACCATAAGGAAAATAAGAAAGAAGGGTATTGTTAAAGGCATTTAGCTCTGGACCTTGGCAAGAACAAACTTAACACTACGTTCTCATCTTCTCTCCAGCAGAAGATAAGATTTCCAGGAAATAATTTTTCATTTCCTAACTTCCTTCTTTTTGTGCTGAAGTCCTTTTGAGGATAATAGTGGTTCCCCTTCCCATATTATCTCAAGTGTCCCTTTACACGGTTTAGAAAAAGGGTAAGATAAAAAAAAAAGTGAAAAAAATGATTCCTTCTGGCATGAGGAGAGACTGGCTGAAGTACTACATTATGGGGTTACATTTTTTTCCCTGCAATCCTCCTAACTCCCTTTAGGCAAATGGCAATCTGTCATTGCCTTCCTTTCCCTGCTTATATTAAAAGCATGACAGTTACACTTTGCTACTTGCAGACTGCTCTAACAGTGAAATACTGTTAGAAGATCTAAGTAGATCTAAATAACACTCTAACTTCGTGAAAACATTTGCCTTTGCTTTTAAACCCTGCTCTGATGGACACCAGAGAGCACTGCAACCAGTGTCCTATCACGGACACGCCTGTGACAGGCTAACTGAACAGACTGGGCACTAAATAAGTACATTTAGATCAGTTCCCAGAGAATTCCAATTAGTACTACAAATCTATCATGAGCCCACTAGCATTTATAAAATGAGCTAAGCGCCAGCAGTGACCAAGCAGTTAATGTACAGCAGAGAGAGGCCAAGGAGCACCAGACTGGCTGTTCCCAGGTGAGAAAGGCTGTAGTCTTTTCCCTTGGAATTCCCTCTTGCCACATGAAATAATTCAGAGAGTAAGATCAATACCAAATAAGGCAATATTTGGAGTTATTTTCTCCCCTCACAGATTTTTTAATAGATACTAAAAAGAACAAAATACCTGTTACAGATATCTGTTAAAATATCTAAACCCCTTGTTTCTGCAAAGAACAATTTGGAGCCTTTCACAATCCCACTCAGGAATCAGACTCAGCACTCTGAAACTGATTTTTCAGTGTACGTGCCATATCTATCAAAGCAGGCTAAACCCTGTCTGCTTATTGATATTAGTGTAATACCAATGCAGAGCTTAGAAAACACCTGGATCAGGACTTGCTTAGTGCAAATGGTTTTACGAATCTGCAAACCATATGCTAAAAAGAATTACTGAAGCAATCTATCAACTGCAGCAGGAAACCAGGGGTCTCATAATATTAAGGTGGCTTAATCTTAAAGGTGATCTAAAAAGGCTTTTTACCTGCCAAAGACTAATTCTGGGGTCTGTCTTTCTTCTGTAACAACTGACAACGATTGAGAACTAAAATCAGATAAGAAATTGCATTCCATAAATGGTTTTAGTTGTTTGAAGAGACACAACCAATTTGAGAGGAGAAGAGGGAGTAAAGAAATGCGGCATAAGCAAGCATATATATATATATTGATTTCATTCTAACACACATTTGCTTCTGCTGAGCAAATACATAAATCTACCAACTGTGTCATATTTTAAATGGAACTTTAAAACAACTTTCTCATTTTTAAATTCCACAGCCCAGTAAGTTAACAAGTATTTTCTGTTCATCCACTCCAATGAGATCACCTCAGACCCTCCTTTGGAATAAACAAGAAGTACTGGCACCTGTTTGGACACAAAGAGCACATGTAGCACGCCCAGTTTTTACCCATCCATTCTCTGATGTGATTTCTCTCAGTAACTCTGCAGATCTCCTCAGAGTGTGTGATGGATAGCTGGTAAGACTCCTCGTATTGGCACGAGTTCAGTCTCTCTTGGCCAGGTACAGTAGCAGTTAATATTAGCTCACAGTACAGTATGCTCTGTGCTGGCTAAAAAGGCAGTAGTCTAATTAATTTTCATAGCTTCTCAGTGTAATAATGTTTCATTGGAGATCTACTACTGTTTGTGTCTTTCAGCTGGTTCTTCTTCCTAATGTTCTTGGTTAAGTAGGATCCTGTACTCAGGTGTGTTAAAAAGGTGTTTTCCTTTATTAAGAATACATTTTTCCATGTAAACAGATATGGTCTGGAACTGCCTCATGAAATTTCTTGTCCTCCTGTCCTTTCCTTTAAAGAGAAAGATAAAGCTATCCTTCCCTACCCTTTTGCATTTTTTTAATGCACTGTGTAAACAAATTTTAATAGAGACAAACTGGGCTTCTGGTTGACTCAGAGACAGTTTTCTATTTCACATAAGTGAGTTCCTATTGCTCCTCCCATGACATCAAAGCAGCTTGCAAACATTTTCACCCTGATGGTTGGTTATAAGTTATGTAATTTTGGAAATAACAAAAACTATGATATCTGAAACTATGTTCTAAAAATGTAGATGCTAACACCTGCTTGCTCACTAGATTTCTACATGACAACTGCTAAAGAACTCGCCCAGAAGATCTGTGATGAAAGTGAGCTACCCAGTGGTCATCATTCTAGTGCACATCTAAAGGGCACAGCCCCAACAGAGGCAATAAAGGAAGAGAATAAGAAAGTAGATGGAACAGAAGACTCTGCCTGGAAGCACACTAGCATTTCATTAAGATGGTAAAGAGAAATTAAAACGGTAAATTCAGGATCAATCAAGAGATTACAAAAAACCCACCAATTCTGAGTTTCTGCAGATGAGGTACAACTGACCAAATCACATCACTGATGATCAGAAGTCAGACAGACACTGAAGGGGAAGCACTACAGCTTATCAGTATCTTCAGAATCACTTAAACACTCCACATTTCTCCTTTCTGACAACTAGACCCTAATTTTTATTTTCTGGTAGCAAAGAAAAGCAAAACACAGCAGCTACAAATCTAAAAGTCTCAGTCTGCCATGAAACTAATCTTGAAAATTGAAATGCTGATTATTAAGAAACGAAGCCAAGAGCAGAACCTTCTTCTCCAATGTGTTTATGCAGGTGTGCCATCTGGTGGAGACGTTTCATTTTCTTATGTCAAACCTCAGTGATGGATTTTTATTACTTTAAAATACATCTTGCCATTCATCAGCAGGTTTTCAAACTATTGAAAAGACTATATGAAAGTGAAGGCACACAGGCTAGCTGCATATCCAACCAAGGAAGCCTAAATAGCAGGGATCTGAACATCTTAACCAATGGTAAATGATAAAAAATGCTACCTTCAATTACATCAGGAATTTAGAAGTCACTGAAGCAGCCACAAAATATATTGGATCTGGTACAGGTTATTACCTCAGTCTGAAGACAAGTATCCCCAATCTGGAAAGGAGCTGTAATTTTAGGATGAAGGTATTTGAATCCAGCTGTCAGGACATGACAGTCTCTTGACTGACCTGTCACAGACTGTGTGAACACAACTGTAAGGCAGCACACCTTCTGCTCACTAACTTGTTTAACAATGAATCGTAATTGGATGTCTCAGGAATATTAAGAACGAGACAAGCATACATAATCCTCCTTACTAATCTTTTTCTTGTTGCATTTTCTTTTGAACCAGGCTCCATCTTCATCCCATGCTGCCTCGTTCTGGTACCAGGACAGCAAACAATCAACACCCATCCTTCCCATGCCATCTATGACCTTGTAGATCTCTAACATAGCCCCATTAAAAGTACTTCCCATTGTCATATTTTTCTCCAGAAGAAGTACAAGTTCACTTGATCCGAAATGTAAACATTATACCATAAATTATTACTGATTTCCCTTCCTGCTTTCTCTGAACCTTTAAGAATTCCAGTGTCTCCTTTCTGAGATGAAAACCCAGAACCGCACATAGTATTCAAAACCTGTAGATGACCCTGGCATTTGTACACAATGATATTCTTTGTTCTGGTTAGGTTCCTTTCTAAACAATTTTAACAAAGGATTTCCTTTAACTGCTAAGAGTTCTCATCTGACATTTTCTTGGAACTACCTACCACTTCTGTAAGTTCAAAACCCACACTTTGCAGGTGAAGATGTAATGGAGTTCTGCCTTCCCCCTCCGTGGTGTAGCACTTAACACACTTTGGATTTCACCTGTCATTTTACTGCCAAGTCACCCACTCTCTTAAAAACTATCATTCAGAAACAGATTTTGTCCCTATTACCCCGAATATTTTTGCATCATCATCAAACTATTTCACCTCCTTGCTTGCCCTCTTTTTCCAAGCCACTTGTGACTATGTTGAACAGCACTGGACTGCAGAACACTCCTGGTAGCCTCTCCATTCTGCACAGACTGATCATACACACCACTTCTTTTCACTTTTTTAACTTATTTTCACTTATGCTACAGCTATACAGTTTCTTTTAAAAGCTTTACTGAGAGACCTTGTTAAAAGCTATTTGGAAATTCAAATATTCTGTGCCCTTTGCCAACCAGTTTCAATGGAATCAGAAAGGGAAAGATGAGCAATTTCCAGTTTCAAACTAAGGAGGAGGAATTCGTCAATGGTAATAGGTTTTGTTTTAATCTTCCCATCCACTGTTTTTAGCTGTGCCTGTTGCTACGCAATAAAAAGGTCTATTCTTTAAAAAGCTCAATGCCAGATTAAGACATTTGCAAATTAGAACATCTCTGCTTTCACCACATGAACCTTTGTTTCTGGCCTAATGGAGGCCAAACTTAAGATTCACAGCCCCAGCACTCCAGTGCTGAATTTTCACCAGCAGTTTTGAAGTACAAAGCTGAAACTTTCCCACTTCACGGTAAGAAAAGGATAAACATATGTTCTCTTTACTATTACAACTTAAACGGTGTAAGACAGTGCCTTCAGAAAAAATGCATTTATCAGGTCTGACCTTCTGTATTAGAAACTGATCTGTAATTCAAGATTGAATGGCAACCTTACCACAGCTGCTCCACTGGAAATTTCAGACGCACTTCTGCTACAGACAGGGGGGAAAAAAAGGTATATGTCTAAAATACGTAAAGTTAAATGCTTACTTGGCTTTAAATGGGGAATCAGAGACGGCATTTTTTGCTTCCATTAAACTCTCATATTCCTTTGCCCTGGAGGAGAAAATATTCATTATTATTGACTATTGTCAAAAGTGTTCCGTATACAATACCAGTGAGATAATTCTAACCTTTGGTTTTTTTGTATTTCATAGTAACACATGGCATTTCTGTCAGTTCTGCCCTGTCATAATCCATACCAACGTGTAACTACTGACTGTTAACAATTTACATGAGTAGCACTCCTTTAGAACAACACCAGTACACAAATGGTATATTTAAGTTGGCTTTCCAAATGGTAGAAATGGTACAAGTGATCTATAAAAGAACCTCTGTAACCTAGCGCTTATTATAAAATTACCATATTGAGCTGATGACAGTATTAGTAATTTAGACACTACAGAGATTACAATTAACATTGAAATAATTTGTTATATTTACAGGTTCAGGAGTATTTTTTATGTAACCGATGACTGCATTGTAACATAATAAACCTTGTTAAGCATACAGCATAGAAATAAATACCTCCAGGAATGATTGTTTTACTGCTGGAAATAGAAACACAGATCCATTTAGTCCCTTAAAAGCACTATTTACACTGGCCTTATGCCAGAAAGTAGGAAGAGGCAGACAAGATGTTTTTTCCACTGCTTGTTTTGACTCTGGCCAGCCTGTGCCAACAGGTGAAAACCATCACCAGCTCACCAACCCAAACAGGATGCAGAGGGGTAATCCTGAACCATTTGTAACAACATAAACACACAAAGTAAAACTAATCCAGACACTACAGTGATGTAGAACAATTCAGTTCTCGAAGGCAGCCCCCTATGGTGAAGAAACATCCAGCAGACAATAAATGCATTTATCTGCTAAAAACATTTGAACAGTTAAATTGCTATTTTGCTTTTTGTTCAGGAATGAAGACTTTGCAGACGCAACATGGATCTCTAGGGACTTCGAGGAGATCTGCTCTTCAAGTCTCTTGAGGTTGCACTCTCAAATGAACAAGGCACATCACCATTCATGGATCAGAAAACGCTTCAAAATCACCCTGTACACACACACTTGAAGGAGACTTCCCTGGCATGCTGGGCTGATCTGCGATCAGGTATGTGACCTGTCTCTACCAGGGCACCCGGGACAAGCCCCAGAGCAAAGTGCCAAAAGCCCCTCCAAACAGAAGAAGAAAAAAATCTGCTTCTGGGTAACTCTCCCCCAAAAGAATGGTGTTTCCCATTCATTTCCAAGCTATTTGAATGTTAACTACTGTCAGCTGGCATTCTTGCCAAATTTACAAATGTCCAATTGTTTTTTACAAATCTAAAGACTTTGACAATGGCTTCCAACGGGAAATGTGTTTCATTGCAAAAGTGATTTAGTAAAGATTTAATTCTTATATATACTGCAAATTTCTTTATCTTTTCTGTTCATCCAAGTGGATCAAGTTTTCCAAAACTACTCATATTTCCCTTTGGCTTCCTTAACCCATGCATCTTCTGTTACACGCAAATATTGTTATGTTACCACTAGCTCTGATTTGTGGATCATTAACAAAGCTATAAATCACAACTGAATTTAGTATTAAACATGAAGGTGAGATTCCTTTATTAACCTTTTGCCTTTTTCCCTGTCTCTTAGCCAGAAACAACACATCTCAGCTTTGAGTTTTGTACAGACAAGTCAATCAAACGTGAATGATCACCTAAAATACCTGTTACTAAATGAGCAGGACTGGAGCACTTTACACCCATCGCAAAGCACATCACCACTGCATTCACTTCCCAACTGGTAACTACACCTCTGCCACTCAAGGTCAGCCTTCATCAGGACTTCTTTTGCCATGCAGGTACCAAAGCATTCTTCTGATAGCAGCTTGTATCTGTTAACCTGAGATAATTTACCTCGCTATATATCAGACGTCACTACAGCACCGGTTTAATGGCTTAGGGTTATAAATATTATTAATAAGACTAACAAAACTTCTGAACATACCTAATAACCCATTGATCACAATTTGTCCCCTCATTCCCCTTTGCCCTTCATTGCTTTGATACTGTAATAGTGATTTAAAATCTCGAAACTCAGGAGAGCAACAGGAACCTATCCGAATGCCACTACTTTGTTTTTGAACATCAAAACATTGCAGCTTCCTAGAAACTGAAATGAATGTATGATTTCAAGTCTTGAGTTGTAAGGGGTTACGTTAATTGTTTCTTTTCTAGAGAAGTGTAATATTTACAAATATGTACTAAAACATGGTTTGTAGATAATCTGCAACTATATGAATTATCGACATCAAATGCTCTTTGCCTTCAAATACTCAATAAATTAATTATTAAGTACTTTAACTAGATATTCCATCTGAGTTTTGAGTGGACTTTAGAGCAGTAAACTCTCAGCCATCTTGCATTAGTGCTGTCCAGATTGTTGGGCAGAAACATAGCAGACATAACCTAAATTATTTAATTTATTATTTCCTATTGTGATTCTGAGGTTATTGCTTTAATTGTTTTAGCCACATAACTTAAGATAATCCTCTTCATTTTCTGAACATGAAAAACCTCCCCGTCTTAACAGTATTAAGCTTCCATGCAGGAACATCCAGACAGTATTTGTCATTACCTTGCCCATTACTATTACTCAAGTGTCAGTTACCGTAACCGTAGAAGACTGACAAGACTTGTATGGCTAAAATTAATTTCCCAAATGGATTCTTTTTTCCTCATCATTTTTTTGTTTGAAATTCCATGGAACAACCTTTGCTTCACATTGCTACTGGACATTTTTATTAGTAAGTCTTTTGTGTTTAAATCAGAAAACTCATGGTGAGATCTTCAATTTCACTCACATCTAACCTCAAGGACAATATTCCCATTGAAAAGTTTAGTCACCCTTTAAAACTAAAAATAAGCTTAATGAATATAAATTTCATGTCTTGCCAATATAATTCCTCTGAGATTTTGTAATTTCCACTGTATTTTTCCATAGTGCAACAACTTTGGAAAATGATGCCTCCTTTATTACTGTTTTACTTATAATTTGTGATGACGAATGTGTTGACTCACCCAGCAGCCCTGGCACATTAGAATTGAAAACGTTCTGAAAAAGTTTTTCAACTCTCAGTGCCAAAAACGAACTGTGAACACTCAAATTTTTGACTGAATTAAATAGAAGCAGATCTGGAGAAAGAATTCAAATTGGACCCAATAACTGCTTTAGATCAGGTAATGTGAATAACTATGCACCTTGATCAATCAGAAACCTGGAAGAATATGTTATCCAGTTTCAACTGTGTCTTCTAAAGAGGAAACCAATCAGAAACAGTAAAACATTGGAAAAGTACTGTGGCTTTGAAGACTAATGTGCCATTATTAGAACATCAGGAGTTAATAAAATGTCTCATTTTTACTGTAGCTTTAAAATCCCTTTCAGGTGTTCTCTTATTTGTAACACTTCTTGCTAAAAAACAAGGCAGAGAAAATATGTAACAATGATTCTAACATTCTGAGAAATATTTTTAGAGATAAAAATGCTACAATATTCACCTAACCATTAACCTCAGCTGGGGACTGTTCAGCTATAAAGACTGACACTGCCAGCTCATGAAATAATCACATCCTGCATATCATACTGATTTGCAGATGTCACTTTTTAGACTAATAACAAATTGCAGGTCTGACAACTCACTTTCCATTTTAAGATATTTTTAACTTTCTTTTTGTTGTGACAGGCAACAAAAAATGATTAAATTTAGTCATGGGATTTGACACTACAGCAGGCTGACTTCTATTTGTTGATTACTATTGATTTTCTTTGATACTTCATTTAAAAATCAATAGCTAGAAAGAAAAATAGGTATGGTTTACACAAATTTAAACATGCTATTGTATGCTAGAAGAGGCTACAGTTTTGGCAGAGCAATGGCATCCAATTATGAGAAAAGCTCTTAACAGGTGAAACCAAGGGCTCCGGATCGATATTCAGTTTTCTTTCTCAATCAGAGAAAGTGGCCATAAATTAGGCTCATCAGTGTTATTTTCAAGACAGTCCCAAAGCAAATAATTTTAATTTTTTTTTCAGCCTTCCACTGCACTCATAATAAAGGACAAAAGGTAAAGTTCAGAACAAAACTTTAGGAAAAAAAAATTAAAAAGAAATTTGTTCTACCTGGAGTTCATCCGTGCTTTTAGCTTTTTGGTTTTCTTTTTAGTTTTTTGTTTCTCCTCTCCATCTTTTAACGGTTCCACAGGAACAGAACTCTCAATCACTATGTCCACAATGTACTTCTTTAATGACAGATGCTCCTGCAAAAAATACAGAAATAATACCTAATCTTACAGCATGTGATGGAGATTGCAGACTGCCTTCCCAGGAAACAACAGGGCTAAATATTTAAGAAAAGGTCACGAAAACAAAGGAAAATTTTAAAATACATGTTGGAAAACAGATTATTTCATACTGGAGAAAAGACATCACGGGGATTTTGTACTAAGGGAGAATAATTATTGAGAGAAGTATAAAAGAATATTGTCCCTTATTTTCCAGAACCCATTACCTAACAGCTACGAACCCCAAGCTGACATCCTCTTCCCTTCTCCAAGCTGCCTTCTACAGCTACATGAAACCCACACCCTGCCCTACCAACATAACTCATTACACTAAATGAACTCATTCCTTCATGGATTATAGTTTTCACTCTTCATGAAAAACTGAACTTTTCTTAACTTTTGTTAAAATACACTGAAAGTATTCACTACTTACAATGATACCATTTATCGATGGGAATTTTATTTTGCCTCTTGCATTAAGAAATTTGCATTTAATTGAAATATTGGTAAAATCTTGGTTGCCCACAGAAGAAATGGTTTAATTACAAAATAGTGCAGTTTTTACATAATGGAATATGAGAAAAGTGAATGTCATTACACTGTGTGATTTTAAATAAATGCTTACTTTCAAGATGTAAAAAAAAAGTTACCAAAAATGTCCTGTTTCCTTAGAGGTACTTTCAGTGGAAGAACAGACTACCCAATGGAGTCCAAGGTCTACATTTAAAATAGATATTTATACTTTAGAGATGAATAACTAGCAAGGCTATTCTCCAAAAGCTGCTCTCAATTTTGACTGATCTATACTATCCTTGAACGGAGACGTAGGTGCTTGTAACAATTCCAATGACCAGTGGACCACTCAGAAACGACACAGGCAAACAATTCCTCCCCCAAAATCCCAAAACCAAATAAACAACCCCCAAAACACCCCAGCTGTAAACTGGTGAATACTTTATTTTTCCTTAGATCTCAAGTACTCTATGCAGCAAGTTAGATTTCAACAACTGAGGATTTCTACTCGACTGCCCCTTCTGAACCTACTTTTCAATTTAAGCGTGCATTACAGAATTGAACATCTGCTGAACTGCCAATGTGCTTCAGACCTTGCCTTGTCAGTGCAAGAAACCTAAACAAATTTAATCAACGCAACTTTAAAAGTGACCCACAAACCACTCCAATGGCCACTATTAGTCTGCTTCTGTTGAAAAATACTGAACACTTTCTGAACTACAGGTCACCACTGCTTACTGCGATAATTTATCCCTGAAAATAATTATTGCTACAATCAGATGTGGTTATTCCTTCCCTTTCAGTAAGTATCTGTAAAATTAAAAGTAAAAATTCAGGTGTTAAAACATTTATAGACAATATATTCCAGAAGACAACCTGTATTTCCTTTCACTGATTCAGGAAAATACTATGCCTGTTGAAAACAGAATAAATCTCTGAAATTTCCTGGAAAAAGACCACTTAGTCTTTGTAAAGTCTTTGCATAGTAAAACCTAGCAATAAACGTTTGGTCAAAATAGCAATTGAAATTTCCATCTTAAATTCTATGAATGCAAAATGAATACTGAATTAATATTTGACATCAGAAATGAAGCATAATAATCCAAGGGGATTCTAGACATAGTGCTGACTTTGACTCTGCTGCCCTGCCTGCCCTGTGTAATTCCCAGTCCTCCTGAACATTCTTCCCTCAACATAACATCCAAGTTGTTCAAACCATGGACATTGTTATATCCATATGGAATTATAATTCTAACAGCTTCTCTAAGCATTTCCCTTCCCATAATATTACGTACATGAGGGCCAAAAGGGCTCTGGCTGTCAATAGCACACAGGATGGTAACAAACTTAAGCACATTTGTGAACCATCTCAGAGTTCTCAGCCTTCCCATGCGGCTGTTTGGATCATCACCAGACTCCATACACAGATCTTGTTAGAGTAAGACCAGAGCAATAATCCCCTGTGTCACAAACCCCTTTCTGAAGATGCAGATCAACACACAGGACTATCTGGACAGGCAGCCCCACCCGTTCAGGAGTGACCAGGTGCACCCAACACCTGGTACTGAATCAAAACTGATGGCTGAAGACAGCAGCAGCTACAGCAATCTTCAGAGCGGGGTAAAACCATCTATTGCCATGTCTTAGTAAGTTCCTATCAGCTATCTGAAAAAATAAAGGTTTTTAAACCCACTGAGTCACACTGAAGCACAGTATGTTCAACCCCTGAAATAATTAAATTAGCTAGCAATTTTACTTGCACAGCCACTAGCTGGACAGGCTGACATAGCACAAAGGAACTGTCGTACGTGTATGAAAGTGAGTGAAGCCAGGGCACTGTTCAGAAAGCAAACTGTTGTTATCCTCTGAATGCTTTTGTTCAAGCAATAATTAAACTATTCCATCTTGGGCAAGAGGATGTGTATCTATTTCTAATAAAGTTAATGTAGAACAACTGGGTAATCTAGTCACTTCTTCCTGAAAGGCTTTTAATTTTTTAATTATTATTTTTATAGAAGTAAATGCTAAATGAAGTTCACCCTCTCCATAGAGGTGTTCTGGGTTTGGTTTTATTACAATGTGAAGGGGCATTACTGGCGCATTCTTTGCTATGTTGAGCACATTCTAACCCCAAACTCTCAGACATCAGTAAACCACCAGGTCTTTGGAGAATTTAGGCCACTATAAATGCAAAGTATTATTAAGTAAAGGCTCCTTTCTAATGAAAGCTTCTGTTATCAAGATGTGTATTCACATCTACCAAAAATGTTCACTGCAGTTTTGGTTTCTATACCAGCAATGTCAATTCAGCTGCACAATTTCTCTAAAGCTTTGTTTTAGACTACTGTATAACACAGCAATTTTGCTGCTTTTTTCCTAACACAGCATTTTTTATCTCAGAATTAAAACAGAACCAGTTGTGATGTTCTTCTGTATCAGATTTCTGCCACCATTTTTCATCCTTGATAATTCATCCTCTGAGTTGCACAGCTGAGATCAACTGTGAAGCAAAACAAGGTATCATCCCCTTTTGTGAAGATGGCAGGACCCATGCCACCAAAAGCGGTCAATCTGTGCTATGTTGTGATGCACAGCTGCAAAGTACAGAAACAAAAACTGAACGCTGAGATATTTCTTCATGACCATCTGTATATGTTCCTCTGAAAATACTTGTATGCTGAGGGCTCCATGATGCATTGCAGTCAAAATAGCAAAAAAACAAAGGCTATTTTTAAAATTCACAGTGCCTACTGCACCTGTTTCTCAAAGGAACACTGTCTGTGGCTGAAAAAGCTTACAGAACGTAACCTGGTAAATACATACAATTTGGTATTTAATGGCATTCTGCATAGACTCATCTTGTCATTTGAGATCTTGAAAAATCAAGCCACATAGACCTCTAAGAATAACATTAAAAATGCCTGGAATGATGGAAACACTTTCCTGTACCACTTTCAGTCCTTCATTTACAAGCCAAGTGATACGAACTGACATTAAATGCATGTGTAAAATTACAGCCACGATAAAGTGGACAAGATAGAAATTAGACTACTTACAAAAAAAGCCTCTGCTTTTCCTCTGTCCTTAACCACTCTTACTTTTAGTCATTGAGAACCCTGAAGCTTTCCAAATGCAGGAGACAGGCCTCACCTACAAACTACATTAGAAATTCGAGTTTCCAAAACCATTAGAGCTAACACTACCAAGGTCACCCATGAAGTCACATTACTGCTGGCTATTGCCTCGTCCCATTCAACTGTCTGAAACAGAAAAACTACCCTGTTCTTCTCATATCTTGAATGTAATAATCTCAGTTGACTAAGCACTTCTTATAAGCAAGTCTTTCTCTATACACTGAACTGTACCCTTCTTTCTTACATGACAAGTTTATATTACAAGAATTACAGCATCGCCATCAATATTCCATGAAATAAAGGAAATTTTTCAGACTCCAGAACAAATGTAATTGCAGAGTTTTTCCATGAAAAGCATAGCAGATACTACAAAATTCTGAAATGCTATACAATTGAGTATAGAATCATAGAATGGTTTGGGTTGGAAGGGATCATGAAGGTCATCTAGTCCAATCCCAATGCAGTGAGCAGGGACATCTTTGTTTAGATCAGGTTTCTCAGAGTCTCATCTAATCTCACCTTCATGTACGGTCCACTTCGCTTTGGATGAGGAAACCCATGCAATAAACTGGATTCTGAACCTTGGCAATCTATATAAAATACAACAGCTGGAAAATAAATATCCTCATGGACACCCCTCTTCATCTCATTCTCATCCACAGGACCAATACTCTTGACTAGCTCTCTCCCTTTAACGTCTTGATTACAGCAACATCAGCCTATGTGACCTTGACAGATGAACTGTTGACTATGTAAGTATTTAACAAGGCAGAACATAACACATAACTTCAAAACTATTTTCCCACCCAATCTCTGTGACTATGACACTTCTGGCTCTCTGCATTACATACAAGCTACTGTCCCTTCCACTACTCAGCAAATATTTATAGTAACATTATTAAATTGCGATGTAAAGTCTGCCAAACAAAACTCCTCCTGACAAAACTTACCTCCTCAGCCCTGGAGGTGTTCAAGGCCAGGCTAGATGGGGCTTTGAGCATCCTAATCCAGTGGGAGGTGTGCCTGCCCTTGGGGGGTTGGAACTGGATGGGCTTTGAGGACCCTTCCAATGCAAATCATTCTATGATTCTAAAATCTCCTTGTTCTAAAATCAGGAGTGAGCATAATGCAAATACTGATTTCCTTTCTTTCTAAGTAAGTGTTGTCTTTCTATGAATTCTGCCTGCGGCAGGATTGCATAGGTAGGACAACACTGCAGGAAAGCATCTGTATTTGCCCAAGCTGAGCAGAAAATCACAGCCTGGCATTCATTGCTGCAGGATGGTCACAACTTAAGATCCTCTGTTCTCTCATGCATGTGTTGCTCCGTGCTGGCTCTGGTGAGCACCATGTTCCTCCTACCACGCCGCAGTAACAGCCAGAGAACGCAGGCTCTGAAATTCCCCTGGGCTGAAGCCAGCAAGTCGCCAACAGGAGAGGCCAGGACCATCACCCAGTATATCAAGTATTTTCTGCTGTAGTCTATAAGCTCTGGAGGGTCCAGTGCCAGCCCCAAGCCTCACTGGTGTGAAATGCTCCTGCCCAGCAGAAGGCACCTCATGGCCTGGCCTTTCCAACACACAGCCCACGTCACACAGAGCAGCTCGGTGCTTCCTCAGCTACGCTGCTCTTTGTGTAAACCAACCAACTTGTGTAAGAGGAAAAACCTTCCTGCTATTGGACTTCCACCCAAAACACAGAGCCAAAAGGACCTCCTTGGAATCTGAAAAGTGTACTCTTTTTTTTTTTTTTAATATATATATTATTTTTCATTTTTATTTCCTTCTGTACTTCTGGATTCTGGCCAGAACTGAAGCACAACTGCCAGAACTCTGCAAGACTGGTTATTCTTATTATTTTTGTATTCTTTCCAACCTTGAATCCCCAAGTTTGGAAAGAAAAGGCATTCTTATAGGTTTTCTAACCCCATTCTGCAGACTAGGGCAACTTGAAAAATATCTGACTCCAGCTATTTATCTAAATTCGATCTCCAGAAGCCCCAAACACTTGTTTTACTTGCCTTCTGATATCAGCATTAAAATAACAAATGTGAGGAAGATTATAAAGACATACTTGTAGCAGTTTATATCACAGAACTGTTGTCACTCGTTTACAAGTTTAATAAAAATAATTAATAGCAAATTGAGTATTTTGTACAAACGTAAGGTCCATAAGGAATATATTCTAGCAAATCAATAGGCAACTATTCTGAAGCCTACATAGATCTTTCAGATTAACATCTTTACCTGTTTCAAAACAAAAACCACCCTGTAACTGTAGAAAATAATAAAAATGTTTTCAATATTTACTGCCAATGTCAGGAATAACTGTTTCTTATTTGTATATAATCACTGTATTTGACAAATTTTGAAGAGGTTTAAGGTTCACTTCTAAATCATGTTACCACAGGAATATTTGTTCATGATTTTATTATAGTTCAACAAAACTCTGCAGTATTTATTTTTTTCCTCCCAGCCTAGGACAATATTTAATATGGAAAACATGCTGAAGCAGACTGAGTTATATCAAACGCAAAAGTGAATTTTCAACTTCATAACCAATGACAGCTTGAAACACAAATGGGTATTATTGCTTAATCACGAAGAGACAAAATGTTTGTGATCAACTAGTTATAATACCACAAGTGATGATCCACTCCAAAACGTGGAGAAGATTCAAAATAAGGATATATACCTGTCACCATTAAATAAAGTTATTACAAGTGCTTCATATGTAAAGAAACAGGTTATAAAAATAATGGATATCCAAATATTTTCTCAAAATCAAGATTTTAATTATTCACATTTCTATGCTAGAATGTACTTCAGAAGATGAGCGTAGAGCATCAAAAAACCTTATTATTCATTCAAAAATGAAGACTGACCTTTCATTGTGAAAGTAGTTTTTCTTTTACTTCTTGAATTTAATTGACTTTTTTAAATGAGGGACTAACACTACTTTTTAGATTGTCCAAGCTAAATGCTATTTTTACTGCGAACACCGACTTCACTTTTAGTCACCTTGCTTGTTCATAAACTCAATGACATGACAGCCCCCTATTAAGACATATAGCAAATAATACTCTGAATAGTAGATTCAGGTTTTTCTTAGGACTTTTAATATCATTCCCTTTCCCACTTGTCACTCCAAAATGTGGGAACAGAAAGCAAACTAAAACTATTTCTTCCATGAGAACGAGAATTGTACATCCTGGACATGGGTAGCGTCTCTCTGCAGATTAGGGAAGAAAGTTGGGAGGCTCTGACGTTATCATCTGGCTGGAGGGCAGGAGAAAGGGGGAAATGAAAACGCAGTTGGTCCTGCCAACAGCAGTTTTTCTTACTGTCTATGAGTAGTCAACATACCCAAGCCAAAAGGAGGAAGAGTTCAGCTGTTGGCAATGATCTACCACAATTAAAGCCACAGCCAATAAACAATTAATCACACACATTTTTGCCAAGAAAAACAACACTTTATAATATATTAAAGGGAAGAAGCTATTGCTGCAGAAAGTACAAAAAACTCCAATTGATACATGGAGTACAGAAAGACCTTCTGTAAAATGCGTCATGGATTAAGCTTGATAATTACATGATTGTTCATGACAGCTTCTCCTAGGACAAATGTACCGACAACATAATTACAAGGCCAGAGTTCCTGCGCTGAAAGGACCACAGGTATCCAACAGATATGAAACATCCATAAACAAAAGTGGACCAGAGATGCCTGGCCGAATTCCATTCCTCCAGCAACACACAATCTCTCTCTAAAAAATCCTCTCTTTCTCAGGAGAAAAAAATTGAATAAAGCAAAGTCAACCGGAACCGGTGGCTTTCCTGGGATGGGGAGCTCTCATTAGTAGGTGATTTACAGATCACTTCAACTGAGCATTAGAGAAGAAAAATGGGCTACCACTGGAAAACTATAGTCAGATGCCAGGGAAAAAAATGAATTTACAATGAAGTCTCTATTCTTTAGCTCTGTGGATAAAAGAAGCAGAAATATTGTTCAGCATATAACTGAACCATATGCACCACTGTACTACCCAGAAAAGACCCAAGTACTGTACACCAGTAGAGCTGAGTCAAGATCATCTCCTTTTACTCTAATGGTGATGTTCAGAAGAGACAGGAGGGCAAATGTACACCAGAATAAGATGAAAGCTGAAAATGTGAGGCACACAGAGCTTATAGCCAAAAAAATCAGACCCACTTGAAACCCTTAGTCCAGAACCAAATACAAGGGAAGAGCTTAAAATGGAATGCTAAGGGCTTTCATTACTTAGAGGGAAACTCATAATAAAGATGGCTGAAAACACAAGTGGCAACACAATACAAGCAAGAAATGTAACATACACGTGAATGTTCAAGAAGAAAAAAGACAACTATTAATGTTGCATTGCATAACAATTTTTAAAAGACCACAAACCCACAGGTATAAATATCTCAAACTCAGAGCACAATTAGATGAACTGAAAAAACCTGTGCATCCTCAGTTATTATTTTCCATTTTGCTTAATCATATCCTTTAGATAGGCTAGAAGAGGAGTTCATAAGATACTACCCTTCATTTAAACAGAGGAATTTGAAAACACTCTGATTCAGAACGGAAGACAAAAAGCTTTTTCCCCCATACGGCCCAGGTTGAAGGAATAAAATAATAGTTATATACAATCTCCTTTCAATGAAAACACAGTGGATTAAAAATTAGCAAAGTCCAGGCATGACCACGTCTCTAGAAAAGAAATCTCCTTGCAAGTATAAAAGAAAAAGAGCAAAGGTCAGACTTGAAAACATTCCCACATCTCTTTCCCTCAGTAATTTCCTCTGTAAGAAATAATGGAAGCAGCACACAACTTTGTAAACCAGCTCAATTCCTTAAAGAAAAAACGATCCCTCATCCCTAAAAAGCTTTTAGAAACTCAGACTCATATGAACATTAACTCTGGTTGTGTGTTGTGCTAGTTATCAAGCTCACAAGGCTGGAAGAGCGCTTGTACCAGCACAGCCCTGTTCTCTCCGGCAGCCTCTCCCCACTCCGCAGCAGCGGCTCAGCCCCGCCAAGTGTAGCCATGTTCACACCAGGGGACCCTGCGCTGTAAATCAGACCCTGCTGAGCTCCGACAGCCCTGTGCCCCAACCTCACAACCACACACGGGGAAAGCTGTGGTCACTGATTCCTTCCCTGGGTTCTTTCAGGAGGAACTTGTGTGGCCTCAGCCAATCTTAGCTTCCTATACACCCTCACGTCTTAATGCTGTCAGTCTTCAGACGACAGCAATCTCGCTGTTTGATCACGGGGTTATACTTTCATTTGATCCAAACATACCTCTAAGAAGTTTTTTGTTTCATTTATATTATGACCATAGAATCCGTTTTATTTCCCTTATAAAACCAGCGTGCTTTCACACATGCAAACAAAGGTTCATTAATATTCCTCCATCCAGCTTTGGAATACATTACATAACATTCTATAAATTAACCTTATATAAATTAACGAAACCCTTGACAAGTTACCTATCTTGTACGGCTTTTAGAAGTACTTTTTACTTATTAGAAACATTCATAGACTGTATGGATTACATGATTTATACTCTAAAAGTGCCTTTAAACCATGGTATTTAAGTGACAGGAGATACAGACAAGAGACAGGACAATGGTTCAAAGGAAGCAAGCTGTAAGGATGACTGATGCTATGTATTTCTCAAAGCAAACCAGCATAGTAAAATGAAAAAAAAGAAAGCAGAGTGGCATAAAATTTAATAAATAATCTAGGAGCTACAGGTGGGAGCGCACGTCTACAAAGTCTTTGCAGAGTGCCCTCAGAATAATGAAATCACAATGTGCTGTCCTCTGGCTTTTAGCAGGTACCTTTTCAGTGACAACCTTCATGTCAAAAGCCCTTGGTGACACACGGACTTTGCTTCAGCAAAACAATGAGTCATAACCTCAAACATACAGACTGAGTCCAGTGAAGGCAACAATACCAAACTGCGCACACTGCTTACATCTTTTGCTGAACGGACAGCAATAGGAATATTGAGAAGGGACAGAAAATCAATAGCATAGAAAATAGCAATGGAAAAAGAAGGTGAAGCTGTGAGTCCGATGGAAGACGACATTTAAGTAGAGAGAAAATGTAGGCAGAACATTGTTACTGCACTGAAGACATGATGCAATGATGTGGGGCAGCTATAGCACTGCAAGTTTCAGAAATACAGTGAAGGAAAGACAACTTTTAGCCTGAAGCCTGCCCTGCTGAAAGGGTTTTTCCATCTACGTGAATGCATGTATTTGTAAGAGAGCAGACAAAAGAAAAGTTGAACAGGAAGTAAAAAATGCGAATAGCACTTACTTCGCTCTCAAATGGAAACCACCTTTTCAAAATCAGATTTTTGTTTTAAGAAAAACCTACATATTTTTTCAGCTAGAGGCTAACAAATACCCAAATGAAGAAACCCCAGAACGCTGAGGTGAAATGAAGCTGTACATACAGCCTTGGAAATAAACTCAAGCTTTTTCGCTTTTTACTATACACACTCATAACAAAACTGTTTTCTTTGTGAATTTCACCAAATACATCCCACCTACAAGCCAACACATCTTACTGATGACCTAACACCAGCTGGCAGCTCCTGCACTATATATGCGAGAATTAAGCACAATATATGCTTAATTCCAGAATGAAGGAAAACTGCTTCATTTATCTCTGAAAATGTTTGTAGATTTATAGAATACATACAATCTATAACAAAGGGAAAAAAATGCTAGAATATCATAGTTTCCTCTTATATTTGGCAAGACCAACTACCAGCAGCCTCCCGGCCCAGAGAAAAGAATGTCAATGAGCATGCAGCACAGCTTTTCACTTTTTGCTTAGTCAAATTGACCAACAAAAATCCTTGGTGTATGAAAACACATTATACCATCACTTATTTAAACCAGTTTCCGAAGTCTCAAGGAGATACTTAACTTCTGCGATACCAACACGGTCAAAATCAACATATTTCAAGTCTTTCTGTGGTTTCTCAAGTAATAATACAGAAATCCTATGGTCAGACTACAATTTAAGAAAAGCTTTCCTTCCAGGCAGCTCCCTATTACACTTAACCGGCTCAACACAATAATAGAGTCAAAGATCAAGAGTAAGTAATCTGAGGTGTCAAGTGTGTAAGGTTAAAGGTGAAATTTTATTAGGTCAAAGGTGATATAAATAAAATCTTTTATGTCAAAGAAGAAGGGCCACAGACAAGACATATGTAATCTAAAGACATCACAGATGACAAGTAATAACTTTAAGTAGTACAAGTGTGTTCTCACTACAGATACCTTGACTAAAAAATTGAAAACAGTGATGAATAAGCAGCTGAACATTGTAATGTTTCCCTGGAATATGGTTTTACTGCTATATAATACTTTTTTCTCAAGTATTTAAAAACTTAACTAAAGTTACTGGATGTTTTAGGTGTGGGGGAGGAAAAGTTTGACATTAACTATGAGTGATGAATAAAGAGGTACACAATTATTGCTCTTTGAAAAAAGAAACCCAGAGGAGACTTCAGGCCAAGGAAATGTCAGATGACAGCAGCATAGTTCAGAATTGTATACTTGGACTAATTAAAATTTAGCTGCAAATAATAATTAAACATGTAACCATAGAAGTATCCATATGTTGCCATTATGCCCAATACTACGCCCCATGTTGATTAAGGATATTTACATCTGCTTTTGTAATCATCCAGCTGTTCACTCAGTTAAAACTGTTCTCTCCTTTTGCTTCTGCACTAAATGCACATTCAAGAAATCCCATAGATTTAGCAATAATCTTGATCTTAAGTTCACATTGAAATGTTTTGCTGAAAACTACTGGATTTAAGCATGTTAGATACCACAAAAACCAAGATACCTGTGCCCTCTAGTGGAACTTCCTCTTCACCAGCTGGGCACAAATGCAGCTGTTAGAATATGATCCCTTTTCTGAGAAGCGGGAATTGATAAGCTATCAAAAGGGATGTTGTGAATAGCATATAACACCCAAAGAAAATCTAGTTCACCGTTTTCCTCCAGATTCATCTGAGACAGGAGCCCAGCAACAACCACAGTTCAACCATCAGTGGCTAGAGAGGTACGAACACAGGCTAGAGAGATACGAGAAAATATCCATAATAGAGACTGCCCACACTTTCGTGCATGTACCATCATGAAACATCCTGAAAAATCTCACAGCCTTCTTCCATACATCCAATTAGGTAAATCTAAAACCAAACAACTCCCACTAACTCCTGTAAAAGAGGAAAAAAGAAACTGAAAAGATAATTTGCGTACTTTTGTTACAGTTTGGAGGGGGCAGGCAAACTACAACTCAGCAAAAATGCATTCCTCCAGACTACTGTATCTCTCCAATTATCCTTCTCTATTTTTCCAGTGACAACCACCTCTTTGGATTTCACTACCTCAGAGATTTTAACTCTCCAAAGCTTTTTTAAAAAGGAAAAGATGTTGCCACTGAATGTAAGAAGCTGTAAACAAAGAGATGTCAACAAAAACAGAAACAACAACTGAGATGGAAAGAAGCCAAAATTTAGAAGTACTGAGCACTGTCATCTGAATCAGCTTGGATGGAAACAACTTTCTGAACACGATGAAGTTAAACCTGAATCAGCTCTGGGGAACTGGCTTGTACAGTACTTCTGCCTACCATCTAACAGTGGGCATTCATGAATCTTTTGGATAAGACAGAACTCAAAGTCTGACTGTTAGAATTTGTTTTGCAGAATAGGATTTGACTTAATATTGCAGTTCAAGTCAGGCAGCAATGAGAAACTAAATCAGACAACCATTCAAAACCCTTTTCTTCAAAACAGCACAGTTTCTTGGTTCAGCATAACATGCCCTCAGTGCTTCCTAAAAATCACCCTAAGTGCCAATTCTTCTAAAGAAGCTACTAAAAACCTCATTATTGTTCTTTCTAGCAACGCTAATACTTGCAAAGCACTTCAAATCTTACCTTTTAAAGTAATTTAGCACTACAGTTTTCAGTACTATTGACCTTGGTGCATAAGATATCTGATAACCTAAAAAAGGACTAAGATATTTTAAGCAACCAGAAGGAAGGAAGGAAGGAAGGAAGGAAGGAAAAAAAGGAGCAAAGAAAAATACAGACACCTGCAACACATCAGATTTTTAAGATGAAAAGATAAATATAGTGAGATGAAAAAGGCCTTTGGATTAATAGAAAAGCAATCAGGCACATTTTATACACAATCCATTTCAAGTGGCAATTGTGACAAGTATTTTAATCCCATTTCTTTCACTCCTTTTCATTGGGAGTCTATATTCAAAAAGGCACTGTTATTCCCATGCTAAAACAAATATTCTTGTTCAATTTCCTATATATGAATTTTCAAGACTTTAAGCTACTCAGCCGGATGGCATTTACAACTAGAAATAATATAAAAGAAAATATTACGAAACTTACCACTTCTTCATCTGAAAGCTCTCGTCCTTGGATACTGCTGTTTTCTCTCACAGCTTGTTGGTGTTTTTTCCCTTTAATGTGGCTAAAAAGGTATACCTCCGATGAAATCTGTAATCACAATGGTTTAATATTCAGTTTTTCCTCAGTGTTTCCATAAATCTACAGTAAATTACATAATGATTTGTTAGCCAGCAGTATAATAAGAGATTAAAACAATCTTGGCTCTTCGTCTCACTTTGACTTGAATCTAACTTGTTATGTTGGACTTTCATTCTGAAATATACAATCACGGAATACACAAGACTCCACTCTGCCGAACCTGAGCTTCTGTTCCAGCACTCCCTGAAGTGATCCCATGTAATCTCGTTTAATTCACCAATTAAAGAGAAATAATGCTTAGTAGGATAAAAAGCTTTATTTAATAATGCTCTGTCTTTGCAAATCAGTAAAGGCAGTTATCAACAAGTACAGATCTCCCTGCTTCCTACTCAATGACTGTGGGGCTTCCTCTTCTCCACCATTCCTGGGACATACAGAAGGGCAGACAGAAGAACAGATACCCTGCTGCGATCAGAGGTCTGCCTAGCAAAGCACTTGGGTGTCAACAGAGACTATAAAATAAGACACCTAAGGAACAGTAAAAGAGACAAAGTGAACACCAATTCTCCCCTTCAATGCTGTCAAGCCCCCAGACAAATTCCATTCAAGAACTTCTTGAGCTTGATGCAGTTTCTCTGTATCTGGTAACTGTCAGTGGATTTCAATCTAATGAAACTTGTCCAATCATCCCCTGAACTCACATTAAATTCAAACATCCACAGGACCTTCTAAACAAGGTGTTCACAGCTCAGCTCCATGCCTACGTGAAGAACCACATCCTTCACTTCGCTTTAAATCTACTGGATGCTCCCAAATTTTTTCTCCTCTTAGAAGAGGCAGCTGATAGCTGAGTACCATTCACACTCTCCATTCTACCTACAGCCCTACATCTTCCCTAAACCACCTGATTTCTAGACAGAAGAATCCAAACCAAGGTGTGCTTTACAAGAACAGAGCACACAGTAGATGTGCAGTGCTCTCTTCCGTCCATGAAGCATAATTTACAGCTTCACAGCTTCAGCTGGCCTTGCAATTCCAACCCTATTCCCTCTAACTTACCATCACATTGCACAACGAGCACTGCTTTTTTCGTTCGTATGGTGTAAGTTTTGGTGCGTAATCAGTATTAGCATGTCTTCCACTACTTAATTCAGCTGCTTTCTCTTTTCTTTGTTCAATTTGTTCCATGTGTCTTCTAATACTTTCATCATGCTGAACAGAAAACAATCGAAGCAACAAAGAAAAAACACAGTGAATTACAGCAAATGGAATTAAATTCCATTAAGTACAATTTTTTTTTTAATTTCTGAAAGGTGTTAAAAGTCACTACACATCCCAGACATTTTAATATTATGCTCCGATTTAAAAATCGATCAGCACTATTTTTGGTTTACAGGCAATTATCAATTAATGATCTGTTGCAAATCCTTCTGTAAATGTTTTTGTTACATTTAATATCTCAGTTCCGGTTTTGTTCTTAACGAAACACTCCAGTACAGAATACAAGTTCAACTTCCAATTCTACAAATAAGTAACTTATCTATTAGTGACAACAGCACTGCATATGAAATCAAAAGTACAAACTGAAGTAAAATAAATTACTTGTTATCCATCTGCAGTAGCTGGCACAGTTCACTGGATTCTTTCTGAGGGTTTTCATACCTAGCCCTCATGAGAATGTAACAAGTCAACTATTACTGAAAATCAGAGGCTGGGGTATGAACTTGTATTTTAATAATGGAACTGCATTTACAGTACAAGTAAATGTAGCTACAATGCTTCAGACTGGAATAGAGCAGAGAATAACACTGAAATAAAAAACTATTTTTACAAATACACAAACCCTCCTAGAATAAAAATTTACATAATTTATCATTAATTGAAACTTCAGCACATAGTTCCACCTCAGAGCCTTAAAAAGGTAATTTATCATTTCAGAGGTCTTTACAGCTCTCTTCAAAACTTCTGATACCTTGGTTCTCCACTGTACAGGCAATTCAGCTGAACAGTTGAACCACAAGAGGCTCGATCCTTATGCCTATTTTATGAAATAACTGGAGCTTTTCATGAAAAAAAGGAAATAGCAATAATGCCACAATTGACAGCATCAATTTCAACATCTTTGGATAGAATCTCGTGTGACTGGTGAACTGCCTTCACTAAACCATGAGTGATTTTACATAGTCATCTTCCTCACAATTAATTCTAAATTACTTTGACTACCTTGAAAAGTACAGGTTTATTTGTTCTCATGGTCAAAGCTTTGAAATTAATGCACTCCACAGAGCTTAGTCCTGCTCTTTCCAAACTAAACAGTGTACATTATACAGTAGGGTCCTGTTCTTAATGCATAAATCTGAACAAAAATCTCTTGTAAAATACTTCAGGATACTGTACAGTGACCTGTAATATTCACCAAATAAAACATACATACAGAAAATAAATCTGCACAAATTCTATACTCTTGATGTATTTTTCAACTAAAGTATCCTTTTATACCTTCAGCTGAATCTTCTTCTGGAGTTCTTCCATGGCTTCTTGTTGAGCTGCAGTCAGAGCTGCCAACCTTTCTTCTCGATCTCTAATCAAAAGATAATAAATGTAGGGAAAACTTGTAATAGTGGAAAGCATGCGTGATATTGGATAATTCATGTGTGAAATGGAGAACAAGCACCCCAACAAATGAAGCTGAAGATGCCTGAAGACGCCTGAGTAGAAAAGAAGACAACAGAAAGCAACTTTGATACTTTAACTGCGATGATCTAATAAAGACAGACACCTGAACCTCAGTAGCAGAACCTAGATCACACCTCAGTTCAAACCAGAGCATTGACAGTCAAAACAATGCTTTAGAACAGTGATGAATGTGATACCCCGCCCCCATCAGCATTCCCCAGCCAATGGCTACAGTCAGTGAAACAAAGGGGAGGAGCACAAATCAAACGAGGGCAGCACACTTCATAAAAATGAACAGTGGATGTTTGAGAATATAAACTTCTAGATAAAATTTTTCAACAGCATCAAATGATACACTCGCTAGTGATAAACTGATGCTCTGGAATATTGCAATTCTAAATGTTCAAGACACCAAAGGACAGCAGCAGATCAGGTATTTATCTTACTGTCACCTTTGCACAACTGCAGTCAGGACTTGTTTTGCTCATGGAACCTGCCTGCCTTACACCCCTCTTCCAAAAACTGAATCACACCCCAAACTCCAGCTCTCCTTGCTTTTAGCAGCTCTCCTTCCCCTCCCCAGCAAAGTGCCAAAGCACAGCTGCCATGCACATGGATGTTACTAAGAGTCTGTGAACCCCCTAAGCATCATACTATTGAAGAGATCAGGGTTTTTTTCTGCTTGAGAAAAGAACAGGAGGTATAACTTGATCTGTTACCATAATTACTAAGTAGATACCTGCAGATAACAGTTTCATCAAGAACAACTTACTGGTGATCAGTAAGGCAAGAGAGCTATTGCACCCTAAAAAGGAAGAAAGTCAGCTACTTGTGCTGTCTGTAGAGAAAGAAATGGCAGGGCAGAGAAGCACTTCTACAAGTCTGGTAGCTGTCTAGGGCCAAAAGAAGTAACAAATGCTCTGAGTATAACTGAGCAATGAAGAAGTCATTCAAAGGCATTCTAAAATTAAAGTAATTGGAGCGACAAATCTAGAAAGGATAACATAAAGAATATTATCCAAACAGCAGTGGTTTCTATTTTGTGTGGATTTCTGTTTGTTTGGGGTTTTTGAAACAGCAATCTCATTCAAAAGACAAAGTCATTTCAGTAAAAGTATAAGGCTCATAAAGTAACATTTTCAAACAATAAGAAACAGAAAATACAAAAGCAGACAGGAAAGAAGGTGGGGGTGAAAGCAAGGCTAATGATAAAAACTGTACACAACTGTGCTTTCAGAAAGTATAAGTGAACTCTTCCAACTGCCATGGGCGTGGAGAGGGGTGAGGAAGAGATGATGGATGAGAAGTATTAGGTAGTTTATGTGCCATCTCCCCTGAGGTATATAAAGACAGACTGAACTATAGACTTTGCTTTTGTTTGAAAGAGCTCCTGACTCACATTGATTAAATATTTATTTAATCCTACAAAATATGACAAATTAATATCATTGCATAGTTTGGATTAATAATATTTGAAAAAAAGATTCTAAAGTTTCAATTTATAGAGCATCAACACTACTTCACAAGCCCTTCCGAAACCCTTTTTACACAGTTATGTTACATTATACAGTTTTATGATTTCTATTGACAAGAATAAAATTTTCCGTATTATGGATTTCAACTCTCTGGAACATAAAATACTCTGAACTTCCATCTAAAACCTTACTGGAATCAAGTTAATGTACCATAAGGGCAACAGGGCTTTTGAAGTCAGTTTTAAGTACACTATTCCTTTCGTACAGATGCTTTAATCATGACCAGATGCACATTGAAAAGCTTATACTGAAGAAATTTCAAGCAGATACTCCCCAAATTATTCATTCCAGCAAGTATTAAACCTTCAGGATAAGAGTCAAATCCCAGCAGCAAGAAAAACACCCAACAAAATAAAACAACAAAGGATTCACTGAGGCTCCACCAAAACTTGTTGAAGTCTAAGATGGAAGGGATAGTACAGCCAGCTGCCTGTCATGATCACCTCTCCCTTCACTTCTACATCAGGACACTCCTCTAATTCTACTACATCAGAGAAACTTCAGAACTGGTATTTAAGGAGATGCAATAGCCCTTCTGACCTAACAGAACAACCAGACTGCAGGGGACCACGTATACATTCCTTCCTACTCTTTTCCAAAATTATATATATAAAAAAAATAAAATAAAAGGGAAAAATCTCTCATGTAAGCACAGTACTGCAATAGGCAGTACAAAGCATTTGAAAACTGAGTGCTATACAAGCAAAGATGAGCCAGTGGAGCAGACGAGTGGCCTGGCTAAACAGAGAGATTTGTCTGGAACACGGGAAAAAGAGAGACTTTATGGCCTTTGGAAGAAGGGCAGGCAACTCAGGAAGACTACAAAGATGTCATGTGATTATGTAGGGAGAAAATGAGAGGCCAAAGCCTGACTAGAACTTAATCTGGCTACTGAAGTAAAGGACAATTAAAATGTTTCTATAAACGTATTGGCAGCAAAAGGAGGATAAGGAGAATCTCCAGCCTTTGGTGGATGGGGAGGGAAACAATGCCAAAGGATGAGGAAAAGGCCTAGACACTGAATGCCTTCTTTGTCTCAGTCTTTAACAGTAAAGGCCAGTTGCTCTCTGGGTACCCAGCGCCTTGAACTGGAAGGGCTGCCAAGCACTGGCAGAAGCTGCCCAGGGCAGTGGTGGAGTTCCCAGCCCTGGAGGGATTAAAAAAAAACATGTGGATGTGGTGCTTAGGGACGCAGTTTAGTGGTGGAGTTGGCAGTGTTGGGTTTACAGTTGGACTCAATGATCTTAAAGGTCTTTTCCAATCCAAATGATTCTCCGATTCTGCAAAATATGGAGAAAATTTGTTGAAACACAGCACTAACAGAAGGCAAATGGAAATGGCTCCTCTTCACATGTCACAATGAAATAAATGGGGTGCAACAAATGGAAGTGGCAGATTTTAAAATGGGCAAAGAATTACATGCCTTGAGCCTTCAGAAAACTCCTAACCGTAGAAAAAACTCAGAATGCAAAAGCTGTCAGTGAAACAACTGACATTATATCTCACATCTGCTTACTTTGAGGGTTTCCTCAAGTTTCAGCAAGATGTAGAAGCCTTACACATGCAGAGCCTATCTTCTCAAAACAGCATAAATAACATTCTTCCTGGTAGTCTTAACCTTCATCAAGTGTCTGGGACTGAGAAAAAGATAACAAAGGACCCCTTCCCATTCATTGTATATAATTATGCCTTTAGTTCAATATATTGAGGGATGATCCATGAATTCCTGGGCAAGGCCATAGATCCCACCCACACTTCATTAAAAATCAAACTGAAAGTTGAAGCTCTTTATGACGTCAAGCTAGAATTAATCATGACTTTGAAAGATGAAAGAAGGTTATCAACACATTTCTGAATATTTTACTTGGAGAAACAAAACCTCTTCATGACAGCTTTGAAGAAAAACTGCAACATGAAAAATGTTTGAAGAACCATTAGTAAACACGTGATAGGAAAAATGTAGCCTCTATTTAGGTTTTATGGAATGCTTGTGGCAGTGGAAGTGTAAGGAAAGGAGATTAATACAAGGTAAATATAAATAGAATTTAGCAAAATAAATAAGCAGAAAGCTGTCTTTCTGATTCAGACATGAAAGTCACCCTTTGTCACACACTGCAATGCCACCTTACATTCATTCTCTCTGCACTTCAGAAGAGAGAACAGCCCATATGAAAATATAAAAATCTCTTTATGAACTTTTGATTATGGGCAAAAATATAAACCAAGTAGTTCACAGACAGTAGAATTAATGAAGCCTGATTTCCCGGCTTTGTGCTTCACAAATGTAATCGCTGGTGTCTACAAAAGGTGAACTCAAATTGATGCCAATAAGTCCAAAAGTTCCTGGAGCTTGGAGGAAAGGGGAACAGGGGAACATTAATCTTGCTTCCTTTGAAAACTAAGCTAAAATACAAAAAATGCAAATTATTAAAAGGTCTTCTTAGTAATAAAACTGAGATGAATATGTTACCCTGTGCATGTACTGAAGGAATGCAAGAATCTATCACAGAATTTATGATCACTCACCTGGTTTCTTCTTTCAAACCACTTATCAAGAATATTGATTAAAGTTACTTTTTAAAACAATAAGCCAGAAGAGCTAAGAAGGTTCTGTGGTCACAGAGAAGCTGCAGTTTGCTGGAAAGGGTAATGGTGAAGGGCAGGAAACCAACAAAATTATTGCAAAGTTACCTGGCCCTCTCCCGTGCTGCATCCTCTCGTGCTTTCTCCTTCTCTTGCCTCTGTTGTTCAATCCGCGCTTCTTGTTCCTTCCTCTTCATCAGCAGCTCCTCAACCCGGGCCTGACGTTCTGCTTCGAGGGCTCTTTTGCGCTCCTGGTCAGAGAGAAGTAAATTCTAACTTTTCTTTCAGGAAAAAACAACAAGGGATTAAATGAAATTGTATTTTCACATCTCCTTATAGAACTTTATCTTCCTTTCATGATGGAATAAGGACAATGTTTTTAATTAGATGAAGGAACAATATGCAAATATGAGCATTTTCAGAAGCTCGAACATACATTAAAGCACAGTTGTATGAACTAAGCAACACATTAATTGGCCATATATTCTGCTCGCCCTGAAGAAGTCTATCCACTGTAAAAGCTTATGGAACTAGTTCATTAATGCAAATATTTAAAAACATTTAAAATATCCTACAGGGTACAGACAATGTAGAAATAACATGTTCCCATTGCATATGAATATTTAAATTATGATTCTGAACCTGTCTGAAGGGTGTTATAAAACAAAATGCATTTTGACAATTCACTTTTGTATTACTACTGAATATATGATTTCTCTCTCACTACCTAAGTTTTACTTTTTTCTGACTAATTAAAAAAACATACCTGGTATTATAAAATCTTCTAACAGAATGGCTATATTTCTATCAGCAACAAATGTAAAAGTAATTCATGTTCGAAACCTCATACTTAAAAGTCTACTCATAAATGTCTTATTTAAATTGGTGATTTTTACAAAAAAAGGAAATGTAATTATTTGGTTTAGCATTCTGAAAGCCTGCAGAGAATTGGACTTCTAATGAATTCTTCAAATCCTAATCCTTTTGTATGACAGAATAAATGAAAAATAACTATTTAAACATATTTTTAAAATATACCCCTTGCCACAAACTCCAACACTGTTAATGCACATCACTACATCAGCAAATAAATTCTCTTCCTTTCAGGAGGCAGTATGAGATTTGACTAGCACAAACCAAAACTTGCCAGAATGGTGAATGTTTCTGCATGGTTACAGGAGGGTCCTGCGTTCTTTGAATTTTTGTAAAGCCAATATTTAACATATCAAAAGCAGAAAACATTCACCTTATAATTTACACAAGAAACAAAAAACTACAAAAATACATAAACCTTTTTGTTTCATGCACAGCATTTTATATTATCATCTCCACAGGCAATACAGCTTGACAAGGGATAATCACGACTGCAGCTTTCACAGCAATCACATTCTTTCCTGCATAAAGTTTCAGTAACAGCTTTGAACAAATACCTTAATTTTCTTCTTCTTAAAATAAATGACAAGATAGAGCATACTTTAGTACAACTGTACAGTCAAATCAATAAGAATCCAAACTGGTTTAGAGACTACACCCAGTGCATCACAAAACCAGACCCAAGTTCTGCTGAACATCCCTTATACAGAGCTCCAAGGCTGCATTTGAAAATGCACCAGTATAACCTGCACACTTTGAATCAGGTAGCAATTGGAAAATCAAGTAAAAGCTAACTTTAGTAGATTCTGTAATTTAAGTTAAAATAAGCTTGATGGAAGAAAGTGTTTAAAGGTGAGTAGCTACACAGAAACTTGAGTAGTTTACTTTTACTTTAAAGGTAACTTAGTTAAGTTTAGAAGCCTTGTATTCTTCCAGCATTTGAGGAATTTTTGCATAAAGTTAAACAGGCTAGAAATGTCATGATTCATTCCAGCTCACTTGAAATGGAATTATTACTTATGTTTCATGGTTATACTAACTGCTGAAAAAGCTCAAGACAGGCATGAATCATCTACCCAGCATCTATAGAGCCTCTGTTGTAGAGACTGTAAGCCTGAAACATTATAAAGGAGAAACATTAGCGCAGTTTTGTAAAGTAGAACAAATGAGTTAAAATAGGAAGCAACAAAGACTGCACAGTCAAAATGAAGAAAAAAACATATATTTCCTTGCCCCCCTGCAACTACAGATGTATTATACCTGAACTGCTTCATCGCGTGCTTGTTTTTCCTCTTGTCTTCGTTGACGCTCTTCTTGTAATTCATTTAAGCGTTGTTCATATTCTTTTAGTTTATTCAACACATCGTGACGTTTGTTCTGAGCTTCTAAGGTGTTTATAAATGCAATTTCATTTACCTGCAAGAAATCATAAAGTGTAAGAAAAGATCTGAGAAGTTGAAGTAAGTTTCATTCTTAGGAAATTCCATCCGCATGTTAATTATCCATCTGACAACTAAACTGGTGGGACGTTTATCCAGAATGGGCTGGAAAATTACAAGTTGAGAATAAGAGGTTTTTGTTGGTGGGTTTTTTTGGTTGGCTGTTTTTTTGTTTGTCTCGTTTTTTAAACAGGACAGCCCATGGAATATAAAAGAGAGAAATTGAATTCTATCAGAAAACCAAGAAACTTCAGGTAAATACCAGGAAAATCTCCCTTCTCTCAACAACAAGACCTGTATCCTCTCATTCAAAAGATGAGGACTGATAAGACCCAGCTGGATAAATCAGTAAAATAGTTGAGTGCTAGTAGAATCCAGAGGTCTTTTGATCTAACTTTCAATGTATGGGTACTTAATGAACAAAAAAGTCAAACTATGCATAATACGAATAATAAAAAAAAAAACAAACAAGTTCATTGACTTAATATTTCCTATCAGTGTAGCTTATTTCACAAATACATATATATTATTTTTTTGACCACAGGACAGTGCAATACACAAGAACAAAGGAAGAAAACCATATGAAAAGGCTAACTTAAAAGTACTTTCACAGGTGTACTAAAAATATGAAAGCTTATCCTTTTCTACTGATTCAGTTCATGAAGGGAAACAATATTTCATTCTCACTATAATGCTGCTGAACAAAATTCTAGTCAACTTTAGGCTTTTAAATGCAAATGCTTTAGAAACTTACATGGATGAGAAAAATCAAACTCTTATTTAAATTGCATTTAGTAAAATCCAAATTTCCGAACCAAAGCTGTTGAGAAAAATCTCAAAATGTCATCACCTATAAACCATACTTGAATTTATGACTGGAACAGAAACTCTTTTGCTTTACTAGAAGTTCATACTTTGTCTGAATCCACCGAAGACATGACTAAAAAGAAGATACATGGACAGACAACAGACCACACAAAGAGTGGTAGAATAATATTTGTTACTTTGTTGACTGACTAGAATCCATTTACAGAACAGACTTCACAGTTCAGTAAGCAAGTAAGCACTGGGAATTTAGATAACCAACTGGGCAGCAACAGCTACCATACTCTTCAGCTGTACTACTCATCACTTATCCAAAGCCTGACAGCCCAATTAACCCTTATTTCCAGGAAAGAATAACCTCAAGAGGCAGATCTTACACATTTACACACACACACACAATACCTGAAACATCTGCTTAGCTGGGCAATTACAGCAAGTGGGATTTAGTTAATATGATTACAGAAGTCACACCAGTGTAATGAAATAATAATGAGGGCATGTTAGACTGAATTAGGTAATCTAGAAATCATTTTAATCCAAGAGACAGAAACAGTGATTAAGTAAAAAAAGTTAAATCAGTTTTGTTGCGCTTATCTAATATTGATGAACAGCTGCATCAATCACAGCTGGGATATGGGCTCATTCTATAAAGCAGCGCTTTAGTTTTAAGAAGATACACACAACTTCGCCTGGGAAAAGCAGACTTGAAAATAAAATATTTCATTTATGTTGTGCTGGGTTTGGCTGGGATAGAGTTCATTTCATTCATAGTAACCAGCACTGGGCTACAGTTTGGATTTGTGCTGGAAATAGTGTTGAATACAAGGGGATGTTTTGTTAATGCTGGGTTTCTGACACCACTCCATCAGCGAGGAGGCTGGGGGTGCACAAGGAGCTGGGAGGGGAACCAGCTGGGACAGCTGACTCCAGTGACCAAAAGGATCTTTTAAACAATATGTTTAACAAAGGAGAAGAGCAACGACTTCTCCTCACTTCTCATCCTAGATACTAGAAAGCAGAGAATTGATTATCACATTTTCTGCTCCTTTCAGGACTAGTTGTCACTGAAAATGATGCCATACTCTACGAGGAACAAAAGCAGCACAACTATCAGCTCTTTATTTCAACTCATCTCTTCTTCCAGTCCAACCCCCTATGATGTCCAATAACACTTAATTAACTAGTGAATTTTAAATTCATATTAGAAAAAAATTGTTTGCTTTGGAGATCTGCATTTATCCACTTTACGGCTCACACGTGTTCACATCTAAACTTGTACCACAGCCTGCCCATGAGCACTCTAAGGCACAAAATCCATAGAGGCACAACAATCACACAGCTCCCCTTTAAGACAAAATAACTTACCTTAGCTTCTTCCTCTTGTGCTTTCTTCACAATTGCTTGTAGCTGCACTTCACGTTTAAATTCTGCATGAAGTAATTTTTCCTCCATCATCCTCCGTCTTTGATCTAATAATTCTTCCTTCCATTTCCGTACATCTTTCTCCTGTATACAATGAGTAAATTCACTACTAATACAGTAAGTGAAAACACGGCCTGAATTTTCCTCAGTCCTCTAATATTTGAAGCTTTATTTACAGTAATAAAACATTTTGATGCCCTACACAAAGCCTGCATTAAGTTTAACTCTAAGTACATTGACTTGCAAACTGCTTCAGTTTGGTGAGTTTTAAAATTTATGTTTGGGTACGTGCAACACATTTATACTTTCACCCTGCCTACCCTGCATGAGTCAGTGTGGTGTGTCAGCAACACTGTCACGGTGTTCATGATTTGAAATAATGCTTTATTTAATATCCGTGATGTGCGAATGATCTGTGCAAACCACGTGCTCCCAGACTCGGAGGAAAACTTAATTTCACTGCTAGTTATAATCTCTAACATTTCTAGATTATGTGAACAAAAGCTTACCCTCTCCATTAATTTTTGAAGCTTCAGTGTCTTTTCTTCACGTAACTTTTCTCTCAGCTGTTGAGCTTTCATTTGTTTCTCTTCATGTTTCTTTTTGGATTCTGCTATTGTTCTTTTAATAAAAACCATGCAGAGACAACATTAACTGACAGCATTGCTAACATTTCCATGTCATTTTCAGTAAGAAAAAATGAAGAAGTCAATTTTTTCCCCCTAAATGCAAATATTATTCTTCTAGTCTTTAGATCTTTATTTATTGTACGAGCCTAGTTTGTTATGAAAATAACACACTGATTTCTATAACACATTCTACCCACAGACTTAAAGAAAGCAGATTTATGAACAGTTTCATGCAGCCATGAGTTTGGTTGCTTGTTTTCACTGGCTAATCAAGACAGGCAACAACTCTAAAACCTTTTGCGTGATGGTGAGGACAGCTTCTCATGCATGTGTATTCCATGTCCAGGTGGACGTGCAGGCTCTTCTTCCACTCTGTCTCCCCAAGAATTACTCTGGCGCCATGATTCACGAGCTGTACATAAAGAAAAAACAGACTTAGATAATTTAAACACACTTTTCTGGAAGAAAGGAAATTAATGAGGATTAGCTCTCTTGATCCTAAGGTGCAAACACAGACTGAAGCATCTCTAATCTCTGCATCTTCAATGCTCAATGATTTTATTACACTTTTATCCAAAAGTTAAGATAAAACTGGATAACAAATTTTTGAATTCTAATAGAGAGATAGGGGGAGAGAGATGAATGAAGACACACAGATAGTTTGAATACACAAGTACATCTTTCCTAAGGAAATAACAGAAAATTCTAACATAACTTGGTATATAGTTACTAGGAATATATCTTCTGAAATCTCAACTAGTGAGGAGTAAAATGGGCCTTTTCCGAAATGTTGCTGTCATTTCAATGTAAGGACATTAATACATGGAATTTACCTTCATAATCTGCCAGAACATCATTCCAGTCCATAGACATACCGCAGAAAGATATGCTCCCATTCCCCATGCTAGCCTGAAATTTAAAATGAACCAGGCAGTAAAAACATAAACTTTAAAGCCCAGGTGTATACACATATTAAACAGTGCCCACACAGGGATATCAAGCAATGTTTCCAAGCTGAACTGGCCATCTCAAAGAGAGTGTTATTCATGCAGTTTCTAACAGCAGAATGGAGACTTCTTTTTCACCTAGAGCAGCTCCTGTGTAGTGGCAATGGAAATAACTCCCAGCTGTCCCAGTCTCACACATGGGAACAGACAGCAGGACACTGGCTGCAACATCACAGGACTTTGTACCACTCAGCTGCGCTGCTGAGTTTAGTAAGGCCAGATATGCCTTGTGCAGTATGGCAGAATTAGTGTATGGCACTATTTATTTTATTTTCATGCAAAACAGGTTACATTAGTGCAAAACCAGACTAATTAATTCCATAATCATACTGCACTGACATCAAAGACAGCTTGAACATGATACCTTAAAGTACATGGAACACTCACAGAGAAATCGCTATCGTTGTCAGTCTCGATATTAATGTCATTGTTTTCCTCTGCTTCAATCTCTCTCGTCAGCTGCTCTTCCTCTGCAATAGCACTGGCAATGGCTTCTTCATTTGCCTTTTCCAGGCGATCTGCTAACTCTTCTTTCTTAGCAAGGACTTCTGCCATGGACTGTAGGAAACATTAAACCAGAAAAAAAACCCAAATCAGTAGCAGGCGCAAAAAAACGGTTTCTATATAGTTAATATGAATTATATGGTATTTTGTTCAACTCCTAATTACCTGTAGTTCCTTTACTGCTATATTTTGTGAATGTAACCTAACAACAAAACTGTTAGCAACTATTAGCTCGCTTTATAGAGACATGAAACACTTATGAAATTAATTGTCATTCACATAATTCCAAAATACATTACAAGAACGCTGTCATTAAAAGCAACAAAGACAGTTCCTCTCTAACTATTCTTTGAAATACCTCACCTTAGGGCCTCAGTAACAATTACTCTGAAACATTATTGGCACATCCTGCTGTTATCTCCAGAAAAGGAATCATGCTCCAAGGTATTATTTAAAGGTGAAAATGAATCTGCAGATGAACAGTATCTGGAAACTTTACTGCAGTTAATGCAATGGAATCTCAGGGTATACGTGTTTTTCACCATGAATGACAGCACAGTTAGGCAAGAATGTAAGCCTGAACACACCAACTGATTGTTGTCTTCTCTAATGTCCAGTATTAACCAATCCACTTCCATTCCAGCTACCAGACCATGTGCCACAATACACAAACCAGTCTTCAAAGCAATCAAATCAGGAGTAGTAAAATGCTCACAAGAGACACAGGTCCCACCAAACTGTCAGCATCCTGAACTGTTAATAACTGAGAATCTGAAACAATGGTAGGTCTAACACCAGATACTTCACTTGGAAATTACCTAGGAGGAATCCAGTTTGCAAAAGGTATTAAAGGGAAAAGTGAATACAGGAAAACTTCTGCAAATCAGAATTTTAAACTAGTTTCTGAAAAAACCCAAACCAAACACCTGAAAGCATAACCTGGATTTTAAGTAGCATTGCTGCAATGCTCCACCCAGAGAACCCCAGCAAAGCAGATACACCTTGAAACCTGCAGAATTCTACAGACAAGAAAGGACATTCTTTTCAGAAAGCCACATAAAGACAGAATACTGGCTTCATGTTTCTTGCTTAAGAATGGCATTCGTCCAATTTGCTGCTGTATAGGAAGACCCAAGAGAGCAGTTTAGCCAGGCAGAAGTCTACGTTTGTTTTTAACAGAATTTTGATATCCCATGTGTTTCCAGTTTGAATAATTAGTAAAACGGGAATAAGAATATAATGACAGTCTCACTTAAAATGATTGATAGTGGAAGGAAATGAAAAACTATGGCAAACGTATATGTAAAAAAGCAATAAGACTACAGATCTCTTCATTACAAAAAATTAATTCATATCTTTCCAGTTAAAGTTCCAAAACTTTACTGGAATTAAACCCTATCATGAAAAGTATCTATGCACAAATTATTCTTTCTACAGTTAAGTACTTTATACACTCTTCCACAATTTCTGCAGCAGGCTAACAATAAACACTGTGCAACACAGAATGAGAACATTAAGACTTAGATTTATTATTTACTCAGAAATCTTATAATAGTTCTTACCCATCTGGCAGCACTCACATTTGAAATGTCTGAGGGATCCATTTCAGTTTCAGTTTTCATTTTTTCTGTCTGATGCTGGTCTATGGTATCAGCAATTAGGGAAGAAGCTTCATTAATCTGCAGAGTTTTTGATGCACAGTCAGCATTTGTGAGAAGTGGAGGTATCTCTGAAGCTGATTGTAAAGAATCTTCTTGCAGTTTTGTGCCAGTGCTCCCACTGTCTTCTGAGGTGTCTGCTGAGATCTAACGAGAGCCATTTGCAAAATTAACAAGATGTAACATAATGATCTCTAAAGTCACTAGAGACAAAAGGATTCTAACAAAATACCTGGCAACCTTACAGTGAGTGGTGCAAATAACTCCGCATATATTTCTGTTGCTCATAAACTGGGGAAAGTTGGATCTTTCTACCTGAAATCTTTCATGTATGAGATGTGCCTAATCCTGAGGTTTTGGAAATTATGGGAAACCTGTCCACAGCACTGTAAAATACACAGTTTATCTCATGATTTTTAACTTGCCTATTTGGGCCAACATCTTAATGTGTTCTCATAAATGCAACTGAAAGAGCTATTCCTTGTAAATACTTTTCCAATCTGGTTAGTGTACAAACACTCTCCACAACATGACCTTTAGAAAACGCTCTGAAGAAAAAGTTGCAAGATTTAAGATTAGAAAATGGTTCAAAATTTTACTGACCTGAGTCCTTTCAGATGACTGTGAAGGATCTTTCTGTACAAGCTCCATGTTTTTGGATGCACCACTGTCAGTGACCAAACTCCCATGCTTGTTCTCAGATGGCGGTGAAACAATTTTTTCTTTGTCACTGTCACCTTTAGACTTCAGTGATTCTGCAGCTACAGGAGATTTTGTTGCCAAAGCTGTGGAGCGAGATCGAACAGGCCTTCCACGCTGAACTGTTTCCCAGCCCTCTGCATCCTTTCGATCTACAGAGAAAATATAACAACCCATTCTAAGAAATGGAGACTTACTAACAAAAGCTACATAAATACCTATTTTATTACAATATTGCATGAGTTATGTGACAAAAATGCTCTCTTTACAAATCAACACCGAATAAATCAATGAAATATTCTTATGCAAAGCTCTCTACTTCAAAGTGTGTTATCAGTTTTACAAACACTGAACAACTCTACTCATGGGACCAGTTGTGTTATTTCAAGAAGCAATGCCACCCACACACAAAGGCATGTGAAAAATGGCAACAGGTTCTTAAGCTTTTCATGCCTCTGTGGCTGCTTCACAAGATGCACAACAAAGCAACCACACTCTTATTCTTCTCTGTAGCAACAGCAACATTAGAGGTCTCTTGTGAATGTGCAAATCTGCATGTACAGTTGTAATTGCACACCTTAGTGTGGGAGGTATGTCCAGAATGTGGCTCACTACACTTCCAGCAATATTTTCTTTACTTTTTCCATTTGCTTCATTCTACTAATAAAAATACACTAATTGGTGTCAGCTTTTCGGAATTTCTTTTACTGGATTCCAGGAAATAGTAAAATATTGCTACAGTGGGACTGCAAATGGAAGGAGAAAACAGAAGAGCAGCTTTCTTCAATTTTCTTTGATGATTAAAAAGCTGTTAAATACAATTTGTGATCAACATTTCTGATACCTAATCTTGGTACGTACATGGAAAGTCTTCAAAATTATATCTGTCTGTCTGAAGTGGCAGGTCTTAAGTGTGATCAGATTTCTAGAATAAGATGAACTCCTTTCCATACAGAACATTTTTCTGGCCAGCAGTTAACACCAGCACATAATTGCCCATTCATCTTGAAATGACAGCAAGTGATTCTTTTGAGACCTGATGGCACAGCTCACAAGCATGAAAGGTAAAACTCACCTGTGCCTATTTGCTGAACAAAAGTTCTTGCAAAACACTCAAGAACTAAGTATGCATTATATTTTCCAATATACTTTTGGCATAAGCTATTTTTAGGATCATTCACATAAAAGGAAGAGATGGGTGTGGAAGATTATTTTTACCTGGAGGAGCAGAGAATCAAAACCCCAACATTAAATTGCCTGCTTTACAGAGGGAATAATGCTAGAACAGTATAGAACTTGTATAACAAAATTAATTCCCTGGATATTTCTACTAACAAAGATGGTCCTGTAGCTCAGGCATAAAGAGCAGAGCTTAAACACTAAAGTTTAACATAAATATGAATAGGAATAAACGTAAATCTACTTCGCTGTCAAAAATGTAATTTGAAACACCCGAAGGTGATGAGAAAATGGAATGATTTGTATATTATGACAAATTGCACGTGTATGAAGTGGTTTAAAAAAAATATAAGATAAAAGTGTTATGTTTTCTAGAAAAAACACCTGCTTTTAGCAGGAAAACATGGTGGTTAGGTTTCAAGAAGTGAACTACCTTTATGAATTGCCAATAACATCAATAAGCAGGTCAACATACTCAGGGAGATGAAAAGGTATTTTTTTCTTCCTTTCAGAACATGTATGTTTAGTTTAAAGCAACTTATAGAACTTCAAAAGGACTGTCTTCACGTTAATTTCTATGGTCAAAAACCCTTGAGTCTGTTTAAATTTCCCCCAGAACCTCTGTTTCTGGCATCTCTCAAACAAGTACAGAAATCCTGGCATCATCGCCTTCACTAGAGGTGCTACACAACAAGGGACTGCAGTGGCACCATCTTAGGACTGCCAATAAAAATGAAGATCATTGTAAGTAAAAGATAAAACCATTGTACCTACTGAACTAAACTTCCTTCAGGTGGACTCAAACTGATGTTCAATACTAGCAGCAACCAGTAAACTGATAATAAGCCTAAACCAGAACTAACAGCTCTTCCAATACACTGGCATCCAGTATTTAACAAAAATTAAGTGCTCATTTATCTACTGGGTTCTTTTAACAGCTTAGGATAAAAGAGAGGAGCCTGGACCCATGGCTGGTCCATGAGTTCCTAGTGCTGTTAACAGCACTGTACTGAAACCCATCTTAGCTGATTGGCTCATGCAATAGCTGCTCCTACATAGCCATTTAACTGCTCACAAACCCTAACAATACTGATAATGTCAAATGCAAAAAAAAAATTAATTTGCTATTTTACTCTTGAAACCATTTTATTCCAGCAAGTCTGCTGTATATTCTAAAGTAAGCAAAATGCCAGAGCTTTGTGTGAATGACAGCAGCCGATCTCTCCACATCACTGACGGCAACCAGAGCCAGCATCCCTCTGCAAAAAGCCTGTCTATGTTTATTCCATCTATGTGCACTTGCACGAGCTTCAGAATGCACCACTGATTAGAGATGGGAATGGCAGTCAAAAAGATATGGATGATATCTTTTGTGTTACCACAGACTTTCCATTTGATTCCTGCAAACGACTTCGGCTTTATCTTTGTTTCTTCGTCTTTATATGGAAAAAACACTATTACCTACAGGAACAAGTGATGGAAACATGTTATTAACCTCTCAGAGACAATCTTATCTCCAATAATACTCCAGGGAACAGGGTTTTAATTTCACAGGAACCACAAACAGATTTCCTGCAGACAGCTCCAGGCACACTGCCTGTGTAGGATGTGGCCCTGTGTTATGTGGGACACAAGGAGGGCTGCTGAGGCCCCTTGTACAGCACAGCTGCTCCCAACCCATTGCCTTTTGTGACTGGCAGCAGCACAAAGATTTTGCTCTATACAGCTTATGATAAAAGTTGGCCAAGAAAGTTCCCTGGCAAGTGATATTACAGACATTGAGGAGACTGTTCAGGAGACTGCTGAGATCAACCCCAAAACCTCCACTGCTTTCCTGAAGACTTTTGGATTGCGATTCTTTTTGCTTGACATTTGTGAAGCAGGATTGTTGCAAGATTTCACTTCTATTTGTTCTGAAAATTGAAGTCAGTTCTTACATAACGCACCTTATCTACATTAAAAAAGATAGCAGCATCCACAACTTCAAGACTGTTTTACTAACATCTAGATAATAAGATAAATGTATCTTACATATACATATCTCTTAATAATTTCTGTACTACTATCTTCTAATACCTTTTGCTAATATCTTTACTAGTATCCACTGAAGTTAATTCTACCAAAATAAAGTCTTGCCTGATTTGCTTTGTTGATTCCTTGTTTCATTGCTTATTTCTTAAAACTCTACATAAAAAAAATAATCAGAAAAAAAGTGTCCAGAGCACAGCAATGATGTAATCACACTTACTACAATACAAATTAATCTGTTAGTAAAACCCGTACATGTTCAATTTTTATTTGTTTTTGTTCACTGTCAGATTCATAATTATTCGTCAAGACTCATCTAATTAATTTTAACAGCACAAAGTACTTGTGTTTGAAAGAATATAGTTTGTTGAGTTCTTTAAACACAAAACACTTTTTAATGCAAGAACGCATTCAGACTGCTGAAATACCTGGCATCAGTTTGACAGTCTTATGCCACCTGACAACTGGCTGTGCACAAAAAGTTACTTTTTCATTTGAATTCACTTATCAGTTCACAGTCAGTCACTTCCAGGCGTGATTTTAACAAAGAGTTTGCACAGCTAAGGCATACAATGACATTAGCTCACATAGTTCCTTATCCGAAGCAAAGCTAATACTCAATAGGGCATCACTGTTCCCCTCTTCCTTCACTTTTTCCCTAAGCCTGGAATTCTTTTCACACAGCCCAGCAGCCATCTCCATACACTATCACGTGCTGGGTTTGATTACTCCCAGAGTTTTGTTGATGAATAATTCATTCGAGTACCTGGATCATTCTCCAGTGTCATTTGAACCCAGGTCCCTGCTCGCTCTTGCGTTACCAGGCAGTGACGAGCCATCTGTTATCCTGAGGCCCACGGCCACCAGGCCCCTGTTCTTTGGAAGCTGCTCCATCTGGAAGGATTGGCCAAGCAGCCATAGTGGCAACAACAACAAAATACAGCCAGGCAAGCACATGCAAAACTCCCAGGAGTTCCACCTCAGTCCCTTCTGAAAGATCTACTCAGAGGTAATGCACTACCAAAGCCTATTTGACCTTCCAACTCCTTACTAAACTTCCATCCCAATTTTTTTAAACTCTACAGAAGTGTTACTGTGTCTGAGAGGGATGTGGAAAACCACGATCATCTGAGAATCTGGAAGCAAATCTAGAAACGCGAATTCAGTCAAAACACAGTTACAGGGCAGAAGACATGGAAACCAGAACAATAAAAGAAAATTTTAAAAAAACAGGTAAGATGGAGTGGTGCAAGTGGTAAATTTAAAAACTGTTACAAGACATGGTGAGTCAACAGGTAAGGCCTTAGTTAGAGATGTTAATTGTCAGACTACTTTTACTGGTCACATAAAAATACGAAGAGGAAGAAGAGATTGAAATGAAAAGAGAATGAATATAAAATATTCAACAGAATTTGTGCCTAAGAATTTGACAACCCAATCAGGAACAAACTGTCCTCTGCTGTCTGCGATGCCATCCCCACAACTTGTTCTACGCGCGCTCCCTCAAGATCAGGTGGCAGCACGCCCGAGCCCAAACCAGGACCGTGACAATACAGGTCTGTGCCCTGCGAAGGCTGAAGTCTGAGCTACATTACAGAAGACTTCTATTCCAACAGCTACGGACACTAGCAACTAAAACAGGAGAGGCACTAATTAATAAAACTAGATTTCAAAACTGGTCAGACAATAAGACCAGATTGTGTTTCATATCATACAAAACACTCAATCATGAAAGACAAAATTATTTTTTAAATCCATTAAAATATTGAGGGTAACCACATGTTTAATGAGGGAAAAGAGATAAGAAGACTGAACCTCTTTTAAACATGCACCCAGAAAAAAAAAATGAAAGGAATATCAGGAAAAATAATATGTTTACTCCTACCTAAGGACAGATGTAATTAATTTTGGAAATTCCATCAACCATGAAACAAATACAGCATCAAACCACTCATCCATTTCACAAAACTGTTGTGAGACCTAATGTTGGAAATCACTGGAGAAAAAGTGTTTTAGGGAAATCTTGCCACTGGTAGCCCCAGCTGAGCTTTAATGCGGGCAAGAGAGCACTGCAATGTGGCAGGGGGGATCCTCCTCTCCCAGGGCCTGGCTGTACCAGACAAGCTGAGAGTGCATTTGCTGGTGAAAGGCAGAGTGGATGACACACAAACCTCAGAGCTGTGTCAATAATGCATGTGAAGTGCCTTTGTGGTTCCCCTTGGGTAAGCTTCACAGCTTCTTCTGCTCCAATCAGTGAGATTAATTCGGTTTTACCAAAGCGATTCCAGCCTCCATATGAAGCACAAAATGCTTCTAAAGAGTACTGGATTTTAAGAACACTACAATTCAGCCATGAGAATATCATTTAAATTCTCCGATGTTGAATGTCAGAGATAAGAGATTCTCAAGCATAAACAAAGCCTCTGGAAGGAATGACAGTTATTTCTTAAAATGAAATGTTTCAAGTCTGAATTGTAGAGTACACTTGATTTTAAAAATCACTGAAGACTTACAGGCCAGTACTACAAGATCTAAGTGGTTTTGCTTTTCTTGGAGCGCATCAGCTGCAGGTTATACACATCAGCTGCTGCTAATACACAGCAAAATCCTGACTCCACAGCCCTTTAAATACCTAAAACTAACATAAGGATAAAGTCTTTTCTTTTCCTCTTAGCCTCTTAAAAATATGTTATCCGTATGGAAGTGCAGATCATTTTATGCCCTGAGTAGCTAATAAAATTCTCCACACACACAGGAATCCCTATAAAGGTATTTTAACAACAGCTTGGAGTCTGCCACTTTAACATGAGCAATATCAACAGAAAAAGGTTTCATTAGGAATAGACTCAACTACTGGCAAAAAATAAAAGTGGGATTACACTTTCATTTTCAATGTTGAAAACTCAGCCAAACTGCTACTGTTCCCAAAGCAGCTCACTGCAACTATATACAGCAGGATACTCCCTCGTGCAAACAGCATCAATCAATTCCCAGTCAAACAACCATTTGTAGGGTATGATTTTGTTCTTTTCCAACCATAAGAATCTGCATGCTACTGATCTCACTTGTTAAATTGCCAGACACTTGGACAAGGTATTTTAGTTCCAGGATATACTACAAGTCTCCAAACCACTACCCATGACCTCTACCACTACTGGGTTGGATGTACAGCCATATTCAAACAATACATTCTCTCATAGGAATATTTCTTTTAAAATGCTGAATTATGAGCATTTCTTTTTAAGTTGTTTTTGTACAACATCCATTTCTACACCCCATCTGCTTATTTTGCAGAAAGCCAGCTGGGACCATGCGTGACAAAAATAAGTGGAAAACACGCACTTCTGAAGACAATCTCAGGGTTCCAGGGCGTGTGAAACTAACCTTACGAACCATTCCAAATTGCACTCAGTCAGATTATCAGTTTGTGACCAAATAGCTTTCACTTCTTGGGGTGTTACGTACTGCTATTTTAACAGATCAAATCCTAGTTAGTGGAAACACGGGGAACACCACCTACATGAGAACACAACTTTGCCTCGAACTGAACTATTAAATGGTAACTAAGGTTGCACTAATCTTTTATCTCAATACTTAAACATTTTACTTTGCAAAATTACACTTAATTTTGATTTAAAAATAGGCCATCACACTCTGAACTAATTTTATACCACACAGTTTGTGAAAATAACCAAAGCCACTTGAAGATACTTGCCATTTTTCCGCGGTGACTTCTGTGCTGGAGGTGGTAGACACGCTGGTGCCGTTGGTAGCTCAGGATTGGCAGGTTTAGCTCCATGGTTGGCTTTCACCTTATCTGCCCAACTGACACCAGACGGAGCCAGGCGTGTTGCAGAAATGGTCACCGCAGGGTTCCTAAATGAAAGTCATAGCTCTGTTTAGTGTCTACCCAAACAACAGAATGGGTCATTACTAAGCTTTATCAGGACATTCCCATCAACCTCAGTGTTCATTGACTCAGAGTGAGAGCCGGTTCCAAAACTTTAGAGATGTCCTGTGGCTGAAGAAACATGCAGCACTATAGTGATGGACAAAGAATTCCCACAAGAAACATTCTCGAATACCAAATTTTCAAATCTCAGAAATACACACAAGGTGAGTATTTACAGCCAAATGTAACAGCTCTTCTCTTGCATCTCCCTGGATCCTGTCCAGCAAAATCAATGAACTGGGCTGCAACCAGCACTAACACAGGGAGTCTAACTAAGTGCATGGGCAAAGTCCAAAGTCTAAGTTTAACTGTAAATGTAGATCACACATAGGCATAAGGTTCTCTATTCCAAGGCTAAGGAAATAAAAGAATAGATCTATTTTCTTTTATCCATTTACCAAAATAAACTGCAAATCTGGAAGGGCACTCTATTAACTTTTAGAAAGATCCAAGTGACTGCCTAAACTTTAAATTTCTGGATCGATTGTCATGTTTTTAAAATAATTTTGTTTTGCCTTTTGTAAAAAGTTGGCAATTCCTGCATGAGGTTTAAAGCAAAAAAAAAATATAGTTCTATGTGAATACAAGCAAATTTTTTTAAATTGGAAAACGGCAACATTCATCCCAGAGGCACATGTTCAAAAAGGGCCCAGCTCTCTTCTGTAACAAGAGTCAGTTTATCCACAATCATACAAATGATTTATCTTCCAAGCTATACAACAATTAAAACAGCCAAACAAATCCTGCTGCCTTGTTAGCTATAAAGAAATCAAGGATAAAAAGAACTGAGATCTTGCAAGTTTCAAACAAATGTGTAGAAAGCTTCCATACAGCTGGACTGCTCACCTATTCTAAGCAGAGCAAGATGTCAATTTGTTGTTATTTCCTATTTTTATTAAGTCAGACATCAAAAAAAACCCTATCAGGAATATATCTTAAATGGTAAAACCCTGGTTTGTTTTTGATAATCCCCACTGTTCATTTGGGGATGCAATACCATTTCATGCAAGAAAATCAAGAAAACAGGTCAAGCTCTGTACCCTGTCTCCAATAGTTCCAAACAGTCAAGCAAAGAGACTATCAATCAGAAAGAACCGTGCAGTACAGGATGACCTCTCCTCTGGCATACACTGGAGGCTACAGCAATTTACACTGAAAAGCTGGTTTAATTTATTAAATACATCTTTTTTTTTAATAAATAAAGATGGATTTTGATCTTCATTATATTAACATCTCAAGTATTTTATGCTTTTGGCACCCAAAACATCGCATAGTAAGAAATTCCACATATTAAATCTTGAAAAATACTTCTGTAATTTTAAGCTTGGTGTCCAACCTTTTCAACTAGTACCCCAATTCCTTTTCATGGAAAACAACGAACAGAATTTTCCTACTCATTTCTCTGCATGTGATTTTATTTATCATTTATCTCTTGTTACCCCCTGCTCTCAACTGGTGTTTGTGCACGTTTTTGTTAACTGCTTTCCAACAGCCATTTTCATTTTAACAAGTAAATGATGCTTTATCGTAGTATATAATACAGTATATTCAAACTTCCCATCCAGTCTTTTTGACCCACTTTTACTTTAGCACACTGAGTTCACCATCCGTATTGCACATATTGGCACTTTTAAAATGCCAATTACAGACCTTTTGACATTTGTTTTGTAGTGGGTAGACAGTATTAAGCAGATAACGTGAAACATACTAATTGTATTATATCTTCAGGTCTTTGGAACAACCTGTAATTAAATATATAACGAAGTAAGTAAGAAATTAAGTTCCGGATTGGATTTTCTTTTACTGGCCTTGTGCTTTTCAGGAATGCAAATAATTGTATATATGACTCAATTAACAGCAAAACAATATAGTGATTACTATAGAAAAACAGCATCTTCATGAACTCTGCTTCGAATGAATTCTTATTTTAGCTTTAATAAACTTATGATCTGGTTTCGTACCCAAAATTTAAATTTCTTCGAGCATTCGATGTCACGCTAATTCTGTCTGTTGATGGACTTGGAATCACATGGCGTCCTGGAGACATTTTCTTTACCTCCCAGGCTAATGAAGTAGGTCTGCAAATTGAGGAAAGTAAAGTTTAAAAATAAAACTCACAATAATGATTCCTCTGTCACCTTAAAGGAGTAACTGCACTGACAAATGCTACAAAATACTAATGACTACTGCTGAATTAAATCATACATCTTAGCAATTGTTCCTACACCAACTCCAAACCATATTATCCAGACCCATATCAAAAGTAATGCACTCTATAAGGACTACAATGCACTCTATAAGAACTACGATGCTTATTTTAAACATCAGTGTGGGACCAAACATCAAACCAACCAATCAAGAGGGAAGGATCAGGGGTGGGACTAGAAATACCTTCTATTGACCATAACAACATAAATAAAAAACCACAACCATTTATGATACACTATGTTTTCCTATTCTGTGTGACAGAGCATTCAGTACAGTTTAAGTGTTGATTTGGTTAATATAAGTATCAAATATCTGCAGAACAAAAAAAAACTTTAGAACCAAATATATCCCCATCCCCTCCTCCTATTATACTACTGACACACCAAGTTGTGTCAGCAACACCATTTACTGATCAATGTGTCCTTGTAAAGATAACGGAACAGGTTTAATTAAGTTAACTGTCACTGATATAAAATGTTCTCATTCAAACAGACGCAGTTTGAGGCAGAAGCCAGGGTAGCAGTTTCATTATGCATCTCACTGAAGCTGATCCTATTTTCTTTTCTTTTCTTTATTTTTAACTCTGAAGTTATCTCTGGTTACATTAAAATGACAACTGGCACTTAAACCCAAAATCAAAATTGTAGAAGCCAGCGCTGGTGAACACAGACTCATAAAAGCACTTCCAGAAATTATTTTTAACTGGTTCTAGTACTACTAGCAGGATTAACTACCTGTAACCAACTAATAAAACCACTCTGTCATGTTTGGTCTACTCCCCTACGCAAAGAAGTTTATGATGGGACAGTATTTGGACGTAGATAAAAAAAATGTAAATCTAATTACCTGCTTTGAGCATCAGCTTTTTCTAGCTTCTCCTGTAGCTGGATCCAGTCAATCAATGCTTTGAAGTCCCTTACATAGTTATCAAGCATCATCAGGACTTCCTGAAAAGCAACCACTACGTCAACCTTTGTATTTAAAATACAATTGTCCCCCTGCCCCAATAACGGAACCAAAAAGAAAGTCAGGCTGTTACTAGTCTGTAGTTCTCTCAAAAAAAATATAAACCAAAGAAAAACCCGGAAAACCAAAGAGCCCAGACAGTTAAGACTTTTACGTGAACAAACTTTAAAACATTTATCCTACCAAAAAATGTGCACATTTTCTAAGATGTCTCCGAGCACCAACGCCTAAAGACAAAACAGCAGAATTTGGCAAGAGAACAATTCCTGACACAGGGAAGTACTACTGCTTCAGGGCTTTTTTTTCAGAGTTGTTATCGTTTAAAATATGCTGGACATACTTCATCAAATAAACACAACTGTCTGTAAAACACGACAGACCTGGGAGACTAAAAATGTCACAGTTAATCTGTTTGCAAAGTAAAAATACACAAAGTTACACAAAGAAAACTGCATCAGACAGAGGGAATTCCCTCTGGAGAATCCTGGGATCCCTGCTTTAGAAAAAAAGTCCTTCTTGGGCCTCTGAAGTTCAGCAAAGAGTATCCTGTTCCAATGGGCCTTCTCATGCACTGAACTATGAAATGTTGGGTGCTTGTGCCTGCCCAGAGTAATGACAGGCACTCCATTGCCACAGGAGATTATCGGCACCGCTGCACTAATAAAGCAGCTTTTAATCAAAAAGAATCTCATGGTTGTATTTTGAGAGGCAAAAAAGAGAGAGACTGCAGTATAACAATTGCTTTATAAAATCTTCATGTTTGACATAACTTTGCTGAGAAATGAAGAAGATAAGCTGCAAGATGCAAGGTTTACATTCTCTTCTCTGATTAGCACTCTTCAACAAACAAACAAAAGTCACTAATTGCACATTCTTGTCTATGGAGTATTTACATGTCCAGACCTTACAAGTCCAACACCCAGATTACACTTTTTGATGCTGAAGAATTTATGCATTTGAATCTGAATTAATCATTGAGGGCTGTATACATGAACATATTTTATGGTCTGAAAGATTTACACAGTATCATAAAATAACGCAACTGGGAGGCATCTTAAGAACAATCTAGTCCATCTCATAACTTCTGGGTAGGCTTATACACACACTGTCAGGAACGACGTGGGGGATGCTGGAGTTTTATTCACAATTTGCAAAGTCCTGATGAAGAAGTTAGATTCTTGTAAATTATGTGTTGGTCTCTGACAAATAAAATTAACTGATATGAAAAGACATACAACTTGACTTTGCACTGCGTCAGGAAGCAATTCACAGATAAAATGCCAGTGGCTGAACAGTAGGGAAATAAAAGACTTGTTCCTGATAAAACCATCCTTAACTTTCAGAAATTATTGACTGTACCTACTGATTTCCAGGTTGGTCAAATGTACAACCACGGTAACTACGGTAAGGTCAGCTCACATGCAGAAACAATAACAAAGGTAAGCCAGGATCCTGCAGTCTGCACTCAGACAATGCTGTCACTTTTCACCACGAAGCAGAGCAAGGCAGACTGTATGATTAAACTCTTTGCTTGGTCCCCTGAGCAAACCAGTTATATACCACCATTGGTAGAGAAGAGAGCAATTCTTTACCATGCAGGAAGCTATGAAACCACTTATATTCCACATATAAACTCAAAAATCATTTACTGAATGTGACAAAGCCCACACCAACCTCCAGAGCCAAGAGGCATAAGCATCTTCTCAGCAGAGCTGGTTATGGCCCAGGGAAGCACAATAATGTGTTTTTAAAGGAGACAGTTTGAGATCACGTCACCCTGGAACCAGCAACTTTCTTAACTACTTCTTCAAAGACAAGAAAAATGCATCCTTGTACTCTATTATGACAACATTCTAAAAATAAAAATCCATAAATGAAGACTGATTTCTATGAAAACTTAAATCACCTTCACGTGCAGAGTTTAAAATCTAGCCACAATGTCACGGTGTAAGGAAAAGCACGAATGACAAAGTGTTGCTACTTTGCAATTTCTTTACTATGTCGAAGTAATTCCTGCTGGTATCAAAGAAAAATTTTCTGCTCAAAGTAAACCGTTAGTACTAAGAAATATTTTGGGAACAATTACATATGAAAATGCATTGGTTCTTGAGTGTATAACTACAAATTTTAGCAACAAAACCTTTTAACACTGAACACAGTAAAAACACTCTACTAGAGTACAGATAACCAGTGCAAATTTTTGTAACATAATGAACTTTTCATCTTTACTTTTAATTATCCTTTTACTAGATAAAGGACCTCTAGTGTATGAAAAATGCTTTTTCATATAAAATTATATGGATGACTATTGATTTTGTTTAAAACAAATCCAAGTTCGAAATTCAGTTCTCACAGAAGCATCCTTTCAGCTGTACGCATGACAGATACAGAGTACACACTGGTTGCTGTAAGGGAACAGTCACAAGAAAGCCAAATGCCAGGGAAATCAAACAGATTACTGCTGCTGATGTGAAAGTTGCTCTTTGTTTTGAAATACTCCACAAAAAAACCTAACAAAAATCTTTCTTACAATGCAGTTGGTTTACAGCACCAAAATAATCCTCAAGTAAAGTCTGCTACAAGAAATGAACAAGTCGAGTCTTTTAGCCACTTCTTTTTGCAGTTTCCCTAATACAATTTCAGCGTTCTAATTCGATTCATGTCCATTTAGGTTAGCCTACGCTAAGCTGTGCTGACTGTAACTAACAATAAAAGCATAGAAAGCAAAATTTAATTCTGAATCATTTACTTTTCAAGTCTGCCACTGAGATACTCCCTACAAAAAAAACAGAATAAATCTGAACATGAGTCATATTTCTGAAGTGAGTTGGCACAGGAAAAAAACACAATAAATGGCTTAACCTATTTTAAGGAATGTTTAACTCCACATTATCAGAGATGATCAGAGCAGAACCATGCAGCTGTAACCCGAGTCATGTTGTACGAACAAGGGAACACAAACAAGACAAGCAGCTGGAGCGGCCCCATAGCCACTGATGCACATCTTTCTCCCTAAAGCTATGAGGGCCATTTTGTAAAGCAGGATGAAGCAGAACAAAAGTGGCTCTGAAAGCGCCGTTACAGGCACCCAGATAACTACATATAGATGTACAGCTAAAATTACCAATTAGTTTACCAATTGGCTGCAATGGATTCGATTGGTTTGTAATTAATTCTAGACACTGGCGCACAGAGCAGGCTGGTTGGCGCCATCCCTTTGTCCTGCTGACACACAATACGGGCGTGCAGGGCTCTGGGGTCCTGGCCATCAATACCGCTCTCCGGCTCACCTACAGAACGAGGGTAGCAGATATACCCTGTGGTGCTGAAGCAGGGGAAACTTGTACCACTTGAGAAGGTGCTGACAAAAAGGAACCTTTATGGAGGAGACTACGGTTGCATGAGAGTCAAAACAATTTTAAATCCCATTATTTTTCAAGGTCGTATCCATCCCATACAATTGTTAAAGAGCCAGTTCAAACTAAAAAAGAAAGCAATACTGTTATAAAACAACACCTAAAGGAAAATCAGCGACATAAAACTAAAACCACTCACAATACGGCTCCTGTTTCTTTCTCCCCTCTGTTCAACTCCCTGATCAATAGTCTTGCATATGAAAAAGCTCGCTTTGTGCTTTTCCTTCTTTCCTTCAGCTCACAGACATTACTTTGGTTTCTGTATTTATCTTAAAGCTGTTCTTCTAGCTTCTTCAATTGGGCTATCATATTCATTACTCTGCAATCAACAAGGAACTCTACGGAGTAGCTATATCAGAATAATCCCATATTCCCGTATCAGGACAATCTTGACTTGGTCCCTGGATAGGTCTATTATAGTCCTTAAAAGGAAAAGTTCAATTTGTTTGGAAATCCTATGATGTCTTTGACACATCATCTTCTCCATTTATTCTCCATTCTCAAACAGGAGGAGGAAAACAGAGAAGCATGGAAAGACTGTAGGATTTTAAGGTTACATCAATTCAAAGTAACAAAACGTGTGTCAGAGAAAATAACTCTGTCACCACATCTGTACTTTAGCTTAACCTATTCCCAAGGGTAGAAATATGTGTTTTACTGTAAAAACTATGAACACTTTATATTGTTTCATTATCTACAGCGAATATTTCAGATTACATATTTATCGAAATAAACTCCATTTTCTTGTACTGGAGAACATTTCTAGCAAGCAATCTAAGTTACTTCCTTCCCTCCTTCCTCCCCCCCCTTCCTACTTATGTTTTTAAGGTTAACTGGTTGTTTCAATAATTTGACACAAAAATTTCTTCAAAAAATTCCTTGTAGCCTTTTCCATACAGGTGAATTACAAACACTCAGAGCCAGCCTGGGGATTAGGTCAAATAAAGGTGATTGCCAAAGTGGTTCTCACAGCTTCAGGAAAGGAAGCAGCTCCTTGTGGGCAAAGAACTCCCATTATATCACCTGCATCACATGGGGGGATAGTATCAAAAGAAAAACAACAAACTTCTAAAACAGATGCAGAGAGGACGAAAAAAAGAGAACAATTCTCAGGAACTGAAGTTCCCCCAGTCGGTGAGCTTTTTCAAATGCTCTCCCACTTGACTTGCAGAGGCCACTGAGCAGCAAACTCAAGATTGTAAACGCTGTAGGAACCCAAGGCCTCTTAGATCAAGTGTTAAATGCACCATACCTGCTCTCAGTTTGTTCCTCACTGATTCCCCTACGACAGCCACAATCCACTCCCTGCCAAGGATGTGCTCCAGAGAAGCGTTACTGATACCAAAACAAATTTTCTCTGTAAGAATGAACGTAGCAATCTGGGGGCACGTGCAGGGATTTAACACACAATCTATTTACACATATATATACACACATATATATAGGATGGGAAAGATGGAGAGGCAGGAATAGGACTATCCAGACCGCCAAGTAGAAGAGACGCCGGCTTTTATATATCTTATAAATCTTGGATTTTTAGAACAGATTACCGTTCTGAAAGATCTCACCTCTTGCTGTCTGTTGCATAAACCCAAATTCCATTGGCCAAAGCTTTCTACAGAATCTACCTTCCTCCATCCACACATAATTCTGGGCTTAAATCCTTTTAGCAAACAGAAAGAAACTTAAAGGCATTACTAATTCTTTTCTGCCTAACCTCACCACCCAAAACTAGACAATACTTGGTAATAAAACATTCATATAAACGTTAAACAATTTGTATTCTGAAATGTTGAAGGTTCTAGCCAAATCTATTAGACTATATCTAATCTCTGCGTAGCACTACTGCATAAACTAATTTATGTTCAGAAGGATGATGCTTAAACTTGAGAATCCTTTATTTATTTCAGCAACAATTCAATCATGTCCACTATATCTTTATACACAAAGTATCACAGCCATAGCTATACAGCTATATAGCTATATATATACATGAGAGTTCTCAATTCCAAATCAACAGCAAAATACCAATTCCAGCTGTGCCCAATGCTGAGAGAAAATGCACACAACCACTGATCCTCTTACACACATTTCCACTGTTTGTACCCTTACCACAACCTCCCGTCTGCAGTTTCAACCACAACCAGCCACTAGAGCCCTTTCCTATTTGGGAGCATCAAACATCAGCTTCAGTGACAAAGGAATCAATAAACTATACCAACTTGTAAGACTACAAGAGAGCAAAATGTACAAAATAAAAAAGAAACACCTTTATACCAGCTTAATCTGAAGGTTTTAAATGCTAGAAGTTGCTACATTTCATTTTTACACAGATTGTCTTTTAATGCGATCTTTTACAACTAAGATGTTTAAGTAGAACTGCATATACCCATTTGAGCAAGACATGAGATGTCACTTAAAAAGTTGAAGTATGGATTAAGAAAGTGTTTGTTAACATAGATTTATCTTAACAAAAACGAATTTTCAACATTCGGCCTTAAGAAAAACAAAGAAAGAAAAGTTAACAGTAACCATTTTGGATCCTTATTTGATAGTTTCCCACCTACATCCAGCAGTAAAAATAAAAACGGTACTTCATGAAAAGAGCTAACAAGATATTCTGTCAAATGAGTTTGTAAAGTAAATAGAAAAACAAAGCAATGCGAAATTCTCATTTATCAAAATCATCTCAGTTATTTGGGTATGGCAGAAATACATTAATCCACTTTCAACTTCAACTGTTGGTATCTCTTGTAACATTTGAACCAGTAGATATGTAGTATAAACACTTTGCAAGAAAACAGCATAAAAATGAAGCTAATTTATTGTCATTTTAGAAGGAGCTTTAGTAAAATTTTATTATAAATGTAATTTTCATCTTAAAATTAAAATATTCAAAGACCAGTACTACCATACATAAAAATGGAAAGAGCATAAGAAGTAACTGAAATTAATTCTTATTAAAAAAAAAAACCCTAAACCCCAACAAACCCCAAACCAAGCACACACATAGTAGCCCCTCTTCCATCAGCTATTGCATTCCTGTTCTCCGGTTCTCTCTCTGAATTCTCTGGTGTCCAATAAAGATCAAGTGGCAGTGTTTTTCTGCAATGCGAACCTTAACAGGATGTCTTCCTCCAGGCACATCACCTACCTCTAACAGAACGTATAATGACTAAATTAACATAAATTGGTTGACTGGTATTAAAAGTTATGGGAGGGATGACAGAAGATCATGGATATACCAGGACAGACAAGACACATGGTATGACTGCGTTAAACCTGGCTTCCTAAGTCCAAAAGCCTGCAAAAGGATCACACACATCATACACATTATTCTCCTGCCCGCGAAGCTTAACACGTTCTGCCATGCCACGTTTGCATTGCTGGTATTCTGATGATGATGGCAGAGTTTCAGGAGAAACCTCATTAGACCACTCAGAATTCATGACTAGAGGCAGAACATCACTTTGCATCCTCCCTGTCTTGCACGTTAGAGCAGTTGGAGCCAGCCCTGGAATAACACGCTGCTCCTTGCTACAGCCAGCTTTCCCGCAGTAGTGGACACACAAGTGGGCATAAAACTAGGATCCAGATTCTGCTCATCGCTTTAACGTTTCCAAGAAGAAAGAAAAGGCATGACTGGAGATCCTGCAAGATCTGAGCAGGCATGATCAGCACACTCAACACAAAGTATGAAACCTGGTCCTTGGGAGTAACATGACAGCAACGTCTACAGGACTCCCAAAGCCACAGCAATACAAAAAGTGCTCTGGATAAGCAAATCATTATTTTTACCTGAGATGAGTCACACACGGACTGACTGTAACGATCAGACTAAAGACTGAGTTAAGCTGTCTTAAAGGCAGGACACTGGCCTTCCACTAAGCTACGTGAATTCCTGAAACAATGTCACATAGGCACTTTTTAATAAATACCGTTTGCCAACTGAACTCCAAGACTAGATCGCAATTTTAATTTATGAAGTCCTAAAAGGTGGAGGTACTATAGTAAATGCTTTCTGTATGCAAGCTGCACCTGGATGGGATACTGCAGTTGATGGAGGACAGCAAGCACTGGCTTTTAAAGGATCAGAGGTGAGGAGGACTCGCAGTTTCCACAAGGATCTGTTGTTCGTTACTGCTAATATTCCACCCAAAATTCAAACCAGGCTAACAAGGAGTCTGATTGCTCCCTAGTTGAAGCCTGTGTATGCAGGACCACAAATACTCTATGTAAATCTGCTAAGAGTTATGCAAAGTGCTCACTTCAAGAGACAGCAGTGAAGATGTTCTGCTGCAAGGTATTAGCTAGAACACACTGACAACCTCACCTCGGCAGACACTGGACTGTACCTGTCAACAACAACCACCCCAAATAAATAACATCAACAGAATTGATAGGAGGGAAACATCATCAGTAAAAATAACGTGCAAGACTCGACAGTTATAGATTTCACAGCTTAACAGAAAGTTTAGTAATTGATCAAGAGTGATAATCATCATTGAACAGCAACCTTTAACAGACAATCTCAAAGACCATTGCACAAATACATATTCTAGCACCTCAGGCACGGCACTGTTTTGTGCTGAGAAAAAAGATCTTTTAAAAGGTAAAATGAACATGGATGTTACACAAGTTGTACAGCACAGGACGGCCCTGTTTACTTGTTTTTGGCTTTCTCCACCCCCGTTTTGCAAACAAGTAAGCCAATACACACAGATACATACATCACTGTGCAGGATCTGCTAACATGAGGGCTTTTCACTTAGCCTATGCTATATCTCCATCTGAGAGCAGATCGAATAGCATGATTGAAATGCTGAATGTTTTCTAACCCCAAAAATATGTGATAATGATACAAATATGCTTCTGTTCTTCCAGTCATAAAAGTTTAAAATGGTAATCTAATTACAACGCAAGGCTGACTGATTTTCTTAAACCAAAAAATTCTCCAGAGAAGTTTCCTGAGCAGGAAGACAGTTCAGTAACAAAACAGTAAACTCTGTTAGACCAACCAGTGTTGGAAGCCTCTAGCTACTGTTCAGTTTTCAAATCTGCTTTCAATGAAATGTATTTGTACACTAATCTCAAAGGCAGTTTGGCCGTGTCTGATTACAGTAGAGAACCAGATGCATGTGATAAGAAAAAAGTTTACCTAAATTGATATACGCATTTTTTTTTTACAGTGATTAGGTAATCATTCCCAGAATGTGCTGGTTTTTCGTTTCAGCTTTCATCCATGTTTAATGTGAAAACAGAAATCACATCTTTAACATTTCTTTTATAACGAATTCTGGCTTCTCTTAATGCCTGCAATAAATTTGATTTCTAAAGAATGAGTGATTTTTATTAAATGATAATGGTCTTTCTACTGATCTACTAGAAAATCATCATAAAACGCAGAGCAGACGTCAAAGCTATTAGAAACACAGGTTATTTGAAGTTATGAAGCACACCTTACAGCACCATCCCGCCCAGAAATTGTTAACGTGTGACCACCAATCACTTCCTTAACATCACTGAGAGAATTTGAAGAGTGGTAACTATCACTGCAAAAAAGGGAGCTATGTATAATTAAGCCACTTCAGGAGAAGCAAACAAATGTTAAAAAGGCTGAATCACAACAGTGCCATCTACAGTAAAGAACATCACAGGGAAAAATACATCAGCCAGTATTCAGTCAGAAATCAACCAAAATCAGAACTAAATAAGAAAACCCTGATTTCAGCAAAAAACTGAGACCTAATAAAATTAGGAACATCACTATAAGTTTTATACACTTCAAAAATTAGTCACTGCCTAGGAGGAAAGCATCTTAAATCTGAATAAATACGCCATCAGTTTTCATATTTCTTAAGTTCCCTAATTAGAAATCAAAAAGTAACATTCCTGAAGCTCCAATTCCCAATTTGACTTTTTTGTCAAGTATTAAAAAAGTAGGGTAAAAGCTACGTGACAACAGGCAAAGAACAACTTAGGACTTACCTTGCATTCCACTACACTCTGGTCTGATTCACACGTAACATAGATTTCATCAACTGCCCTCCTGAGATTGTCAAAAAGAAATGCCCAGTATCGAGCTCGCAGATCAACTTTTCGAGGTTGCCTGGTTTTGGTTGGGCTTTTGTCAAAGTTTTTATCTCCAGCTGCTGCAGCTGTTAATTTACAGTCTATGGTGGTGCTCTGAAAAACATAATAACAATGGGAACGGAAAACTACAAACAAACACGGTAAGGGCTTGGCTTTCTGTACGACACATTTTTTCAACATAATCACACATCTGTAAACAAGAAATCGTTCACTGAAGGCTACATCATCCCACCAACTCGAGTTTTTTAAAAATACTCTTTATCTAAATACTGGTAGCAGCTATGTAGAACTGGATTCTGTGCCTTTGACTTCCATAATCCAGCACTCACATTGCACAACAGTACAAGGTATTCTGCCTCTTAGCACACTAGAAAGTTACATTTTCTAATTACATATCCTGTATTACTTATTCTGACAAGTATGAAAATAATATTTTTTACTAATAATCATACCAGCAATATTCCATTACAGTTAAATTCTATTACCAAGACATTACAAATGACTTTACTGTTTTTAAACCCTCATTCTAATATACGTATGTCAATGTCACCGAGATGCTGATGTGGCGAGCTCCTTGATCAATATATTATGGTTACACTGCAGAGGAGATAGCAGCAAGCACTGAATTAGTTACAAAAAGAAGCTTCACACTTTAGAAGACCACTTGTACCAAGATTCCCATTCACCATAGTGTTAACATTGCAAGCTCAATTCAACCCAATGTAAGGGCTGTGCCAATGAATCAAGCTGCTCCTACTTCCACCAGTCTGGAAGTGTCCTTATGCTGTTATAGTTGTAAATTAACAGCTTTAACTCCAGCAGGTCTGTTGTTGGGATTTCAGTGTTGGCATGCGGGCTAACTGATGTAGTGCTGCTTTGCTGCACAGATGCAGAGGACTGTCAATGTGCTAAATGGATGGGAGTGAGGGAGAACATCCAACTGTCTTCTCAAACGCTGGCACAGACAGCAATCACCATGTACCTACTTGGAAGTGTGCTCATGTCACCTCAGTGCTACGTATCTGCTGACCTTGTATGCTCAGCTTAGTCACTCCTGTGGGAGTGACACCACCTTGATAGAGATGCACTGCACTTTGGAATAAAGGATGTTCCAAAGGACTCTGAGGCACACAGGAATTTCAGGAGGGTTCCATATGTCAGAATATTTAATATTTTTTTCTTCTATGAGATAGGAGTCACTTCTTAAAGAACAGCTTGGAGAAAAGATGCTACTTATCCGAGGGCTTGTATATAAACCTTTAGAGTAAAGCTTATACTGGGTAGTTTACAGCTCCTTTAAAAGACAGTTTATAATGAGACAACCTGGACTAGAGAACCATAAATAGCTATATAAAAGTAACAGTGTACCTTTTGCTGCCTCTATTTACAAAATGTGACCTTGGCAAAGTCATTAGATTCCTACTCATTCAGTTAATATTACTGAGGTAAAGGATCAGTTATTTTGAAATTGGAACCATGCAGGATTCCCACTATTTGAAAGACACATTTTCAAATGTATCTTGAAGACATGGAATATGTTTTGATATTTAGCAATAAATCCATCTACTGTACTTGGCATTAATTTATCATTATAATTAGGCAAATTGCACGTTGAACTATGTTAACTCCTGTAAGTCAGCAGTTCCATTATTACCCCTGTATGCAGATTTCCAGTGTCTAACTAAAACCCAAGCAACATTTACAGTTACTCATATTCCAGCAGAATACCTCTGAAAGGATGCAAACCCCTAAACTACCCAATTTCAGGTAAACACAATCACACATTAAGTTGGTGGTTGGTTATAAAAGTTACAGAACAAATCAAGTTCCTGATACAAGCCAGTTCTAACACTGCATTTGAACTCGGCACAGCCTGGTAGCTGCCACTCCAGTAAACAGAAATCAATTTTCAGAAAAGAACCCAAATCGTGTCCCATATTTTGGCATTTCAGTCTCCAAACATTCTGTGAAAAAAAGATCACAGCAAGGTACTTTCAAACTTAATCTTAAGTTTGGCACCAACTTTACTGAAATGAAAGCCAGTACTCACCTAAATTTAAAAGTTCCAGTGAAGTCTACTTTTAATATAGAGATACTATTACTATTTTATACAGACTGCTATATTCTGTACAAATATTTAACACACTCAGGATTTCTCAGTTCATCTGTTCATTGTTCAGCAGAATCTTTACCTGTAAACACCTTAAGTAAATTTTCTAATTAAACTAACCTTTCACTGTGAAAGGCAAGAAATGCTGGATTAGGTAGAGACTTTTCATGACTGTAGTTTCTGTGTTGATGTACAGCTATAGTTTTATTATTATTATTAATCCTTCCTGGAATTAAGTTTTAATTAAACAATATTTGTTAGAAGCATGTACATTTGTTAGAAGCATGACCAGATCATAATTTTTAGTGTCATGATTGGATTGAAAGTGATGCAGTAGTGAAACTCATTTCCCAGAGATGATCACCTCTCCATCTCTCTTGGTGTTCTGAGGGAACATATTGGCACAGGACAAAATATTTCTGATGGAGTAGTTGGAAGAACAATAAGGCAACGAACCCACATCTTCACCAAGAAGGAGCTACACCCAAGCTACATAAACTCCACCTACAGCCTTGGGCCTACTGCTTCCAACTCACTCTTTGAGGATGTTTGGTTAGTCTCTGAGGCACAAGCCTCTTTCCACTGGCAAGACACAAGGACAAAAAGTTAAGTTTTTCTGAGTAGAGGTCTAAAGCGCCAGTTCTGCAAATTTCTATAGCCCACTCCACTGGACAGAAGTATTTACTTTTGAATTTTCTAAGTGATATCAGAGCCCTTAGCCTTTGGCAATAGGCCTATTCAAAATTTAATCTACGTTCAACAATTTTGCAGACCACCACACATTACAAGAAAACGAAAATCATAGTGTTTACAAACACAAAAAAACCAGCTGGCCTTGGCTGTCTCCTCCCCCAAAAAACATGCATGCTTACCCAAAGTACGATGGTGGCTTATATAGATGGGATCTAGCAGGCCTGCACTGAAGCTTGATCTCACTAGAGCAACAAACTCACCTAAGAACAGCAAAGATTAGAGGGGCAAGTTTGCATTACCTCACTTGCAGTGACAGTTCAAACCTTAAACTGCAAGAAATGCACAGCTTTTGTGCCTCTGAAGTTAAGAAACACAGGAATATTCCTTCTTATGTCTCAAGTAATTCAGTGTGGATGATAAAAGTGGTGTTAAAACTAAATCTTTTTTTCCCCAAAAATAGTTTCAGTAACTTGTCATAGAGTTCTGGAAACTATGAAATGTATATTTATTCTCAGGATGCCAACATTTATTGAATGTAGGTTTGTCAGCATCCAACTGAGAGGAAGATGAGGTTGATAAGATCACATGAAAGAGTTCTTGTGAGTTTATTTTCTTAAGATTAGTGATCCTTTTAAATGTAAAGGAAAATCAAAACTGAAAGGCTCAATAAAAGTAACAAAAATGCCATCAATCTACAGCAGTATCCAGTGACTGAAACGCAGTAGAAATAAAGATGCTGAATGCCAAATTGAAATGCCAAGATGCATAGACACTCAGCAGTTTGTTTCAGACCTCATTTGCACCCGCTGGCAATGCGCTCTGTTTCTACAACACAGTTTTGGTACCAACAATCCCACACAGAGCCACTAAGAACAACTGCGAGTTCTCCTGAAAACACAGTACTGACCCCATCCCCAGGTGACTGACAAGGGCAGAGCCCAACCTGTGCAGCACATTACACTGACACCCGAAAGGTTCGAGGGCAAATACTCACAGCAAGCCCCGACCACACCAATAAAACACTGCACCTCCACAGAGGAAGAAAGCCAGGACACACTGATACATGAAGAGAGAACACAAGGTTAATAGCTGCTAAACTCAACTGGGAGAATAGTGTGTCTGTGTTTTACAGATGCAACTCCATCTCTGCGGAAGCAACACACGTTTTTTGTCTTTTTTTCTCCTCAATACTAACATCGTCCATATGCCACATTATCAAAGCCTGACAGATCGCCACAAAATGCCAAATGGCTGCATTCACTAATCAAATAAAAGCAAATGTTAGAAACATTAAACATGAGGAAAGACTGAGGCATTACTTTATTATATTAATAAAGATTATCAGTCACATAGGAAAAACATGAATAAAAATAAATGCAGTTGCTTCTTGATACTTCTTATTCAGATTTGCTTTCCAGTCACAACTCCCAGAATTTTACTCATCTGGACTAATTTTTTTCCAAAACGGGATATTGACTTCAGCCATTACACATGAGGTCAAGAAATAAAGCATTTCCTTAAATTAGAAACTGGGCAGAAAGGTATCTTCTGGATAAATGACGTTCTTATAGAAAGAATAACCTGTATCATTTTACTGAACAGCACTTTCCTTAAAGAAACTTTAGTGCAGAGAAGTCATGCATCCAGAGGCTCAGAAATGCCAAAAATAAAGGCTGAGGAAGATAACTTAAATTTTGGCATTTTTTAACTTCTGAATACTTGACATCCAGACTTGCACCCTTAAAAAATACGATGTATGCAAAATTTTATATATGATTTATTCAGCCAATAATGCATCAGTGATATCACAAAACCTTTCTGTGTTGCAAATTATGTCATAACAAAAAATGAGCAGATACCTGTTTTGCAGCTTTGTGTGTTCCTTGAGTCACCCTCTTTGTTTTTCCACCAGCCTGCCATTTTGATTTCCCTGTGGGAGAGGCAAATGTTTTAATCAACAACAATGATTTTAATTAGGTAGAGCATTCCAAAATGCACATATCTCACCTTGCAATGTACTGACATGGGCATAATGTATGAGTTAACAGGTTCAGAAAATTGTATATTCCAAATACATATTCCACATTTTAGATTGTGGATAATACCAGAAAATTAAAAAAATTACAAAGAAAGGAAAGAATTGCCGACTTTGTTGAACAAAAATAACCTAACTTTAAGAGCTCAGTGCCTCTGAAAATCATATCATTACAATCTACATGTCAAATACGATACAGACTGAAAAATATCTGCTTTTGAATGACTGTTCAATCAGATATTACAGAATGAAAACAACAAATGTCTGTCTTAGGAAAAAGAAATTGAAATATTTATTTTTCTCAAACTGTTCAAACCACGTACCAGTAGATTTACATATTTTCTACCAAGAAAGATGGGGAAAACCAGAACTTAGAACTGGATTTAGTTCACCTGCATTTAGGTAGCCAAAGCAAGAGACAAAAACATTCACAGCACGAGTCAGTCCCCTTCAGATCTGAAATGCCTTATCAAAAGTACCTGTCTCGCTCCAATTATATGAAGTGACTTTAACAACCATGCTTCCAAAACCAGCAAAAATTCCCACGGCCAGAAAGAATGATTTCAGGTCTCCGTGCTGTGGTGGTGGTCATTTCTTAACTGATGAAGAGTTATCTTTGCATAGATATATCTGTGTTAGCCTAGACTTACCTGACATGTTGGCAGCTAATCTTAGATTTGCTTAGGGGTAATTTAAGAAAAAAAAAACATATTTTTTTTTTTTAAGTTTTATTCCTCTGGCTTAGTCTCTAACTCGCAGAACACGAAAATCACAGGATCCAATTACCAAAAATGTAAGCAAGTTAAGCCAAAATACTAACCACAGCAAGAGTATGCTCTATCATAGATTACATCTAAGCAAAAGTTTCAAGATTATTTAGCTGGATGAAGCCAAGCAAATAAATGCATTAGTTGCATACAGTTCCCTCCTAGACCATGGAGATCATTCTTGAATTTCAGAATTGTCCAGCTGAGTTTTCAGCAGTTCTTAGGCCAAGTTCCCTAACACCATCCAGCTGTTCTACATTGCTCTGGTTATGTGAAGCAGCTGTAAACCCCTCTTAATCAAGCAGTCGTGCAGCTGGTTTGCATCACTGGCTATTCCTGGGAACAAGGCCTTTAATTTTCAAACAAATCAAAAATTATTTGCTTGATAATTCATTTTTAAAATGCTACATTAGCCAAAACAACACATACAAATTAACATATTGAACTCAATTTAGCAGCATTTGATTCAGCTACTGTACGTATAAAAACTTCCTATTCAGTAAAAAGCTTTGATTGCAGATCAGTTCCATGTCAGAATTATGAAAACTGAGATATTTCAATCACCCAAGTCTCTCTTCTGACATGATTTACGTTCCACAAAGACAAGATTTTGAATGCAATAGATGATATGCATACAGAACTTGCACAGGCTTAAAAACAAATATGGGTTACATTAAAATAAAAAAGGAGCACATGAACAGAAAAAAAGAAGCAGTCTCTTCAGATTCTACAAAACACAGAATATTAATTCGCCATGTAAGGCCTGGGAAATGTCTGAACACCTCCCCTGTACAGACAACAGTAACTGTTCACCCACTTTCTATATGAGGCAGACATTCAGAGAAAACAAAACTTATGTAAATACCAGGTTTTGCAAACTTAAAATGCAATAGTGTGTGGCAAGGACTCATTTCTTCTTAAGGTGATTGGGCCAAAAAGTTTTGTATTTCAGCAGCAGCCACATTTCCAAGCTTTACCATTCTTTTTCTTCTAAGAAGTGCCTCTGGTTATTGGAAGGCAACTTCCTTTCCGCTTTTGTCCTTTTATATTTATAAGCAGTGCCAAGACAAGAGCACTGCTCAATGGTTCTGCCTGTGTTCAGTGACTACTGGCAACTGCACAGCCATAGCAGTGCTATGAGGCCCACAGGAACTCAGGGAAATTGAAAGGCATTGCCTAGGAGGGATTTGCTGAATGTTAAGGAAAGAAAAATAGTTACCAAAGATGATCATCTCATTTGCCATTATGCTGCAAATGTGAAACATATAAAGTAGTGAAGTTTTGCAGCATCCAGCGAGTTACAGTCATATCTTGCACACTTGCAGCCCATTTCTGCTCTGTCTGGTAATTAAACACGAAGCACAAAGGGCTTATGATTTGTGAATCCCTCTCATCACAAAAAACAATGCTGATACCTCCAAAAAAAGCCATTGATAAACTACTTTCAAAAGCTGTCTTTTATACTGACAATCTCAACAGCCATCCCTCCCACCTCTCTCCTTTGGGTAGTTTTACTGATACGAGAAATGTGGGAATCGCCTCTAAATTTAGTAATTCCTAGCAGCCCTCACTTCTGGCCTCACGATGGTGATCAACTGCGCACACCGTTCCAGTGCCCGTGGTGCTGTTCAGCATCAGACCTTCAGCAGGAACGATAACCATTTTCCATTACGTTACTTTTCATCTCCTTGAATGAATCTGAAGATACCACTGGGTAAGCATTCTGTTGTTTGCTCCAGTACTTGCACACAGTGTGAGAAATCTACCCTGCCACCCCTCTTCTTTCCCATTAGCTGTCAAACCTGTCAGCCAGCTGGCCCACATCACAGTGCCATTGCTACTGTAACTCGCCTCCACTCCAGAATCCCTTTTTCTCGCCCAGCTGGTGCAGTTCTCCATCCTAAGAAATGTTTTTGCAAAAACGTGGCTTGGATAAGACCTGGTTCCCTGAACCCCATTTAAAATAAGCCAGAGAGATCCACCTGGAAGAAGCAACTAGATAAGACTGATTATTTTTGAACCCTTATTTGAGGAAGCATACTGAAGTTTCTAACATTTTTACAAACCATATCTTTTTAAAAGTTTGTAGAGCAGTAGTTGATATGATTTTTCTAACCACACAATGCTAATGACCTGGAGAAATGACTGCCTTCAAGCATGGATATAACGGAAATTCTCCACTGTTTATCCACCTCCAGATTGAACTACAGCAATACATTTGGCACAAAATTACTTTAACAAATCACTCACACTGTCCCATGCATATAATGGCCCTGTGTTCACCTACGAGCACCAGACCGGATTCCCATTCATTTCAGCGAAATCCAAGGTTTGAAACTTATGAGTCTTGAAGAACACCCCTCCTTCATGTCACATTCTGCCAGTTACAGTCAGACCCAATGCTGCTAGAGCTTACATACAATGTTTTCAGTCATGACTCTTACAATTTCTTGCCCAAAGAGAGTCACATTTTGTGACATACAGCAAAACCTATTTACTCCCTTGGGCTCTGGGCTAAAGCAGTAGATTCTACTGCAGGCTCCTCAAAGTGTGCCAGGTACCTTTCAGCCAATAAAATATGTTTCCTTACCCTGAAATGCTTCATCCACAAATGAATTCTATGTGGCAAGAGCCCAAATGATTTTAAACAAATAGGAAAAAAGAAGGGAAAAGTCACAAATACAAGATTTTCCAACGTTTTGATGCATGTCTTTAAAGTTCCAGAGGTACCTTACCTTCTATTAACATCTAAGTGTCAAACTGGGAAATTTTAACTGTTGCTAATAGCATAGCTTAGGTTTTGTAATAAAATCTGGGTGTAGTACTTACCAGATCAGTGGTTTTCTTCACAGTTACAAGAGTCTAACCCTAATACAAAGTCAACTGTTCTGTTAATTAGTCTAACAGAATCTGCCACACATTAATGAATTCCAAGAAAGTGTTTCAATTTCAAGAGCTGAAATGTGTTAACAGTTACTATCTCTTCTAGATAATTGCCATTATGTTTTGGATTTTCTCATGTCATTGATTTGTATCCATAACTAGAACTTCAGATCTGACATAACATAGGTGCACGCTGCTCCAAAACACATAATGAAGTGCCAACTGCCACTCCAGAAATCTCCCTCCTTTTCAAGGAAATACTTCTAATTGACAAAACCATGTGCGTCCATTAAGGAACTGGAAGGTTTTGATTGCAGTTCTTTCCTTATTGCTCTTTTACTCACGTCCTCCATGTAAAATACGCAAATCTTTCAGAGGAAAATATAAATGGTAAGAAAGGCACAAACACACAATCTTTAAAGCAAACAGGAAAAATGAATCCACTATTTCAATTTATCAACCCTCTATAACACTACCACTAGCACCAGCAAATGCCAATACCCTCACTGCTTCTGCAGAGAAAAAAAAGCTCATAATTAATCACAGCGTATAATATAAAACACTAAACCCCACAGTGTTACTGCCAAAGCAATACATGGGAACATCACAAGCAGATGAAACTGGCCAAAGACAAAATTCTGCTTTGATCAAAAGAATTGCAGGATTGGTTCAGGCAACCTGAGCCTTTGGCCTGATTTACAGAACCCCTGAACGAGTCCAAATTGTCCTAATTCATAATATTGCTGTATCTTTCCTTAGGCACAAAATACATACTGGAAGCTCAGCACAAAAGGAACTGGAGCTCACTGACAACAACACATCTACCCTCTGTGCCAAGACAAGGGTCAAGTGGATCTGGCTCCATCAGACTTTCATTACACACAAGCTCCATTCCACAGGCAAATTTTCCATCAGGCAATTATCATCAAATCTTTTGTATCGTGCAAAAAGGTCAGCCTATGATTTAATGAAGTTTTTTTTAAAAAGGAGAAAGAATCAGTGACAAGAAGTTTATAAATTACAATGGTGCTAATACAAGCAAAAGAAGGAACTGAATACAGCTACTTGGATTTTAATTACCATACATAACTACTATTTAATGAAGGCTAAAAATTCACATTTATATTCATTCTTCATGTTTCGCCAGAAAATGTCAGAGCAAACATTCATCTACAACTCACATCCACTCATTTTTAAGGAAAAAGTCTTACTTGGAAGTTCCTACAAGAATATTACAAGCAAGGTAGTATTAAAAAATATCAGACTCTTTAAACAGAGACTGAATCAAAGTCACAAGTAATTCTAAAATACTGTCAGAAATATACTCCATTTTTTTTCCGCATACACACACTCATATTATTGCCTTTCCCTAAAGTATAATCCAGAATCTTTGGGCCTCAGTTACAATCTGCTTAAATGACACATGGGACTAGTCCAAATAATATCAATTGATCTACTAATGCACTCAAGAACATACAGGCAAACCTAAGACTAGCAAATAGCTACAGTCATCTTCTCGACACAGATGTAAACGAAGCTGCCACAAGAACAGCTTGCTTAAAAATCCACGTATTCATGACAATATACTGAGTAGCTGTCACGTGTGACCCAAAGCTGGGAGGTAGGGATTCTACTTGGTCAGCTTATGCTCAAGTCTTAAATTATTTCCATTGTCTCTTCCTACATGTAGCTAACAAACACTCACAGTACTCGTTTTTAGGCTTACTAAAAATGCCACTATACAAAATGTACTGAGATAGCTGGGACAACACTGAAGTAAAATGGACAAAACCTGAAACCAAAGCTTGTAAATGTGGACTCTTGTAATTAGGCTTAGGGTGTTTAGCTGACAAACACATGCTGTCACTATGTTTGTCACTGTTCGAAAGAGGCACAGCTTTGCCTTCTGAACTGAATGCCATTTCCTTAATGAAACCTATACAAATGTCCACATACAACCATCTAAATAGTTTTCAAGCAACTCATTGTCTTCTGTGACTAATTTAGACTTTTCAGCTTTAAAAAAAAAATCACAAAGCAAGCCAAAGACAGCTTAAACTTTGCGTCAGTTTGTTTCAGACTACCTTGAAACTTAGACTTCTCATAGAAACCTCTTTTCCAATGGCAGAATCACAGAACAGCTGAGTTGGAAGGAAGCTCCAGAGACCATCTAGACCAGCCTCCCCTTTAAAGCCAGGTTGGCTAGAGCAGACTGCCCAGGACTATGTCCAGCCAGATTCTGAGCATCTGCAAAGACAAAGACTGTTCAGTTTCTCTAGGCAACTTCTTTCAGTGTTCAACCACCTTCACAGTGAAGAATTTGCCTTTAGACACTCCTGCCTAGGTCTCAAAAGCAGCACAAGAACACATGAGGTACAAAAATACTTTAGATGAAGTCCTCAAAAACTAGCATTCTGACATCTGGAACAGCTTGAGTAGCATAAAAATTCAAGTCACTTCCTGGCTCCTTAAGTCGTCATACCACAAGAGAATATTACAACAGTAAAAAAACTGTTCTGAGGACTTTCATTATGGAAAACTGGGCCCGCATATCCCCTTCCTTACAGATTCTTCACAGATGTTCACCAAAGCCTGAAGTGCTACCAAAAGAAACTTCCAAACTTATGTTTTAAGGCATAGAAAGCAATTTGCGGGATTGTTCTGAGCCATCCCTGCAATTCTGAATTCCCAAGCTACAAGAGATCAGTTAAAGATAACATTATTATATTACACAAATATCTTGATGATACCAGCAAAAGAGAACAGTCTTAGATGTTGCTTACAGACAAAATGAGGACAGTTTTTCATCTGAGACTGTGAAGGTTTTATGAAGTGATCTGTCAACTGCAGGGTGCATTTTGGAAAAAAAGGTTGAAAATTACACAATGTATGCTAACCTCAACTGTTTTATCTCTACAGAGAAATCTTGTGTAAGAAACACATTTCCAGGCGAGCAATGCCAGTGGGCAAAGGGATGGAGGCAGAGAGAGCTAGTGGAAGACTGCTGAATACATACCATCATCTTCTTTGTTTTCCAGCGGAACGCTCCATGCAATTAAGTTCCGTGCCGTACGTCCCTCTTCAGCAACTATCTTCCTCACTTTGTCATGGCTGTTAGAGCGCTGGAAAGAAGCCTGGAAACAAGAGACACAAGGATGGGAAAACAAATATGTAATTTCTTTTGTTTGATATGTTAACTTCATCCAATATGTGGTTAAACCATGCAAAGCAGGGCGCGTGGGTACTGAGTTTTCCTCCAATATCCAAAAAGGGTGTACATATTCACACTCACAACTATTTTTCTGCACGCTAAGCATACTGATTCATCAGCCTGACATGAGAGTCACTACCCAGCCTTCAGTATGGTTATGTCCACACTACACATTTTTAACCTACGTTTAACTGACAGTCAGTGCTGGTAGAGCATCGCAGTAGAGTTCACAAACATTTTAGCTACCTTCAATAATTAGATCTAATTATCACAAGGTAAAAGCTGCATGAGACCAAAGTATACATCTCAGCTGACTGAAGAGAGCCCGAAGAAAGGCAAGAGACTGATCAGAAACATCTGAAATGTATAAACCCTTCACCTCTCTTTCACTGAGAAGACAAGACTCTACAAAGTATCTCCTGGCAACTGAAGTTAACTGTCATTACTAGAAAGCTGCAGCTGCTCAAAGACAGAATGAGAGACACTGATGATGAACTTCGTTTACCTAATAAACATATTTCTTTGCACTTGCAAAATACACTATTGCAAGACATTTGAAACCAAATATGAAATATTTGTACCAACTGACAGATGTCAATTACATAAAATTGATAACATTGATAAGATAAACTCTGATCTCTTCTACAGTGCATTTCTCAGAAAATAATTTGAAACAAAGCCAAACTATATTCTGTAATGATAAATTTACATACCACAACAGCACAAAACTGCTGACCAAGTTATCTTTAAACACTGACAAACTTAACCACAAAGCAGTCATATAAATCTAAATACTATTTCAGGTATGGACAGACTGATTTTCTGTAACACTAATCAGAAGACGCATTTTTCCTCTTTTTGTTCTGCCCACCATCAACCCAAGCCTGCAGCCACTTTGTTTAATAGGACCAGCACACCTTTAGAAAGAAAATACAGTAAAGATGAATGTAGCAGATGAGTGGCTATAACTTATGAAAGTGGCATGAAATGCAGCACGAATGAGGAACTGCTTTTACTTCAGTGCTTCTACAACAGTATTTAACTGTGGCTTCTCCCATCCAGCTGTGCCAGGTTGCTTCTTTCAAAGCCGCAGTGTGCCATCTAGTGCTCCACAGACCTACCTAGGTACTGCCATGCGATACAAGGACAACAAAGACAAAACAGCACTGCCATGTAAGTGAACCTTAGGAAAACCTAATGAAATAAATGAAGAAAATCATACACTTTGGCCCAAGGAAAGCAAAGCAAAGCAAGTAAAAAACCAGGATCATTATAAATTAGTTCTAGTCTAACCTTATTCTATATAATTAATTGTCTATTCTAGCTAGGAATTTTTAGTATGAATGACCATTCTTGCTGAATCAACTTAGGTTTGGGTCTTTAATCCTTTGTTGGTTAATGACACACTTCCCATCATCAATCTAAGAGTTAAAGATCCACGAATGTCACATAACTGTTTTAAACTCACCTTAAACTACTGTATAAACTCCAAATGTAAATACTTGTGGTGGCTTACTTCAGAATGGACACAAATATTTTTAACTTAATTGCCTCTGAAATGTCTTAAACCAAAAGAAGAATGTTCAGACTGCATTTTGCATTCATTTATTCTCAAATCTTTTAAAAAAAAATACCCACTCACTCACCTTTGCCACAAGTAAAGCTAATCCATGGCATCCTCAACTGCGAAACATGAAGTAAGCAAGCAAATAAATCTTTTCAAATTTTATTGCATCTTTTCTTTCAAATCCTCCACCAGCAGACAGTGTTCACTTGGCACAATCTACGTAATATTTAACCATGGCTTTCCTACATACATAAGCCTGCTCATTTTTGCCATACACATGGGACCTGCAAACCATCTGAATGTTTTTCTTTCCTATGTCTTTTTTATGCTGCTATGCTGATTCACATTTGTCTTTGAAACACAACATCCAAAACCAGATATGAATACTTCAGTGGACACTCTCTCAGTGCTAAACCCTGTGGACAGGTTATTCACATTTTGCAGTTGCTACTCCCATTTAATCATCTCAAAATGATGCGTGGGGTTTTTTTGCAATATATTACCTTTCATCACTTATGATACAACCACAACATGTTTTTCATGATGTATCACACACAAATAAGCATGACTGACACAGTCACAGAGTAACAAGGCCTGGAAGGGACCTCTGCAGGTGTAGTCCAAACCCTAAGTCCCCATCCCCTGCTTAGAGCCGACCCAACTCTTTTTAACATAAAAGCAGAATTTCTCTTGTTACACATTGGGCCTTCTATAATCCTATGGTTCTTTTCTGCACAACCCCTGCCAAGACTGTAATTTTCTATCCTTATTTCTGGAGATCATTTCTCCCATTTAAGTGTAAAACTTCGCATTAGTCCACACCAAACTGACTTTTACATTTACTTTATTTTTTGCAAGCCAGAAAGACTTACTTACAAGGAAAGCAAAAGGATCTCAACATGACATTTCCAAGTATGTTGCATCACAAAACTAGAGTCTGATTTAAGTGTCATTTCTGTAAGTGCCAAAGCCATAGTGGGTATCAACACACTCAGTTCATCTGACTAGACAAAAGCAAGATTTAGTATCTCCCTTCATGAGTGCAATGATACTGATGCAGAGATTTTTGACTGCTTCCTCAACCTAAATCTCTCCTATTTGCTACTTAACTATCCTTTCTTCAGTTCCTTTCTTCAGTTCCCTTCTTCAAAATGCTCCAGATACAACCATCTATTAGGCAAAAGGAATGTATACAAATTTGTTTTGCTTTAAATAGCAGATTTTTGTTATTTAGTCTGTACTGCATCTTTGTATGGTTATAAATATTAAAGCATCTTTTATGAGGTCTCTTGTTTTAAGAGTGTTCACATATAAGAACGCCTTGCTGTAAACAAAAAAACAGTTTCAACCATAGCTTTCCCAAAAAAATGACTTCAGCTCTACATTCAGCTACTTCAAGGAACATCACTGTATTAGTACAACCAAACATTATGGACTGACACTAGAGAACACACTGGGTGAAAGCAGTTTATAATGTAAATCAGCTGAAATAAATGCCTTGAAGTGAAAAAAACTATATACTAACACAACTAGAAATGATGCAAAACCAGAAGAACTACTCAAATTTCTTCTACAGTAAAATTAATTTTTGAAGGTTTCTCACCATATTGCTAATAAATCAAATTGATTCAGTTTCTAGAATCAATACTTTCAGAGAAGCTACAAATGAGTCGATTTATCCATGAATCCCAACATGAAAAAACAGTTTGTCTTGCAGCAGGAAAAATCCTTCCACACCATCATAGTAAGTGAATGCCTTACCATCATGTTGTATCCTTCCTCCACATCAACAGGCTCATTTATTACATTTTTGGATGACCCCATTGAGTTTTCATACCTGCGCCAAAACAAATGCAATTAATTATTTCACTCAAACCACTTCTAAAATTAATTCTAGCTTCTTAGCAGCATTTATGTCACAGACATCAGATGAACACTGTAAGGTTTTCAGAAAACAGTTATATTTGTAAATTGTTTGCATTGCTCCTTATTAACAGCGGCCAAAGGCCCAAGAAGAAAACAAAAAGAGAATGATCATATAGAAAAATGCAAATGTATGTGTAGTAAGACAGACTGTAAACAGTACAAAAACTATTAAAACTTTAAAACAAATCACCACATAAGTACTCCAGAATAGTGAAAGGAGAGCAGCATAATGTTTCCTGTCATAAAGGACTGGGCAAGCTGATTATTAGTTCAAAAAGAAAAAAGAGTCACAAACATACTAAGAAATCAGTGTCAGATAATTAGTGGTGAAGCAAAATAAAATGGAAAACTTCTCATTTTAAAAAACAGATGTGATGGTTCCTGTATCAGTCAGTTCTGAGGACGTGAATCATGGAATGGTCAGGGTTGGACGGGACCTTAAAGCCCCTCCAGTCCCAAGTTCCCTGCCAAGGGCAGGGATACCTTCCACTGGATCAGGTTGCTCAAATGCCCCACCCAACCTGGCCTTGAACACCTCTGAACTACAGAATCACTGCCACAAATGCAGCAGTGCAGGGGGCTAAATATTTGTAGGTTTATCAAGAATTTCCAGGACAGTGATGACAATTCTGAAATAAAACTAAACCTTTGGACTCAGTGTTGAAATACATTCTGGTCAGCTACTGGTTAGAGTGCCAAAGCTCTCCTGCATCAGTTCTTATTCTTCTCCAGAATCAGATGCTCAACAGAATCTAAAGGCACTTATAAATTACCAGAAATTAGGTAACAGAACAAGATTAAACTCTGATCAGATCCAAAGTGAGATTTTGTTGGTCTCTGTCATTAGTGACAGTGCTCTAGGTGAGCTGTCCCGTTATGCTCGTGTTACACCTTCTACTCCTCAAAAATTGCTTATTTTTCTAAAACTAAATATCCAAACCTCATGTCAGCAAACAGGCAGCTCTTCAGCTTTGCAGGTGTTTCTATGCCTTAAAGCAGCTCGTGGAGTTTATTCAAACCCAGGCACTCTACAGCTAGTTGAAGGAAGCTGAGCTCTTGAAACCAAAGCGGGATTGTGTCTCAGCATCACTTCAGAAGCCAGGACAGGCCCAGCATGAGGAGATACTGAGGTGTCTTACCAAACTGCAATTCTGCCACCAAATGAACTTGATTATAATCAAGGTGTAATAAAAGCTCATTTAACTGACATATATATTTGAGGGAAAAAAATGAGGGCCTGAGTATTTCCCTGGTACTGCAGGGCATTTGGAAATAACTTAGAAACAAGAATTTGTCTTCGGAAAAGCGGGTAGGGGAGGCAAACCCTGCACTGTCAGGCTCTGTAACAGAAGTGTTCTTGGCTGGCGAGGGAAATGTGCCCGTGTAAACCAGGAACTCTGCCAGCAGATTGTAAAACACATTTCCCTGCAAACCTTTCGGCAGTTTTCAGGGGTTACCGTGCACTTCCTCAGCACACACAGCTCACACACTGCGGGAACGCGGACCTGGACAACGCAGAGGTGTGGGGCAAGCGCAGGGCTCTCCCTCAGAGCAATTCCCAGTTTCCTCACAGAGTGACAGAATCACAGGATGGTTCTGGTCGGAAGGGACCTTTACAGGTCATCCAGTCCAACCACCCTGCAGTGAGCAGGGACATCTTCAACTTGATCAGGTTGCTCAGAGCCTCATCCAACCTGGCCTTGAACACCTCCAGGGATGGGGCAGCCACAGCTTCTCTGGGCAACCTGTGCCAGGGCCTCACCACCCTCACCGTGAAAAATTTCTTCCTAGTACCTAGTCTAAATTTCTCCTCTTTTAGTTTAAAACCATTATCCCTTTTCCTATCACAGAATCTCTTGGTTGGAAAAGACCTTTGAGACCGAGTCCAACCGCACCTGCCCACTAGATCCCTAACCAGATCCCTAAGTGCTTCACCCACCCGTCTTTAAACACCTCCAGGGACGGGGACTGCGCCACCTCCCAGGGCAGCCGTTCCAGCTCCTGACAGGCCCTGCTATAAAGCTCATCCCCACGCTCCAAGCCCCTTCCAGCGCTGGAAGGCCGCAAACCCCGTGAGGGGCAGAGCCCCATCGGGAAGGAGGGCAGGGACCGACTGGGGGAGGGCGGGCGCTGACACCGTTCCCGGGCAAGGCCTCCCCGGCGCCCAGCGGCGCCGCTCGCCACGGGCTTCCCCGTCGCCCGTAGCAACGGGGCCCGGCGGGCTCTGCGGGGGGGGGGGGGGGGGGGCGTGAGGTGAGGGCTGTCCCGCCGCCATCTTGCCCCGCGCCGCCCGCCCGCCCGCCCGCGCGCCGGGGCCACTCACGCTCTCCGCCGCGCCGCGCCGTCCCGCCCGCGCGCGTCCCGCCGCGGTGACGTCATCGCTCCCTCGGCGCCCGCCGCCGCGCGCCCGCCCCGCGCCTCGCGCCCGCCCCGCGCCGCGCTCCCGCCCCGCCGCGCGCATGCGCCGCGCGCGCCCCGGAGCGCTCTGCCCGCGCCTCGGCCGCCTGCCCGGGGGGCCGCCCCTTCGGGCCGGGGGAGGCGCTGCGGCCCTCGGCTCCGCGGCTCCGCGGTGCGGGAAGGAGAGCAGCGCGTGTGTGTGCGGGGGTGAACGCTCGTGCGCAGCGCCGCGTGTAGAAACCATGGAACCATGGAATGCTTCGGTCGGAAAAGAGCTTTGAGATCACGTCATGGAATGGGTTGGGTTGGAAAGGACCTTAACGCCCATCCAGTCCCACCCCACTGCCAGCAGGGACACCTCCCACTGGATCAGGGGCTCAGAGCCCCATCCAGCCTGGTCCTGAACACCTCCAGGGATGGGGCAGCCACCACTGCTCTGGGAAACCTGTGCCAGGGCCTCCCCACCCTCACAGGAAAACATTTCTCCCAAAGATCTCAATGTCCCGTCTTTCAGCTGAAAACTCTTCCCCCTCATCCTGTCCCTGATAAAGAGAATAATCCATTGCCCCCACTGCGACAGGAATGACAAGATGTAAGAGGCCTAAATTGTAACCAGGTCGATTTAAGTTGCCACCTCTAAAACAGGACTGGGAGATGATCTATGCTTCAGCTTAAGTCTCCAGAAGAGCAGCACCAACATCTCTCTAAACTGACAGGTAGTCCGAGTGGCCCGCAGCAGAGCGCCTGCAGGTCCCAGCCAGATCCCGCGTTTTGCCGTTCTTCGCTAACGAGCCCCTTTGTTATTTATCAGGCAGTTGTCTAAGTTCCCACAACTGCCTCTTTGGTTTGCAGCTGAGCCTTGCACCAATTTACCAGGCTTCCCATCAAATCCTGCTGCTCTGGGTCAATGTCAAATCAGATACCATATCAGAAGAGTGTCATTTTATAACCTATTTCCTCAGATATTAATAACTGCACTAAATGCAAAGAACTAGAAAATGGATCTGTAATGTCTGCAGAGTCTAAACTACTCAGGGACACTTTGTGCAAGGTGTTATGGAACAATTAATTGGAACACTCAGAAAGCTGTATTTGAGTACTACAACAGCAAATTTGTGTTTAAAATGCAATTTTGAAATTCAAACACAGGGGCTTTGAACCTGAAGATAAGTAAATTTTTGAAGTTTTTTCCCTTACTTGAATCCACGTGCCAAAATCCAACAAGTTTTGTAAGGGAAGAAGGAAGGATAATCTTTGCATGCAGGTCTTGGGTGCACTTAACTCTCTTGTGTGTAGTTTAAATGCTTTCATGCGATAAAAGCAAAATTAGGAGAATATATCAAAATGGAAGTCTATGTAAATAAAAGTGCTGTAAATCCATTTATTCTGGAAGTGTATAAATGATGTGCATTAAAGAAAATCAAGGCTTACTCAAATTGGACATTGATTTATAAAACTGAGATGTAGAAATGCCAAAAAATTGTAGTCAATACCAGATATATAACTTCACTTGCTAGAAGTAACTGTTAAGAAACTGCTGCTTGTGTTGCTGGACAACTGCTGTCATGCTGACAGTCTGACAGGGACGGATTCACGTCTGCAGATCTCTTAGAGAAACCATGTATTGGATGTGACCTTCCAACATGAATTCCTTTGTGACTAAAAGAACAGCTCCAAGTACATTTGTGAAAGACTCTATACAATTCGGCTCAAGGGAAAGGGGATTTTTCAGAAAGGACAGAAAATTCAGCACATAAAAACCTTTTTAGATGGCATGACTTGTATTCTGATTCTGAAATAGCTTCACTGATGCACTCTTTTTACTTACATGTTATGGTAGTAAAGCACTTGCTGTGCACTTGATTGAAAATACCGAGGGAACTTGAGAGCCTCTCTCTTTTTTTTCTTCCCTGCATCCGTACCAGAATAATCTTGAATTATATGAGTGATCTCAATTACATTAATTATATGACTGTTTATCTGCATGCTGGGAGGTGTCTGAATTGTATTTTGACACAGGCTAACTACAAAGAGAAGAATATGATTTCTTGTGCTTTTCCTCTTGCCAAATTTCAGATATTTCTCCTAATGTATAAGATATAATGACTTTTTGGTTTTGCTTGCTTTATTGTTCCAGTCATTTGTATTTCCTCCTCCAAATACTTTCACTTATCTTGGGATGCAACCGTCCTGTTAATAAACTTTCTCTTTGCACATCTACATTGAATTTGTTATTTGCAGGCTACTACAGTTGTTTTGGCACCGAAATGTATTATCTAATATGCTTGTCAACCCTTGTGATATGCAGCAAAGAGGGTTTTGGGGTGTTAGCAATGCATTAGACAAAGAGGGCAAAGCGTCTTCAGTACTATTTCAGAAACCAAATCTTATTTCTGTTTTCATTGCTGATAGGATTTTTTTCATCTACACATTTCATGAGCAGTATGACTCAATTCACATTTTGTATATGTGATTTATAGAAATACTGATGGGAAATTTGACATTTAAACCAATAAAAGATATTAGACTTAACGCACTATTAGATTTTTTAATAGAAAGACATTTTTTATATGGGCAGGAAATTGCAAAAACACATTTAGTGATTTCTTGCAGTATTTTACTCTCAGATCTTCAAAATGAACTGTCGTAGCTCTTCACAGTTAATAGAATTGGAGGTTAACTGGGGAGCAGTACATCGCTTTCGCCACAGAAGGGACAGGACAGCGCAGCAGCCAGCCTCCATTAATTGAGGGCTCGGTTTAAACCTGGAAACAGTCGTGTTTCTGGACACCCAGGTGGGTTAATCTTACTTCTTTCTGTTTGGAAGAGGAGTTCTAGAAATACAAATATCGAAAGGAGAAATAACAAACACAACAGTGCCTCGTGTAAACCTCAATTAATACAGGAAGGATGATGAATTTGACCTCGGTGGCTCAGGATCAGAGCAATCCCGATTTCATGTGACAACTCTTAGGAATGCAATTCCTGGGGAGGCCCCTGCTCATTTACTTGCCATAGTTTTAGATTGTCTGAGTGGTAAATGAGGGTAAATTTATTTTACAGCTTTCTTTTCTATTATCTGCATCGAACCGTTGTGAACATTTGTATCGATCCACCTTGTTCACTCATTTATAAAGCATCACTTCCCTTTACAGTCATGTTAGAAGCGTCTTTTTGTGAGTTGGGACCTCAAACCAAAGAAACATGTGTTCCTTTTTCATATAATGCTTTTACACTGCTCATGTCCCGACCATCTCCCCTCATGCCAGAGTTTGTTCATGCTTGTCTGAAGTTCTGAGAACAGTGCCCTCGACCTACAGGCTTCACCGATGCTTGCAAGTTGGAAAGTTATATCTTGATAGTGTTTGGCACCTTTATAGAGTCACAGAATGACTTGGCTTGGAAAGGACCTTAAAGCCCACCAAGTTCCACCCCACTGCCATGGGCAGGGACACCTCCCACTGGATCAGGGTGCTCAAAGCCCCATCCAACCTGGCCTTGAACACCTCCAGGGATGGGGCAGCCACCACTTCTCTGGGCAACCTGGGCCAGAGCCTCCCCACCCTCACAGGAGGACATTTCTCCCTAAGTTCTCATCTCAATCTCTCCTCTTTCAGCTTAAAACTGTTGCCCCTCATCCTATCCCTGCACTTCCCAGTCAAGAGCCCCTTCCCAGTTTTTGTGGAGCACCTTTCCGTACCGGAACAATCATGGAATCATAGAATGGTTTGGGTTGGAATGGACCTTTACAGGTCATGCAGTCCAAACCCCTTGCAGTGAGCAGGGTCATCTTCAACTCAGTCAGGTTGCTCAGAGCCCTATCAATCCAGATCATGAATGTTTCCAGGTATGGGGCATCCACTACATCTCTGGGCAACCTGTGCCAGTGCCTCCCCACCCTCAGTGTAAAAAATTTCTTCCTAATATCTAGTCTAAACTTATTTTAGTTTAAAACCATTACTCTTTGTCGTATCGCTATGAATCCTGCTAAAAAGTTTCCCCAGCTTTCCTGGAGCCCCTTTCAGTACTGGGAGGCTGCTCTAAGCCTCCTCTGCCCTGGAGCCTTCTCTTCTCCAGGCTGAACAACACCAACTCTTGCAGTGAAGCAGCACCAGGGAAGGACCGGGAAAGGGATGATAAGGAGGAGCAGGAAGAGGATGATGAGAATGAGAAGAAATATGATGATGAGGAGGAGGATGAAGAGGAAGAGGAGGAGGATGAAGAGGTTGATGATGAGGCAGAGGAGTAGGATGACGATGAGGATGTGGAGATGAGGAAGAGAAGGAAGAGGATGAGGGGGCAGCTGATGCTGAGGATGGCCGCTCCGGCTCTTCGCGAGCCGCGCTTTCCCGGCGGGTGGGTTTCCATTGGGAGAACCGCCCCTGCCCCCGCCCCTGCCCCCGCCCCTGTCCCCGCCCCGGCCGTGTCCCCGGCGCGGCGGGCGCGATGCGGGCGCTGCTGGCGCTGGGCCTGGCGCTGGCGGCGCTGGGCGCGGGGCGCGGGCAGCACCGCGCCGAGTACGACCGGGAGGCGCTGCTGGGCGGGCAGGTGCGGGGGCACCGCGGGGCGGGCGGGGCTGGGGGGTGGGGGGCCGTGCCGAGCCCGCTGACGCGCGGTGCCTCTGCCGCAGGACGAGGCGGAGGAGTTCGCGCGGCTCAGCCCCGAGGAGCAGCGCCGGCGGCTGCGCAGCATCCTGCGGAGGATCGACCGGGACCGCGACGGGCTGCTGGCCGCGGGTAACGGGGGCACGCGGGGGTGTGACCGGGAGGGGTGGGCTGCTGCGTGACCCGGAGGCGGGCGGGGAACAGCCGTGGGGAGTGACTGGGTGGGTGACACGCGAGGGGCGTGCCCGGGCGGCGTGGGGGCACGCGAGGGTGTTGAGCGGGGCAGGGGGCATGCATGGGGTGTGATGGGACAGGAGCACACGTGGGGTATGACCGGGTGTGGGCGGGAGCGCGCGTGGAGTTCGACCGGGTGGTGACTGGAGTGGGGTGTAATGGGGCGGGGGAGTGTGTGTGGGGTGTAATGGGGTGGCATGTGCTGTTGTGTGGCCCAAAGGTGGGCCGGGGGCACTTATGGGATGTGACCGGGCAGGGCCACTCACGGGGCATAGCATGGGGTGACGCATGGGGTGTAACAGGGAGGGATGTGCTGGTTCAGAGCCAGGTTGTGTGGTTCAGAGCCAGGTTGGGGACATGCGTGGGGGGCACACATGGAGTGTGACAGGGCAGGATGCTGCATGGCCTGCAGGCAGGCAAGGGACGTGTGGGGTGTGATGGGGGGCGAGGGGGGATGACAGGCAATGTCGATGCCTGTGGAGCAGGACAAGAGATGCTACCACTGTCACATGTTGTGGAGAACAACCGTGACGCACGTGGCAGCTCCCTCACACTGAGCACCAGGAGCAGAAAAAGGCTACATAGAGAGAGGGTGGCTCCATCCCTGGTGTCACCTGGAAGAGGCAAGGGCCCGTGGAAGTGTGTGGATGTTGCTGATACTGGGCAACCAGAGCCAGCCTGGCGCTGGGACTGGCACCTGATGTGGCTGAGGGCACTGTGAATCCAGTGAGTTCTTGTGTGGGAGATCCTGTCTGTGCCACTCAGAGAGCCAGGAAAGTTCACAGCACCCATAGCTACACCTGCGCTGCAGGACCTGTGACACTGTGCAACTCGATGGAGCGCGTACTCATCCCACCACGATGCGCTATCAAATGCCTCTGCCCAGACGGGCTTTTATCAGTCACACTTGTGAGCTCCACGGGAAACTCAGCCCTTCCTCTCAGTACATCATCACAACACTTCTTAATTTAATTTTTAAACTCATTAAAATGCGTTTTTGTTATTTCACTGCGATTTTGACAAAAACCCAAAAAGTCCGTCTTGCACACACACACAGAGCAAGTACAACCTTTGACCAGTTGCCAGAAGGAAGCTTTCTAGGTGAGAGGACAAAATGTGGTTTTAAAGCCAAGATCAACTATGTTTCTTGACTGTCTTTCATTTTATGTGCTGAAACTAATCAACCACACACTTAGTTTGGTGTTGCTGCCCTGGTGGTGTAGAGATGAGATAGTGCATCACTTTGCTGGGGGGGCTGATTCACATAATAAATAACGGGAAGGCTATGAAGGAAGAGGTCCGGTATTTTAAAGCGTCAAAGTTCCCCCATACTCCATCCTCCTGGTATCTATTGCAGCTGGTTCTCAGTCCGATGGAAACTTTCCCTTCCAAAAGGAAAACTCACAGTGGAATGAATATTTACACTAAGTAAGTTCCGGTAGTGCAGCTTTTCCAGCTCAGTTACTTTTCAGTGATTGCAAAACAGTCCTTGAGGACTTTTTATGAGCAACACCTCTGTTTGAATGCTGACAGTCGGAGCATTATTCCTGATTCATGGCACTGAACATTATGTGCTGAGATAACTCTGCCTTGTGCCCTAAATGCTGAAAAATAAACAATGTTATAATTTATATGGCACCCAGTCTTGAAGAAGTCACATTGCTGCTTCATGTCTGGCAATGCTGGGTTTGTGCACAAGCCTTGGTGGTTACAAAACGTGGCATGAACGTCTCTAGTGCTCAGTCATTCCACAGAACCTGTTAGAAAGTTGGTTCCTCTGCTAGTACAAATTCAGTATTCAAAATATATTTTTAAAAATCCCTTGTTGCTTTTCAAAGATACCTAAGTAAACCCAGTAAAGTTGTATTGACACTTCTGCCAAGAAGGATGGAATAAGATACTTCAGGACTGAAAAAATGCTGTAAGATTTTTGTACTCTAGAGTAGTAATTTCTGTAGGATTTTTTAATTAGCCATCATGACTCTTCAGAGCAGGATTTCAGTTGAGCTCATCTAGCTATGTAACTTTGCAATACAGAGGAAGTTGCCTCACCCTTCTGGGGACCTGGAATTAACTGGCTTGGTACTGAGAGAATATGTTTTCCTAATCTTCTTTAAATGAAGTAACTTCAATGTGTTTGTGTGAATTCATCCATATAGTAAGCTTTATTTATTTAGCCATGTTTCTATTAAAACAGGTAGCTTAGAAGCATTGAAGCATTTCCAAAATACGTAAGTCTTTATTTCAGCCCCAGGAAAGGGCAAATAGCTGTTAATATTTTGGATGATTAGGGAAATGGCAGTAAATTTGGTTTAATTTTTGAAAAACAAACCCCAAAAAACGACTTAAGGGAACAATGTTTTCTTGGGTGCAAAGTTACATTTAGGATTGTCTGTCTAAACCGTGTTCAGCATCATTTCCATAAAGCTCTGAAGGAAGAAAAAGACATGAAAGGATGCTGGAGTGTTGGTTGGCCTCAGATTTGAACAGCCATGGCCACATTATCTTTTCAAGCTGACGGAAACAGCAGCAGCCACCAAAAGGGGCAGGCTCCTTGCTTCCATTGTTTGGATCCCAGTGAGCTAAATGAGCCTCTGCTGAAATCTAGGAGTCTTCCTTCTGATGGGGTCAGATCTGAGCAGTGCCCTTCGCTCTGCAGCTCTAGGAACTCTGAACTGCGTCCCGCTTTGCCTGGCAGCACCGATACAGGCCAGACTACAGGAACCACGTGGCTCTAGCCTGAGGGTGTGAGGGGGCAGTGGTGCTGCAGAGAAGAGCTGGAGGCTGTAGCTGGGTTCTGTTCTTGGTACATTCACTTGAAAACAGCCACGTGTAGAGGAAACAGATCGTCTAGCTTTAACTAACCTCTTGCCTACACTCACACCTGAATTGCAGTGTATTCCAGACAGAGTAGAGGGTGGTATTGCTACAGTTTTATAGTGCAGATGATTCTGATTTTTTAAGTTTTGTTATTTTTTAATGATTTTCACAGAGGAGCTGAGTTCCTGGATCCAGCAGTCTTTCAAACACTATGTTACGCAGGAAGCTAAGCAACACTTCAATGACTATGACAAAGATGGTGATGGATTAGTGTCTTGGAAGGAGTATAATATGCAAATGTATGATCGTGTAATTGATTTTGATGAGAACACTGTCCTGGAGGATCAAGAAGAAGAATCATTTCGACAGGTAAAATGTTTCAGCATCAGTTTCCATAAGCCCTTGGCAAAAGTCGGCCGTGTTTGTTTATTGTGCGGGAACAAGATGGGTAGAGAAAGCATAGCAGCTGGCATATGTTTTAACACTTTCATCTATCTGAGATAGGGGAGTAATTAAAGGAAAGTAATGGAGTATTAAAGCTGCTACCAATAAAACAAAGGCGGAATGAAATGGTACCTCCTGCGGATGCTTTGCCAGCTGAGCGGAGTGTCAGTCTGTTGGCAGTTGTACCAGAGCACAGTCTGAGCCAGTGTCCTAAACCCCAAGGTCAGATGGTGTCTGTAGCTTCAGCCACATCCTGCCTGCTGCAGGGGCACAGCAACTGGTGCTGAGGTGGAGCCAAACCCCTGTGTTTCTCAGCCCCTGCTACTGCACTGTGCAGCCACTGTCAGTTATTTCTCAATACCTGCTATCGCTATTGCCTGCTTTAACATTTCCTGTCCATTACAGATCCACAGATAAAGCAACAGTGATTCAGATATTTTTAGCAATCAAAATGCAACTCTGATAGGCAAACCTGGATGTGTAAACCACAGAAGTTAGGGACTAATCTCATAATTACAAGCAGATACTTAAGAGTGGAAAGGGAAGAGGCAAGAGGCAAGGTTCATCAAGAATCACCACACAGCAAAACTTGGTTCCTTTCAAGTTACACAATTCTAAGTACATGTAAATATTGCCCAAAAAGAGAATAAGTGAGTTTTTACACTGTTCTGGCCAGAGTTGTTTTTTTTTTTCCTGTGAGGATTGCTTTGGCTGCTTTTAGTACAGTAGCAGTAGACAGTGTATGACGTTGGCAGAAATGAAGGTAAAATGGACAACAGACAGGGGGTTCTACACACTGAAGAGACAAACTGTAAAGGTTTGGAGGTCACTGAACTGAATAATTACATAGCTTTTAAATGAAACAAGCCTTTAAATAGAACTAGTAGGCAAATTATTGATCCCACGTTTGAGATATTGCTATCATAGACATATTAATATATGCTGAACCACAACTTCTACTCGTTTATGTTGTACTTCATTTGTTTGCTAGGTTTTCCTGCTTGCTGACTTCTTCAGCACATATTGTAAAGAGCAAAATTCGTGTTGTTGTACAAGCGTTGTGTGTCGGCCATCGTCAGCGTTTTCCTTTTTTTTGGAAATTAGTGATCCTTCTCTAATCAAAATGGGAGAGTTGAGTGTGGAATTTGTTTAGAATGGACGTTGAGTAAATATCAATTTACCAGAAGGTGGCAGCCTTGTTCATCACTTCTCAAAACCCACTGAAAAATAGACTTTTCCCTCAATAATTCAGGTCTATATTGCAGTCTAGGACTTTGTGTAGTCAGTCCTTTGGAAAATGTTCCGATTTAAACTTGCAGCTAAGGTCAGCTTTTCTTTAGGAGTACATTTCATTATTTTCCAGAATAGTTAAGATATTTAATTATACTTTATGTGTTACATGTTCTGCTCTGTATTATTCAGGTTAGCCTAATTTTGAAAGAAGTGCCAATAAATAGGATGTAAACTAGGCAGTACAGTTTCAAATGGTTATTTTTAGAGCATTTGTGACAACAGTCGTGTGTTCAAGGAATCTGTCTAATCCTTTAGCACTTAGAATGGCTTCAAAAGAGACATTTTACATATATGATATTTCAGGATCTTTGAATACAAACAGCCCTTGATATAAATGAGAACTGGATCCAGAAGGTTGAATGTCCTTAAAATGTAAATCTTGGAATTTTTAATAGCAACCATTAATTATAACCATCGTACTCTACTGGGTTGGTTTGGGAATTGGTGACTTTTAGAAGATGAAGCATGTATAAAGACCAAAGTTCTTGGTCCTTTCATTCTCTCTCTTTTGTTTTTTTTGAAGCCTTGGCTAAGAGCAGGTTTTAAATGTCTCCTTGAATTGAAGAAAATGAAAGTTTTCATGCGATTTTTGGAACAAAACTACCTCAGTTAAAAGTGCTGCTCTGGTCGCTCTGGATGAGCTCTTTTTAGTGAAAATATAACATCAGTATAACATGAGTAGCTAATGTGAAACAATTAATACTCTAATGAGCTTACAGCCAGCCACTATAATGTTGTTTTTCCTTTTCATTAAGCACTCTAACTAAATCTATTTTCTAAGCTTCATTTAAAGGAGAAAAAGCGTTTTGAAAAGGCTAATAGAGATGATGTTCCTGATCTAAATGTGGATGAATTTGTTGCTTTTGAACATCCTGAAGAAGCAGAGTATATGACGGTAAGATTTAGGGGAGTGTCTTTATCAGCCCGTGTGTATAGATGCACCTTCTTTTCAATGCATGTCCTTAGCTCCAGTGCTACAGGAAGAGCACTTCTGAACAGTTACCTCTATTGCTTTCACAGAGCAAATTAAAAATCAGAATGTGCTGTGGATCCCGTGCTGGAGTTCAGAGCTGGAGCAGTGGTTCATTGCTTTCCTTTAAAATCTGTTTCGAGAACTATTATTGCACAGCTATCCCAAACTGCTGGGACTGGACTGACATAGGTGTCTCTAAACTTTGTTAGGTTGGAAATACCTCAGTGAGATTTTAGCTTGAGGAAGTTTCATGCCTGGTTCAGAGTTCAGTTTTAGTTAGGAGGGCTTACAGGAAAGATTTCTTGGCACAGGAAAAGGGCAAGTGCCAGTTACTCTCGCCTTGCTTAAAGAGACACAATAGGCACTTTTATGACAAGAAAAGCATTCATGGCTGCCTGAATGCTTTAATACTGACTGCACTGTGGTTAGAGTTCGGGGGTTATTATTTCTGCCAGGAGCACTTTAGCATCGGTCATCTGTCTCATCACTGCTGAGTGTTGTCATTCCAGCTCTGTACAGACAGTTGACCCCAGTTAAAAGTACAGTGGTGCCTTTCTGCAATAGATCTGTCAGCTTTGGCTGCCTGATGCTGCTGAGATGACTGCCAGGAGGAGTGCCAGGCAAACAGAGCCTCTGTTTGTGCTGACATCACTGTTGATAATGGACAAGCAAGAAGAGATGGAACTACAAGAACGGGCACACTGGCTTACCTGGGAAGCACAGCACCAAAAGGCTACCCAGTTTTCCTAACACTTTTGCAAAGTTGTAAAAATGCAGATGAGTGAATACATCACATGAGAAAGGATAAGAGAAATGAGATTATAACAGCCTTGTACAATTCATGTTTGACAGCTACTTGTGTAGTTCTGAATTATGTTGAAGGATTCCAGCTCTGTGTACACCTTTCAGACTTGGTATTCATAAAACCTGACACCCTGAACTCTTGAAAACAGATCCATTTTGTTGCACTGGAGCCAATTACTGCACAAAGTCTGCATAAAACAGAGAAGCAGATTTGGAATGAGCAAGTCTTTACTTTAAAGAATACCGTATTGCTGTAACATGATTTATTGCTGTTTCTCTTGATTACAAGTTGCTAGTTTTTCACAAATTAATGTGTTGCTTTTTGTATGTGTGCAAAAGGACTTTGTCATTCAGGAGGCTTTAGAAGAACACGATAAAGATGGTGATGGATTTGTTAGCCTGGAAGAATTCCTTGGTGATTACAGAAGAGATCCAAGTAAGGAAGAAGGGAGAGGCATGAAAGAAGAAGTTTTTGGAATAGGTTGAATTGCCTGCACCTTTACTCTCAGCATTTTACACCTCCACCTACAGGTTCTGAGTAACATCACCCTGTCTTTTAGCATAATTCAGTTTCCCAGTACTGGACATAGAAGCTCATTATTTCAGTCTGCCCACTGTGTCTTTGGCAGTAGTTTGCATGTAGTCCATTCCACTGTTTCCTTGCAAGTTCCTTCTTGTTTCCCTAAGGGCTGAAGCATGTTCCTCCTCACTAGCTGTGAGCTGAGATAAGATGCAGTTTTGCTAACTGAACACGTCTGTGAAACCAGCCAGCATGATTGTAAGGTTTAACTTGCCTGGTCTTTGTCAGCTTAAGGCGGCAGCTGTCAGCCATGCTTTAGAAGGATTGGAGGTGTGTGGGTTTTGAGAGAGGTGGAGGGGAAGTGTAAGGAGTCCACTTGCTGTGCCAGATACCAAAAGCCTGTCTGCTTTCACTTTTTATTCTTTTTTCCACTCTTCCCTGCCTGCAAACTTCATATGTTTATTCTTTTACAAGAAAAAGGATGCTTGCCTGGTGTTTATCAATACTTTTCTCTAGCTATGTTGCTAAGAGATAAATATTTCATATGCTGTACTTGATTTGCTAATAGATAGGGCAAATAACTCTCCAGTTCCAAAAAGAGCAGTAGCTTGAGGCATGGAGAAAGCCTGCTTGGCCCTAAGGAGTGCTGATTCCCAAGTGTCGACTGTTGTCCTAGATGGGGAAAAGGTTTAAGCCACATGAGGATATGGAGGAATAGGGGAATTGTCCAGTTTTATTCACTCCAACCAGCCACCTGGAATTTCACCTTTTATAGCCATCTTTGTTTGCCAGAGCCAGAAAAAAGCAATGCATCTCTGATGCAGCTCCAGAGTGCTTTGTCTTTTTCATGCTCTGACTGGAAAAAAGCTTTTCCAGGCCAGCCTATCCGAAGATATTAGAAAGCAGTGAAATTGTTGGTAGGGTCCTTGCAGTAACAGAGGAGATAACAGCTTTGCTGTAACCTCTGGTGTCCTACTTGTCTTGTGGCTTTGGGCAACAGCATAGCGTGAACAGTGACATTAGGTGATAATCTGCTTGCAAACTACATGTTAGAAAGGAAGGAGACAGACTTGGCTTTTTGTTCTTTTATAGTAGAAACCTAATTATTTTTAAACTGTTATTTATCTGCTTGTGTTGTCAACTGCTTTTGACTTTCGTAAGATTTAGAAACTCTTGATACCTGCTTATGCTTGTCTGCCATGTTTCTCAGTTTGATGAATTGCTTCTAAATGTCTAAATTGCTTCTAAGAGTTAGTGAAAAGTTTAAGATTATTGGCTAGGTTGCAAGATGCAATACCAGTGCATAGGATAAGTATAAAACAAGCATACAAATAAACAAAACCAGTAAATTAAATGGCTTTGGATATATTCCAGGTATTTTAGAAAACAAACCAAACAGTCAGTAAACTAATTTGAAAGGCTGCAGTATTGGCCTGAGTCTGTTGAGCCTGCAGTGGTTGAGAGCTTTGCCTTATCTGTTCCTATCACAAATGGACCTCTCTTGGTGTTAAAGCAGGGGAACAGACAGCAGACCGTTCTTAGAAACTTTGTATGGCCTTATAATTTAATAATCTCATTTTCTGCACACCACTATTTACCTACCTACTCTTTGGTGACCATGTCCGGGGCCCGTGGTGTTGCTCCTGCTGCTGGCACGGGAGCCCCCTGGCACGGTGTCTGCAGCACGACTGCTGTACATGAATGACAGGGAGTAATACGAACTCGGTCAGGGTCAGTGCTGCCAATGTAAGACAGCTTGGTCAGACGCCTTAACTTTTTCCTGTTGACATGTCAGCTCTCCCAGTAGGTAGGAAACCCATCTCCTTGGCAGCACGGTCAGTGTACAGGATGTGTTCTCCACTGCCAGTCTGGGTACTTGTGGAGAAATTAGACTAAACAGTTTCGTTGGTGGTAACCCTTGACTTTAATGTCCCCTTAGTTCAACTGCAATTTTACAATCTTAATATTACCTTAGCTTTAAATTCTGTTTTAATCTGCACAAATATTTTTGTCATATACAGACAGATGCATTTATTTAATCTACGGGGACGGGCTGCAAGCGTTGTCTTTGTTTAGTGAAATCACATATATTATGTTTTATGAGATTGAGTGTATTTGCAAAGGAGAAAAGGTGAAAAGATCTGCTTTAAGGTAAAGAGTGGCTTGAAAGTTGACATATGTGTCTTACTAGCTGCAAGAGAAGATCCAGAGTGGATACTTGTTGAGAAGGATCGGTTTGTAAACGACTATGACAAAGATAACGATGGAAAACTCAACCCTCAAGAGCTGCTGTCTTGGATCGTACCTAACAATCAGGGCATCGCCCAAGAGGAGGTGAGTGTTTTGACTATTCTTTAGATTTTATTTAATGCAGTAGAATTTTGAAGGTGTCACCACAAAATAATAGGTGCATTCATATTTATCATGTCTTAGTAGTTGAAAAAGATTGCTTAGTAGATCTTTGCATATTTTTTAACCCTTTTTCAGTTTGACAAAGAATGCAAGTCCTTTAACAGGAATAGACAAGTTTGAAGGTAATTGTATGAACATTTGTAAATTAACTAAGTGCTTTTCTACATGTTTCTGGCTTATCGGGTTGACTTAAGGGTACAGTATTTTAATCAGTTAATTTTAGGTGTTGTAGGTAAATCTAATGAACTAAAAGAGACTGTTACGTACTGACAGCATAGTTTTGAAAACAAAACTTGATCATGATTCCTTTAACTGGATAGATCAACATAATTCATACAACCAAAAGCTTGTCTTTTCGTAAGTACAAGAAAATGGCAGTGCTCAGAGATTCAAGATGCTGTAATGCGAACGTAGACGGTGGTAATTAAAATGGCTCATTCAAGGGTAGGATGCCATAATAACTTAAAGTGGATTCTCATTTTAGCTGTCTGGTTTTCGTAGCAGGTAGTGGAAGCACTGAGTGTTCTAGAACAACTTCTTTTAGCAAGCAGACGTTACAGTCGCCAGCTGCTCGAGAGAGGATTTCTGCCTTTCTGCTAGGAACTTTCCATCTGAATTTGTCCGAATCTCTTCCCTTTGCACTGGGGGATTTGAGTGTTCAGAGTGGCAGGAACAACAGGTCTTCCTGTGCCTCTCTAATTCCTGCTCCTGTGCCCAACAGCACAGCTCGTTGCTGTGTCAGACCACGTTGTTATGGAGGTCCCACCTCTGTCCCTGCTGCTGACAGAAGTGTCGTGGCTGGCAAGCAGCTCACGGTTCTGACCTGCAGCAACCCGAGCGCTCAGATTGCTCTGGCAGTTGTTTTTGTACATATGGATCTGCAAGCCTTTGCACAGGCTTTTTTAACATCTTTGGAGGGTGGCTGGTTCTTATTTCACAGAAACAAAACCAGTCTCACCAGTGTGAGTTCAGTGGGATGTTGGAATTTATTTATACCCTGGATGGTTTGCTTGGTTGGGTTGAGGATTTTTTAGCGGTTCTTCACTGTTCATTCAAATTCCGTCTTACAGTGAGGCTGTGCTGTAGTAATAGCTCATTTCTGCAAGAAATTATTTTTTTTTTGTTCTCTAACATGCTGGTGTTTTTTTCTTTAATTAATATAAGGGCCTAGCAAAGTCACTTGTCCTCAAGAAAGGGTTGCACTGGCTGAAGTAATAAACTGCTGTTTGAAAGCTGAATATTGTCATTCCATTTCAGCATTTCAAAATGACTGGAGAAAACTGGTAGCTAAATAACATAAAAATAGAAGCATTACCCTGCATTCAATTTCCTGGAATTGATGTGTTTTTACGAAGATGTTGGTCTTAATAATCTTTTGGCTTTTGCCATGTAGAGTGCTTTTAAAATCTGCTTGGCTGACGTTAGTCCCTGTTATTCAGTTCTTTTTGGTGATGTCGTCAGCTTAAATGTAAGTAATATTTAACTTAAAAAAAGTCACCAAACAGTTATATTGAGCCAAACCAATCAGAAAGAGTAGGAACAGAAGGATGCTCTAAGTCACTGTACGTGTAGACATTTAGCACATAAAACCAAAACCCATGTAATACCAGGCCTCCTCTATTTCTCAGAAATAACGGGTGCTGTACAGCTGCTGTGCTTGTTAGCTTTGAGCTATCCATTACTTGTGAGTAAACTGCAACTAAAATACCTGCAGTTGGGTTTTGTTTTACTACTGAGCTTCCCTTCTTTTATAATATGTAAATAAGGAAAAATCTGCCAGTTGTTTGAGTTGCAGTTTCACTTGACATTGTAGTGGTTCAGTATTGCAAAGTTTATTCAGAAAAGAAAGGTTTTGCTTTCAGCAAATGAGGAGGAACCTGAACTGCTGCCCAAAGCTGAAGTTCCTATGCAGAGATGGCTTATCTTGTCCTCTCTTGAAAGCAGAAAGCCCTTTTGCATGGTGGACATTGAATACTTTCCAGTTGGATTTTAATCAAGAATTATAGCATGGAACGTCTATTGCAAATAGATGCAGAACATCCAGCTGCAAATCTCTATCCCACTTTCTTTTTTCTTGTTTATTACGCATGTAAGGTGGAAAAGTGAGTCTCTGTATGTTCAGGAAGTAAGAAATGGCTGAGCACAGTACACACCTGTGGAGCTGAAGGCGAGCGTGCCGACAGCTTGACCTGAGAGCTGTAGACACCCAGGGCAGATGTGTGGGTGAGGTATCTGGGCACCCTCCTGTACAAGGATGCTCACCTCAAAGCTGATGTCCCACACGTGGAGGACCAGCTCCTGTAGCTGTAGTTCGGTGGCTGTGCCGAGGGCTCTGGTGGGCGTGCTGAGCTGGTGTTCTCTGCACATCATACCCAAAGGTGTCTACTGCACTCGCCCAGGGCTGCAAGGACCACGGGTGATTCCAGGAGGGTGGTTAATCTCTGCTGGTTTAATATTGTCTGCTGCCCTCAAAGCTATGCATTTGACATGGCTTTGTTGCTCTGGAATTGATAGTGAGGGTGGAGGTTTCACATTATGATTTTGCCACCAAATAAGAGGCAAAGGGAAGCAAACCAAGGAAAGGCAGGCTCTGTTCTGAGTGCCAAACCCTGGCTGGCTTGTTACAAACACTGGTGTTGGGACAGGGCTGTTCCACAGGCATTGGTGGAAATATGCTCATATCCATTAACTGTGCTCATGGTGTTCCATTTATTTTAAAGGCTCTTCACCTTATCGAAGAAATGGATTTGAATGATGATAAAAAGCTTTCTGAAGCAGAAATTTTTAAGAACCAAGATTTGTTCCTTAACAGTGAAGCCACAGATTATGGGAGGCAGCTTCATGATGAACGTTTTTACCATGAAGAACTTTAGGTTATTTACTTTGTAGTCTGTTTTTCTTCCCTTTCTTGCATTTGGAGCTTTTGTTAAAAGCACCCATCAGCTATGTTGCAGGTTTTATGCTGTAATTACAGTACACTAATGTTTGTGTAAATAATTTGCATTCAAAATTTAATTGCTCTCCTGCAGACTTCCTTGGGCCTCTTCTAGCCTTCCAAATTAATCTTAAATACTTACTTCCAAAATTATATAGCATTGGGAAATAACTTACTTCAGGGTAGTACTGTAGTGTGAAGAGTTGTTCTACTGTACTTGAAGAAAATGGAGAAACTAAATGTTTCTGAAAGAATATAAAACGTAGTAGCTGAGAGACTACTATTTTTTCTAATCAGTTTAATTGGGGGGAATGGGGAAGGTGGGGTGATGTTTAGAGTCAGTATTAACTGTTTTATTTAATACGTTTGGAGAAACACTTAGATTAATGCCTCAATTGTTTAAGAGGTTTCTACTTAAGTGGTTTCTATACTGTGTTTTATTGTATCATAAAACTTGCTATTTTTACATCTATAGACAATAATTGTTTTTATTGTACGTTTCTACAGCATTAGCAATACAATGGTATTTTACAGTGTTAAGAGCCTCTTCGTTTGTTGGATTAAAACTTGCAATATTCTGTCTCTCTATGTTTTGTCCATTTATTACTCACCTTGGGTCATCCACAGCAGTTCCCTGAAATGTGAAGGATGGACGCAGTGTGCGTGTACAAGGGCAACATTCCCTGCTTCTGTAAACCAAAGACACATAATGTCCTGTAGGTGCTAAAGAAGATTCAAAACAAGTCAAGTGTGTGTTTAGCATTTTCTGGACTGATTTGCCAAAGCAGTTGTTTCTTGGGTTTTCATGTTTGGGATATACAGAACCCTAAAACATCAGGCGTTGCATAATATTTGTAGTATTAACCTCTAAAAGTTAACTGTGGTGGAAAGCTTCACAATTAGCAGTCATAAAAGTAAAAGTGCTGTCCCATTACGTGATTATTTTAAGCAGTTAGAAAGGTTAATGGCACGACAGATTCAATTTAGGAAAGTACACATATTGGCTTTTTATCTCCGAGACAGTCGCAGAAATCAGCCGAGTGTTCTAAACACAGACAGAGCCTGGCAGAATCGATTGTGCCGCGTGTAGGAGGGCGGGTTTAACTCCTGGATAACTGACTCCTGTAATGCTCTTGCAGCCTCCTTCTTAATGAATATTTTCCTTCCCCCCTTTTTGCTCTCTATTAAGTAAAAGCAACTCATTATACCTTGTTTTTTTTCCACTGTTCCACATCTTAATTAATCTCGGAGCAAACAGGATTGCTTTTGACACACGTGTTGACGCTGCACCACTAGGCCAGCTGTTTCAGAGCAAAACCACAGGTACTTCGGCTGCCTTTCCTTAGATCCATTTTTTAGAAAATACACTTTTTCAATTGCAGTTGTTGGGGGGTTTCTACCGATACTTGTTTCAGTTCTTGGGAATACAAGTACAACTATTACTGGGCAGTTAGTAGGATCTGATTTTTTAAATTAATTAATTAAATCCAGTATGTCCAAGAATATTGAAACAGTTGTTGTCAGATGTGTTGGTTTGGAATATACCCTAAGTTGCCCATTTGTTAATATTCTTTACGTCATTTCTAAACAAGTCTTAATGACAGATTCAACTGCATACTGGGTATTGAAAATGTCAGCAACTTGAAAATTCAACTTGAGAAAGAGGGAGAGAAGAAGAATGCCTGTGGAAGGATGCTGCTCTCCGCTGCTCTTTGCCTCAGCTCAGAGTCGTTTGCTGGATTGCAGTCTTTTGCATAAGCCAAGAGCAAGACAAGGTATAGCAAGACAATTAAAACCCTGACCAGCACAGCATTTGTACAGTCAACATCTCAGTGTCTGTGCCAAACATCCAATTTAGTGAGTATATTATTTCAGTAAGCAGATCATGTTAGGTATTATTAGAGCTTAGCTCCCTGTAAGATGGGGTTGTAGCTTCAGTCACTTTACAGCTCATAATGTCATTTTATGGGCACGGAAAACTTGCACTTCAAAAGGAGACAATCTAATTGTTGATGTCACTGAAACGTGGATTTGGAGAAGTGCTAAGCTCAGACTCTTAACAATGCTGTATTCTGCTGAACAGTTCTATAATTCCTAGAGCAAATTAATGTAGACTTCATTTGGTTTCTGGTAATGTTAAAATGAGACTTCTTTCATTTCAGGATTAGAAGCCTAATAGCACTTTGACAGTCTTAGAAGATTGTGGCTTCTGATAGTTTAATTGAGTGTTCAGGCTGCCCAGATTGACAATCCACCACTTGCGTTCCGTGGTGTCCATCCCGATATTCTGCACGAGAGCAGCTCTGGTATTTCAGGATTTTACATTGCAGAGACCCTTACCCAGCATTTTTTAACTATACTGGGAAAAAGTGTCACTGTAGAGAGAAACAAATAGAGGCCTTCATTTCAATGAGTCAGAGCAGAGCTTTTTGACACCCCAGTGGGGCATCATTTATTCTGTCTATTTACAGAAGGAACAACTGGTACTGGATTTGGGATTATCAGAGCCTGTGAAACACACACAGAGGAACCCAGGCTGGCCTGCTCTGTGTGTTGCCTGTGGGCCATGTTCTTTGCAAGAGGTTTCTCTTGGTTGGCAAAGGCTGGGAGTGGTGTCTGGCAGCTTCTGCCCCACTGCCAACTGTTACAGCAGTTTTTGCACAACAGCCAGACTTCACCTACAACCACATAGAATCACAGAATCATAGAATCAGAATGGTTTAGGTTAGAAGGAACCTTAAAGATCATGCAGTTCCAAACACCCTGCCACGGGCAGGGACACTTCCAGTATGTTTATCAGGACTATGCTTTGGTTTGAAAAGGCCTCCAGCCCCTGGATCCTACAGATCAAATAGACCTCTTCACGGCACACTACTGGATCCTGTACTTCCTCATGCATCTCCATGGTGGTAGCCAAGAAAACAGACTTTGAAACCAGGGGCCTGTTGGTGCCAGCTTTTGTGCGGACATAATACTGTGGCAGTCTCTCTGTGTCCCTGTCTGTCCCACCACTAGTGGGATTTCGATTCTTTTCTCATTTTCTTGCCAATCACAAAGCTCACCACACAAACAAAATCAGGTTGTAGGGATCTTTTAGAATGCGAGAGCAGATCCAGCTAATGCTACATTTCATCCCAGAATCCCCCTTTGAGGAAAGAGACTTCATTCAATCGAACTGTGCAACTTCCACCTGCAGAAGCTGTAGGAGCACAGTTCAGGTTATGTTCAGCTCCAAAAGCTCAAAAGAGCCAGGCCAGAAAACACCAAAAAGATCAAACTCAAACCAGAAACCTTAGCTTTGACTTACAGGAAGAATAAAAAGAGAGAAGGTGAAGGTTAAGCATCATATTTTTTGTCAATTCACTGTGGTTTGAGGTGAGGAGGCAGCCCCTAAGTGCATTGTGCTGAAAGTCTCTGCCTCGTTACATCCAATCTGCCTTTGTAAGCGGCACATGCAGAATATTCCCAACTCAAATATTACAGCTGATAAAAGCAGGTTTTCTGTGTGTAATAACCACTCAGCTTTCTTAGAGAGACACTCAGCATTCTGACTGGCAAGACAACCTCACTCTCACACTCCAGATCAGTTATCCCTGACTCAAGGGCAGTCCCCTGCTCCACAGAAACATCATTAGGAGGAGACTTTGGGTGATGTCTAAGTGAGAGAGACTTTCAGAGGAACAAGCACTAGCTAAACTCAGGAAGAAAACACAATTCCTCTGCTTGTTAGACCTCTAAGATCATCCAGTCCAACTGTCAGCCCGACCCCACTGTGCCTGCTAAACCGTGTCCTAAAGTGCTGCGTCTACCTCGGTTTTGAACACCTCCAGGGATGGTGACTCCATCACTGCCCTGGGCAGCCTCTGCCAGGGCTTCACCACTCTTTCAGAAAAGAAATGTTTCCTGATATCCAATCTGAGTCTCCCCTGGCAAAATGTGAGGCCATTTCCCCTCCTCCTATTGCTTAGAAGAGCCCAGCACCCACCTCACCACAACTTCCTTTCAGGAACTGTAGAGAGCAATGAGGTCTCCCCTCAGCCTCCCCTTCTCCAGGCTAAACAGCCCCAGGTCCCTCAGTCACTCCTCATAAGATTTGTTTTCCAGACCCTTCACCAGCTCCGTTCCCCTTCTCCAGACGTGCTCCAGCCCCTCAATGTTTTTCTTGTAGTGAGGGGCCCAAAACTGATCACAATATTCAAGGTGTGGCCTCACCACCACTGGGTGCAGGGGAACGATCCCTGCCCTGATCCTGTTGGCCACACCATGACTGATCCAAGCCAGGATGTTGTTGGCATTCTTGGCCACCTGGGCCACTGCTGGCCTGTGTTCAGCTGCCTATCAGCCAGCACCCCCAGGTCATTTTCTCTCAGGCAGCTCTCCAGCCACAGGTGTGCACAGGGAGCACAGCGACACAACAGGAGCAGCGGTCAAAAATCCCAGTAAGGGACATTCTGTCTGTGTAAGAATTTGTCATTAGTGGTGGTGGTTAACCAGTGAAAGGGGCTCAAAGAGGCAGTGGAAAGATTTCCACCCCGGAGACAGTCAGTACAGCAACAGTCTTGGGCAATGGGATCCATCTGTGAAGTCAGCCCCACCTGGAGCAGGGGGCTGAAGCGGAGACCAGGAGGCACAGACAATCCTGTTCTGCTGCCTACAGTTTTCTCAGAAAAGAAATTATAAAACCATCCGTATGTTTTTAAATGAGTAAATACACAGAACAGTTGCTAAAAGATGCCCCAGGAATCTGAACTGTTGCCTCCCCTGGTGCTAAACCTGTTCTGCAGAGACAGGCCTGCTGGGGATGGGGTGTTCTGGACAAAGGTCCAGTGGTTTGAGATCAACTAAAAATGCTAAGGTGTTTCACAAAACAGAGCAGTGTCTTTGCACTGGGAACAGCTGTGCTGATGCACGTACCCCCTGCAGTGGCAATCAGGTGAGGATTTTGTTGCAAAGCACATGCTATGCTTCTGTCTAAGGTCTCTTTGAGCTGGAAGCCATTGTCAGTCGACTTCAGGAAGTAATTGCATCGCCTCAGACAAAGAGTATTTGTGTAAGTCTGAATGTAAAACACATACCTTGCTTTCTTCCACAATCACTGTATTCAGAGAGTCCTTTCTGAGAAGTGGAAACCTCTTCAGCACCGCAAGCATTGCCTACTCGGCTAATGAATATGCAATACTTGCAAATGAATAGTGACTTCCTTTGAATTAATGGGATGGAGAAAGCAAGTGTGTTGGTAAAACAGACAAAAGACACCAGAGAGATAAAAAGCATGTTTCTGCAGGTACCTGAATTTCTGAGAAGAATCATAGAATCTATATCTCTCTTTCAGCTTAAAACCCTTCTCCTTGTCCTCTCCCTGCACTCCTTGATCAAGAGCCCCTCCCCAGCTTTCCTGGAGCCCCTTTCAGTACTGGGAGGCTGCTCTAAGGTCTCCCTGGAGCCTCCTCTTCTCCAGGCTGAACAATCACAACTTTCCCAGCCTGTCCTCATCTGGGAGGTGCTCCAGCCAAGAAGGGGAAGTAGAAACCCAAATCCTTTCATTTCCTCTTTCACAAAGAGGTTATACATCTCTCCAAAGAACTCCCAGACACTGATAGTGTTACTCAAGCCTACTGTGGTGTGGCCATTTCCCGCAGTTTCTCCTTTCCTTCTTTTGTCTTTGAAACACTTTCAGGGGGGTGGATGGTTACTAACCATGTTTAAACACATACCCACCAAAAAAAGACCCCACGTTTCTGTGTATGAACAGTAATTTTAGGATATACAGAGCACCACAATGTTAATTTTAGAGGAAATCCATCCACAGTTATAGCAAAGACTCTGATTACTTGTCTCTCAGGTGAAACATCAGGGATATCCTTCTTTCAGTGAAGGCCTCCGGCAGAAACTGCTATGAAACATGAGATATTGGTTAAGAATGTAGTATATGCATTAATCTCTAGGTTAGTTGTGAATTTGGCTGAAGCAGGACTGCCTTGTGCTTTGAGGCAGTGCTTTTGAAGGCTGCTGAAACAGCTTCTCCTAGGAGAAGCGAAGGGAACGTGTTTCAGGAGCCGAGCAGGGCTGTCAGCTCTGGAGCACAGTGAACCAGCTTTCAGCCAGCAGCCATAGACAGGTTCCCAGGAGTTGTAACAAAACAGGGCTGATAGTCGGAGGCTGCTGTTTCTGTTTCCATGGGAACAGAGATTGGCTTCTCACAGACAGCAAGGTGATTTAAAAATTTCTAAATTGGCACAATTGCAGGTAATTCTAAGAATCTCACATTGAAATTCAGAGAGCCATTTGTATGGAAAACAGAACAGCAGGTGTGGTTCCCCAGCTGAAACACGTGTCTGGTACAGCTGTGGTTTCCTCTGGAAGTGGTTTCATGGCTGGTGGTGCCTCTGGGCTCCAGGGCTCAGTAAGGAGCTGAATGGTTTTAATTTTGAATGGGACCGTTTTACAACAACTGCTGTGATGCCACATCTCTTAGATATGATGCTTACAGAGGCTTTGAAGGGCTGTGGAAGTCCTTTCTATTCATTTCAAAACAATGATTCCAAGGGACCACAATATGCCTAAGAAGTCAGGAAAAATACAACCAGTTTAATATCTGAATTATCTGAGTATTCAGCATCTCTTCATATACTGCCTTAATACTTTTCATGGACTCCCTTCATCCTGCTTCAATGCAGACTATAAAGGTTTATTGCCCACTCCATCAGACTCCCAAATCAGAAACATTAGCTGTGAAGAATGCCTTGCTTGAAGCCCTGGATGCATACAAACCTATTTGTAGAAGCTGTTTTCATATTTCAAGTACTGTCAGGGCCAAACCTGCTGCCCAAATCCCTAATAAAAAGCTTTGCTCAAGGCAGTACATAGTTAACAAAACCCAAATGAAACTTCCATTCTGATGCCTACCAAAATTTGAGGCTTTTCATCACCTTCTGCTACAGAACAGACTCAAACAGTACATTCTGATACATGATTCTGTTGCCAAATACTCTGGCTGGAGACTGATTCTTGGCCTTATCCAACAGATAAAGAGGTGATTTTCAACCTTTCAGAGCAGGGGTGGGAATGCAGCCGCAGTGGCTGGCAGGAAAAGGTTTCACCTAAGGCTGGATACTGACTCTGCTGAAATTCTGAGAGGAGCTTCATGAAAAGTTCAGATGAAAACCCATGTTGCTGTGATGAGGAAGGGGAGATGAAGGGCCCTGCAGGTTTCCAAAGGATCCAGCCTGTCCATAATCCAATCAATGATTGAGCAGCTGATCATTTGTTGTTGCCACTCACTTGCCTGCTGCAATTGCTTCTGTTTGGCACAAATGTATCTTTAGAACTATTTGGCAGGGGAAGATGTCACGAAGTTCAAGGTGATTTCAGTAGAGGGCATTGCAGTAGTAGCATAGCAAGGCTCTTTGAGTTTTGCTCCCCTTCCCTCAGCCTCACAGAGCTCCTTCCTGGGCTCAGCCTTTCCAGCCTTCCTACAGTGCAGGCTTTTCACGTCAAACCAAACTCATAACCTATCATGAAACACAGCATTTGCTGGTAACTGGGCACCACGTTGCCATGTTTCTGTTACAGATGGCTTTAGGAAGATTCCTTCTCCGAGTGCGGCATTCATCATGAGAGTTTTATGAAAGACTTGCAAGACCATTCCAATACATTTTCTTGGGAAAGAGACAAGATAAGTTTCTGGAGTGGTCAGGAGGCCGATGTGTCTTTTAAGCAAGACATCTGTTGGGAACTGCTACTTCTGGGTGCTGTTTCCAGCTCTGCTGAACAACACAAGCTTAAAACAAAGAACTGCATCCCACAAAACTACAGTTGCAGTAGATCAGTCCAACACAAATTTAGCAGATGCCCACTGCGAGGCATTTAGTTGTTCTTTGGGCTTTGGCTGATGGAAGAAAAGGAAAACAACCCTATACCAGTTCTCTTGAACCCAGGGCAGCAGCGGAAAGGGACAACTCTCCACAGACAGGGTTAGTGTTACAGTTTGGGGGTCCCCATGTAGAGCTGTCCCTGTGTAGAGTTGGCTATGGAGAGCTGTCCCAGAGCCGTGCAGCAGCGAGATGTACCCAAGATCCTGCAGAGAGGCACTTCTCATCTGCAGGGAGATGGTTTGATACCTTGGCCAAGAGAAGGTGGTTCCATGATGCACAGAGAAAATGAGCTGTGTGGTTATGGATTCTGTGCCCAATCCCAGGACTGCTGGCTGGTGATGCATGAATAGCACCTCAGCAGCTGCAAAGCACAACCACCTGGAGAAGACCCCTTGGTCAGCATCCCATTAACGCACACCAGGCCTGCACCTCTAGCCCTGACATACTCTCCGGGACCTTTTCCTGTAGGTTTCAGTTTCTTCAGCTGCAAGATAATTTTCTCCCTCTTCCAGAGCCTGCCTTTCCCTGTAAGGCACAGCGCCCTCTGGACACAATCCAGCAACACTGGGACACGTGGCTCCAGGTCAAGTGTCTGCCAAGCATCTCTGCTTCGTCAGAGCCAGCGGCTACGACTCACACCAGCAAATTTCCAATAGCTCATCAAAATACCTGAACTAGGGACACGGCTGCTCTAGGCTCTTCTGCATCAATGGTAAGAGATAAACTCATCCACAGCACAAAGCTATCTGCCTGTGTTTTTGGGATACTGTATCCCTGGCTGCTCCCAGGGGAGGTAACTGTGCCACATCACTACTGTTGGGTGGGACAGGCACAGGCACGGAGCTCAGCATGAGATTGAATCAAATAATTGGCTTTTTGGTTAGAGGCCAAACTAAAAATAATGAGAAAGGAAAGCAGCACATAATTTGGGAGGGCCAAAATGCACTCGATTCATTTTTATGTACCCAACAGCAGCAAAGATCTCCACTTCAAAACAAAGCTGTAATTTGGAAATAGCAAGAGGAAAGTTACTTTTAGAAAGACTGAGATACAACATTCTTTAAAAGATTTTTTTTTTTGCTTACAGAACAGGTATTATGACTCGTGCCCATACCCTCTACATAGATTTTTTCAGGGAATTTTCCCTTGTGGAAGGATACTTCACTCATTCCTCCACTACCAGTGAATCTCACATTTCTCCTTCTCCCCTCCTCATGCCATGATGCTTTTTTCCTGCTGCTCATGACAACCAAGGCAGTTTCCCACCTCTGGCCCTGCAAACTCTGTCTTTTGCCCTCCTGTGCTTGTACTTCTTTTTCCTTTCCAAAGTCTCTGCAGATTCCCTAACTTCTGACCACCAGGAAGGAAACTTGCTGGTTCTCTACAATCCCAGCCACAAACTGCCTGTGGAGCGGCTGCTGATAACTCGAGGCACTGGCTGCAGCAGATCTCTGTGCCCTGCTGGAGCTCAGTGAAGTTGTGAGATCTCCTCACCACTAACCATTCTGCTATGTGCCTGGTGCTGCGGGGACAGGAAGATAAAAGTAATGCCCAGGCACCAGGAACAACATTAATTAGTTATAGCTAAGTCAGTCCTGATGTGCTCCTGGTGTGGAAGGATGTGTTTTTTCCATAGGCAATGACAGGGGGAGTATTTTTCTTTTCTTTTTCTCCTACCCTCTGAAAATGCCAGTGAGTATTTAAAAACTCATGGTTAAGAATCCTTAAAACATCCTAAGGAGCTGAACAGAGACAAGGTCACCTCTAGGACAGTATATTGAAGAAGTTTTTTTATTATCAGTCATTAGAGCTGCATTGTAACACATTGGTTGCTTATTGCACTGGCTGCCTGAGACCCTCAGGGCCAGTGGTGCTTGGCGTGCTGCCCCTTTGGATGTTGGTGAAGCTTCACTTCAGGTCCTGGCACCAATAAACTTTTAGCTCTCCTAGTGCAATTGTTCTCAAGAGTTTGGATTTTGCTTCTATAATTCACATATCTTGCTTATTCATACGAACACTTACAGGAGGGCAGGCAAATCAGAGATTTTCTTTATATAGACATAGATGTATTGAAAAGGGTGCAGACACCTGCACACTTTACAGTGTTCTTAATTGAACTACAGTCTTGAAAAGCTTTTTCAGTTGCAAAATGCAACTTGAAGCTATGCTTCCCATATGCAAATACCTGGGCTCTGCCAGCTCCAGAAGGTACTGGAGAAATGTGGCACGTCCTTTGCTTTTGCTTCTTTCTCTTTGTCAGACCACAGCGTTGCATGACAGTTTGATTCTAATTTCCTCCACAGCTTATCTCTGTGCATTGTGCTGGTTTCCTTTGCATTTTAATTGCTCTCTCTCCTTCTGCAGCTGATCAAATCGTATCACTGAATCTTACCTTTTCCCTCACTCTCCTTTCTTTTCTCTGCCAGCCACTCACATGCACACATGGAAGGAGCAGCCTGACACCATTTGACATCTCCCTGCTTCCTCATTTCAATATTAACTGTTTACCAGAAGAGAAACCGGTTTGGGGTTAGGGTGCTGAGTGTGTGCATGTCTCTGGGTGTGAGCGAGAGCTTTTCTCCCCCTGTCCCTTCACAGCCCTAGGTCATCACGCTGAGCTGCCTGAAACTGCCCAATGCTATTGCTCACCAGCTTGACTTTAGCAGAGACAGGTCTGTGGATGTGCTTCACTTTCGGCTTCGGCTGGGGTAGAGCACCAAGGCTTGGTGCTGGGGTGGCTGCTGCTCTCATCCAAGAACCAGCTTGCTGAAGGATTCCTCCCCCTTCACAGAGCAATAACAATGACACAGCTGCAGTTTAAAGATGCATTTTGGGTAAGTGAGTGTTTCCTATATTCAATATGTCTATATTTAAAAATATTTTAAAATACAGCTTAGTTCTATATATAGTTTAAAACAAATTTAATCCTGTTTGGTGCTTTAAATTTAGTTTAGTAAAAAAGCAAATTTGTCTCCATGCAGAACCATGTTGTTTGGTAATGTAAGTGCTTGATCCTAGGCAGAAGAATACATTGTAAAGAACTATACCCGATCCCATAAACCACATGGCATTCCCAGCTTCCATGTTAGATTCATAAACTACTTCTGAAAGGGACGTGTGTTTGTCTGTTCCATAGACACTGGCTTGCAGTGAGCATCCTCAGATTTAGGAGTGGTTGCCCTGAGCAGGCGAACGTTCACTAATTACAGCCTGAATTCTCTCACATTTGCTTGTAGGAATTGGTGCCAAATACTATTTCTTGCCCACCTCCAGAGGTGCAGCAGGGCACACGTGAGCGTGTAGGTGCCCAGGAGTCATACAGCAACACAGGTAGCCAAAGCTTGCAGTGACACCCAAGAACTAAGCCCGGACACTCATCACTAGCTTAAAACCAGCAAATGCTAAAGCATGTAGATATGTTCCATTCTTGTTACTTGACTTCTAGTTGAAGAAACTTTTGGCATCTTGTTTCAAGCTCTTTTCCTGCAATGACAAGTGAAAAGACCCTTGTCTTCTCCCTCAGGGGTAATTGTTGGTTCTCTTGCAATTGCTTCTGGGGTGGAGGTTTTACCGAAAAAAAAATCCAACAACAAACCTTTGACAGTGTAAAGTTGGGTAAACAGGATGTTATGTGGTTGCCTCTTGTCTGGGAAACCATTTTTCCAGCATCTAGGATTGGCTAAAATATAGCAGCCTTCCAGTACATAAAGAGGGGCTCCAGAAAAACACTGGAGGGGCTCTTTATCAGGGAGTGCAGAACTAGGGGCAGGGGGAATGGTTTTCATCTGAAAGAGGGGAGATTGAGATGAGATCTTAGGAAGAAATATTTTCCTGTGAGGGTGGGGAGGCCCTGGCACAGGTTGCCCAGAGAAGTGTTGGCTGCCCCATCCCTGGAGGTGTTCAAGGCCAGGTTGGATGGGGATTTGAGCCCCCTGATACAGTGGGAGGTGTTCCTGCCCACGAACTGGATGGGCTTTAAGGGCTCTTGTAACTCAAACCATTCTATGATTCTATTAGAAAGACCTGAATTCATATGAATTCTCCCTACCATTTTCCTATCAGGCCAAGCAGAATAAACCCCTCATGCCGTGTTTGCTGTTTGTGCTTTCTTTCTGTCCACCTGCCCTTCGGGGTAAACCCTCTCCTGGTATGAAAAAGATGGGCAGACACAAGAACTCATTTCAGCAAACTCCCTTCTTCCCAGCACTTCCAGGAAGCCCTCCCTACCCCCACTCCAGATTTGAACAGTTAAAACCAAATGCAATGAGGAAATACAAAAGTTAATTTTGATGCTAAGCCTAACTGTGCAGGACCACACCTACACGAGTCTCTCCAAGCCTCCTCTGTTTTACAGCTGCTCACTGCACAGCCCAACACACGGGGTGGGAGACAACCGCAGGCCAGTGCTACCCTGGGAACATCAGCTTTTGCGTTCTTGGCCTTCCTTCAAAACATGCCAGCTGAATTTTAGAACTGGAGCATTTGCTGTATTTTCTTTTTAAGGTCTTGGTCTTTATTGAGAAGTCAGATGAACTCCAGTGACTGGAGCAGGGTTAGGGTAATTAACACCAGTTGAGAGTCTGGCCAGGCCAGTTCTTCATGGCTCTTCTTCCCTGGCCTTCTCCTCTGTGCTTGACCACGTTACATGGCTTAGCTTTTAAAGCTAACTCCTCCCTTAAAGGAAAGCATCTTTGTTTATAATATTTTGTGGCTGGAAATATTTATCACCGACCTTGACTAACAGGGCAGAAATATATCCGGTAGCAGGATGGTAGTTTTAGCTATGCAATAACGAGTCTTTTAAAATAAAACCTTAGAGGATATTGCACAATGTGGCAAAAGCTTGCCCCCCAAATAGCAAGATCAGCAATTATTTTTGCATTCATAAGGTTCTCTTATACCCATTAGCGAAAGGGAAATGTTTCTGCGTGAGCAATTATCTCCTTTATTTGATTTGTACCATGAATGGAACTGTCTTTATGATTAAAAACTGAAAAGTATATTTGCAGCTCAGCTGATCCCCCTGTACAGATCCCTGAGCTCTAAGACCTGCCCGAGGACACGGTCGCATCCCCTCTCTGACACCCTGACAGCTCCCAGCTCTTTACCATCAGCAAACTCTGGGCTAGGCAGAAATTTCTTTAGCACTTATTGCAATGTCAAGTATGTAAAGAGACCCTAAAAGCAGCAGATTTTCCCCAGCCAGCAGCTCTCTAGAGCCCCATTCATTCCCCCAAGCATTTCTCAGCCCAAGAAGAGGGTTCGTTGTCTTTCAGGAAAAGGTGAATGGTTACTTGTAACAGGCCTAAGATTTAATCTCTGTTTTCCCTATTAAGCACAGCAGTGATTTAATCTCTCTTTTCCCTATTAAATGTAGCAGAGATTTTATCTCTCTTTTCCCTCTTAAACACAGCAGTGATAGTACTGTACTAGAGGTTTCACACACTTGTGCGATATTTTTTTTAATTTTCTTTGTTTCATGGCCTGGGCTAAAACCAGTTCATTTTTTAATTACAATTTTTGGTTTTATACCTGTCATGCAATGGTTTAAGGCAAAGTTGTTCAAAGCCTCCACTGAAGTGTGCTTCTTATCACAAGTTTTCTACCCTCTGGTAACATTTTTTGGAAAATATTAGGGAGATGGAAGTAGGAATCGATTTGACAGCCATTGCAGGGCAGTTGCCAATGGATTAACATTCTGCTGGGCTGCTCTACCAACATAACAGATGTTGACTGTCTTCTTTAGCATCAGATTAGGCAGGCAGGTAAATTTCCACAGATTTAATGAGGAGTACGTGTGCAACAGCAGTCATTTCACGTTAACAGGATTATGTCAACAGGAAGAGATCTGAGTAACATATTTTTTCTGTTAAAAGAAATACACTAACCAAGAAAACTTCTGTCACAAATACTGAGGGTCTCTCTTAGTCTCCTTCTATGTTATAACCTTGTGGAATGCAGCTGCTTCTGGCCAAGAGGTGGGTAGGGCTTACTGGCATCATTTAGTGGCTTTGCCTTACCCACCCGGCAAGGGGGAGAGAGGAAGACTTTCAAAGGAAGTGCTTGGATTTGGGGCAGGGTCCAAAGTACCCAGAGCTGAAGGAGAGCAAATACATTCCCTTGGCAGCTTTGAATAAAGCTCAAGTGGCCAAGCTAATTCCAAAAACGTGTTATGAGCTCCTAAGGTGCTTAGGATTTAAAAATGAAAATGCTTAAAGTTTGCAGTGCTTCTTAGTTCTCAGCTGCTGGATGAGCTCAGGGCTTGTGAATTCTCACAGCTCAGGTTTAAAAGCACGAGTGAGGTGGAGATACAGTGCAGCAAATATGCTGCAGGCCTTGAACAGGAGATAGTAGGATCTGCCTCCCTCTCCTGCTGTGAACTTCTCCTTTCCATATTCCTATCTTTGCAGTACCCAAGGTTATGGCCAGACTCTACAGCAGTGAGAGCCATGGACCGGCTTTAGACAAAGGGGCTGTGACAAAGATGCTTTCTTAATCTTCCTTGTTTTGACTTCAGGCTATATTCTACATCAGGTTCAATACAAAGCTGGCTTTGCAGGTGAACTTCTCAATTGCTACTGGAGCTTTTTCACCCAACGGTCTGTTATACGTGCCAAAAAAAGAAGTAATTAGTTTCATAAATAAATTAGCTTCTAATGAGACTCTTAACTATGATACAAGAGTGCAGAGATGATTATAAAGTCACAGTAGAACTATTTTCCAGACTTAGTAGGCAATACTCTGAAGCAATGCCATACCGACTGTTTTATTCAAAAGAGGAAGCCTTTGCTATAGCAGGAGCTCCCCTGCTTTCCTGCAGAGGTTAAGCTCTGCAGGGGCTGTTGTTGTGAAACAGGTCTGTGAGGAGGAAGCGAGAGGGGGCAGGATTGTCTGGAGGGAGGAAGCAGGCTGGGGGGAGCTCCAGGCAGCCCTTGTGCCCAGGGCACATCTTCCTGGGCAGGGAAGGATGTGGCTGCTGAGCCTTTAGCCCTGGCATCTCAGCTTTGCAAGTGGTTGTCCATCACGTTTCCTTTGAACCGGATTGCAGCAGTTGTATCAGTATCTACTGGTGGACGTGTGTGGAAATGGGCAATAAAGGAGGAACCAGCTTGGAAAAGTTGAACCAGCTCCCCAGCTGATGTCTGTGTTTGTTGTGAGGGCAACTTCATCTCTATGGAAGAGACTGCTCTACTCTTTTCATACACATAATTTCTTCCTACATTCCCCAGCCAGTCTGGGAAGGATGCTTAGCTCAGTGGGGCAGTGAGAAGCACCCATGGGGGGGCGGGGGGGGCAACCTCACAAAGTCACTGAAACCACAGGAAATCACAAGCAGAAAAACTGATCGGTTGTTGTGGCTATGAAAACATTGGTGCTTCACAAATCACTTCTGAGCAGAGCACAAGGACTAAAACGAAGCTCAAATGAGCCCACTCCCGGCACAGATATCGGCAGCAAGGCGAACATGTCAATGTGTACTTCCATCTCCCATGTTCCTAAAATGGGTCTGTGAGGAACAGCGCATTTGGGGTGGTTCATTTCCTTGGTGATGAGATCAAATGGAAAGAGTAGAGGTTTATGTTTGCTCAGCTATTGCCTACATGTGGCATATCAGGCTGAGCATCTTCCCTATAAGAAGGAAGAGTATCTGGGGGAGGTTTAAACACAGTGGGCTGGTCCTACAGCTGCAGAAGGCAGAAGGCTATTGAGACCAGGTAGACTAATAGGTCTCTGGAAAGATCACTTTAGGTCTGTGATTGGAAAGTTAAGTAATTACATTTTATTAATATTTTTTGATGACCACGCTGCATCTAAGTGCCTTATCTAAGGGGTTTGACTGCTTAAACTGGTTGATTGACAAAGTCACTGTGACAATTTTGTTAATACTTTTACATGGTTATGTCTGGTTTGTTGTGATCTGTCCTGCTCTGCAAAAGTTGTTTGGTTTTGCCTAGGCTCGGAGAAATGGAGGATTCTTATTTATGCCAGTTTTAACTGTGCCATGAGTATGTATTTAAATATGGAATAGGTGAGTCATCAACTCTCTTTTCACCCGCACATACACAGACACATCCAATGAACACCTCCTGGAGTTAAACCAGTCATTGTCACACACGGCTTGAAACAGATCCTGTGGATCTTTAACAGCACTTCACGCAGAAACTAAAGAGGATGCCCTCTGGTTTGCTAAAACAGCCTGTTGAAGTACATTTTTGGATGGTAGAGTCACAGAACCACTGAGGCTGGAAGGAGCATCGTTCAGCCAACGCCCTACCCAGTGCAGGGCCAGCTACAGCAGCTCCCCCAGGACCACACTTTGACTATCTCCAAAGCTGGAGATACTCCACAGCCTTTCCGGGCAGTCTGATCCAGTGAATCACCACCTGTACAGCAAAACCCACCTCCTTATGCTTAAACAGAACTTGTATCTCAATTTGTGCCCACGGCCTCTTCCCCGGTCTCTGGGTACCACTGAGAAGTCCTGGCTCCGTCTCCCCTCCTACCGGGTTTTGTACACATTAAGGCAGCTCTTTCACAGGCTGAGAATCCCAACCTCAGCCTCTCCTCCCATGACAGATTCTCCAGGGGGGATCTCAGATTCTCCCTGTGATTCTCATTTCAAGGTATCTTCTCCTCACAGGACTGGGTGATTCATGACCCATGCCTTTCCTCCCACAGGCTTGCACTCCCACAGTGCAGCAGAGCTGCACCACTTCTCCTTCTCTAAAGTTTACAGCCACTGACTGGGGACAGTGATCTGGACGTGCATACTGGAAGACTCTGAATTTCAATCCAGTTATACTCATGGCATACTTGTATGGAAGGCAAATAAGGCTGCTTCATAAACAGATATTTTGTGTTATTCTTCAGCTCTTTTGAGCTGAAAAAGACCTTTTTCCAATTTTGCTTTCATGCCACACTTTCATGCAAGGTAGATTCTGGCTGGCAGATGGCACAGGAAACAAACACTCATTTCATCTCCTGTTTAATCTAGATTTTGTAATAAAGCTTTTCTCATCAGCCACAGGTCAATAACATAACAAAGTTCACTGTGACGTTCAGTGAGAATGTGGGGATTCAAGGCTGGGGCGAGGTGAGGGCTGAGGGCACGGCTTTCCATGAGGGTCACTCAGCTCAGGGTGTTATGGTTAAGACAAAAAATACATTGAAAATATGCATCTAGATCCCAACAGCTTTTCAGATCACGAAACAATTGCTCCCTTACTAAAAATGGAGCGTAGTACTTCTTCAAATTGGTGGGAAAATGTCACTAAACAACATAGAGGAACTAAAAAGTTCCATAACTCTTGGTAAAACACCCTGTGCAACTTCAGTTTTGCTTGAAATGAAAGACAGCAGTTATTTACAGCCAGTCTTGAGAATGAAGAGAAAACTTAGCTGCAAAGGGGATCTACTCAGGCTAACTTGGGGATACCAGGTTCTGTTGTTCCATTCAGAGCAAATAAAAAAACAACTTTTTTTCTTTCTTTAAACTAACAGCTTTTCAAACCAAGATGCCATTGGGTGCTGCTCTCAATTGGTCCAGATGAAATCAGTTCCTAAAGGAAAGGAAACTAAAGAGTGGGACAAAGGAGAAAAGAAAATACATGGTCAGCAACATTGAGGTCTGAGTCTCATTGCCTCATCCTGTTTAATAGGCACTGTAATTACTGCAGGGTTGTTAACAAGTCAGGACTGACAAACACACCTGGGGGAGCACCAGAAAGAAAGGAGACACCTGCCACAGGAAGAGCTGCACCTTTGGTTAGGACTCATGTTTGTAACAAAACGTATTTTGCAGGAAAACAGTTTTACTGGAAGTAGGGGAGCTGTTTTCAAAGATAAAGCTGTGTTTCAATGAAGAGCTTCACATCTGGTGGAAGCTTCCTCTGAAAATGGAGGTTTAAGGTGACATTTATAACCAGAAGGGAAAAGGAGACCAAACTCATAAAACCCAGTCCTCCCGGGTGCTGAGAGCTCTGCTGGTGAGGTGCAGTCTGGAACAGGAGCTGGACTTTTCATTGCCTACAGTCTACCCCCACACAGCCTGCAGTCCAGGCATTCCAGGCATGCCTTCCCTCTGTGTCAGTAGATTGATCCCCAAATAAAACAGAGAAAGGAGAGGTTAAAAAATAACCCCTCTTCCCTACATAGACAGCAGATAGTGGATAGTGGATGTCTCAAGCTCATCTGCCTGATTCAGAGCAAGTTTCTTCTTTATATCAATATGAATGTCTTGTTTTGTTGTTGCTGCCAAGAGGTGAAATGTGTTCTTTTAAACTGTTTCATGAATTTTCAGGGCAACAAAACTGTTTCCTATCCTGCTCTAGAAATGTTAGTTCATTTTATATGAGAAGAGCTCACAAGACCATCAAACTCTCCTAAGGCAGATAATGCTGAGGCTCTGTGTCAGCAGAAGAATTTCACTCTTGCTGGTTAAAAGCCAGGGCAATTTCAAGTGAACTGACACCTGGTGCATGACAGTCGGGCTCATGCAACAGTTAACAGCTCAAAAGGCTCAACAGGAGTTCTGCTGGTGCAACCCCTGAGCTTGCATCCACTGACATAGGTCTTGCGCATTTCCTGTACCCTAGGAGCTTGCAGCAGGAAGGGGAACATCCAGCTAAATATCTCATTGATTGAGCAATTCCTACAAAAACCAGAATTAATTCATTTTTAATTATTTTTGTGTAAGGCAGGAGAGACATTTATGAGAGCAAACAGAGAAATGCCTCCCAGAAGGTAACATAATCACAACATGGTTGTCTCACCAGGGCAAACTGCTTGACTTTTCTTCAATGAAGCCCCCCCTCCTTTTAAGAATTTCTAAAAGGCTAAAGTTGATTTTCTGCTGTTGGATTGCACAGTTCCCCAAGACTTGGTGATACACCATACTAACAGAGTGTAAGAATGTGTTGCATCATATTGAGTAAACGGATATGTTGAAAATGATTATTTAGGTGGTGAGGATCTCTTGTAAACTGGCAATAGTAATATGTAGCTATTGGAATAATCCTCACTAAGAGATGAACCAAGTTTTTAATTCATTCCCCTTGTACAGCAAGACTCTGGGAAGATTTCCTGGAGATTTACCCTTCCCTACGTGCCAGGGAAGACCACCAACAAATGCCTGGCCTCATCTTATAGCAAAGCAGAGAGCGTGGGTGCAGCAGTATTTTGTGTTTAGTGCATTTTCCAAGACTAACAGGAAACAAATTTGAGTTTTCTATGAAAGGGAGGGGAAAGACACACAGTGTTATTAATGAACAAATGTACCACTAAGCAGGCCTGGTTCCAGTGACTCTGCATGACTTTCTGTCTCTGTGCCTGAGCAAGTCAGGGTTGTCTGATGTTGCCTCACTCACAGCAGTGTGGGGCTCACCACACAGGAGAGGGGCTCTTTTGCAGAAGAGAAGAGACTTGGAAGTGGATAAATGAAAGAGGAACAGAAACAAAATAAACTCTATTATTTTCTATAAAACAGAAATATCCTCTACTGTTAAGATTCTGTATCTCCTTATTTTACTCCCAGTTTTTCCTATGTAGCTAATATTATTCAATCAGGGGCTGAAGCAACATCTGATTTTACCATTGGCATATTCATCTATTGGGCTCCAGAAGGCACTTTGGCAAAACAGCACTGTGCTTTGTGAAATATAGGTGCAAATCAGGGCTGTCTGTTGACTCCCAGGAAGAAGCCACCTCACTTTATGGATGTATAAAGCCACCACATGGAGAAAATATAAAGGGATGCCGCCACCTCAAGCCTGTGTGACACAGCCACATCGAGCTCTGATTTAAAACTAGTGAGGGATTTTTCTTCCTGCTGTCCCTCTTCTCACTATCCCAATCACAAAGGTGTTCCAGAGTTTGTTATATCTGAGTCTCCTACACTTTTGTTGTCACACTTTTTCTTGTGATGCACATCTGGCTACTGGCCCCTTTCTCCTTCTCCTAGCACAGAAGAATCAAGGGGCTGAACTGCTGCACAGTAGGAGCCCCCAGTGTCCTGAAGGTGGTCAGAAACATCCTGAGATCCTTACCTATAGGAACTTCAGGTTCCTACAGGTAAGGCTGAAGTAAATGAAAACTGGAATTGGGCAAATAAAACCACAAACCCAACTGGTAGTATATGTGCATTTCAAGAAAAGGTGCATGGTTTTCCCTGGCTGCCTTACAATACCAGACACTTGGAAAAACCCAACAAATTACAGCATCGCAAAATTAAAAGAGACAATGCTCTCCTACTCAGTATGAAGAAGTGTTCTTGTGAAAAAGGATGGCACAAGGTTTCCATTTCCTGACCTTGTTTGTGCCCTTCATGGAAGGCTCCTGAGTTGAGGCATTGAGAGATGGGCAGCTGGAAGGAGGTGATACTGTGGTGCATTTCTGAACCTCTACTTCTACCTTCTAAAAGGCAAAGCTCCTTCCATGTAGTGTTTGAAAGAAGTTGCAAGTTCAAAGATCACTGTCACATTCTCCATTTTCTGGCTCAAGCTTGGAGGACTGGTTTTGTGATTAATGATGTTATGAGATGTAAAAAAATAGCGATGCAAATTAACACAGAACACTTGCACTTTCTACAAAGAGACCCACAATTAAGCTACAGTTTTTCTTCCCTTAGAAATATTGCACATTCTCAGAATATTATTTAATCAAATTGTTAAGAAGGGAAGTTAAAATGGAGGTAATAAGCACAAGCAGAGTCCTTTTATTACACTGGAATTGAGACTTTGCAAGCCTGTTCCCTGTGTGCCATTAGTTTACCAGCCAACAAACCACCTGCAGAAGTTAAGGCGGCTTTTGTGCAGCCATCACTTTGTGGCTATGCAAATCACGGCGTGATTAAAATGTGAAGAGAGCCAAACAACATGCTGTGACTCTAAGAATGCCTAATACATAACACATGAGCAGTCCAGGACGCCAGAGGAGGGTGAGAGCTGAGGAGCAAATTCCCCTCTCAGCAGAACTCTAAAACAACAATTCCCTTCCTGGAGAAAACCTGCAATGTCATAGAGACCAAGAGATCACTAGGAAGCCACTGGTTCACTGTCACCAATTTTGCTATGCTTTTTGCTATGCCTTCTGGCTTTTGAAGGTCCCATTCAAAGTTCATATCTATTCTACATCTGGCAATAAATGCAGTTTGCTTCCCACAAAAGTACGGCATCACAGTTGTAGGTAACAAAGCCTGCAGTGAAATTGCAGACCAAGCCTCACGTTGAAGATGCCTGAGTCAGCTCCCGACCTTAGCACAGAAGAGTCCCAAGATAGCCACGTATACCCTTAGCAAACACTAACATTTCTAAGGTGCAAAGAGTGAATTTACAAGAAATGACAGAAATGTTACACAGCCAACTCTGGCCCACCTGCACTTCCTTGCTTTTTTCTGTTCATGTGCAAAAATCACACCCTTTAAAAAAAAACTGTTGTTTTTTTAAGTCATATAAATTCTGTAATCAGTCCAATCCTGGGATACACAAGCAACCATCACATTCCCATCCATTCCAACCGCTTCCAGGCAGTAAGAAAAAGGAGCTCTTACAGAGCACAGCAGAATGCAGCACAAATGTACGCTTTTAAACTAATTAACCAGTTTGTTATCACATGAAAATATATAGAAAAGGACTCAGATCACACCAGGCACTGGTCAGAGGAGACTGTTTCAGACAGAGGCTTGCCCTGCAATGCCCTTCTATGCTGGGCACTGAGGACCTTCCTCATTCACATGCTCACTGTTAATTAGGTTGCCCAGCCAGGTTTTCAACTGCTAACACATTCCCAGGACAAGGCAGCAGAGGGACAGGCTGAGAGCCTGGGGTTTTGCTTTGAAAAAAGGCTCTTTCACATCTCACTGGTGTAAGAGCAGAACTAGGACAGCGTCTCATGTGACAGGAAGCAACACCTTCATGTTGAGTATTGCTCTACTACTTTATTTTGCACCAGGGCCCTGCAAGGGCCAGGCACCCCTCCTCAGTGTCCCAGCTGAGCTGGAGTGGGGCTTTACACAGTCACCTGGATGTCAGATACACAAACCAATGGTGCATACTGCCATCCCTTTGTATTTCACTGTTTATTCCAGGGTTGCTTGAGTGGTGCAGAAAAAGATCAGTAAATTTCCTAAAACACTTGAAAGGCCATAGCATGATAGGAAATATCCAACCCAGTCAAAGGCACTTTGACGTTATAAATCGTGTTGGACTGCTGGCTGTGAAATCTGTTTGCAGCTCACCTACAGTAAATGCTCAGCCCTTGACAGAGCACTTGACAAGGAGAGCAGCAGCTCAAGAGGTCAAGATGAAGAAACACCCTTTTGAAGCGGTGTCAGTACACAGCGGTGCGATGCAATGATATAATTTGTTGCTGTAACTCAGCCTGAACAACTGATGTCCAATCCAGGACTGAGATACCATGTACAATACAACTGTGGAGAGCAAGATTTCTTTCTGACAGTTGAAAGAGATATTGGCAGAAAGAAGCTTGTTCAAAAGCCACTGTCCCTTCTTCTCTCTAAGTATCCTCATCACACCAGCAGGTATTTAATTTTCAAACCTGTGAAAATGAAACTTAAATTTTTGTTTTACTAAAATCCTCTAGAGCTTACCTTAACCAAACCAGGTAAGCTAGGATGTAAAAAAAAAGTTTGATTTCGAAATAATTCCAAAAATTATCATAACAGATTTGGGCTCATTTTATTTTTCTTTTAAAAATCTGTATGAACACTTATTTAGGTGATTGAGAAACATTTGAAATTTTCAGCTCCAAACTCACCTTGCTAACACTTCTAATAAAAGCCTTAGGAAAATACCTTTAAGAACAAAAAGAAGGGATACACTTTTATAGCTAAATATTTTCAAACTTAAGACAAAGTGTGGGTTTTTTAAAGATTTTTTTTTTATATTTGCAGATAATACATTTCAAATAATTCCTAAATGAAGGATGACTTCATTTCATCACTTCACAGGCTAAAGTAATACCTGATCGCTATGCTGGAACTGCCAGTGCTCAGACCACCACTGCTTCCAGTCCAGCCCACCTTGGATGTGCAAACCAGTAAATAAGCAGATTTTGATACCATCTTTGTCACCAGAGTAGCTCAGCCATGTACCAAGCAACGCACCCACTATCTGCTACGTTGTCATTTCTCCTCCAACCCTTCCTCCCAGCCAGGGTAGCGTTGCTGCTGTGCTGCCACAACAGAGGAGCCCACAGTTCCTGCAGCACAACTGCAACAACGTCATCAATTCATGTCACTTCTGAGTGGTTGGATAGGCAAGGGTGTACCATTTAGCAAGCACTTTGCACACGAGCCTGGACATTTTTGCTTCAGTTCAGTCCACTGTAATAGCTATTTAACAAAAACATGCTCCAGTAACCATATTTTAGTCTTTCCTATTTGATATCGCAATAGTATCCTTGTGGATTCAAAATGTAGATAAGGGGAGACCTTACCACTATCTACAGCTCCCTGAAAGGAGGTTGTAGCAAGATGGGCGCAGGTCTCTTTTCCCAAGTGAAAAGTGAAAGGATGAGAGGAAATTGTCTCAAGTTGAACCTCGGGAAGTTTACATTGGATATTAGGAAAAGTTTCTTTACTGAAAGAGTGGTGAAGCACTGGCAGAGGCTGCACAGGGCAGTGGTGGAATCTTCATCTCTGGACATGTTTAAAAAACGTGTGGCTGTGGCACTTCAGGGCATGGTTTAGTAGACACGGTGGTGTTGGGCTGATGGTTGGACTAGATGAGCTTAGACATCTTTGCCAACCTCAATGATTTTATGATTCTATGCTTCCACTTCAAAAAGCCTTGCAGCACCCTCTGAGCAACCAGCAGCACAAGGCTCAGGGAAGAGATGTGGTGTAAGGCTGATCCACAGCTAGTTAAAGATGTGAGACTTAGCACTTAGCATTGTGCCACCAGGAGGTGAGAAGAAACCGTGTCAGCCCCCATCTATCTTCTATGGAATTTTCTGCCCTCTGGGCAGGGAACTGACTCCATCAGCTTCCCACCTGCAGCCTTCCTTGCCAAACCAAATCCTGTCCCTGATGGCGGCAGAACCCAGCTGAGAGCCAGCCGTGAATAATCCCTCCCACAATTCCCTCCTGATGTTTACCTGTGTGATTGCCTAAGGAGAAACTTCCACCAGAAGGGATGGCACAGTCCCAAGACACCTATCTCTCTAGAAAAGTGCTCATGGGAGGGAGCAGCATCATTAAGCCTTGGAGGAAAAAAGAAATCAAAAGAAGAAAGTGCATCCCAGCATGCTTACTGCTGAATCCCTTGCTCACAGTCTTCCATGCCTCTTCTCAAATACTCTAGGAAAAGCTATTCTGGTTAAACTACAGTATGAAATTTGCATTTTTCAGTCATATACTCGCTTTCACATTCCTTGCATCTCTGGAGGGACAGTGTTGCTCATTGCACATGAGGGAAGCAACTTGTGTAACTGGGAAGAGGAGAGGAGATGCTGCCTCTCCATGAGTTGTGATTCTCCCCAACAGAAGGAAAACCTCAGGCTCAGGGGATGAGCCCAATACACACAGGAGATATTGATGGAAGAATCTCAGGACAATACGAATCTGCCTTGTAACACTGAAATCCTTTTGTCAAGCACTGTCTTACAAGTGATTATAGGTCTGCTGGACAACACAGATTAACTAATCCTTTTTACTAAAATTACAGTGAGCAAATCCTCTTTCACAGTCGCATGCGCTTTGACTGAGTGGAATCACTTTGTTGGCAATGAGACAAATCACCGGTGGTGATTCATATCACCCTCTTCCAAGGAGCTACCTAGGTTTCTGTTATAAACAAATCAGGTTTTATACATCTAATGAATATATTTATTATTTAAAGCTTTTTTTCTAATTCCATAAAGAACGAAATAGACCTTTGGTTATTCATTAGTTCTTATAATCCTCACAAAGTCCCAGCTGAGAGGTGCAATTTTAACAGCCTTTACAAAGCCATTCAAAGCAAATGCTTATTATATCACAAAAGGGTAAATGGAAAAGAGAATAAGACAGCTTATTGGGGCTAGATGGTTGTTTAATGTGATACAGTCTTGCTGTCCTGATTATCTTGACAAAGAGAATACGGGGTCTGTTGTGGTGCTACACAGGCAATCCTTAAGAAACCAGGGAGGAAAACCAAACCAGGACTGAACAGGCAGAGCAGGACAAGAACTGTAAAGTGGGCAAAGACACTCTTCCAGGGGAGACACTGGTGGCTTGTACTGAAATAGAAATTCTTGAGCTGGAGGAAGGGTTCTTGAGAGCTGGTCCCAGGACTGATTTTATTCAATATATTCATTACAGATACCGGCATAAGACACTAAGAATGGGCTGGAAATAGCTGTTGTTGAAACAAATGAGTAAAATAAAATATTGTTCAGCAGGTATGTAATAACCTTCAAGTCAAGGGTAACAGAAAGCAGATAAATTTCAAACTGAAAAATAAGTGAGAGACCAGTAGCAAAAGGGTCCAATATTCTCTGGGACCTCACAAAGTAAAGGAGAGGAGAGAACTGCAGGTATGTCAATAGACTGTAGGTCAGTTTGATGCCATTGGTATGATTTGACAAGGGAAGAAAGCAAACACAATCCTCTGATGTATCAGAAGTGTTTCTTAGAGAGCAGTCATTAATGTCAGGGTCAGTCAGTCAAACTTTACTGGAGTAGCAGAGCATCGTCTGTGTCCAACAGGGATTTAGTCAGCCTTGAACAGGTACTGTAAGAACACATGGGAATCAATGCAATGAAAACCCAGTATCCTGGGAAAGGGCAAAGGAGGTTTGGATTAAAGCAAAGGTTGAGAGAAGACGCAGTTGTACAATACGTGAAATAAGAAAAAGCTGTTGAAATGAAAGGGAAATGTTTGTGAAGTAAACTTAGGCCTAAACAATTTATGCCTACATTATGGTTGGAAATTAGGAAGCAGGGTAAGTGACAACAGCAGCTTAAACTTGTCTAAACCTGGGCTGTCACCTGGCTACATTTCATCTCCCTCCTTAGTGTAGCCTGTGACATGTGAGTGGCACACACTACTTAAACCACAGCCAGCTCTGCTGCCTGGGAGGCTGAGGCAGCCCTGGGTTAGAGTTCAGATGCTATAGTTTCTGAAGTATGGCTTTCATGTTCTTCAGGAACACACAGTGAGGACAATAAAGCAGATTTTGAGATGGATCCCCCCAAAATGAAGAAAGATTAAATGAGTGCCTGTGGTAGGAAGTCCTTTTGACACCTGCATCTAGCTGGAGCCAAATCCCTCTACAAGGGTCAGCCATGGGGACACAAGGCAGATGAATCCAGCAGGCAGGAACTAATGCGTCCCTCAGCAGAGATTCCAGTTCTCCTTCAGAAGCGGCTGCAGCAGCCCCATTTTTAACAAGTTCAAGTCTTACTCCTCTTAGCAGGCAACAGATTAAAAGCAAAGCTGTTGAGTAAGGCCTTGGCTGTTGGAACTTGCCATATACACACACATGCACGCACAGAAGGAACAGTGACAATACTATTGCCATGCTCATCTCAGTTAGAAAGTCTGCGATCTAGGAATGTGCAAGCGCTATTGCAGATTTCACATGTAAACAGGTATCTTTCTATATGTATTAAAGAGCTAAAATATTCTTACAGTTATAGTAAGTAAAATCTAGCTTTTGCATCTCTAAATGCATTGAAGTAAGCAAGCAGGAAGGCAAAAAGACGGAGCAGACTCTGTCGTGAGCAGTGGGGTGCAGCACTAACCTATTCCCTTTGCATTAGTGCCAGTATAAAAGCCACTGCATGTCCTGGAGCCAAGGTTGTCTGCAAAGCTCCAACCAGCCTGCACTGCTGAGCTACCCAGACCAGCATAGCTTACAAAAGACCCTTCACCTCAGACTGTGAGAGTACCTTGTGAGATGTGCGGCGAAATTATTCTCTTGGTCACCAAGGCAGAATGAGCCTTGATGCAGTTTTTAATATTGCATTTTATGGCTTAGAGCAAGATATGCTCATGGCTAAACGGAGTCCATTTGGTAGTTTCACCAGGCCCCTCTCAGGGTCACTGCTCAGCTGGCTGCCCCCAGCCCACTGCTGTGGTTGTGTGAGGGTTTTGGGTTGATAATGAGCAGGTGCTGCATTCTGTATGTAGTGAATTGAATAAGTGGTTCTCTCCAACATAGAGAATTTGCCATTCTCTCATTACAGCAACTGTGCCTGTTTACAAGAGATGAGGGCAGACACCAAGTGAGTTTTAGCACTTACTAAACAAAGAGATAGGTTGAACAGAAATGGCAGAGTAACAGTGTGCTTACTGCTCTCCCTTTGCTACTCGTGGCAGTGTGCCTGACTGCTGGGGTGATACAAATCCATACGAGATTTTCAGTTCCTCTGGGCAGCATTTCTGGGCCAAGGAAGCCATGTACACAGTTCTGGGATGTAGTTAGTTCCACCTGGAAATGTACAATCAAAACTTTGGGGCTGTGAGTTGGTTGGGGAGCATCCAACCAGAGTGGTTTCTGCCAGGCAGAGGGAGAAATATGTGAGTTTTTTACAGTAGCAATGCCTTCTGCCATTGGGAAGTCCTCCCCAAAAAGGGAGAGGAGGAAGTTACAAGTCCACTGCCAAGGTATTGTGAAGAACCTTTCCTACTTTCCTCTATGAGTGGTAAAACTTGCTTCTTTTAATTTATTTCATTAGGAAATGTTTTGGTTTGTATGGCCTGTTTCTTCAGTGGTGACCATATGGGTCAGATGAGTATAGGTAGCCCTGTCATTTTCCTGTGATTGCAACAGTGATAACATTGGATCCATTGAACTCTCTCCATATTCTTACCATCTTGTCTGGCTCTGTAGTGCAGACACTTTGCTGGTAGGGCATTTGTCTATGTCTCCTGTGAGCCATTATCCTACTGTCTTCCCTTTCTCCCCACTGCTTCTGATAAGAGCATCCATTAGGGAAGAAGGAATTACTGCTGTCAAGAAACTATAGCACTGGAAATGTTACTACAACCTGTAGGCTTACAAAGATTATCTGCAGAAATTTATCCTAGCTCTTATAGTAATAAAAAAACTCATTCCCTGTCTGCAAGGCTCCACAGAAGCCGTAGGACCTGGGTGAGCAGCACCGAGGCTGCCATGAGTCACTGCCATTCATCCCCAGAGTTCATCCTATTCCTCTCCAGTCCCAGCAGTCAGGGAGCAAAGCTCAAGTGTCCATCAGTTGCTTGCCAGAGGATCTTTCCCAAGTCCCCGAACTGAAACAGGTGCCTTCCTCACAGCTGTGGTGGGAAGCAATAAACTAATGTGGTTATTAAACACTAACTGCTTTGGGGACAGCAGAGAGATGCACAAACTGCGTTCAGTTCGTATATAAGCACTTGTATTGTACATAAACTCCTTGAGGGAAGGAACATATTCATTCTCTTTATGGTTACACGGTCCGTGATTTTACCATAATGCTGTAACATAAAGCTCAGATAACATTCACCACTACATTTTCAATAATATTATCACTATGTACTGATTAACTGAGGTTCTGAAAGTAAAAACAACTTGCCTTGATCCTGCTGTGAGCCAGTGGGAGGACCAGGGGCAGAGCACCAAAATCGTCTCCCAGTGCCACACACAGAGCAGGTTGCAACTTCATTCCTTTCTTTTTCTGGGCTCCCAGCTTTTACTCAGCAGCACTGACCTCATTGTGACTCTGATTTATCATTGCTACAGTGATTCTGGAACCTGGGAAAAAAATTTAAGAGGTGCAAGACTAATTGTTTTCCTTCTCATTACTCAGGTATTTCTGTCTGAGATGCACGGGATGTGCTCTGATGGCTCATGAGGGCAGGGATAAGCCTGGCATATTCACTTATGTGACAGAGGAATCTGGCTGTGAGCTGCACTGAGTGTGGAGTGGTGGTAGGAGATAAGAGCCCTGGTAGGAGATGAGAGGGGAAGCAAACCCCACTCAGCTCCCTGAGCTCACCTGGCTGGTGTGGCAAGCTGGAATCACAGATCTCCTTGGCCAGCTCCATTTGCCATGCGGGGTCATGGAGCAGGGCAGGCTGCAAAAATACCCAAAGGCACAAGTGAATCCCACGTATTGCACAGCAGACTGGGTGGTAAACACAAAAGCAAGGGAAGCAGCACTCATTGTCAAGCATCTCAGAAACACAGACTTTCAGCTTCCTGCAGATCCAACAGCCACATGCCTAAGGTCTCCATGTGCCTGTCTTCTTTGTTTTTGTTTTAGTAACCCTGTTGTGTTGAACTTACACCACAAACAGACTAATTGTAACAATGACAAGGGTTGTTACAGCAACCTCAAAGGAAGGAATAACAGCATATCAGAACCTGAGTGCTGTCTAACGGCAGGCTGCCTCCCTGTGCTGTTAAAACATCATTAAAACACCATTAAAACTCCATTAAAACACCCCACCACTGACTGGGTGACACAGCCACTCCCTCATGTATCAATATTTGCATGAGAACTTCTCCACTCACATCTAGACAGTGAGACAGTGTCCTATTGAGAGCCCTGTGTCAGTGAGTTGACTCCAACCAGTCTTTTTAGCAAACGTATGGTAAGAGGAGATGTTGCCCTTAAGAGCTACCATACATCTCTGCCCTGCAAAGATCCCCCACTCAATGCTAAACATGACTTCCCTAGAAAAGCATTCCCTAAAAAATGTTGCTGCTTGCCACACAGCAACATTTGTGACCCACTTCACTTTTTCAGTGTTAAAAAACAAATGTGATAAACTTACAGATTTCAGCTTTGGAGAAACCTCACCCATAGCTGCGCCCTTAGCTCTGCCCCAGCTGTCATTGCCATTGCCATTGCTCTGGGCAATCTAAAGGTCCATTTGGATTTTCCAGAAAGTTTGTTCACTCCGTTTGACTGACAGCAGACATCTGGTAAACCTCCAAACTATGCACACAAATTAGCTCAACTCCATTTTTCTGTCTCAGTGCAAGGAGTTCACCTTCCACACTGGCTACGAGGTGCTCGTCCAGCGGCTGTTGGACGGGAGGAAGATGTGCAAAGATGTGGAGGATTTGCTCAAGCAGAGGTAAGAAAAACTGAGTGAAGAGAAGTATGAACAGCCTCTGTTTTCTCTCCCCTTTGGCATCTGGAAAGGAACAGTAGGATGTTGCTGAATTTGGTAGTGATACCAGTTTACATAGAGATTTGAAGCCCAGCCTTTTGATATGATTCGTGGAGGTAGATAAAAAATACAGATTTCAAAGATTTGAAAAGAGAAGGTTGAATGAACCAGAAATCCAGAGCTCTCTTAAGGCCCAGATCGCTATCGGTCCACAATCACACAGTAGCACACACACCCACAAGGACCGAGTTTCCCCTTTTTCAGTGATAAACTCACTTGCACATTCCTCTTTCTCTTTAAACATGCTGTTGCCACAGGCACTGTTTCATTTTCCTGTAACTACTGAAAGGGGTATTGTTCATATACAGACAAAGCTACATGAGATGCTACCAAAAGCCTTTCCCAGACACCAGACAGCCCACATGGTTTGCCAGCCTTCGTGGACTTAGAATAACAACGTTGCAGCTTATGTCCATCCTTTAGGTGGTTTTTGTATGCTCCTCAGCAACGGCCATGGACAGCTGATGCTTCTGTGGTGAGAAAATACATATTACACAGCTGTTCTGACTCCTTTGCCATTCATTTTTGTACTTCTGACTTAGAAAAAAAAAATCTGAAATCTGGTTTTGTTTTTATCTGGCTGAGTTTCAACTGTTTCAACATGTAGCATGAGGCACATACGTGCTCCTGCATGACCTGTAAGAAACACGACACAATATGGATTATGTATTCAGCAGGTAAGAGTCCATCTCCTATCTCGCTAGAGCTGTTCTCCTCAGAACCCTCTCCTTATGAATATTGTGCTGTCTCCCTCAGCCACAGCCCGGTTTTTCTTCCCATGCTGGCCCCACTGAGTTTTCTGGTTTTGCACTGGTTTTCTGAAGACTACTTTTCAAGCACTGGGACTTTCACAGGGGTGTGAGCTGTCAAACTGTAAGTTCACTATTTTACAGAGTATGAAGAGTCTCCCATCAAAATCTGAAGCTATTTGAAGCTTTTCTTGACCACCAGTGGAAGCTTATTTTACCACCGCATATCACACAGTCCTGAAGTCACATCTGCCTGCTGATAGCTGAGCTTTAGCTGTTTAAAATAGCTCCTTTGTGACTCATAACTTACGGATCAGAATTACACTGCAGGCTTCGGGCAGGCTCTATGCTGCAGCATGCACCTGACATTATACATGCTTGTGCTTCTTTCCAAAACAAGTTAGAGACGTTCTGCAAGTTGCAGGATAAAGTTCTTCCTGGTTTGTGGCAGAGGCACAAAGGACTTTCCACAAAGAAGAAAGAACACACATACAGACGTTTTGCAGGTCTGAAAGCTACAATAACAAGTGTTTCCATGAAGTTTTTCCCACTCCCAAAACACTCCAATGAATGTGCATACACGGGTGTGCTTGTGTGTGCATGTGGGGCTGGGGGAGGAGGCAGAGGAGTAAAGATGGTGGGCACTGAGCTGCAGAAAGCAAGTATGGTTTCCATTTTACTTCTGGAAGATGTTTGTTTTGGCTTTTCCTTACATCGTGATGGGAATGATCTGTGCATGGGAGATCAATGCATGGAATGAGTCTGTGTTCCCAGAAGGTGTCCATATCATATGCTCAATGCCAGAATTTCAACAAGGACTCCCACGGCAACTGCCCTGAGCTACACTAACACTTACCAGTTTACTACCCAGGCCAGTCACTTTGTCTCACCAATACCTCTACCTGGTCCAGAGCAGGGCCTACGAGATGGAGGAGTGAGATAGCAGTTGTATTTCAGAAGAAAGCCCCAGATATAAAACACAAACATGTTCCAGCTCTCAATGGCTGCAGGGAAAGGCAGCACCAAGATGTGAAAAGTCTACAACACAAAAATGGTTCTTGCTACTAAAATCAGAAGAAAACCAATCTATTCTGCTTCTGCAGCATTCTGTGTCTCTGGTGTTTATTTCCATTTTGATGGCATTTCATTCATCTACCAGGAAAATGCAGTGGTACCTCTGTGTGGCCTGGCGCCATATTTTGCACCCTGTTCTTCTAGAAGGAAGCACAGAGGAGTGGTGCATGAACACCCACTAAAATGCAGCAGTTCCTAGTGCAGGATGACAACAATGAACGAGTTGCATGTGCAGTGTTAGACACACGGGAGCCAGCGACGGAGGCCGGAGCAGCCTCCACTCCTGGCTGCAGCACCTACACGCTTCTGTACAAGCAGTGCTGCTGTTCCACAGCCTGACAGATCCCCTTCCACTGGGGGAGGTGGATGCAAACCAGTGAAGTGTAGCAGAGCCACTGGTACTGCTGGCTACAATGCAAGGTGCTCACAGCCGCCAGGTGCAGAGGAGCAGCCGCAAGGGAGGGCGGATGTTCCTGGAGACCCACCCCAACAGCCTCCGTGTTGCAAAGCTGAAAAACCAGCCCTGAGAAACCGCTGTAATTGAGCAAATAGCAATAGCAAACCAGTGGGACTGCATCACAATTCCTTTCTTGACCACAGAATATATTTCTCTAAGGTGTCAGGTCTCAGCCTCAAACGTGCTTGAAATGCTTTGAAACTCCCTTTCAGAATCGGACAAAATTCCCCTATATCCCAGCACCACGCTACCTGTTCATTATTTAGTATTGGCTGTTCAATAGTTTTTAGCAGCTGCTCAAGGGCTGAAAGCTCAGTTCTGCCCCAGTCGTGCACTCATGAGAAAAGAAATAACTTATTTAGTACAAATAATTTTTTTTTCCCTAAACAGAGAATAGAAATTTCTTCCAGAGCTGGGGGAGGGAAACTAGCAAAGAAATAATTGTATTTCTTTGTTAACCATAGAAACAGAAGTCCTTCCCTGAGTCATTAGTTACAGTTCCCCATTGGGTGAGACATGGCACCACGTTGTCCCCTCCACAGAGCTGTCCCAGCCCCCCCCCCCCAGCCTCCACAGCAGTTGCTCGAGCAGCACCTCATGTTTCTATGAGGTTATAGAGTTTCCTGCTATTCCTGGCTCCCATTTATTCAGAATGTCTCTCTAAATGAAAATCTGAAGTGAAATACTTTGGATTCCACTCTTCACCCCTCTCTCAGCCTTCATGTCGATGGGTCAATTCAGACATTATCTCTTAAGTTTCTTTTGCAAAAGGGGCTCTTTGTTCTCCTGAGTATCCTCACTACGCTGCTGTACACCTTTTCTTCTAATGGAACACAGCCTTTTGGGGACAGAACTGTACACAGCACTTCAGAATCTAAACACAGCCACGAAGATGGGCTTTCATTTTCTCTCATTTATTCTATATATAGCTCACCTTGAATATTTTACAGGTACTTAACAAACAGCACTAGAGCTGAGGGCAGAGAGAAAATAAGAAAGGGTGTTTCTCATGTTTTATGCCTCAGATGCAATTACAAGATTTGTGTAAATATGATCCTGGTACCACTAAAGGAAACTGAATCCGTTTTTCTTTTAACAGAGCACAAGCAGAAGAGAGATATGGGAAAGAGCTGATCCAAATTGCCCGAAAAGCAGGAGGACAAACTGAAATCAAGTAAGGAATTCTTTTATTATTCATGCAAATGAGTATGCACTAATTGAACAGTACAATACCAAACACCTGTGTTTTGCCGATGAGTGGGGTCATAAGCTGCTCACTTCAGGGTGTTCCATAACAATTCACAATGTACAGGAAAAATGGGGAGACACCATGGTCCTTCAAAGCAGGATTCACAAAATCTCTATTTGGGAATTGCTAGTAGGTCTTTACTGAGGACATTTTTAATTTCAGGATTGCTAATAATTGTTTAATATTTGCTTCCAAAAGTGAGGTGAGTGATGGGAAAAATGAAAAGGAAGAGGCTAGAGAATGTTTAGAATTCTTGGAAGCTGGTTCAGTGCTGAGAGACTGTGACAGAACAAACCTGAAGTGCCAAGGCACCAAAAATCAGCTCCTGCAGCAGGAAAAATGCTTAGCTTAGGAATATAAACTTTACACCTCTTTGAAGGGACTTCATTTGAGACAAATCAATGGAACTACTGACATCCGCTAAAATGATGTGTATTTTTCTCTATCTCCTCTACCACTCTCTTAGATTACTTATAAATTGTGTTGGGAGGGGAAGATATATGCTAGCATGGAATTTAACTTAATAAACGCTGCTGATAAACGGCTGCTATTATTGATGGTAGCAGCAATAATGAGACATTTAGTCATTATTGTAACAAGTAATAATACAGTAATAAGGTGGCAGAGGATGAAGATTTGGGGTCACAGAAGACAAATCTGCAAGAGGAGACCTCAATCTAAACACAAAACAGCTCTATTGATCCCTGGGGCCTGCTACACTCATCCATCCCGTATCTCATTTAATTGCAGTCTCCTCTTTACCCCGATTTATCACTCTCAGTGCGAGCGTGGTTTCCTGTTCATATTTTATCGGAAACCATGACCTCAAAAACTTGCACCACCATGGCATGCAAGTGCCACGCAGTCACCCATAGCACTTGCTGTTGATTCAGTGGTGGCACATCCAGGCTGACAGCGAAACTGTTGCACTAACTCAAGCACCTGGTGGTGCACAGAGCACCGAGGCTCATGCCAGAGAACATGCAAGCCTCCCCTCCCCTAGTCCTCCCTCTCTCCCTGAGCAATGCAGAAAGGTACAGCAAGGTTCCTAGCAAAGGCTGCTGGAGATGTCTGCTGCCTACTCGGTGTCTCAATTCACAGACCTAATCAGAGAATGGGAAGGAGAACAAAAAAAGATTTTGAAACTAGAATAGCTAATTAAGGATGGATGGCTTCGTCCCAAACCAAAGGCTGAGATCAGCATTCCAGGATTAACGAAAGGCACCACCTAAATTTCTTTACTGCCAACACAGGGCAGGCAGAGCAAATGTGTTTGAACAGCGAGCTTTGGCTGCCCTTCTGTGACTTCGTGGATAATTCACAGGCCTGACTTTTCCTAGGAGATTATAAGAGCTTGATTTAGAGGCAGAGCCAAAGCCCAGAGTTGGGATGTGGATCCAAGTTCTCCTGAAGTTGGGGGAAGTTTGGACTCGAGCCTGGCTCCACTGTGATCCAGCAATTTTATCACTTGGCATAGAGAAAAGGCTGAATGTACCAACAAAGCGTGCTGTAGAGGTGATTTACTGTGTTTCCATAAACCCACGCCTGGTCTGGGTAGCAACCAGCTTTGCACTGATATTTTTATCAGAGCTCATGTCTCACTAGCTGTTCCGAAGCAGAGTGAGGACACTTTGCTGTCTGCCATCCAGCATCCTCTGGCTGCTTAAGCAGTTACACAGGCGGGCAGAGAAGGGCATTTGTCCAGAGTAAACACTTGGAAATCAGAGGAAACTAGGGTCTGTTCAGGGCTGGATGACTCATGAAAATGAAAGATTTAGGTTTAATGCTTTGAAATTTTTGACATGCAGCTTTGGGTAGCAGTATTTCTCAAATAACCTCTGATGAAAGCACTGTGCAAGTATTTGTAGCTAAAACTTGTGTTTGAAAATCACCAGGGAAAAAAGTGACTTCCAGGCTTTTATGCAGAACGTTTTACAGGACCCCCTGTGCCGTGCTATGCATTGCAGAGGAGCAGGAATTGTTAATTTTACATCACCTGCTCATTTTCTTAATAGTGCAAAATTATCATCCTCTAGTCTTACATTCAGTCATCCTTTAAACATCTTGGATACTGAGGCTTTCTATCACTTCTCCTAGGAAATCATTTCACATTCCAGCAGTTCTTGATATCAGGAAGGTACTCGATACCCTTTCGAAAAGTCAATAAAAAGAACATAGCAAACCCATCTGCAACAACCACCCAAACCCTTACAGTATTAGGAAATACCCAGAAAACCTTGGGAGAAACAGCTGCAAGGCCAATTAATTCTTTGTAGCACAACATCTGAAACTAATGAATTGCCTGCAAAACCCTCCCATCACTCGACTGCGTCGAAGAGATGCTCTGGAGCTGCTATGGAAAGCAAAACAGGAGAGAAGCAACACAAAGCTGGAGTGAGCAGCAGATCCCATGCAGGTACCTGTTGGCAAAGTGTCCATGGCAAACCCACACCACAGGTAACATCAAATGTGCCAGACAGGAGATGGTGGCAACGCTACCTGTGATGGACAGCACAGCAGGCCCTCATGTGCTTATGTGTTCCCAGCACCAGTGTGCACAGCTCTGTCCAACTGCAGAAACACAGTCCCTGGAAGCTACCCAGTTCTTCTGATCTCAAAGATTAAAAAACGTAGAGAAAAATAACCCCCTCTCTGTTGCTTCCTGTGCTTGGAGAGACAAGGGTCTGCTCAAGGAAAAAGCCAGGCAGCAGTGGGAGGTACTGCCCGGTCATCACTTCAGCACAGTCAGGACCAGCATTGAAACAAAGCAAAGAAAATAAGCACGATGAGTAAATACAAGCAACAGGGAGAAGCCTGGAGAAGTCTGGCACACTGCACCAGGCAGCGGCCATCACTACAGAAAACCATTCTCTCCCAGGCCTCCCCCATATTTTAAAAGCTTGTACTTCCAGTTTTGAATGAAAGTAAGAAAAATTTCAACATTTTTGCAGTCTCTTCCCTTTTCCCCTGAACTTTTGCTTCAGCTGGAGCAAATATGTGAAGTCAGCTAAATGTATAAATAGATTTAACTGCCCAATTTTATCTACTGAAAGACACAGTTGAAGAAATTGAAGAAATATGCTGCTGACTCAAAGGAAAGAGAGAAGGGAAGGCTTGCTGAAATGTAACAGCAGCTCTGGGACTGCTCTTTGTTGCTTTGAGAAACACTGAGGTAACAGCAGCCACCAGGTTTCCATCCCCTCAGCATCCTTTGCGCTCGTCTCATGGAGGACTGACCCCTTGGGCCTGGCAATGCTTGGTACAAGGCAGGGCTGTCCTAGGACAGTTCACTACTGAGTACCAGCAGAACTGTAACATCCTGACCTGGGAAAAGATAACAGCAGTTCAGCAGGCTCCTTAGCACCAGAAATGCGAGGAATCCCTTTGACCTTTGAGCTAGCAGGGACAAGTTTTTAGCAAGTTTTCAGCAAGGTCCTCTCTGTTCTTCTCAAACCAGTATTGGAAATGGCCACGGTGAGCCTACAGCTGCAGAAACAAAAGTAAAAGCAGAGAGGCAGACGTGCTGCAATCACTTTTTATTTTATCTTTTATTTTTTCAAAAGCAAAGATGAGGTTTCTGAAAGAAGCCAGCGCTGGTTACCATGGACATAGCAAACAAATGCTTCAGCTTCCAGCTCAAGAAATAAAGGTTCCCTGTAAGTGCTGCTCAACAAAGGACACAATCATTCAATAGTCCAGCCTGATTCAAGCAAATTTAGGCATCTTGCCTCGAGCGCTGCAGCTGGTCCAAACTGCTTCCTACATGGAAGGGTTGCACAGGCTCACACCAAAATCCCTTCAGCCTAATATCCTGTCCTCAACACTAGGCCCCAAGGGAAGAGTAAAAGAACAGGGCAAGCACACACAGATATTTCTCCTAAATAATCTTCCAGCCTTAGCAATTGGTAGTTCAGGGCTGCCACACCACCAGCAGCTTTGTATGTAACAGCCCCCAGTGGAGTTTTCTTCTGTATTTTTCTTATCTGAAACCCTGAAACTTTTTAGCAGCCACTGAGTCTGAAGGCAAAGCAATGCACTTTCCTGCCAAGTGCAGAAGTGCTGTTTTCTTCGTTGATTTTTAGCCCACCTCACCACACTTGCTGTGTTAGATCAGACACACGACAGAGGCAGATCATCTTCCTTACAGTGGGGTTCCTCAACGCACGGCTGCATGGTGAGCTGCACTCCCACTGCCTGTGCTGGTTCCTACACACACCTAGGTCCACAATAACACCAAGAAAAGGCTGGCTGCTTCTTTCAAGCCAATCACCTGGCTGTGCCAGCACAGTCATGGATGCAGGCTATGCCTGGGAATACAAGTAGCTGGGGAATCTTAGTGAAAGCACTGAGAGGAGAACAAGGATCATGAGAGAATACCAACTGGAAATGTACCTCTTGAGTGGGTCAGGCCTAGGAGAAGCAGGGCAGTGAGAAGCAGGTGAGGGGTGAGGACCTCAGCAGTCAGAATGGAAGGAGGGATGCTGCACAGGAATGGAGCTCTGGAGCTCACCTATCAGACTATAACGAATTTAAAAACCGCTTTCATTCCTACCTTATATGAATTTTAAAGCCCTGTTATCCCACTTTCTTAATTACAAAAAATCCCACCTGAATCACAACTTCATAGTCTCTAATCATAAAAGAAATTATGAAAAAGATGATTACAAAGCTACAGCCATGTATTCTCAGCAAAAGCCAGGTTACACCGATATCTGGAGGGGAGAGGAAGCCACATGTTCTGAAGTTTAAACTGCTGTATGGCTTTGTACTCTCCATATTCTGTGCTGCACACATGGGAGAGGATACACAGAACCCAAAGATTCTCAGCTGAGTTACAACCTGAGATCAAGATTGCCCGCGTTTGCTGGTGGCGCACGCAGTAATGGTGGCGCACACAATAATGATGTTGCACACTCTACAGATGATCCTCAGAAGACCTCCTGCCTTTAAGGGGAAACACCTTTCAGGTTGCAAGGTGATTGGGAATCTCTGTGCAGCAGCTTTGGGCAACTCTTCAGCAGAACAACGTGAAATCAGAATATACTACAGAGCCCACTTTTCAGAGACGTCCTCTGCTTCAGCTGAAATAAGGCCTCTGGGAACTCTGTTCTTTTGTAAAACAACTGATGTAAACATGCAGTAGCTGGCTCAATCCTGCCTGCTCTGACAACAGCTATTTTTGTCATTTGCTCTGCTTGTCTCTTCTTATGTATATGATTTTCTACTTTTTTCTTTCCCTCTTTTTCACCACCGTCTCCTTCAGACCTCAGGAAAGGGTAGCTCCTTCAAGCCCGTGCCTGCTTGCCCTTCTCTGCAATGCCTGAAATAGAATATTTCAGTGAGTGTGAGGCGAGGGCATCTGTAACGAAATGCCAATTCCTCCTTGCTGTGTATAAATATAGTGCCTCTGTCACATAGTATACAGAATCCTCTGTATTATTCACACAAAGCAGGCATTTTTGAACTGAAGCTAAAAGTCATTTTGGAAGGTCACATCCTTCCATGGTTAGTTATTCTCCACTCAATTGTTCCGAACCTGCAGAGACTGTACACACTTGTACTTTGAACTTTCAGGACTGTGAAATTAGACCCAAGTACATACCCTCAAAGACCTAAGGCTCTGCTCAGTACTTGTTAAATCCAACCTCAGTAAGCTCTCCTGTGATGAGCATTTCTGAGCCGTGCTGCTTTCTTTCTAAGAGACATGAGGAAATTTAGTCTTATGTTAAAGGTACAAAAGTTGTTTTAATTGTTTTATCCTGTGACTTGAATGGCATAGGTCATTCTGGATGCAAGTGGGTTTAATTTGTAATCTATGTGCACAGATATAGAGGGAAGAGAAGGTACATGGAGGTGCTACCCTATTTGCTCTCCTGGCCCAGCAAAGTCTGGGGGTGATGTGTCCGTGCTCCCTGCAACTAGCCCTGGGAGTGATGATACAGCCCCCTTTCCATTCAATTTGAGGCTGCTTCTGCTTCAAACACATTACCTGAAAACTCCCAAGCACCAGGAGCAAAACATGTATGCAGACACACCACAGCACTGGAGGAACCCTCTGCCTTTGTTGCTGCTTTCATGAAAGTTGTGCTACACCCAGCCTGACACCAAGCCCAGCCTGCTGCACAGTGCACCCTCCTGTAATAACCGAGATGACTATTCATGCTGTCACTAATTTATAGACAGGCAGAGACTGGCATTCCCACGGGACAAGAAAAGGTGCTGCTCGTGCCTTTTCTCCATCACAGGTGGCTTGGAAATCACGCCCCAGCTGGGACCGGCACAGAAGTTCTTCCAGTTGCAATGAGTGGTTTTGCCTTTCTGTTTATAGCACAGAAGAAAACAAGCTGGCAAAATTAATTCTTCAATGTTTTCACCACGTGCCCACTAAGCAACGCTAGACACCACTCTCATGTGGAATGCTTTGCTGTGTGCCCTGCCTAGGACTTGGTAGTGACTCAGGTACCTCCCTGTACAAAGAGCACACCTCCTCCCCTTTCTTTACTTTTTGCAATGCGGACAGAGATCCAGTTGCAAATTATTTGAGACCAAATGCTTCTGAACTTGTTTGCCTACACCTTGTACCACCACTGGGCTTCGCAAAAAGAGGTGTTTGTAAAACCACCCTGGGTCTTCCCTGCATGGCAGGAGCAAAGATAGATGCTAACCATGGCCTCAGAGGAGACTGTTGTTGCCTTGGTCTTGTAACCACGTTGTTGGGATCTAAGTTACTGGAGGCAGAGTGTTAATAGGACTGTTGGAATGTGGTCTGCAGAGTCCATCTGGCAGAGACCAGAAATCTCTCTATTTCAGAAAGAATATTTTTTAAAATTGCAGTAAGAACACAACTTTGCCGATCATATTGATGTTAAAATGGAAACCTACCAGAAAGGAAGGTGGGGTTATCTCACTATTCAATAAGCAAAGGTAGAAAAGAAAGAAAATTTTAAAACAGCTGTGGTTTTCCGGTTAGAAGAGCCTGTTTTACCTTCCGGTGTACAAGATGTAAAGGGACTCTCTGAATTACTCAGTTAAACCACTCTCTAAAGGCAAAGTACCGAAAAAAATGCGCAAACTATCAAGCCTACAGTTAAAAAAAAACCCAACCAACCTCCCAAAAAAAGAAGTGTGGTACAACAGTGTACACAGTCAGTATACCTGTGACCTAAGCACTGCCACTGATAGAGCTCTGCTAATTACATCTCTGCTGCCATAAAATTTGGCTTTTGATGACTGTGAAGCAGAAGGTAGCAGAGCCCTATCTATAGTACATTTGCTCATAGTCCTCGTGTCATGCAGGACTGTCCAGCGCAGGCTGCTCTCCAGCAGCAGCTCAGCTCTCTAGCAAAAACAGGGTCCAAAAGTGAAGAGAGAGGAAGCAAATGCAGAGAGCAGCTAGGACAAGCTTACTTTGAACTGCTGTCAACCCACACTGCTCCCATCAACTATAAGGTAATTTTGCACAGTGAGCAAATGAAGTGGAGTTCTGATCAGATGCAGTGGTTCCCCGCTGCTCCTCATACCTGTACTGCGATGGTGGGTGAGTGCCAAACAAACAAGTGCTCAAACACAGGATGCATTTTCTGCCTTAACAGCAGAAGACAGGTTCTGCTGGGAAAAAAGTCAAACCAGGCTCTCAAAAAAATGCAATCTTATAAATGTTTATCCAGTTAGAGGAGAGCCAGAGAGACTGGTGGTCGGTGCGCTAAAGAGACAGGGTTGCCTTTCCAGCTTTGGTGTGACAGGTAAATTTGGGTAAGTTCACTTTGGAAAGTATTTTGCAATCTGCAGAGCAAAAATATTAAACAATGGGTGAGCTTTATCACAATGAGCTTCTCCCTTTGCTTCCCGTTCCTCAAAAAGCTCTGCAATTCTCTTTTTCCCCCCTCCACTTGACAAAACAGGCACCGAAGGGTGCACGTTTCACCGGAGCAGCACGATTCCACTGAACTCGAGTAGCAGGAGACCACAGCAAACACAGGCAGCAGCCAGGCTGGGCATCCCAGAGAACCGTAGGAATATTGTAGCCACTAGATGGCAAAACTCACCAGGAGTTCCTGCCGAGCGGCTGTTGCACAGGCTCGAGCTCGTCCCCCTTATTCCGGATTCAAGGGCAATCCTCTTTCCACTGGAAATTCATTTTGACAAAGCCAATCTTTAAATGTCCAAGGGGGAGTCGTTTAACATGCACAGGAAATTTGTGTCCAACCCTGTTCTCCGCGAGCAGGAGGCTCTGGTGGGGGGATGCCTAAAGGGAAGGCTGGAGCTCTGTCTTTAGCAGAACTGGTGTCACAGCCTTCCAGAAGTTACATGGAAATGTCAGAAGTGAGCAATTAAACACAAATTAAAAAGCAAAGAGGCAAATCACAAATTTTAAGTTTTGCTTGAATTACTTTCAACCCAGCGTTTTCTAATTTGGTTGCAGAACAAACAACAAAATCAATTACTCTGGCAATGCTAAACAGCATAATGTACTGAGAGGAGAAATGCTCTTAAAGTGCCCAGAACAGTGAGACATCCTCACTTCAGATACTCAGAATAAAGCCCTGATCAGTCCTATTGAGAAAAGGAAGCTTCAGAGAGACCTTAGGGCAGCCTCCCAGTACTGAAAGGGGCTGCAGGAAAGCTGGGGAGGGGCTGTTGATTAGGGAGTGCAGGGACAGGATGAGGGGGAATGGTTTTCAGCTGAAAGAGGGGAGATTGAGATGAGATCTTAGGAAGAAACATTTTCCTGTGAGGGTGGGGAGGCCCTGGCCCAGGTTGCCCAGAGAAGTGGTGGCTGCCCCATCCCTGGAGGTGTTCAAGGCCATGGGGCTTGAGCAACCTGATCCAGTGGGAGGTGTCCTTGCCCATGGCAGGGGGTTGGAACTGGATGGGCTTTAAGGTCCCTTCCAACCCAAACCATTCCGTGATTCTATGATTCTATTAGGAAGTCAAACCCATGTGTAAGATGTGCTGTACGTACAAAACAGCACAGACAAAATTAGAACTCCCTTGCATGTCTGCTACACCAGTTGCTTCCATTAAACCCTGCAAAGCACAGACATGATAAATTTCACTGATATAACCAGAGCATCTAGCAGCAACGAGGAGCTGATCTACAGCACTGCTGAGGCCGCCTGCGCAGCCCGCAGCCCAGAAGACATAAAGGAATACTGAACGGATCTGTGGGCCAGAACTTGACTTCTTTATTCTCTCCAACACATAACTTGGAACACTGACATCTTTGCTACTCCCTTAAGCCCCATAAAGACGAACGATCTGATTCACTGATTTTACAAAATTATAAAAATAAAGGAGGAAATGGCTCAGTCTCTTCCAATCTACTTATGGACCTTGCCCCAGGCAGCAGCTAGGGAACCGGGCTGGACAAATCTGTCATAGAGGAAGCAAAAGGCCAGAGCTTTCTGAAATGGTCATTAGAGACCACACAGGGGGCAAATGAGTCTCTCTCCAGCTCATAGCCAGACACATCACTACACACTCGCCTTTACCAAGAGCCAGCAAAAAGGAGACAAGCCCCAAGGGTGGCTTATGGTCACGAACTGCCCTGGTAGCTCAAACATCTAGAAATCAAAAAAACAGCAAAGTGCTTTTGTCCTTGAGATGTACTGAGAAAGTGCTGTTTTTCAGTATCCACTACAGCAATTTTGCCAGTCTTTGCATAACCTGAACCACCAGCAGCAAAGGAAAAACATCTCTGGGAACAACAGATCAACCCAGCATGCAAACAGTACATGCAGTTCTCAAGGGTCCTCTGTTTTTCAAATTCCAGCTTTTAGCTATTTCAGACATGATGCTATGAGCACATTTCCCACCTTGTTGGAAAATCAACACTAAAAATAAAATTTTATTCCTTCTCTATATTTAATGTTTCAAAATAATCCATTAGAGATTTTAGGTGACAAAAGCACTCTCTGCTATCTTGTCTTTTAGTATCAAGCCTTTAATTAACTTCGCTGGAAAGAATACTGTTTGTTTCCTTTGTGTTGTGAAAATCTAGTTTCCATCAAAATTTCACACTGGACTCGTTCACTGTAAAATGAACCTTCAAAATGTTTAAGTTTTATTAGACAATACTGAACAATACTCAATTTAGCATGTTTTCCCTGACTTATCTCAGGAGATCCATGACAACGAACCTAGTTGAAAGCTGAAAAAATCAAACAGTCAGCTTAATATCCATCTTTTCTGGCTGAAAGTCTTCTCTTTATCTTCCTACAAATTCAGATGTGGAAGAGGATCGCAATGCCTTTATCACTGAGGTCAGGCCCAACCTTCCCCCTGTCTGGGCATTTTTCTTATGCCTGGCAAGGCAGCCTTGCTACTGGGAGAGCAAGCTTTGATCAGGAAACAGATGTCCAGCCTAAATTAACACAGGGCAATTAGGATCCTTCATGTGTCTCTTAAGACTTATGTAATGGCCCAGGAGGACCAGGATTTCCCTACCCATCTGCAGTCACGCACGGCTGGGAAGTGATGTGCATCCCTGTCTGGGCTCTCCTAGTAGCCAGGCTTCAAGCCAGGGAGATTCTGGGGTCTTCATTACCAGGCTTTTTGCCTGGGCACTGCCTGGGGTAGACCAGGGATCCATGGAGATCCCAGAACTCTCTCCTTGAGGGAACACCACACTCTGGGGTCTTGAACAGATGATTTCTAAATGTGAAAAATCTCCAAATCACATCACAGCCCTGGCTCCTGCGTATGCAAATGCCCTGCCAGCTTGCAAACTGGGAGCTAGAGAAAATGACTGAGTTGAAAATGCCTTTCACAGAGGCTTCTCCCTCCTCTCCCATCACTTCCATGCTGGTGTCTCTGCTACTTTCCTAAATCAGACTCTGTCTTGCCAAAACCAGAACAACGGGCGATTCGTTGTTACCGTCTCATGCCCTTCTGCAGCTCTGCCCTGTAGGACCACTTGGATGCGTAGGTCCACTGGGACAAGCAGCATAACACATCTTATTGCACATCTTCATGCTGTACTTTACAGCCCAGCACCAAGGCCTGATTTCACAGCCTGATTTATTTACATCGTGCTTTTGGACTGTCGAAAACCCTTGGGAGCATCGGGGTTTGGAAGCCTCTGTAGTTCTCTGCACCATTTGTGAGTCTGCTGAAGCAGAGCAAGCTGTGCCACACGGGGGTGCTCGGAAAGCACAGTCTGGAGGATGCTGCATAGCAGAGCTGCTCTGCCTTCAAGGGTGACCGAGGAGCAAAAATTTGCTGGTGCTGCATTCAACAGAGAGGGTGGAGCTGCTTTTGCTCTGCCCTTCAGACTGGTGCTCCAAAACCCAGCTCCCCTTGACAGTCTGCTTTTCTCGGTTGACTTGTATCCATCGGTGAGGTGCAAGAACAGGGAAACGGCTGTTAACGTTCACAGTCACAAACACAGGGGGATAAAAAAGAGGGTGTACATAAGGAGTAGTGCAATTCCTTGCTTCATGGAGCATTTCATTGCATTTCCTGATGGTAACAGATTGATGCTATCGTGCTTGTTAGCATGGTCAACTTTTATTACAAGACAATTAAAGAGTTTTATCTCTGTGTGAATCTGAGATTCCGAGGGAGAGGTTTTCTTCTCTACCTTCATGACCCGTCTGTAGAAGCCCATACTAATAAAGTGCCCTTGTTTCTGCCCCACAGCACGCTGAAGGCAGCATTTGAGAGGCTCAAGCAACGTAAGTATTTACATATTTTCTGACCTGACAATGTGCTCATTGCCCCTGGGATCTTTCATCCTCTTTCCCCCTCTATTTCTAACTTTTCTATCCTGCTCTCCTAGTGGAGAGAAAGGACATGCACTGGGAGTGCTCTAGGTCTGGGCACTCCATCCAGTCTCTGGTGGCAAAGAAAATAGCTTGTTCCTCAAGTTATCTGGATCAAGTCACAACATATCATCTCTGTTCCCTCTTCATCAAGCCACTGACATCAAAGCAGCGTGCTTTTGAACCGTGCCCAAGGCTGAAAGCAAACCTCTCACACACAGAGAATGCAGCACTGTCACAGCCAGCAGGCCAGCGTACCTGGCTGCTGGCACCTACTGTTTAGATCAAAACACCTCTCTGAAAAGCAGCTGGTGAATTAAGGGATTTTTAGAGCCTGGGTGGGGGAGGTGAACATTACTGGAAAATGTGGGGTTCCATTCCAGAGGCACCAAAGCTGACAGATGCTGAGAAGTTACCAGCCACTTCAAACAGCAGCAGCCAGGTGCTCTGAAATTCAGTCCATCTTTGCTGACCCTTGGAAATTCTCAGCTTGCAACCTCATCTAATTACATTTGTGCAAGGCTGGACACAACTGGCAAGCAGCTTCCAAGAGCAATGACAATCCAGCAGCATAGCAGAGGGAAAGCAGCCCCAGAACTCCTTCCCTCCCTCTGCCCCACAACATCTGACCTCCAGCCCCAGCAGAAAGAGGGCAGCTGGGGTAAATGGGGCTAAGAAGCAATGCAGCTGGCTCTGCGCTTGCCAAGGCTGCTCTGAGTGCTCCAATTCTGCAGCAAGGAGTCTTGTCCATGCATTTTGCAGGCACTGAGAGAACCTGCAATAAGCTCTGTTCAGGTAGTGTGAACCCTTGGCAGCATCCATGCATGCAGAAACTCAGGGAGGCCTTTTTCAAGGCTGTCCTGTTCACACCGAGTCATACAGCAGCCACATCCCAGAAACAGCTCCTGAAAAACGTGACTTTATATTTAAATGCCTTTCACTGACTGTATATGAATTCTGAATTGCTTTAGAAATTGAAAGTGTTGGGAACTCTCATATCCAGCTGGCAGTAATGCTGAAGGATGAACTGAAAGGAATCGAGGAGTTCCGAGAAAGACAGAAGGAGCAGAGAAAAAAGGTGAGGAACTAGAGAAATGTGGAGTCAGATGGGGTCAATGGTCCATGCTGATGGCCTGTGTTCAGCCAGAGGCTGTGAATGCTGCAAAAGATGACAAAACAAGGCCAGGGTGCCCTGTGCACTCCATATACCAAGCTGGGGAAGAAAATCATTCTGATCCCAGCTGGAAATGAAGCAGCGCTATGAACTCAGGAGGCAGAGGCTTTAGTCACTTCTACTCTCTCTGGTGTAACTAACTACAGATATCATTATGATTCCTGTAAGAACTTAATCCTTCCTTTTCTCTTTTTTATATCCTTGCTAATTGGGTTTCTTTGGTATGATCCTGCATGATCTCCAACATGCATTACAGCAAAGGGGGAACACAAACCTTTAAAAACATAAAATCAAATTAATATCATGCTGAATGCAAAGCCAAGAAATGCTGAATTATGAATATGTGGAATAAATAGTATTAGTTGTTGTATAATCAAAAATTGAACATATTCATGGCCATTTCACCCCTTTTGATCTTATCAAGCTCTAAGTCCCTTGAAAAAATAGCTCAGAATAGAGACAACAGTGGCCACTCTTACAGCTTCTCTGGTTCCTCAGGGTTGAAGACAAAGACGGGACAGTCAGTTAACACTGAAAGCAGTGATTGATAGAGGAGTAAAATAAAATAACCAGTTCTTTGCTCATTTTAAGCCAATGAAAATGTGTATGACCAGTATCCAATGCCACTAAAATGTCCTGTCTACAACCCTGACACACAGGAACTTGGAATAGAACTGAACACAATAGTGGGTAAACCCAGTTCTGCTACTGAGATTTGAGATCCGCAGCAACCCAATGAAACAAATAAGGCATGTAGAGACAGACAGCGTGCACCTAGAACATCAGCATTTGTATCCCCTCCTTTTCAACTGAGATTTGCAAAGAGGCTCTCTCCTGTTGAAAACAATAAGCCTATAACTCAACTGAAAACAGTTAGAGAGGTCTGGAAAAAAAGGGAAACACTGCTTTGGAGTCTTAGGCAAGCTTTTTGTCTCAGTGCAGCATTTGGCTGTGAGGGAGTCAGCATTAGACATGCTAGATGGTGTCAGCATTTTTGGTAACTTCCCAAAACGCTGTGAGCAGTGTTTGGCTGTGCTGCTCTCAGGACTGTCCTATCTAGCCCAGCGAGAAGCAAGCCTCAGGGTAGCCCCTGAGAGAGTCTGCTTGAGCAGAATAGAAAGATTAAAGGACCAAAATTCTCACTGAAGAAACCCATGCCCTGTCAAGTAGGAGCATATCTCACTGTCACATAAGGCTGAGCATATTACAACTAAAGCCATAAAAGAGAATTCAGCACTGTCCTTCCAACGCTGACCAGAGGAAGATATGGAAATCCAATCGCATTGAGCATAAATTTGCCAGAAGCAGTGAAATATAAATTACACAGGAATTGCTTGTACTTAAAATGGAGAACTACCCTTGCTCACATGGACGAGACAGTGGCGTGGTCTGTGAGATCAAGCTTTTGCATCAAACTCTTGAACCAGCAAAGGACCCTGCTGGCAGATCTGGTGGGCACTGGGACTGGGTGTTATGCTGTTTAACCTTCTCAAGGAAATAAAAAGGGAGGGAAGAAGAAAATGAAGATCTACATCCTCCCTGCTTTAACAAAAATCACTGAAACAGACTTATCTTGGATTATTTTTTACTTGGCATTTTGATGCTCTGTGTGTCTTAGAAATCTGTCATTTATAAAAGCAGAGTGAAGTCATTTTCCCCATAGGGATGTGGCTTGTAGAAAAGCCCTGAGAAGGACTTTCCTAATCCTGCCCCTAAAAAAGGGCAGAAAAAACCATCTTATTTCTGTGTGTTTCTTGTAGTACGAGTCTGCCATGGAGCGCATGCAGAAGAGCAAGTTGTCTCACTATAAGAAAACAATGGAGGTAAGCAAGGAGGCTTTGAGTGGGTGTTTTGATGCAAACTGGCTCCAGTTTGAGACAGGGAGAAATGTGCATTCAACGTACCTATATTTACAGAAAAGTCAAGAATGTGTGAGTGTGTAAGGGTGCAAGAGCGTGTGTGTCTGAGAGAGAGGGAATACTCAGAAACTTAATGTGGAAAGATCAAAGACCCAGGGCAAACAGGATTTCACTCTTTCTAGGAAAGGAGACTTCCAGGAGCAATGTATAAATCTGCATAAACACAACTTTAAAAACAGTGAGGGAGTCTTGTAAACAGGAGGAAACACCTCCAATGGGAAAGCTTGCCGGTACAGGAACTCCAGGCAGCTGGTTTTGGTTTCCAATGGGCAGCTGCTTCCAAAGAAAAATAGCTGTAGACCCCTCAGTGCTACAGCTGGAACTCTACCAGCAATTTTTATTTAACGCTGTTGTTCAAAATCAGTGGTGTCAAACTCCTGGCTCTCACCATGCTTCTGCTCCTGCAGTGTAATTCATCACAGACACTGCACAAGTGACTGCCACGAGCATAGGGGCAAAGAGCTCGGCGCTGCTGCCAGGTAGAAACAAGGTGCTGGGCTGGATAAAACAAGGTGGGGGGCTGTGAGTTTGACACTCCTGTTCTAAGTGAATCTCTAAGACAGAGAGGTCTCTTGGTGCAGATACGGATTTTGTTTGCCCATGCTGCCACTGGGAATATTTTCTGTTGCCCAAACTTGGGCACTGATTTGCTCCTCCAGATTGCAAAGCAGGAAATGCCTAGGACATCAAGCTGGAGACAACCCAGCCTTGTTCCCTAACCCAAACCCTCACATTCGATCTCATTTCAATACAGTCAAAGAAGACCTATGAACAGAAGTGCAAGGAGGCAGACGAGGCCGAGCAGTCCTTTGAACGGACGAGTGCTGCGGGAAACCAAAAGCAGACAGAAAAGGTACCTCTGCTGACAGGGCTACTGAGAGAGAAAAGTGTGGTTTTTTCCTTTCCCAGGTACAGGAGAACACACCTGAACTTCCCACTCAGTGGGCTGCTTTCCCTTCCAATGAACCCCTTAGAATCACAATTTAAAAAAAAGCACCTTCCCAGGGAGGTCTTCCTTCACAAACTCCTTCGCTAACCCTGATCCGGATCTGCCATAAGCTGAGGGTTTTTAAAAACGTTGGGAAGAGACCATGTTATCTCTTCATCCCAGGCTATGGTCTAATTGCTCCATCAATCCTGAAGGGAAACTGAATGAGATTTTTCTCTGAAATTGTTCATAAAAGAAGTCAGAGGAAAGGCATGCAGTTAATTTTGCCTTTTGGTCGCTTACATTTAGTAGGCATAGTATCTTACTTTAAAATGCATATTTTTCCTCAACATTTTTCTCCTTATGGTTAGTTCAATTTCAACTAAATTTACAAACTCAAAAGTAAATCATTGGAAATTAAGGCACTGCAGTCCTTCATTGCATCGTCTTGATACTTGTAGCTGACAATTCACTAACTTTTAATGGGAACATTTTACAGCGGAACAGATGGAGAAAACAAAATAAATGAACTCTCTTTGGCTCGATAAAAATCAGTGCAGTGTAAGCAAAAAGGATCAAAAATCATCTCAAGGAGTGGGGGGGTGGAGACTCTAAAAACAGCACCAAAACTTTATGTTTTATTTCCAGCATTTGCTAATCTTTGATGAACAAAACCTTCCAGCTTAGCTGGGAAGAGAGGATGAAATCCTGGCCCTACTGAAATCATGCCAGAACACTTAGCAACTTCAATGGCATCAGAATCTGACCCAGCTCCTTTCATGCAGAAGGACCCCAGGGTGCTGCGGTGCCATTGCTTCCACACACATTGCAGCACGCTTGAAATGCACAGAGGCATCTCACCAGCAACGTGTCAGTTGTTTAATTCCGAGCAGCACTCACAAGCAGTTTGGGCCAGGAAGCAAATAAGAATGAAGCTTATGTTCCCAGCCTACTACACATTTTCCAACCAGCTGTGATGAGGAATATGGTCATAAGAACCCCTACCTGAGCCTTGTCTTGAAGGGCAGAATGGAGGAATGTGTGATACTGATGTCTAGAGCTCTGCATTAAAGTACTGTCATCACCATCTGTGCAGAAAGACCTGGGAGAACAGAGCTGTCAATAATGGCTGTGTTTCATATGTTAAAAGCTGCAGGTTTTTTAAAAAGTAAAGTTCTACTTAGCGTGAATTTTGCTTTTAGGCTTCAGAGTTGTTATGGGAAATAATCTGGCATTTGCAAAGTATTTTAAAGGCTGTGTTCTTTTCATCCGTGTATTACACAAGGAGCTTGGAAGATGAAGAATCTTAACTGCTATTTATTTCTGGTTTTAAATATCTATTAGCAAAGCACATCAAACATTTGAGGGAAAAAAACAACTTAGCCAGCAGACACAGCTTCAGACTGGATCACGCCAGCACTGAGCTCCCATGGCAGGGATGTCTGAATGGAAAGATGTAAATTGCCAGATTTCCCTTGAGGTCAGTGGACCTATGGCTACATCTGCAAAAGTCTGGTCGCTTCTCTTCTATAGTACACATTCAATAGAACCGTGCATCAAGGTGGGACAGCCAAGAAGCATTTGCAACTCTGAGTCTTTCCATCAGAAGGGGGAAGGGAGCAGGCAGCAAAAAGACTGGGGAAAACCAAAAATATGGTCAGAAATTAATTTGGGGTGTTTCTTTTCCTGTTTCAGAGTCAGAACAAAGCCAAGCAATGCAGAGATGCAGCAAATGAAGCAGGTGATGCTCTGTTTGCAACCAAACCAAGGTTTTCCTCAGCAAAGGTTTACCAGCATACTGATTTTGGTAGAGCACCATCCAGACCACCCAGGCTGACTCTGTTTGAAGTCAGGCTTTGCAAACTCACCTACCTCAAATTAATGAAGAAGCTCCTACAAAATGGCAATGGGATAATCACCTACATTTACTGTCCTTTGTGGAAATGCAAGTCTTCTTTCATTAAAGAATTTATAGAAGACCTCCTTCAGGGACTTCACCCAGGAAATAAAGCTCTTTCTCAAGGAAGTCTGAAAGCAGGAAAGAATGACATTCAAACTGCCCCCAGCCAGAATAAATTGGATACACAGTTCCCAAGTACCCTGAACCTAAGCAATGGTAGCATCTTCCAGCCAGAAACACAGTGTTATGTCCAGCAGGACAGGCCAGCAGACATCTGAGCTGGTTCATGGGTTCTGCTCACATGAAAGTTTACACTAAATCTCATGGCTTACCTGGCTGGCTCAGCACAAGAAGAGCCTAAGGATGCTCAGTGCCTGAGCAAGGTCCAGGTTCTTCTTCACCTCTGATTTGCATTATCTCCACTGTAAAGTTTATAGATGATCTGCAAACATGCAGAGAGAATCCTTACTCTAGTGCAAAGGTGCAAAGAAAAAAACCAAATACCCGTGCGGCCCAGCAGTTTCAAGCTCCCGCTTTCTCGTGATGCTCTGACAAACCACAGCCCAAAGTGTAAGAGCCACAGCCAAGTCCTAATAGGAGGGAGAAGAGAAAGCTTGTATCATATTTTTCCTAACTTTTGGTTTCTTTTATGTGTGTCTGTGTTTGCAGAGAACGTGTACAAACAGAATATCGAGCAGCTGGATAAGGTCAGGACAGAGTGGGAACAGGAACATATCAAAACCTGTGAGGTAAACATTGACTTTTGTACCAATATATCTCTGTGCTCTTCATTTTAGCCTACTTGCAGGTATCAGCCTAGGACCTGAGATATCGTCCCAAGAGTTTTGCTGTTTGCTCTATGTGGAATCTCAGTAGATGTCTGCAAAAATACTGTTAAAACTAGAGTTGATTTAGATACAGCTGCTAGCAATCTCACTTGCTTACACTCTCCTTGCTTGTTCAGCAAAGGCACATAAATATAAAGGAGGGGAATAAGTGCAGAGGGTGGAAAAGTGGAGCAATGTATGAACCAGTATATTCTATTTGCAAACACTTTTTTGCCAGTTTTCACCCATAACATAAAAATACACTAGCTTTATAGAATCAGTAAGGTTGGAAAAGACCTCTAAGATCATCCAGTCCAACTGTCAAACAAACATCACAGTGTCTGCTAAACCATGTCTCAAAGTACCATGTCTACACATTTTTTGAACACCTGCAGGGGTGGTGACCCCACCACTGCCTCTGCCACTGCCTGAGAACTTTTTTGGTGAAGTTTTTCCCAATGTCCAATCCTCCTCTGGCGCAACTTGAGGCCATTTCCTCTTGTCCCATCCCTTATTAGTTGGGAGAAGAGACCAGCACTCACCTCACCACAACTTCCTTTCATGAGCTGCAAAGAGCAATGAGGTTTCCCCTCAGCCTCCTCTTTTGCAGGTTAAACAGCCCCAGGGTCCTCAGCCACTCCCAGAACCCCTGGGCTCCAGACCCTTCTCCAGCTCCGTTACCTTCTCTGGACACTCTTCAGCCCCTCAATGTCCTTCTTGGAGTGAAGGTCCCAAAAGTGAACCCAGGATTTGAGGCGTGGCCTCACCAGTGCTGAGTGCAGGGGGATGATCTCTTCCCTGCTCCTGCTGGCCACACCATGGCTGATCCAAGTCAGGATGCTGGTGGCCTTCTTGGCTCCCTGGGCCACTGCTGGCTCATGTTCAGCCGCTGTTGACCAGCACCTCCATGGATGATCATCTATCACAGCCAACATAAGGCTGTTTCTCAAATAACTGCTTTGTGACAAAACATAATTTCAATGGAAAATGAGCAGAAATGTAGACATGAAAATTCATTTTTAGTTTTAAAAGACTAATTTAAAAACTAAAACAAGAAGAATTCAATGAATCCATTAAAAATGAACAAACAAAAGATTTTAGATTATGCTTTGCAAGAGACTTCCAGAATAGCTTTTTGTTCTAATGCAGGAGAGGTTTGTTTGTTTGTTTATTTGTTCGATCTCACAAATTTAGTGGAGATTTAAAATAACATTTTCTGGCTAAACTAAACAGTATGTACTGTAGCATTCTGAGAGCAAAGATATCCAAGCCACTCAGAACCTTTATTTTGCATAGTACTTTATATTCACCTGCAAGAACATTTGCCCTCTGCCTTCGGGTAATCTTTCAGTTGAAAGGTGGTGGTGAAAGAGTCTCTATTTCCATTATGCTGAGGATGAGATTTGCACTTGGCTAGTTCGTTTTGCACAACAGTTTACAGGAACAAGTTGACATCCAAATCAGCCACATTTGGTCATACTAATCCTTCAAATACATTTGTCCATCTGCTAAAGTATAATTTTACTAGGTTTACTCGTTGCAGGCTTTATTTCCACATAAAATAAAACACCAGGAGCACAGCTTTCCAGTTCTCTGCTTCCTCTTAAATATTCCCTGTCTGGGAGGACTGGAAAGTCCCACGACTGACACAGCAGTCTTTCCATAGGAATTGTGCCAAGCTTTCCCAAGATGCACATTTTCCCCCTTCTTAAAAAGCCCACAAACAAGCAAAGCTTTCCACAGCCCAACTCACTTCATTCCTCCCATATGGCTAATTCCTGAATAGTCCAAAAAGCCTGTGGCCTGCCTACTGCTCAATTCAAAGCACCGCTCAGAAAGGAACAGCGTCTTTAATGCCTTCTTGTAAAAGTGCCTGGAGACAGAAGAACCGATAGATTTTTGAGGCATTTAAAACCAGCAACCAGGACAAAGCAGCTTAAGATCTCAAACTTCTGGCTGCAGAGCAGGGAACCTGGAAACCCAGAGGTTTTTTAGGTCTTTAGCTGAGCATTGGACATCTGTAGCTTGAAAACCGTGGCTAGCAAGTGGGAGCACTGGGATGACCTTTGTAATGGGGGCTGTGCCATATTCTTTGGCATGAGGCCCAAGGTCACTAACAGTCTGTCCCACAAGCCAACAGACACAGGAGATGTGTCTAACACAACACCCAGCTGTATTTCCCAAAGGGCTTAATAAGCCCAGAGTCACTCACTACATTTCCCTTTGATAAGCTGCGTTTAAGGCCAGAGTCACTCACTACATTTCCCTTTGATAACCTGCGTTTCCTGACAGGACACTGAAACCTCCCAGCCACTCTGGTGCCATTGCAGCAGCCCCTGAGGGCTAGGCTGCAGCCATAGGCTTTGTGTTCAGAATGGATATTGAAATATTCATTCTCCACCCTTCAAGTTCTTTTTAAAAGCTTTTTCTCTCAGAAACTGGTCCCAATGCCAGCTGCTTCCCTTGACAGACTCTTTTTTCCTGGTTTTTTTTTAGATGGTAAGATATTAGATGGTAGGCAGCATACCCAACTGAATGTTCTGCTGAATATTATATACATTTGTGGCATTCTGGACATAGTTACCATCAAACGGAGATGGAAACAGATGGCTGGAAGCATCTGAGAATTTCACACCTCATAGAAAACTAAAAACTGACGTTCTACTTATAACAGTACAACTTGGAGATTGGGGTGGTTGGTTTTTGTTGTTTTTAAAGAAAGAGTTTATCTGCCTCTTCCTCCAGCTCAGTTCACACTTCTCTTTTCCCCTTTTATTCTTCCCAAGCTGTCCAACAACATGAGAAAATCAGACAGATGAAGGAATGGAGTAAACTCTCAATAAAGAAAAATGCCTTCCCATTACCATGAAAATAACCTTAGGAATGAACAGAGGCAACTCAGAGAGCCTCAAATATTTTCAAAAGGTAGATGGTTGGAAAGACATTTCAGAAAGCAGAGATGGGTACTTTCGGCTGTACCTCTACCATAAATATGACCCTTTCATGCCAGTACTTAACTGATCTGCTAAACATTGAGATTTCAATGCAATGGGCAGACAGGGCCCCCGACTCTGAAATTCTTGGCAGTGAAGGTAGTGTTTAGATCCAGATTCTGATTCCTCTCCTCTGCTTTATTTTTGTTTATAAAACACAACTTTAATTTGCTGCAATCAATTAAAACAAATTCTTGAGCACAAATAAGCAGATGTAGTTTCTCTAGTACCTGAAAAGACCTCCTTTACAAAGCATCCCTCAGGATGGTTTGCAGGCTTACAAACTTGGCCCAGGGAAACCCCAGCCCTGCTGCTGCCTGCCTGCAAATAACTACCGTGAAGCTATGTCACTTCTCCTCTTTGGCTTTAGGTCTTCCAGCTCCAGGAGCGTGACCGCATCACCATCCTCCGCAACTCGCTGTGGGTTCACTGCAACCAGCTCTCCATGCAGTGTGTGAAGGATGATGAGGTAGGGGGACTCACCAAGCAGCTCTGCATTCAGAGGAGGAAGATGAGGGGAAAGAGTGCTCTAAAAACACAGCACTAGCTTGCCTTTCTCAGTGGGTGCTGCCTGTCTCTGGAATATGTTCAGTGTGTGTGGGTATCCTCAGTCTAGCTTGTTCCCTCTAGATGTCACAGGTATGTGCCTGGATGTAGACGTCACACTTGGTGACACTTACACACCTCCTTCTCTCAGTTTGTTGAGGAATACTTCCAGCTACCAGAATGCTCGATTTGGTACATGTGGACACAGACACAACATTCAGAAAGGCACTCTGGTCTCAAAATTGGAAGACATAAGAATACACTGGGTTTGACAGAATGGTTGTTTCCTCCTATTAATTTCTTTATTGCATTAAAAAGCCCTGGGCTGCCTTCATCCTCCTCTCTTAAAAGAATATCCAGAGCACAAATAAACAACTATGTTTACAAAAATGTTTGTACGGGGACAGGCCAAAAGATCCATCCAAGTCAGACATCTATCACATAAAAAGTGTCTCAAGGGGAAAAGTATTTCAAGAGCATTACCTGTCCATCCAGTGTGAGATGTTTAAAATTAAATTAAAATCTTGGATTGTTTTGCAGCTGTATGAAGATGTTCGGGTAAGCTTGGAGAACTGCGTGGTAGAGTCAGACATAGACTGCTTCATTAAGACCAAAATGACAGGAACACAACCTCCAGGTAATTATTCCTATTGGTCTCACCAGATGAGTCACCTGTGAGGCTGAGGCTGCAGTTTTGCAGGACACGTCCTTTGGAGGCGAAGCCAGCAAGAGGAGTTGGTGCTCTGGCCATTCATTCCCACCCACTGTGGCTCACTAACCTCTCACTGTGCTGCCATTGCTCCTTGTGTGGCTTTAAACTGAATGATTCACGTTAGAAATAACGCTCCAAAAAAGAAAAAGATGTTGTTTTGGCTTTTCAGTCAGGCTCATTTCACAGTACAGTTGAACTGACACTGCTAAGGAGGTGGCAAACTGCCTTGCAGAGATGGCAACCTCCATTTCCTGCAGTGGTGACAAGTCAGAGCCAACCTAACGTGGCACCGCACCCTGGTGCCCCCTTGACAGAGCTGCTTCCTCTTCAGTTGCCACACAGAAAGGACCTGACTTTGTATTCTGTTTTGTTCCACCTGCCTGGTGGGGAATAACATCTTTTTTTTCCTCCCAGGAAGTCGTTTGTATAAAGGGCAAGACCCTGGCAGGGGCAAACTTTGAATGAAATTGGCTTTGCTCCAGCATGCAGAAGCAGTGTGAGGTCCGTGCAAGCCAAGGCAGCCTTTTTATTGGCTAGAGTGGTCAAAAACTCTGGGCTGAAATGGAGACGGGGACAGCAAGAGCTAAGGGCAGCTGTAAAATGAAAATATGCTGCTTCAGGGTAGGAGTTCTCCAAACATGCCACCAGAAAGGCTTTCTAATGTGTGACACAGCCAAAACCAACCACACCCTCTTACTGCAACAAGCAATACAAGATATTTATAGAATGAATGACTGCTTGCACTTCTGTGCATCTGCTGCAGTAAACAAAGATTCACAGCCTTTGTAAAAGGAGATAAAATTCCCCATTTGATCTCTTCATTAACATATGCTGAAAAGACCTCTTTCACCATTTATTTGTTTTTTAAATCTGTGCCCAGGTACTGTTTCAGTTCCACATAGTGCTTAGTACACCCTCACCAGGACCAATGGAGCTAAATTCCATTCCGAGGGGGGAATAAGCTATACTGGCAAAGGAAAATGTATACTGCTAAAACCCTTCCATGTCAGGAGTTGTACAGGTACAAATACCTGAAGCATGGACACCCTGTCCCAAGGGGTAATTTACCTTACACAGGAGCCACGCACACCCTTTGCGTTCACCACAGAGCTCGAAGCTAGCAGCAATGAGACCTTCAGAACATCTCAGCAGAGCCGGGTGCTGCCACAACTCAGCACTCAGCCAGCTGAGGCCTATTTTCCACTCAGCCTTTCTGACATTACACCTACGATGTTTAAGAATTGGGATTTGGGGAGTTTTTTGGAACAAAGATATCGATACTGGTGCACTGGATGCCATTTTGCTGCTATAGATTATTATACTTCACACAGGGGATTTAAATTCACTGATGCAGGAGCATTTACCAAATAAAACCTACATTTTCACTGTCAGAAGGAAGGACTGTGCCTTGCAACAGTGTGAAACAACTTCTGTATACTAAGAAATCTGTAATTCTCAGCTAGGATTTTTTTTCTATGTGAGATTTCTCATTCTCTGGTTGCCCAGGCAATTTTCTGCAAGCAGCTCTTCGCTTTGTCAGGACTCATTTCTAATAAGAAATAGGTGGGAAAAACCCTCAAGAGCTTTATGAAAGGCAAAGAAATCACAGAACTTGCTTTTTTGCTGGATTTTTTTTGCCACCTTCTAGAAGGTGACATGTTCTGGCAGTAACACCCTGGTCCCTGCACAGCTCTGGCTAATGAGCTTGCACAGTAGCTGGCGAGCACGGTGAGCTGCTGATCAGGTTTATTATTAGCAAAAGGCAGCAGAGAACCCACATGTGGTTTTGCATTGTGCAGCAGATCTTCCTCCTGACCAAACCTTTTGGTTCCTTGATGCTATAGCTCACTCCCCTCTTCTGCCCGATCTTACAATGATTTATAGACTAAAAACTATACCAAGGTGACAGTCTGGAAAGGTAACAGGAGACCCTTAAACTGGTCAGTAAAGTCCTTAATTACTCAAAATCTTCATTGTAAGGATTCTTCACAGTCACTGGCTGTACCTGCCCGCTCTGCTTAAGATCTCAGCTGACCCAGTGTGAGAATGTCAACACAACCTTTAGCCCAAGTCCGATGTCTTTTGTAATTTGCTGGTATCAGAACTGAGATAACACGCTATCACTGACCGCACTCGTGTTTGTTTGCCTTTAACACAGAGAAGGCAGAAAGGGTGTGTGGCCACCAGCTCTAAGCAATTACACTGGGAGCAGTGAGACAAAAAATAAATAAATCCATCTGTAACCATTTCACCTGTAAAGCTAGAGTTGGAAATGGTCCTAATTTCACCTTAATGACACCATAGGGGAGACTGAAGGAACTGTAACATAACTGTGCTTGAGAGAACAAAAAACAAATATCTCTGGGTAAACAGCAAATTAGCTCTCCGAGTTGGATGGAGGAGATGCTCAACCACAAGCACAGACCAGGAAATTGCTCATTAATGCTGCTGGCAACAGTGTGCAGAAACCTCCAAAAATTCCTGACTCAATACATTAAGAAAAAAGAAACAAAACACACTGCAGGCAACTGTGTGGACTATGTGGTTCCAGGCTCACAAGGACCATGCTCTGCTCCCTGAAATCCTGAGCTTTAAGGCAACAGGATTTAAGGAATCAGTCATGGAGGAAACCACCTTCTTAACTAGGGTGAGGTACAGCTATTGGAACAGTTCTTCAGGTCTGTGACTGTGCTGGCCTCAGGCGAAGCATGCCTTTCCATCAAGGATGTAGCTGCTTACAAGCGCTTGAATGGCTTTTGTTCAGTCCCCTGGTGCCCCTGTGCTGCTCCAGGCACACAACAGGTGAGTGCAGATAGGTGCTGTGTTGCCATTTGCTCCAGCAGCCCCTGAGGGTTGCAGCTGGCGGGGAAAAAAGAGCTTTGCCTGTTTGAACTTCTCATCTTTATTGCACTGTTGCAGATGCTATAGGATATGAGAACTACTATAGCAGAGAAGCAAATAGAAGCAACAACAGCCCAACACAGTCCTGTGGGATGATGAAGAGGTGAGTGGCAAACTTTGGTTCCCAAAACAGGTATGACTCTACCTGAACGTCCATGTACAAAGATAAGAAATACAGAGATAGAGTTTTACTTCCTTCATTGTTGCGAGAGTCAGCTATGTATCAATAGATGTAACCTGACAGAAGAAGTAAACTTATTAAAACTAGAGTCAGAGTAATTCTGCCATGGCCTAGCGGGAAGAGAGGCAGGGGATGAGTTCATTAAAAAATTAGTTGGCCAGATAGCAGCCACTTATTTCCTCCTTCCTAGTGAGTCACGGCACACAGCAAAAAACCCACTTTGTTTGAGGAGGGCAGAGGTGAATCATGCTGGGAGCACAGGCTGGGCTGAGCTGTCTGTTTGGGCAATACCTCCTGGCTCACACCACTGAGCAGAACAAAGAGCTGCTCTCTGTATTTAGACCAAAGGAAAAAACACTTCAAGGAAGAACTGCAATGATTAGGGAGGTGATTTTTCTTTTTCTGATCCCTTTATGCTAGGAAATGCTGTAACATGGGTGCAGTTATATCAGCAGAAAAGCACAGTAGATCTACTGATTTAAATATTTTAAACTAAAATGTCTTTCACAGTGGGAATGGCATCATATTTAATGCAGAAGAGCTTTATGTTTTGACAAGCCTTATTACATGGTGAAGACAAGGAGTGGGCTGTGATCTCCCATTTAAAGCATAGTCCAGGCTTGTTAGCGAGCTGATAAGGCTTATACATAATACTTTGGTTTTAAATCAGAAAACAGATCTTCTACAATAATGAATTCTAATGCTGCATCCTGTACAGTTACAGAAGACAATTGTACTGCCATTTAGAGTACAACCGTGCTCTGCATGGGCAATCAGCCTAGAAAGACTGAGGCTGAGTTTTTTAGAAACTGTGGAGTTTGAACGTCCATTTCCAGAAACATTGAGCATTCACTACCTGAAAAATCAGACCCTTTAAATAAGCCTTAAGCAGGCAGTGCTATTTCTATCTATGCTTGAGAATCCTAACCCATATTATTCTTAGTCTCCAGTACCCAGCTGTGATACAGAAAATAACTAGGGATGGATTAAAACCCCCAAATTTCACTTACCTCCACAGCTTTTAGAAACACTCGTTCTAAAAGCTTTGTATTTGAAATTGTATCAGAGTTTTCCTTAAAGATAAAGTGTTGGTAATCTCTTACAAACAACTGATAATTCTCATCATATGAATATTGTGAAATAATTGGGGTTTTGCACCCTGAGCCTTTGGATCAACAACAGAATACCACCTGATGCATTCTGTGCACAATTTAGTGATGGCTGATGGTTCAGCATTTTGCTGCATTTTTTAAAATATATTTTTAACTGAAGATAAATATATCTCCAGCATAAATGCGAACAGACAGCCACAGGAAGAGGTGACATCTACCCAGTGCTGCAGCAGATGGAGGGAAGGCTGAGTCAGACAGCTGAGATGAAGGAATGCTCATACCCAGTCCAGTGCTCTCATTTTGTCATTGGTTCTCTTGGTTCTGCAGATTCTCCGGACTACTGCATGGAAGCAGCAAAAGCAACACGGAGATCACCACTCCCTCGGCCCCCCCTCTTGGTATGCCTCTTCAGGAAATAAGTTTACCAGATGTGTTTGTTTTAGATCACACTGCTAAATCAAGCTTTGACATGGAGCAGAAATGGTACAGCAGATATTCTCGTGTTGCCAGCCAAGAGTAAGAGCAGTCAGGAAACAAATTTTGCTTGGATGTGTATTAAACAAATTTCCCAGTTTAAAGGGCCAAATAATCCACATAATCTTCAAAACTTCTGTCTAGGCAAGGGGAAACTGTACATTCAGAACAACACAGTCTGCCTTTCATAACAGTTTTCTCCTAAAGTAGAATACACCACCTCTAAAAAGCCCAAGAGAATACTCAACGCTTTTAACAGACCAGGTTCGTGACTCACGAACACAAACACTCATCTTGTTTCACAGTTACACTGTCTTATCGTAACCCATGCAAACAGGTGTTTATGAGACTACATTTAAAACATAGTATTCTGACCATGCAGAAACTAACAGCTTCTGACATTTTTATTGGTTTGATTTAAAACAAAAACATTTTAACTGTGACTCTTGCCTGAATAAAATAAAAGGCTGGTTTAAAACAGCTTTAGAATGTGCCTGGATCGATCTCCTCTCTTGGGCCAGCCTGCTGGGACACCCAGACACAAAGCCCAGACTACCTTACTTGTTGCCTTTGGTGCTCAGGCAGGGGAGACTCCTGTGCCATCAGCACCAGCTCGGGCGCATGCAGCGTTGAGCAGCTGAGGGTGGTCCCTCCTCTTGAGTTTCCTTAGGCTGGACACAGGAGGGGAGAGCGTACCCTGGACATGATGCTTGGGAATGGCAAACACTCAGTGTTCAGCTTTTTCAACTGCTCCCATGCTTGTTTTTCAAAATCTGAAAGGTCAAGGAGCTGACAGTGCTCCTTAGAGCAGGACAGCTAAACCAGGGACGGACTGTGGGAAGGTACAGGCACCTTGGCCACTCAGTGCACTCCCACAGCGCTACCAACCCACCCAGGAGTCCTATGTGGGAACCTTCTACTCACCTCAACAGCAGGGGAAGCTCCCAGGCAGATGCTGGGAAGGAATAAGAGGTTTCCCTAGGTTACGACAAGCTGGATTAAAACAACATCTTCCAAAACAAGTTATGTCAGTGACAAATAGCTGTCTGAGAACTACGGAAACTACCAAAAAAGTGCCTGGTGACCCAGTAGCACAATACTTTCAATTTTTCTCAATGGAAAAAGAAAAACCTTATGTGAGTTGCTGAACTGGTAGGATTTTATACCTCCAGTAGTAACCATTTTAAACCAGTTCAAATACAGCATTTCCCTCTGTGGACCATTTGGATTGTCCTTTAGCAGGGTAAACATTTTTCTGAACCTGGATGAGGCTAACTCTAGTTTCTAACCACCCACAAAGTTCAATTGCTGTATTGTCACCCAATAAATGGGACACAGTTTTTGTGCAAGGCTCTACCTATAGCTCACAGCAGGCTTTCTATACATGCACATCTCCAGAGAGAGAGAGAACAGGAACCATTGTATTTGTGAACTCTTGCATATGATCCCATGCATTTATAAGCAACTGAACTCTTTGTTTCTGTGTGGTTTGTTCCCCCCTCCCAGCAGAGAAAACAGATGGAGTCTATGCATCCATTTTTGTAAATGAACAAGCTGGAATCACGTCATCACAGCATTACAGAGTACTTTATGACTACACAGCTCAGGTAACGAAAGGCTTCAAACTAAGTATTTCATAGCGTGATGTTGATCCAAACATGTTGAAAGTGTTAATTCTGTGAAGAAGGTCCTATCTTCCCTGTACAGGCAGAGAGAGAGGATTATTGGTCAAGGTCACATGCAGAAGCCAGGAATCCCAGCTGCCAGTTCCTGGCACACATCACTGGACAACGCTGCCTCATGATGAAATGCTAACAATCTTTGCCAGTGATTACACACTGGCATGCTCTACACCTCCTAAATTAGTGCTGAGCTGTTACAGCCTCCTAGAGATACAGGAGACCACAAACACAAGGAAAAGAATTTTTTTAGGGGTGAAGGCTAAGTATGCAGCATTGTGCATTCTGAACCTATACCTCTGATGAAAAGTTCTTCTAGAGAAAATGGCTACAGATCCCCCACATAAGAATACGTGCAGAGGCTTATCTAGTAGCTCTTCTCCATTTGATCACACTCATCATCTGGAGAGCCCTGCTCCGGTTTAACACACTGCCTCCAGCTGAGGCATTCTCTATGCTGGAGAGGACTGAATCCTCATAAATGACACTGTTTCCCAGTACTTCTGTGTTGCAAGTTGAAGCATTACAGTGGATGTGGTCCATGTACCAAAAGGTTGTTACAAAGAGCAACTTGCATCCATAACTAGGATAGGGAACTCTTGCTGTCCTCAGACCTATCCAGGCACAGTAGAGTTAGGAAAAAATAATGGATGGACTGGCTATGACTATTTTCTTATCCAGATTGACTCCAGATCTTCTTGGATTCTTGCTAAACCATTACCTTCCCCCAATGGGACTTCTATAGTTTAATTACATGGTAGTTTAAAGGTTCTTTTTATTAGCCTTGGATTAGCAGAAGGAGCAGCATCTGGACGGTCTTACATTGCAGTCCAGAGGGACCCTCACACCAAGGGACTTGCCATCAACAGCCAATATTGAAAAAATGTTGGCACGAGACAAAATCAGATAGCCAAATAAACTATGAAAACAGAGAAAGGACTGGGGAAAAAAAATTTTCTTTTAGATACAGCAGTGTTCTGACACCTTTCATTTTACGGTCTTTGTTTTGCTTTTTTTAAACCCTATTTTGTCATTTACCTGAAATTTCATCCAAGCACAGCTGAAAGTACCTCGCTGTTAGTGGCAGTTCCCCTGAGGAGACTGCTGAATCCCTTTGTCAGATCCTTACTCCAGGAGTTGCCTTAAAAATATGATACATGAGGATTTTCCCTGCTGCGAAAAAAGCCTGTTACTTCTTTTAGTATATGGTATATTGAGGCCTCTCATTTTTTGAGTCCGTTCTTACCTACTCAGGTACATTAAATTTAGATTTAGCTGATGCATCAAACATATCTGGAAGCCTCTCTTATCCTGTTTTCTATTTTACAACGCTGCAGGTAGCGAAGTGGTTTCCTATGGAAAATAAGACAGCACCACTGAAGGGGCTGATAGCCGCCCGAGAGCTCAGCAATAGCTTACTTGCAACTACTCCATTTGTCTCGGAGATAAAAGTCACCTATCTCAGGAAGAGTTGCTGATCCTCTGCTGGTCACTGCTGTTCTGGATGAAGAGAACTGAGAGACCTATTTACAGCCTGGATTAGCAGAGTCACTGTTATCATCTCCCTTAGGATTTAAGCTGTGCACTGTTTTATTTAGCAGCACCTGTAGACTATGGAAGGGTCACGGTTAGCTGGTCAGGACAGTGGTATTTAACCCTTTCTGGCCTTCTCTAACAGTCAAGTTGCTCAGGAGGTTAAGAAAACAGTCAGTTCAGTAAAAGTTTAATCCCTCACTGTCTGGTTATTTCAGGCTCATTCCCACCCAGAAGTACACTGGCAGACTGTTGATGAAAGGCTGGGTAAAATCAACCCACCAGATCCATGCTTGGGCTCTCCTGTGCTCTCAACCTAACCACATTTCCTTTCCCTCTCTCATTCCAGAACATGGATGAACTGGACATCAGGGAAGGGGACATTGTGGTTGTCATTGAAGAAAATGAGGACGGCTGGTGGACAGTAGAAAGGAATGGACAGCGAGGCTTTGTGCCAGGGTCTTACCTCGAAATGCTTTGATGAAAAGAGGCCCCAGTCCTCAAGACTTCAAAAATATCCTGTTACTGAAATCAAACAGAACACAAGGTCTGCTTCAGCTGACCGAGGGTAACCCATAATATTGTCTTCTACAATTACCAGTCGGGAAATAACCACTGACCACGCTTTCCTCTTCCTTCCTCCTGCTCTATCCCACCTCCTGGCCTACCCTGTCTGCAAAGGTCATCTTCACCTTACAGACTAGGATTTGTTTTTCTTGCCCTTCCCTCAGCACACCATGCTGCCTTCAGTGCTGCAAAGCCTGGACAATCTGGGAGAAGAATCTTGCCCAGAACTTAACTGTAAAAAGGATCAAGGAAGCTGTTTTTCTCTAGGATGGACGAACCACCCTCACGATCACAGCAGCTGTGTTCTCTGCCGTGGATCCCCTCCTCTTGCTGCACAGCCCATGCAAGTGTTTTTGCCAGCGGGGTGGGAAGCACACCGAGAACACAGACAGCTTTGATGTTGCAGGGTCTCAGCTGCTTAAGTCCAGGAAGAAGCTCTCTTAAGTTCCTTTTAACAGCCCCCTGACAGCACATGGGTAACCAGGGAGAAAGGTGGGAACCCTCCACTGTTCTTTATCAGAGTCACCAATGAAAATACAGAAAACAATGTATGCAGCTAGAGAGGAGTACCTGAAGGACTGAGATACATCAGTATAAAGAAAATATAAGGCACTCCCCATCACTGTCCTCTCCTAATACAATGAAATCCACGCCATCCATGGCTCTGCTTGGTGCTGAAGTCTGGGGCAGCAAAATACAATGAGCCCAAGGCTTGCTTTTGCCTTGGTTGGATGGCTTCTGTGACATCTCCCTGGGATTTTTCATGTTTAAACCAACAACAACCACCTCAACAAATAAGCAAAGCCTACAGCAGGGCTGCACTGCCCCTTTCCCTCTCCTCTCAGCACCAGTGGGAGTGCCAATTACCTCCTCGGGCAATCTGCATACCCGTGTCACCAGTCCTTTCAGCTCCTCTGCCCACCCGGCTGAGGCTCTCCTTCTCTTCTGCCCACAGGCTTTTCTGTCTCTAACTGCTATCCACAGCCTCTGTGACTCTGGGATTGCTGGTACAGACGTATCCTGACTCCTTTCCAGGCACTTCTGATGCACTTATTCTTCAACAAACCCTCTTCAGAGAAGTCACACTGTGCAGGTTCACTGTATTTCACAGATTTCTGCTCTATCAGTCTTTCTAGGTTAGTATTTAAGAACATTTCCAACTGTCACTGTGTGTACCAAGGGATCGATGGATACTTTCTGCCACTCCTCCCTTTTCATTATTTCAAGATTGCTAAAAAAAAATAAATATTGGTGATTTAATCTGAAGCAGAGCTATTTCTGGGGGCAGAATGACCTTGTCTGCCAAGGTTTCAGGTCTTAAAACTGAACCAAGTCAATGAAAATGAATCAAATTGCTTCCCAAAAGGCATGGAGCAGGGGGGAAACTGTTAGCTAGGACACAGCAGGAAAGACAAAGAGAAATCTAGACAGAAGTAAAAGCCATAATGGTCAACACAATTACTCCTTGAATGAAACAGAATGAAGGTCAGAGGCATCTGTAGTACCTTATTCTGATTTCTTGCTTCAAGAATGGAATAAAAGTTGCTGCAGGCCCTTTTTCTTTAGTTCCCCGCAGTTCTTTGCACAGGCACACTCATCCTTCCCACATTCTTCCCCAAGTTATTATGCAGCATGTGTGCAACAGTGTTGAAGGGCTCTTAGTACCTCACTTAGCAGAGGAACTGCAGGAACTTGAATGGCATTTAAAGCACTAGGTTACACGAACAGCAGTGCACATTCAGGCCGAATATGTTAATGACAGGTTTCTCTGACCAAGTCTGAACTGAACAGTAGTGGGAAGATGGTCCACAAAAGCCTTCAACCACACCGCTGCACCACAGCTCTCAGGGACAACTACAATATCACTCATTATGTACAGCATGAAAGGAAGCCTAAAGTATGAGAGATGTAATATATTTTATTCCTAAACACTCATGTCTTCCACAAAGAGAACTGTAACAAACCAACAAATACTTAAATAAATTTATGTAGAAATTTTGCAGATTATCTTAATCAAAGAGAAAAAACAAATTATTGAGATGCATCTCCTCTAATTATGTATGACACATGGATTTTGCCAAGACTCCTTGCTTCTCTGGGTGTCCAGACAGCCTCACACAAGACACTGCAGTACCCAGTCCTGGTTACCAAATCACATCATATTTTCACTGTTAAACTCAGAAACTGGTTTCCTTTCTAGTTGTCCCTTCCTCTGTCGAGTATATATTGTTGTAAGTGCAACAGGCTATAGATATTTCAAAGTCTACCCAATGTCACAGCATTTGGGTCCCAAATGCTAACTCCAGACCGTTCAGGAAATGAAAAAGCAGCAGCAATGTTTTCTCACGATTCCTCTGCTTTACGTAGAAGAATTTGGCTGATAAGTAGTTACCAAACCATATCTCGGCAGTTTGTCCTATCAGTGTGCCAGCACTTGTCAGATATAGCAGAGATAGCGAGAAATACTCACGCCTGCTGAATACACCCACATTTTAGGTGTCATCCACCCCCTGCTAGTGGGAAAAGCAGGAAGGTCAAGTGTAGTTACTGCCTTAATAACAGTGTTTCCTCTCCAGTTTTGTACTTGAGCAACAAAACTGAAGCATTCAAGTAAGGAGGTGCCAAGCAACACGTTAAGGAGAAAAAACCATCAGGGAAGTTGTGTCTGTCAAGCTACCTCCATTGCGTGCTCACAACAGGCAGACCACCTCCTTACTGACACTGCCAGTGGGTGGGTTCACACAAAAAGAAGCCATTTCAGAGAGCAACAAACAGTATTGCCAGCTGCTCTGCAAGGGGGACACTTAGTTATCTACCTATGGCTGTCATGTATATACTGACAGTCTAATTAAAGAGGAGTTATAATAGTGTTACTGAGCTGGTTTTGACGTAGACCTGCAGGACTTCAGCATGCACAACACATGACAATTGATGGACTGGGTTTTGTAGGGGAATGCGTACTTGTGCAGAGAAGCCAGATTTTGGAAGAGGAACAGGCATTGGTGTCCTGCCTGTGATGAGGTTATTAACAAAATGACAATGCCCCATGTACTAAAATAAAACTGAGCAATGGAGTGGGCAAAGATTTTTTAGTCAAACTGTTAGCTGTGACCTATTATCCATTAGCAATTATCTAATTTCAATGCCAGCTCTCATTTTGGATGACAGAAGTTCTCCAGATCTGTGCATTCCTGGAGCACACAGAATGCAAATTTGATCAGATAATCATCCTCCCATCAAATTAGCTAGTGCACACGGGACAGTGCCATCCTGTCCTTCTGCCAGCTGCTAAAGGACTGCCGACGCCTGACCTGGCACAGAGCTGCTTGGTGCAACAGTAAGAGCACTTTTACTTTTCACTGCTATGTGCCACGTGGCCATGGCACTTCTTTCTGACACAAGGGCCCAAAAGGCAGATTAACTATGTCAGTGTGTTCTGACCAAAAGCACAGACTAAATCATGCTTTTAGATATAAAACTGTAACAGAAATCACTGAGACCTCCCAGCAAAACCAGGAGAAATCAGACTTGACATCTCTGAAATTTCTAAGAAGAAAGACAAAATACTCCAAAACCAGAGTGATCAGAACTGGGCATAGAACACAGCTACCATTTCAGAGCCAGGGGTTTCCACATATCCTCTCGAGGCAAAAGAGGGTGCTACACCAACAGGGGGAGGGGCAAAGAGGGAACTGATATCCTAAGAGGATTTTTGAAATCAGAAGGAATTTTATTTATGAGATCTCCAAGTGCCAGTGTTTGTACAGATTTGAAAATGTGAAATGGCACAAACAATAATCCCAGTTTTGCTGTCCTTACTATAATTCAACTAAACCACCAAATCCAGGGTAAGCACAGAGAGAAGTAACCAGCCTGTTAATTGGTGGAACACTGAACGAACTATAACTGCATCAGTGGTGCTTCAACTTCAATTCTCTTTGGCTTTGAAATTCTGGCATTTGCTGCGGTCCCTGCAGCAGGGTAAATGGACACAATACAGCCACGAAATTCCAGCCTAAACTTGAATGACATTTCCTGTGTGGGATTATGCACTTGGATTGTTCAAGGAGCCCAGGCTAAACCCTTTAATAAAAAAGGTAATGACTTTGTGAAGCAAAGTGTGATTTCAGAGAAATCATAGCCGATACCACCGTTTCCCCCGAACTGTAGGGAGTTTGCAATGTACCTCAACACTGTGAGCTGAAAATCCTTCTGGCACACTGTTTTGATGATCATTTAAATCACACACTCAGTCTAAAGATCTAGTGTTGGGTGGCAGTCAGAGCAACACTTGCAATGAGAAATCTTGTACAAAAGACAAATTATATTGTGCGCACAGTGCCAGCGCTTGTTTTGCAATAGGACAGGATGGCCCTTGGGAAGGGGGTTATAAACATGAGATAACACACACTCAATACAGGGAGCATGTGGGGGAGTTTAGGATGTTCCCTTCGACTTTGCAAGGGCACAAATGCTCAACAGCTGCATCTAAGGAAGAATTGTTCTGAAATTTTAAGCCAAAAACAGTCTGTGCAGGAATTTCTTGGGAAACTGGTGAACTTTAACCTTCCCAGGATAAGAACGTTAACGTCAGTGTGAATGAGAGAGCTTTCCATGCACTGACAGACGTGAGAAATGCTTTGTCTTTAGAGAAGGGCTGCACAGCCCCTCTTGTGTCTGAAGCCCTTGTGAGGCAGGAGACATCAGCGACAGTGACTTTGTTCTGAGAAGTGACAGCTAAAGGTCTTACTACGGTCACTGCTCAATTCAGCAGTCGGGGAATTCAAAACCAAAGAGCAGCTCTTATTCTAGGGATAGAAGAGATCTTGGGAAACACATCCTCCCTGTGCTGCAGGGTCCTGTGCCAGCTTTTTTAACCAAGGCGCTTAACAGCACAGACCCTAAATTTAACTTGCGTTTGCTCAGCCTGTGTCCTGTATCCTCAACACACCATTTCTTGATGCTGACACCCAGGCTAATTTGTTTCCCACCCAGGCTAATTAACACTGCCTGGCTAAAAAGGTGGGGTTAAGCTTTTGAAATAGATATTGTATTAACAGTGTAATAGCCCTTTGTAGGCTGCTGGACAATTGGTTACAAGTATACCTCCCAAGGACAGGGGGATCTCAAGAGTCCTGGCAATGCCAGGACTGCCTTGTTCTACAGTATGTACCGGGAAATAAAGTCTTGCCTAGAGCCTGGGAGGTGCATGGTAAGAGGTCTGGCGCAGGACTACACAATGCAAACTTTGCCAGATATGACTTATCCTTCTCTTATGATTATCTGAGAGCACATGAACAGTAGCCCTGCTGACTTGATTTACTGGCAGCCTCATGCAGTGGCAAGGATGATAATTTCACATTTTATTGCTTCCTTTGACCAGATGTGAAAAAATTCCGAATTCTGTTCACAAGCAGTTTTCTAGACCAACTCCTACTTTAGTCTACAAAACACTGCTTGTGTGTGCAGGGTATCCTAGATTCTCCAAAGCCCCCAAATGTCAGTGTTTTTTTTATTTTACCTGCATGAAGACAATGAATTTCAGTTCTTCAGACACAGCCTGCAAAGGTCCAACACTGCAGGCACCCTGGACGAAGCTGAAGATATTCTTTGGGAGGGGGCAGGAGCCCATTTGGTGAAAGGAGCTGTTACCTGCAGCACCCAACATACATGATGAAAGCAAAGCAAAGCTCTCCATGCTCTGGAGTATCAACAGTAATAGCTCCATGGTCCCACACTGCCGTGGCTCACCATGTACCCACAGCAACCCACGCTTGCACGTTTCCCCCCCTGGCAAAGATAAGAGATTTCAACCCAAAAGCTTTGATGTGAATCCTTATCATTCAGGGTCATGATAAGCAGGTAACAGCAAAAAGAGTTGTCCATTGGACAGCACAAGTTGAAACTGTGCAGAAGTGCTTCTTTGCTTGCTCCAGCAAGACCACTAAGCAAGTCTCAGTTGGGGTGCCACACTTGAGCTCTGATAATTTCTCATTTGCATGGTTAAAAGTTCACATCCAGGTTTGGTCTACAAAACCTGGCCATGCTTTCAGGTTATGGGTAAACAGTAGTTGGATGTTCATCTGCAGTGTAAATACAGCACACAAAACACAGCTGAACAGCTATGCCAGAGTCTAGACATGGAGTGAAACAACAGCTGCTGCAGGCACAGGTCCAGCAGAGATTACTGCAGTCACAGCAAGGACAAAGTCAGAGGTATATGCCTAGACTACATCTGCACCATGAAAGTAAAACCTGTCTCATAAAGGCAACTGCCATAGTGAGGATGTGAAGGAAGAGGAGAGCAAACTCCACATCTCCTATCCACCTCTGCCACCCCACTGAACGCCTCTGGGGTGTAACACAGCCAAGGAGCAGCCTCCCAGCTCTGCTGCACCAGCACTTCCTTTTCTTTCACCTAGGAACGAGTAGCCTGCGCTTTAGCCTTATTTTTGAGCACTATTCCTTGTGATATGCTATACAGAAGATGACTTGTTCCAGGACTATTTTGGTAGTTTCTTTCAGATAGTCCTTTTACTTGGAATCATGAGAGAAGGGCAAAGTTTACACCTACTGCCTAGATTTCCAAAAAGCAGCAGTAACATAATACTGGTATATGCCACTGGTTTTACTCAATACCATCCCAGAGGAAACAATCAGCTATAAAAAGATGCAGGAATCAGCAACAAAAAGATTAGCAAGCTGAGTTTTAAGAAAGGATGTAGCACAGGAAGCAGGCTTATTACATGTGGAAAGGACAGCTGCTCCCATCAGTGACAGTGGCACCGTAGAGCAACAACAGAAACAGACATCTCAGAGGCTCAGGTGGGAGTCTGCAAAGCACTCCATTTATCCAAGCGTGTGCTTGTGCTGCAGGATACAGCGCACAGGAAAATCTAAGACCCACTGCATTTCAAGACTTCTATTGTATTCCAGTGGGATCTATCTCAGGTCTAAGACCGAGTCAGTTACAAGATCCACTAACCCCTCTTGAGGAAGCTATCACTACCCCTGTTATCACAAGCACTTATCTCAAATCTCATCTGAAACTCCAAGTACTGAAAAATCTCACAATCTGTCCTCTTTCTTCTTGCTATCAAGACAAAACTTTCCTACAAACTTTGTTAAATTTATGTTGTTAGACCCTTCCACCACTGTTAACATGACAAACACACACTTCATCAAGCCTTACTAAAGAATAGTCAGAACAAGATTCTCTAGTTCTCATAAGCCTCACACTAAGCTGCTGAAAAGCAGTAAAGCATGAGACTGAAATCATTTTAATAGCAGCAAGAGGAAATAAAGCTCTATTAAAACACACTCTTAAGGCAATTCTAAACCTATGTGTTAAAAAGCTCTGGGTCAGGTCAGGCCCACTGCTGCAGGCAAGCTACAAGTTGGTGTGCTCCTTGTGAAGCATACACACATTCATTCATTCTTTGAATAATGATTAAGCTGAGCAGCAAGGTTGAAGTGAATACACTGACAGCTGCTTGAAGCTGGAAACAGAAGTACTGCCCAACAACATACAGAACAGATCCAGCCACCCCTTAAATAAGCCCCAAACCTATCTCCCTCCTCAGATCACCCAGTGTTACCAGTATTCAGCTACCAGTATAACAACTTCACTGGCTAAAATAAAAGTAGTAACGGCTGAAAAGCAGCTGCTAAACTTTGATAGCATTATCAGCATCTGACAGCTTAGTGAAACGCAAAAATGTAATCAGATGCACTACAGTGCAATCAGTCCTACAGAGCATTGATCAAGCCCATCCAAAGGCCATCGAAAATAATTTTTCTTCTGTATTTCCTATGCTGTAAGGTCTTACTGCAACAGAGCTGAATTTTGGTAGGCTCTGCACTACAGAATACGAGTGCATCAGATGAATTAGGGGAATAGGAACATCCTACACATTGTATATTCCAAAAAGTTAGACACTGAGAAGAAAGCTCTTGGGAGTAGTGAGCTACATCTAAAAATCAAGAAATGTGACATTCAGTTTGCAAAATGTGGCAGGATTGCCTTATATCCAGCTACAAGACAGACAAGAGGAAATCCAAAGAGTAACTGAAAATAACAGACACAGGAGTCAAGGAAAAGAAGAGCTGGAATAAAACAAAGTCATCCCATGTCCCTTAAAGAGCACTGGCAGGTATGAGCATATTAGAAAGGCCAAATTACAGTGACACCAACATTCCTGTCTAATGCCATGCAAAGCTTATTCATTCTTTCAGTAAGAAAAAAAAGCATTTGCTAATGTATCAACTTTATTTCACTTTCTACAGTTTAAGCCCCTGACTTTTTCTTTCAACAGTAATAGAAAACACGTTCTTCAAATACACGAAAGATTCCTTCAAAGAGAAAGGGAAGAAACTGAATATTCCTTTTTCTGGAATGCTGACTTTAAAAACAGTTAATACATATGGATTCTGTCCCTGAAGAAAAAGGCAGTCAGTGATGCTGAAGTTGAAGGAGAAATTAAGAATTCATGTCTAAAGTGTTAATGAGAATGGTTCTCCAACTTAGCTTTCAAGAGTGTGAACTAGCTAGGAAATACGGGAAGAGCGGCCGTGAGAAAGATACAGATTGTAACACATGCCAGAGATGCTGAGCAAGTCAGATGAACACATGGCTTGGATAGAGCTGCAAACTACAGCACTGTTTAGCAAACCAAACCAGTCGTCACTGGAAGCCAAGGACCTACAGTGCTCCTGGCATTAATTAAGCCCAGGCTGATGGATGAGATTTTTGTCACTAGCATTAAGTAGCCCCTACTGAAGCGCATGCTGCTATGGCTCAGTCACCTTCGATACCTGAGCATATCTTAAACTAGCTAGTGGAGGTAACACTATACTACAGTGCATATTGAAGTCCTATGCTAAATAGGGCTCAACTGGAAGAGCTAAACAACAACTAACAACTGAAAACATACTAGAGGAAAAGAATAACCTTTCCATCTTGCTGACACCTCACCTCTTGCTTTTCCTGGGTTTATTTTTTGTGTTGTTCATTACAACAGAGTTCCACATTGGAAACTATTGCTTTGAATGTTTTACAGGAGCCCGAGTTTCATTATCACATATCATAACGTTGGAAAGGACCTCCGAGATCGAGTCCAACCTATAACCCAACACTAACACCAACCATCATCTAAACCATGGCACTCAGTGCCTCATCCAGTCTCCCCTTAAACACCTCCAGGGTCGGCGACTCCACCCCCTCCCTGGGCAGCCCATTCCAATGGCCAATAACCCACTTCATTAAAGAGGAAGATGTCTCAATATTGGCAACTCAGAAGTCAAAGCCCTGTTTATCAGAATATTACTTGATAAATGGGCCCGTGCTGTTGAGATTCTTCCACTGTTCTTCAATGCTAATATTGATCCATGCTCATAATGAAAAACACTCTCAAACTTTGTTCTAGGAGGAATCAAGGGTCTTTTACCTAAAGCAAGAAATATTGCTCACACGGACAGGAAGAAGCTCAGCATACCGAGACACATTTAACACTAGTGTTTGAATATATTTACAATGGAGTATGCTTTCTTTGTAAATTCACCCAGATACAGTGCTGTTTTACCACAGCCAACATTAAACATGAAATGAACCTCTGGGACTGAAGACTCAATGTCAGAAGCCTGCCAGATCAGTTTGTGGTTCTGGAATTTGTAGACTATCCAAGGCTTTTAACACTATGGTAATATTCAACATTGATCAAGCTGAACTACACTGAACGAGTAACAAATATTTAAGCTGTCTGGCTTCTAATCACCTTCAGAATTCAAGAAATGCACATAATCAGAAGTGATGGCAGAGGCTATGGTGGCAGAAATCAGTATTATCTCAATCCCTACAGAAGAACTGGTGTGTGCCTCCTTATTTGAGTATGAATCTCATTGTCTGTATTAATTAATAGACAGCAACCTAAGCACATTTACAATCAAAGGATCATTCAAAGACTGTAAGAAATAAAACCAGTCAGCTCACACTGCAGCTGTAGTCATGTCTGATTACTAAGGAGAAACCACTTGGTTCCAACTTCAGAAAAATCATACAAAATGCAGCACATGAGACCCTTGCAAGTTTGTGCTTGGTTGGTGGTTTTTGGGTTTTTTTTCTTTTTTTTCTTTTTTAAAACAAAACTCCATAACACTATATACACATCTGAGACCTACTGACAAGCCATTCAATGCAAAAAGGCCACTGGTTCTCAGAAACAACTTATTCACAACAGTTAAAAGTCCAGGTAGACTTTGTTCAGATTGTGTTTTACGCCCTCAAAAAAGCTTTAAACTATTTAGTGAGTAGATTCAGAAAGTGTCCACATCCTAGCATGAACTTTCTGCATTTTCTAAAGCAAGCAGAGACCTCCCTGATCTACAAGCAAGTACTCTGTGCTATACTGTCAAGTCACCTCTACTACAAACCCATGTTTTGCAGCAAAATTAACAAGTGCACACCCTCTAATCTCTCCATAACAACCCTCACTTCAAAGATGCGTGTTTAGGCTCTTGACTGTAGCGGTTTTCTGCCTTCTAGCTAGTAAGAGCTGACTACTTTTTGAAGCACCCTTAGCTCTGTTTTATGCAACACAGAAGTCTGCTTTAAAAACTCCTCAGTCTGATTCTAACAAGCCAGGGTCATCTTGATTTTATCAGCCTGGGATCTTAACCAAGCGTATCTACAATATGCAACACAACACAGTGCAGATAATTCTTATACTCATCAACACTTTTGACAGTAGTTTCTATTAGTGGGCTGGCCACCATATCCAGGAAATGTAATGCCAGAGTCGCAGGAGGCCTTTCAGGTCAAGTCACATACAGTACTGAGAATGAAAACCTAAACCCCAAGGATGCACCATCTGAAATCTACCTTTAGAAATTCATATGAATTCCAAAAGTATTTCTACAGCAGTGTAGCACTTCTGAGACTCAAATCCCCCATGAAATACATAGGTACAGTCTGTTGTTAAGACCAATTAGAATTACCTTTTCCCGAGTGACATTCTTTGGGAATTTGAGTACATTACGTCAATGTCAGTTTGGCTGAGCATGTCTACTTTGCATAACAAAGCACAAAAACAACTGGTACAAAATCTGAACACTTCTGGCTTCGGCAAAGAACGAGGCCATGGAACTAAGCAACAGAGTAATACAAAGACACATTAATGCATAATTTAACACACCGCAGTTATATTATGGGTGCTCATCCCCCACTGCTCAGAGGCACCAGATTCTTCCTTAATTATACTTCCATGATGTTAATTTTCCACCAAGTTCAACCAAATTGTGTTTCTCCAGTATTGTTTCCAATAAAGAAAAATTATGATACAATGACACTTCCACCAAACCTTAAATACAGATCTACTCAAGCCACTTAAAATCAGTGCTTTTGTATCAAAGTTTATGGTTCCAGCATAAGAGGACTTCATGTGAACAAACACACCACAATCTCAAACAGAAAACAAAACATGTTTACAGGGAGGATATACAGAGATTTATTTAATCAGGTTTACTATTTACAGTTGAGATCACTTTCACATACTACTTTGCTACTCTACATGGCTACATTGTTTCCAAACCAACTTAAGATCTACAGTCTAACAGACCACTCAACACAAAACCGCTCTTCATAGAAAAAGGAAATATTTCATTATAGAACAGTAGTGCATACAGTATACTCCTGAAAAGCCAGCTTGTATTTTAAACCACTAATGTTTGAAAGACATGCTCTCTGAAGAGCAAAACTGCAGTCATAGATCCTAAAATTTTGGTTAGTCTTTTTTTTTTTTTTGCAATTTTAAATATAAAGTGTACTGGACTTCACTTAAGTGTTTCTAAAAACTGACACTGGTGAGGGGCAAGATTAAAATATTTTTGCTCAAATGAAATACAGCTGGCTTCCTTTGTACAACTTTGGCCAAAGAAGTTCCATGTAGTGAAGGTTTAAGAAATCCTCTCTATATGTGAGAATCAGCCAGTTAATGCTCAGAGGTAATCTACCAAAGTAGGCACACATCCTTTGACTTTCATATCAACCAAATTACACTAAACTTGCAAATGGCTCTGAAATTAGAAAGTTTACTAGAATACTAAAACATTGAGATACATGAATAGCTGGCTAAGACAGTGAAAGTCGCAGGTAACGATATGGGCGTGTGTAAAGCTGGGTTGCTTTGCCCGTCACCAGTGTACAACACGGCTGTCCTCTCTGTGAAAGGTGTGCTTGGACTAAGCTTGGGGCAAGAAAGCTATCGCAGCAGGCCTGGCCCATCCACCTTCCACACAAGTGAGATAAGATTGAACTGCATGTTCCCCTTCTCTTCTAGGCATAGGTTCCACCAGTGATGAGAAGCTCGTAGGCAGGATCCCGACTCCTCCTACACAGCACTATACAGGCACACAACATGCCCAGAAGCTACGGAAAGAAAACAGAAAACAAGCTGAGTACAAAACACGTCCTTCAAGAGATTTAAGCTCAGCATAGAAATCGCCAGCACGCTTCGCAAGACTGCAATTGTCCATAAGGTAAATGGCAAAAAATGCATTGTTCTTGAGAAAGCTCCATGCCCTGCTGCAAAAAGCAAGGGCCATGACCTCCAGCCTTATTTTCTTGCAAGATTGTTTCAGACATCTTTAACAAAAGGGGTTGCTTTTTTTTTGGTCAGTCACTTGCATTCTGTCTCAGTAATTCAGATGAAAGGAATTAGTAATTTTTTATGAAAAGATACAGATTTTTAGATGCTGTATTGGGTATGAAAAGCCAAAGTGAAATTCAGATGCATTAGCCTCTAATTGCTATGATGAGAAAGAGCAAAACTTCAGAGTTTTATGAGCCTCCTTTACTGCTGAAATTTCTTTCAAATGCTCCATCTCTGTTAACATGTACTAGAAAGCTGAAGTCCATTGTGAATTATTCACTTTTAGACACTTTCCTGCTGTTAAAATCCACAGTACCATGGACTGTGCTGGCAAGTTTGCCGAGAGCTTAGGGTATGATCACCCAGTATACATTGACAAGACCTAGATCAGATGAGTGTAGTCAGTACACAGGGCATAATTTGCATGTTTACTGAATGCAAAATAAGACTGTACCACTCTCAACAAAACCTGGTACAGTGTTGTGTCCTGTGGCCTACAGTAATTTGCAATAGCATCTAGTAAAGTAAGAGACTGTATTGCTTTGGTCATACGCGCAGAAGTTAATTCACAGACGCAAACATTTCAAGAGGCTCCTGTCATAGCTCTGGATTATAAAGCATTACCCAGAAGGTAAATAAGTTTCTAAAAAAAACCCACACCACCCAAAAAAACCCACAAACAAAAAGCAAATAAGAAATGGGTGAGCAGAAAACCAAGTGTAAACCTTCTTCACTGACACAGGAAACATCTAGCAAAAGTCCAGCACTAGGACAAAAGGAGAATTACTTGCTCTTTTTAATAAAGTCTAACGCAAACATCATGTGTGACAAGTTTTAAAAGTAAATGATGGTACATGCAACAGAGCTTTCAAGCCTGCTGAAAGACTGAAGAGCGAATGTGTGAAAAATCCTGAGTCTAAATAAGCAGTGATCAAAAAAAGGTACAATCACATTGTAGTGTGAGCTTTTAATTTCCTAGAAAGAAGCAAGCTGTAAAGATTAATAGCGATCTTAGTCTGGATTGCATTATTTGCTTTGGATCTTTAGCAGAAACCAGCTCAGGATCAAAAAAGCACATGGAGAGTAACTCAGAGCATGGCATCTCTGGCTGTTGGCAAAACCAGGGCCCTTCACTTCCCATCAGCGCTTGAGGGGCTCCAGTTCATAGATGAACTCCCAAACACACGTTACATTCATGTCAGAGTAGGAGAAAAACAGAGTTACATGAGAGACTCTTTACAGGTAGATCTCTTGAAAATCCCTTAGACTATGAGATGGAGAGTTTATGGTAGTTGCCAGTGGCTACAGAACTCTGAAGAGGCTTGCAGCCTGCAAGTACAAAAACCTCATCTTTTTCCTGTTCAAAATAAGCACAAAATGAAAAGTGTGCTACAGAAACACACCTCCTTTAATCATTTGCCATAATTCATTCCAATCATGTATTTAAAATAAAGTAGTTCCTTCACATTTACAGTTATTCCTGGTCCACACATCCACACAGTAGTGTTTTTTAGACCTCAGTCATGCATGAAGTTGTGCATTGAAAGCGTTTAGATCTTTTGACTGATGTTAATTTACCCCCCAAACCAGACAGGGGCTTTGGCTGTCATCAGCCTGTGCAAACCTGTAATAATCTGGGCAGCAGTTTAGAATTTCACTTGAGAAAGGTTTACAGCTAAAGAATATTCTCTTACCTGAATAGCAGCAAATGCTAGCGCTGCCCAGATGACATACATCATGATCTCTTGAAGCTTCTTTACAACCAGAGCCTCACACCCCTGCAACAAGAGACTTCTCAGATATCCATCTGGCAATCACTTTTAGGCACACCAGAAAAAACCCAAAAGCTAATAGGGCAGAAAAATAATCCAAACACTATAAAAAAAGTCACTATTTAGTATATCACAGATTAAATGGAGGTTTTTTTCCCCCTCTAGAAACCATGTTTCCCGTTAAAGCAAATACACTCAAGACTTCATGCTCCCAGTAAAAAGAAAATCAAATGACTGTCAGCAAAAGCATCGGCCTACACAAGTTTGTACTTTAGCTGTCTTACCTCAGAATAAAGGTCCATTGGGCGGGTCAAACTGCCAGTACAGTTGCTGAGGGCTGCTTTGCAACAGCTAAGCGGCACACTATTATTTTTAGTTTGTTTGAACCAGACAGTATTCTCCCAGTCTGAATAGTTATGGATCCCACAGCAGCGCAGCTGAAAAAACAGGCATGTGAAGAGCCAATGTGATTATCAGTCAAGATCTGGGATGAGACAGCAATTCTAAGTGCACTATCAAGAACACAAGTCTGTTAAGATTACGCCACATTTGTTACTTGAGTAACACAAATTATTTGACAGTTACTTAAGCAAATCATAGACCGAGTACATCGCAAAGGGGTGTACAGCCTTCAATCAATTAAGATACTCCTTACAAGAGACTTGAAATTCCAGTTCTTGTGGAACATCAGACAAGCCACTTTTCTCTCATGCCTCCCAGACAAAAGATAAAAGATTTATTTTTGGCTTAGAACAGCTCTATCCTTAAATCTTGTAACAGATGCTTAAAAAAATCCTTTGCTAACTGGACATAGTTCTGGCATGAACTAGCATTTGCTCTTCTCACAGAACTGTGGTACAGAATTAAAGCTCATTTCATACAGTCACATGCCGATGTGGCCACGTAGAAAGCCTTCAGGAATGAACCAATTAAAAATAAATACAATTCCATTCTGCTGAGAGCTCGTACTCCACTGTACTCCTTGGAGTTTTCATGCATGCAATGCACTCTCAATCAGAGGCACTGCCCCAAGTGTCAATTTACACACTGCTTGTCCTTTTTCCCCTTCAGGAGGGATTTTAAACAAGGTATTAATCAGCAGACATTTAATATGTAAATATTTGATGACTTTAATTGATGCAATTGTAAGAATGTTGAAAGCTCCTAAATCTTCTTAAGTCTGACTGGCTCTTCTAGCCTTGAATCTAGAAGTCTGCGACACCAGCTTTCAGTTACAATTAAGAACACTTTCCCTCCCAGCATGTTCTAGATAAATCTGTGTAGATATGAGAACATTCTGCAGAAAAACACATAAGCACTAAACATCTGAATCCAAACATTGACTCATAGATAGCTAATTATACAAAAAGCATTTCCCCATCAATACCATAATTCTACTAATTTTAACGGAGTTATTTATTTATTGTCCAGCCAACTGTTCCCCAGATTTATCAGAATGGAGGAAGACAGGCTACACAAGAAGCAGAGTGTCTGTGTTTTAAGGACAGAAAAGACTGCAAAGTTCTCACAGGCATGTGTCTGGCAGTCTCACCTGCCTCTGTACATAGTCAATAGCACGACTGGCTGCATCAGGATTTGTCCCATTGTATCCATTGTATACTTTCTGGATGCTGTGATCAACTTCATCCTCCACCTGCGAAGTATTAGGAAAGCACATGCATTAGCACAGCAACATAAGTAGTAAAGATTTAGCTAAAATAATTCTCTTCTAGCTATAGCAATTCAGGAAACGAAGGTGACACTATCATCTGAAGTCAGCATACTTCAGTGGTACAGCTCCTTCAATCTCTAACTTGACTCTTACAAAACGTTACTTGCAGCTATCTTCCAAGCAGCTATCTTCCATAAGATTTTACACAAAGTAGCTTTGCAACGTATCTCGGAAAGGAAATTAATTCTATCACACTGTGGCAGGCATTCCATGAAGTTAAAGGTGTGCTCCTACAGAGAGCCTTCCACTTCCTACTCCTGAAAGTTCTAAACCAAACAAGTTAGCCCAGGTGGTTATACTCCTTCCCTTTGGGACTGCAAGGATATAAGTAAGTGATAAGACCTGCCCTTCTCACTCTGTCTAGAGCATAGGTAAATTGTCAAAGATGAGGTCTTTTGGTCAATTATTCTACCCTACAGGGACCAAGATCTCTATTTGGTCCCATTTCCACACATTTCCTGAGAAATGCTGGTAGCAGTACATTGTACATAGCAACAGCTACTGGAATAGCTCCCAAAGCTACTGCTGATGAGTCAAACTGCTAAAGATGCTGTAAAGTACATGTGCTAGAAATGGATACCGCCCAAGAATCATCATTTGTCCCCCAAAAAGCATCTTACAATGCCCATTTTGGAGAAAATCATACTAGAACCTCTTAGGCAATAAGTTTTACTGTAAATAGTTACTTAAATGCACAGAAAGTTTGGTGTAGCTAAACATTTGTACAACAGAAAAAATTAATTCAGAGCTAATATTTCTATTATATCCATCACGAATCATGTGCAAGGAGTGTAATCTTGGAGCTGAGAATGTGTATTCTTCACACTTGCAAGTTACAGAAGAAAGGTCTTGTCAACACATCATTCCCTTTAAAGCTTTAAAGGAAGAATTTTATGCAGCAACAACACAAGCTTCATTTGCCCTCATCCAAGGATGCTGGTCATCTTTACAAGTAAATCTATATTAAGACAGATATGAAAACAAGTCAATTTAGCCTGCACAAGCAGCTTGTTTCAAACTGGCTTAAAATCAATGGTTTGATGATTTAACTCATGGGATTTACAACTCTAATTCATATAACAAAACACCTGTTCAATTTGTCATATAGCTTTTTTAATACTTTATTTCAGTCTTCTCTTGTATTATCATTTGGCTCCAGACCCAATTTGATTCAATCGAGGCAACACTATCTCTGAAGGCCATGCAAATCACATACAATGCAAACAGAAGTCACTAGCACCAGCTGTCAAGTTTATGAAAAATGAAGAGAGTGAACTACTCCATCAAGGGCAAAAAAAGCCAGTACACCCTCAACCAACTGCCTGTTTAAACCCTACTGCCATTTACTAAAAGCCTTACTTTTAATAAGGACCAATGCTGGCAGATTCTGCAGCAGGTCAGTCTATCACAATGACCTTGGCATGCTTCACATTGTTCTGAAGGAGGAATCTGAATTGGATCCACTCAGGCAGGTTGGACAATTAAGTTGTAAGATCAGCCACTGTATTTTAATTTAGAAGAGCGTAATGCCACTTTGAGGCAACTCAGTCTCACTGGGTACCAGCAGTTTTGATGAACAACTGCCCTGACTTCAATCATTCCTTTGTTTGTAAAGTTTTGTTTGAAAGTTTGTACAGTTAACACCAAAGTACTTCTAAACATGACTTATGCCATATTTCTGGAAAAAAACAAAACAAAAAGCAAAATCAAAACACAACAACAAAAAAACAAAACTTCACAAATCTATATGTGCCATGTCAGAAACAACAGAATAATATTAGCAACGTGTAGAGCTGCCTTATTTATGCTGGCAACAACAATCAAAAATCTAAGCAGATTTCACCTCCCAGTTCACTGGTAATAAATCTACATTATTTTTGCCATTCCTGTTTCACTTGGAAATGTGAAGTACCGCAGAACTGTAAAAAAATACCATTTTTACTAGCAAAACCTGTCTGTCCTTTCAAAAGGTTTAAGATGTAGTTTTCAAACACTGACTCCAGCAAATGGCTTAACATAAGACAGCTGCCACCAAAGAGAATATCTTCCCTCTTGCTCTGACCTTGCACCACCTACAGCTGTGAAACTATATGGTAGCAAGACAAAAACAAGAATCTACAGGAAGAGGCAGATGAGACTAACACAATTTTCAAACATTTCAAGTGTGTAATTCAGACATGCTAGGGAATAAAGACACATGCATCTGCTTTTATTTGCTCTGGATGCTGCTGACTGAATAAGAGCATGCCACTTTAAGACTGTAACACAGAAGAACTGGACCACAGCTTAGTCCAGATCAGTTCCACAGTAACTCCTTAACAATGATACTGTGATACGTGAATATTGCAAGTATTGGAACAGAAGGCAATCATTGAAGTTCACATCTAAGAACTCAAGTTGTTTCCCATTCTCCAAGAACTGTACTGCTTTCCTAAGTTTTTCTAAGGACTACTTCCACTACAGGCTTCAGAGCCCCAAATGATCTTCTCAGAGCCCTGCCACAACACTAGAAATCAAATGCAGACCATGAGAAAAATATATCCTGAATTTAAGTATCACCAAAAGAACACTTCTGCTGAAACAACCTATTCTAACTGCCACTAAGCCAGCTTTATAATGCACACTTCAAGGTCCTTTCGTGAGCTGCTTACACAAGGCAGCCTTCCTTTGCAAACCAGGCAAAATTTCTAGATTTTTACTTAAAGGTTGCTGCACTGTTTCCTCCAGTATAGCAGGAGGAAGCAAGCAGGAGACAACAATGAACTAGTAAGACCTGGGTTGTTTATATAAACACACAAGGCCAAAGAAAGGTGCTGTAATTCACCTTGCTATTAAGATATCACTGGAGTTTCCTGCCATGTGATCACATTACAGGTCACAAGCTAAAAATGCCTTTTCTCATAATTTTATGGTAAAATTTAGATAGATGTAGACATAACAAAAGCCAGTAAAACTGTGCAAGTGGTATCTCTAATACCACAAGGTATATTTCTGCCACATATTACGCTGGTAGAAACAATTAATTTCATTTTCCTGGTCCTGTTTCTTAATTTCCACTAAACAAATAGTGGGACAAGTTGCGATTTCTTCAGCCACAACTCTTGTAAACAGCCTCCATAAAGCTAAACTGCAAACATTAACAGATTCAATCTATTTGATGTCATTATTATGCAGTGTTAGCTTGTACAACAAAACACAAGACAACATTTAAGTGATTGCAAACCAAAACAATATTCCCCATATTCAAATATTGTGCAACTTAAATAATTCACGGAATCAAATCATAAATAAATTAGAAGACCATCTGGAAAAGGGAAAAGTACCCATTAGCAGAGCTTCTCTCTACTGTTCAGCTGATAATGATATATTCCAGTCATTTTTTTGCCTCTGAGAAAAAAAAAAATCCTGCTTTGAAGAATACTGATGTTCTAAATTTTAAGATACTGATATATAAAATGCAACCCACTTACAGGTTTAGTTTTATTCCATTGACAAATATCCATTAACAGTTCTACAGAATCAAATACTGTAAAAACTACACCTCTGCATTCTGGTCACAGCTCATAACAAAAAAAATACTGAAATCGAGGAATTATTACCTTTGCTCTGTAGATGTATCCGAGAACGACCACCACAACTTCAGTGATAAAAACCAAGAGCAGGATGATCACAAACTGTAAAACACAATCAAGAGTGTTTGTGCTAATAGTTTTACCCATTTGCTTTCTGAAAGTCTCCATACAGATTTTGCTATTTACAGTAATTTTTCAGGCCTGGTTTTCATTTAACAGATAACTTACAGCAGGCAATTAAATAGACCAAATGAGCCCAGAATTAACTTCATTCCAGGAGCTTTAGCATTCATAGCTTTGCCAAGTAATAAGAAGCTCCCCAGCCAGGAAAGTGCTGATCATTAGGACTGAAAACACCATACTGGAGTGCTTTAATCAAGTGTTTCTTTCAATCTTCTTTCTGTTAGATAAACAGGAACATCACACTAAAACCACTACCCAGGTTGTCACTAAGAGTGGTAGATGGACTAAGGGAACATTTCCTCAAATTAAGTCCTGCAACAACTGACATAGACAGCAAATTATGCACTTGTCTTGACATATTTAAGAGCCCTTTTAAAATAACCTGTTAAAGAAGTCTACGCAGCACCCAACAAAAAGCGTAACCCAATGCAAAAAAAGCAGGGACACTTTAAATACTGGCCTCTCCTCTCTCTTGACCTAATTATCAAGCTGAAATTACGGTTAAAATGCTTGGAAACACATGGCATAAAATATTGCCAACAAAGTATCCCAATTAAGCCATTCAGAAAAATATTTAGGGATCATAATAACCCTCAGTTAACCTCGACCCAATACAGTGAAAACAAGAACGCTCTTGGCTCACCCTTCTCCCTGTCCAATTTCAGCTTTTCAAGACAAAAGTGGGATTTCAAAACTGTTATAACTCAACAATATAGTTTCACATTTTTCAAACGAAATGATCAGAGTCCCAGAAGAGCTAAGACTGAGGAGCTTTCTGCTACTAGATCTGGCTGCTTATTATTATTAATAAGAATGGAAACTTGAAATAAGGTGTTTATAGCAAAATATAAGGGGAAAACCTTCAGCAATATTAAATAAGATTATAGCAAAACTATAAAAATGTTTTAGAAGTCCATTAATGGGAAGGTGGCCAAACATACAACAGGCAAATACTATCATAAAACCTCAACTTACCGTAGCAAGTCCACAGCGACTTTCTCTAATTGTGGCACAGCACCCAATAAGTCCAATAATAAAAAGAAGTGTTCCTACAGCTATGATGATAACTGCTGGAATTAGTGTGTAGACATCTTCAAAGAAGTGATCATAGTCATCATAGGTGATGAACACATAGGCTCCCACGTAGCACAGTATGCCTGCTGCTGCCTACAACAGACACAATAACCCGTTAAGTTTCTTTGAACACCAAACCCTCCTTTCAGCAAGACTACTTTTCAACAATTCTTTCAAACACCAAAAAAGTAGTCTTCCTCAGAAATCACATTTTTTTCAAATTTTGATATCTCATGACAGCACATGTTTCTTAGGACCATCTCAAACGGAGACAAACGACAAATGTTAGATTCATTTTTGACTACAGTACAGAAGTCTTTTGAGGTACTTCATCAAGAAATGAGGGTAACCATGCCACAAACACCAAAATCTTGCTCCGTGTTCTCAAATATTTCCTCCCCCTGCTGTGAACTAAGCTTTCTACACAGTCTAACATTTACAAACTGTCATGTACTTTTGAGAACAGGAGTGCAGCCCACCCAAGCAGCAAGTTATTATCTATTCAAGAGCTTTCTAGAACACATATGCAGAATTAAACAGTCCTGCTATATATTAACATGAAGCATTTATGTTCAACTGATTTGCAGTGATGGACAATGTAGTGTGAATATTCAATGACACACTTTTCCTGTGTTCCAATACAAAGGCTAAGCTAAAATAATCCACTTGGAAGAAGCAACAACTAAGCTATGTTTCGGGGAATTTCACTTTGCAGTAAAGGGTAGTGTCCCCATTACAATGCAATTCATACCCTGAACACAAGTGTTCACTCAACTGCAATACTATACACCTCAGCTCTGATCCAAGGAAAAGCACTGCAGGGTGCCTCCCGCCCTCCTTTCCCACTCAGTAGCCTTGTTGCTACCCCTTATCCCTGTACTGGCAAAGAGGAGGGCAGACACACACACACGTACAGCTAATTCCAGTACTTATACTGCTACAAGACTGGGTCATGCTATTGAAGAATCAAAGAATCAATTAATAACGTAGGTCAGGAGGGATCTCAGGAGCTTCTTTAGTACAATTTTGTGTTGAAAGCAGGGTCAACAATGAATTCAGACGAGGTTGCTCAGGGCTTTGGACAGAAAGTCTTGTAAACTTAAGGATGGAGATTCTACAGACTCCCTAGGCAATGTGCTCAGTGTGGCACTGAAGAAGACAAGCCATAAGACAACCTAGTATTTTAACATTGTTTCCTACTATGAACTGCAATATTACTGCAACTATTTCCTATAAAACAATACTGCATAAACACTACTAGAATAATACTTTACACGTAGAATACCCACTGTGCCACTTTGTTATAGAAACACTATGTAAAAGAAAAAGGTATTAAGAGCCTGTTCAGAAGTAGCACCAGTTTTGCAGTGATTTGAACAATATATTTCACCTCTCTGCCTCTATTTCTGCAGTGAATATAAGTACATACTCCACAGGAATCTTAAAAGCATGCAGGAGGCTCAAATTCGTCCAATAAAAGGTGCGATTTAGATACAACAGCATTGAATCTGAAAATTCAACAGTCAAGGACCAAAGAGCAAAACAGCATCTCCAGACAAGAAAATGTAAAGTAAATAAGCTATTACAAAATCATCCCTTTGCATAATATATATTGAAATGCTAATGCGATGATACAAATCCTGCCATGTTAGGTATGACATGGCAAAATGCAGACATGCAATTTCTGTACACAAAGCAAAGATTCAAAGTAGTGTCACTGAACAATGGAATTACATTAACTGTTGCCTAGCAATGAAGCGTGTGAATGACAGGACAGTGATGTAATCTCCCATTTCTAAGAACCAAAATGCTTGTTAGAAATATGGTATATTGCAAGGTGGCAGATGAAAAAACACAGCTGTGCCTGGCATTATCCAAACACAAAATACACCACAAGACTGAAATCAGAACCATTTGTGAACCCCTTTGTACTTCTCTCGTGTGCAAAATCTAAGTGGCTTCCTTCCTAAGAAAAAGCCTGGTTCATAAACTGGAACAAAAAGTTTAACATTTAAAAAACTGTCTACAGGTGTTAGCTTCAGTCCCCTTCTTCAGGAAGCAAACACATTTTAAGAAACTTTGCTCTTCCAGTATTATGCCAGACAAGATAAGTTTGGTAAGCATAGACATTACCTATTGTTTTAGAAAATCAGAAAAGCCACACTGTGCTTGTTAAAAAAATTACTATTTGGTAATGAGTTATTGAAAGGCAGATTTTTCTTTAGGCTTCTCAGATTAATGCAGCCTGGTCTGAAGACTTCACTAAATCCTTTCCACTCATGGAACTGTCAGCCATGACAACATTTGGCCTTGGGTTTTGCTTCTTAAGAAGGCTGTGGAACTGGTGTTTCTGTGGAAGACGCTACAGAATTTGGGGAACAGTAGTGCACTCGTGTCTATAAAGCTCATACGGGAATCACGAGGAAGTTGAAGATGAAGACATAGCCTCTACTTGATGAAGTGACCATATCCTTAGATACTGTTGTCTCTTCCTCAGAATTGCTTCAACATGTAATCTTGTGGATGGGATGTGCATGCATTCACATCTGTGAAAGTCCTGAAAGCAAAGATACCTGCTGGAGCTTTCCCAGGTTTTAGAAGCTCTGACAATTACAACTCCTTTTTTAGGTATCATAGTTTAACACTATTTTTGACCAGATACAATACAGTCTATCACAGAACAATGAAAACAGCAACACTATCCAGTTAGTTTACATGAAAACAAGTTTCCAATGCCTTCCCTTTTACTTCCACGGGACACTTAAGTGTTTTCTTCAGCCTGCTATAAATCAGGAAGTGGGCGAATCTCTAAACCAGCATTTTAGCTGGGATCAGGGAAGTGCTTTTGAAGCAATCCTTTTTGCTCATTTTCTGATAATATTCAGTTACCACCTTCTGGTTTGCATCACCGAATACTCTTAGGAGCATGTAACAAGACTCACTTTGGATGAAACTAAACCAGAAGACGAGTGTATTTACAGTGCTAACTGCTCATAGGTGTTCAGTTGATGAGACCTGACCAACCCGAGGTCTTTCTCCCTCCAACTCAGTAGTTTCAACATCTGCTCCTCAGAACAACTGGGTTTCATTCCACCTCCACAGCACCACGTTATATGTTAATGTAACTAAAGCATAAAAATGGCAACAACAGATAAAGACAAAGAGCTAGTTTTACCTATATAAAGTATGTAATCTACATTGATCAGTGCTGCACCAGTTAAGTGCACATTTATTACCTGTTGCAACTCAAGAACCAAGTAGAAGGTACTTTTTAAAAGAGAAGAAACAAACAAACCAACCAAATACCCAAACCAGTACCATGCGCCTAAGCAATTGCTTCTCAGAAAGGGAATCACTTAGAGGTACTGAAATCTGTATCACAGGTATAGTTCAAAACAAGAACAGCAAAAAAATCAGCAATCCAAATCCCAATGCTTATTATCCAGCAGAGAGAACAGTAAATCTGCAGAAGACCAAACATGTTAAAGCCAAAGACATTTGAATAAAAAGCTACCACATTTACAATCACACATTTCTTATCATTACACAGAAGCCAAATATACGAACTACACACAGTTCAAATAAGTCTTTGATAAATAGGCCTTGAAGGAAGACTTCTCAAACTTAATCTGCTCAGGGCTCTGAATAGAGCTGGCAGAGCTCCTGACTCTGTGCCAGGTCACATGCGTGCTCCAGGGAGACGGCTGGTTATCCAGCATTCACACACCCTTTTAGAGTTGTTTGCATTTAACTTGTAGTACTGAACCTGAAGTGGCACACTCTTATTTTAGGGTGAATTAACCTTTAAAGACTAACAAGACAAGTGCAGTCAATGAAGACAGTTTGTCACAAAAGGCTCGAACAATTAGGCATCCTTTTCATCAGAGGAAAAATTTAAAAACACATAGACCTTTCACAGTTCAGAAAAAGCATGATATTATTGCTTTGGCATGGGCCTCTACAGGGTTATTCAAAACTAAACAAGTATGCCAAGAACTGGAGGGAAAACTAGAATAGCTAATGACACAATGATACCTGCACTGATAAACACCACTCAAAGCATTATACGAAAGTGTATTTAAAATTCAGGGTCCTTATAGTGAGCAAACCTTCCCCCCAATCTTTGGGCTGGTATAACACAGCCTCTTAAAATCTCACCTTTCACACACCCTGAGGCATACAACACTACACACTATCTAGATGCACCTTGAAGCACCTTCAGGTTCATCATTTTGTTGTTGTGGCTGGGTTTGTTTTGTTTGGTTGTGTTTTTCTAAGTAGGCTGCAAACACACAAGAAGAACCATTTTTGTGTTTTCAGAGATGCTCACACACTGCAGTTATCTGAAAGCTAAAATTCTGGCTACCTAAGACGACGACTATGAAGATATTTAAACTACTTGTTCTGTTGATCATTTATTTATTAACCACAGACACCGCAGCTCCATTTACAAACTAATGCTTCCTTACAATACCCTACTAATGCTACTCCCAAACAGATTTGATGAAAACTTGTCCAAAGACCTTTCTGAAACGTTGTCCTTCACATTACTTTTGCTGTTAACCTTCCTACTGAGTTTTCTTCACTTTTGGGCCACAACACAATTGACAAAACAGAGCTTTTGAAATTTTTTTTGGTACTCCTTCAATTAACTAGGCCAGACAGTAGTATTTACCCCTTTAGAATCTGCATTTCATGCCCTGTTTTAAGAAAAACAGATACTAAATGAACAATAAAATGAAGGTAGCAGCACAGTCCAAGAGAACTAGTCACCTTTTTGGTAAGGACACCTGCTTACCAACTCCTACTACTGCCAACTTTGCCATAGCTAACTGATAAATTTTGAAAGAAATAGAGATACTACTATAAACCCAAGTATTGGTCACTCCATTACTAAAATGCTAGGACTGTAAAATACCCCAGTGTTATTTTCAGATAGACTACCTCCATTGTCTGATAAAAAGAAAAACTGAAAAAAATGGTAAGAAACAAAACTCTCCACACTTAACAACTTTTCTGCTTGGATCTTGTCACAGGACCATCTTCCCAGCCTCTTTATTAAAATTCAGCATATATCTTTGTTCTTGCTGCCCTTCTAGTTTGATGTAAACAAGTTTTTGTGATTAAACCCCATTCACTCCAGGATATATTTTTGAGTTGTATCAGTTTCCTTCCTCATAACAGTAACTTTTCTCCATGCATACCATACCAACACCTGAACATTTTCTACCATAATCAGGAATACTGGCATTGTGGTCTGCCACCCAGTTTTTGCGCTGCTTAGAACAGTATTTTTATCCTCCATAATTTGGCTTCTACTGTTATTTCTGTGACATTTTCAGTTCTCTCCAACACTAGAGTATTCAGTTTGATTCCTGTCATACAAGGAGTTTTCTTGATCTGCTGCTTTAACTTTCAGCTTTCTGCCCTTCAAAATCTAGTTTCTCAGGTTTAACTTCAAAGTTCCTATAGGATATCTCTGCTGTTTATTTCTCTTACAGTCTTTTCAGCACTTCACCACTCCCCATCTCCCTCTGCACTTCCTTTCCAAACAAATACAAATACCCGATGTTATTTTCTCTACTTGCTTAAATTGGTGTCCATCCACTTCAAAACCCAACAGCTTCCTTACTCTTCTACTTTGTTCTCATCAATAGTAATTTAACTAGAACACTGACCTACAATTGTCTTACAAAATCCTTTGGGAGGAGAAAACCAGCAACTCCTTTCAACCTTGAAACATAGTTAGAAATAATTGAAAGGCTCAGAAAACAAAGCCACGCAAAGTTAAAGTAAGCCCACCTGCTTTGTCTATACTATCCAAATTAAAGTAATGCTGTGCGTAAACCCCTCAAATTCAGATGCTTTTGCTGCTAAAGCAAAAGGCTGAGCTATGCTGCTTTTGCATTTAGCATTACACACTTGAAGAATCACTAATTGCAAGAGACAGTTCACCAGCAGACTGAAGTGCTGTGCGTTGTGGCTTTTTTTTAAGCTAGAAGAGATGTTAACAATATAGCCATTCTTTCACACCTATTTAGCCACCACGGTTGTAACTCGACCTGACGCTCCACTGTTTCCAGGTTCCTTGCACTGCACAAGAACAATGACTATTCTTGTTACAGTTTCGCCAGGTAATGCGATATTTGAAATTCCATGCACTAATCCAAGGCATCACGTTTAGCTTTGCAGGTTGGTTTTGCCTCTGTTACATATTCACTCTACTTTTAAGCACAAGTCCAAATGCAAAAAATTCTGAAAGATCTCAGGCAAAGACTTGAAATTCATGCTGTAAAGAAACATAAGTGATACTTTCATGTTACTTAACAGCAAACTGAAGTCTTAGCAAAAATGAGGGCCTGGTCACTGAAATGAAAAATCAGGGCCAGGGCCTAGACCAAACATTTTAAGAAAAATCACCCTAAGAGGGCACAACAATTCCAGAGTTTTAAATCCTATTTTTTTTATTAAAAAAATAATTCTTTAATGGACAGGATTCCAAACCACTACACAAACCTGCAAATACACTCACTTTACTACCATAGCGTCCCCTGCATTGGGACATGGTTTAGTGCAGGAGCTGGCAGTGTTGAATTAAGAGCTGGACCTTAAAGGTCTTTTCCAACCTAAATAACCCTTTGATTATATAGCAGTAGAAGCACAAAACATTCAACTTGCACATACAGAAGTGACTGTCCTTCAAGACAAAAAAAACCTTCAGACAAGTACTTGTTCATAGGTACCCTTGGGATCATCTGTCAATTATAGTCTTTAGCCACAAAAAACTCTCAAGAAATTTTGTAAGAGTCCAGATCAGAAACAATTCTCAAGGTCCCAGTAAAACAGAAAAAACATGTGGCTTATCCTATGTGTAAGAGGAACTGAATTCTATCTTTGTAATTTTTCTTTACCCATGGCTGTGTTTTCTTTCTGGTTTTCCAATAGGAACCCAACCCACACTACATGCACAGATAGTGCCTCCAAGATAATACTACATTATTTCTAATACTATAGGTGCTGTTCCGTGGTGAGCATGCATAAGGTGTAAAGTGAGCACAGCCTGGTAGAACACATTCTTGCTGTACAGAACTGCAACCTTGAGACTCCTCCAAACAATCACACCAAAGAACGTTTTGTAATAGTTTAGTCAAATGAACTGTAAAATTAATGATTTCAAGTCAGTGAAATAATTGCAAGAGCAACTTAGAAAGATTGTCTGCAACTACTGAACTGAAAGTATCACAGAGGCAGAGTTCATTCCCCTCCTCAAGGCGCAGGACAGAGGTGAATAAAACACCCCAAAGCAAGCACAGCATACCAGGTAATGTTTCAGCAGAGCGGGATGTCAAAGCATGCATGTTCTTCAGGAACATAAACCAGACAGACGCCATTTCATGAACCAAGACAACTGTCTATGAATATTCCATCCTTCTACCCTATATCCTAAACATAAGACCTAGCATTTTTCTCTTCATCTTATTTCTTCAAGCTGCTTTCAACTGAATTATGCAAGCCACCTGATAAAGACAGTAGTTTTTAGATTTGTTCCAGGTAAATATTTATTCCCCTCTCAAATCAATGCTGACTTGTACTTTTAAGATTTTTTTAAAAAAACCCATGCTGTTCTCAAGTATTTTATGATGATCTTTTATTTGTAATTGGTCATACTGAACATCACATCATCAAGAGATCAGCAAGTATTTCTGATTATCAACTGCTGTTTGAACTTCAGGTTTTAAAACTACAGTTTAATGTTTTCCTGTCACACCAGTCTTTCTAATCTTTCCCCACTGAAAAAAACCCTCACATCACAGCCTAAATCCTCAGACAGATCAATGCTGGGATTCCCATTGCACCAAAAATATTTTTAAGAATACATGTGCTAGAAGTTTTGTTATTTCTAAGTTGTACAGTCTTTCACATCACAATTACTTCCTATGTAATCCCTTTCCTTAAAGTACAGGACTTGGCATCATTGAAATAAAAATTAAGTCTCTAGTAGACCACATGATCTTTTGCAAACTTAGGACAAGATGAAGGTCAACTGAAGAATTGCTTTTCCATTGCCATGTATTATATCTACTCCAAAAACAATTCATAACAACAAAACACTAAGAAACATTAATCTGATCTGTACTCCTCCAATCTTTCTAAGAAGGGCAAATTATAATGGATGCTTCTTAATGCACTTCTTTGTAAGGTAAAATCGAGTTTAAGCACTCTTTGCCAAATTATCCAAAATTCAAATGTCCTTCACGCAATATCTGTAATTATGCTGCTCTCAACTACTATTCATGAATCTGTTTTCCTGCAGTAGCTTGTTTTTTAAGGCAATGTGTAATGTACTCCCATGCTTGATACCCCTGCAAACACAACTCTAAATAGTCAAAGTAGTCAAAACAAAGTACCACACCAAAAACCTGAAAAGGTACATAAAGCACATTCAACTTTCTGTATGATAAACCAGCCCTTGTCCTGCTGCGAGAGGAAGCCAGTTTCCACAGCCTATTTTCTTTTAAAAGAAAAAAAATCATAATCTTGCAGTAATTATTAACATGTGGGAATGTGTTAACATACAAATGGAACAGAATGTGAAAAGCATTTTCACAAGACTACAAAGAAATTAATTACTTTTTTATAAAGCGAACTAAAAAATTCAATGAGTAGCACGATCCTTCTGAAAAGGAGATGAACTTCTAGAGTCACTGGCAAACTGAGTGGAGTTTGGGTTATTGAATTCAGCAGTCGCAGATGATGAATGAGCAAGCATGGCTGTGACCTGTCAGCAAGCCCCATCTGCCTTTTTCAGAAGGCTTGAAAGGCATTTAAAAAAGTGTTACAATCTAGACAGAGTATGACAAAAATGTCTCTGCTTTTTCTTCAGCAGAAGCGATAATCTCCTGAACATCTCACATTCATAATAAGACAGATACCAAAGCACCCTGAATAATCACTTTGATCAGCTACTCTTGCAGAACTTCTGATAGTGAACTATGCAGAAACAACTTATTACTACAGATGACCATGAATTGATGATTATCATAATACATAAGATTTATACATATGATACCCCAGAGACACATTAAAATTATAAAAGCAATTAAAGGAGGTTTTATAGTTACTTGACCAATTATAGGCAGTTATCTACTGTCAAGTCTCAGTGGAAATCTGGATGATCTAATTTTCAAAATTGGAACTACATATGAATGACAAACAAAACATTTCTGTAACAGCACAGGAGGAATTACACCGTCAACTAGATGGGGACCAAATGTTAACATGCACAGCTCGGTCAACAAACTAAACCTGCTGGAGCTGGAATTCTTCCTTTTCTTTTGCCATTTTAAAATAAAGGTGTGCTACTTTTGAGGAAAGTGTGTAGATTTCCTGTATTTTAGGCTAAACCTTGCTAAAGAGAGGAAAACCACTGATTTTTGTAATTCTCCCTTTCAGGAAGCCTGCCTCACTCTACTTGCTGAGATGCATGAGGTGGTACAGCTGCTCCAGCACAAGCAACAGAGTGACCTATCTGCCACAAAGCTACCAGCACAAGTTGACTTGTTAGATTGGAAATGGTTTGCAAAATAAAAGATTGGCGATATCTTCATTTCTCAGAAAGTACATCCTATCTAAATACAATCTGTCCATTTTAAATCAAGTTGTTTGTCTCAAAAGCAAGTAATGAAAAATTGTAAAGCGCTAGATTTAGCATTACACAAAGTAACTTTGACCCAACCAGTGTTTAAGCTGAGTAATTGCAAACTTCAACATGTAATTAAATTACTAAATGCAGCAAATAACAAACAATACCTTCCAAATATATAAAATATGAAAACTATCACCCAGCTTTAGGAGTGGGGGAGAACCTGCATACAGAATTTGTATTAATTTATTCAAAACAGAGCCTATTTTATGCCAGCAACTAAAGAAAAATCTACTTCAAGATGCTATCAAGAATGCAATACACACCTACACCTCCAGTCAAAGACTTCAGGTATGATGTAGGAGCTGTCAAAGAGCTTTTTAAATGCCACTTGCAACTATGCACATAACAAAAAGCCACACCCACCAAAGCAGATTCCAAACAAATGGTGGTACTCAAAGGTTGATGTAACTACCTGTACTTCAGAGATAAAAAAACACTTCAGAGATAAAGAATGGAGCCTACACACCTCAGTCAAAATTACAGGCTCCCAGTACCACTTCAAGCCAAATAAGCCTCGCATTTACTGCTCATCTCTCTGAGCAGCTTTATAACCAACTGCAGAGACAGGCATCTTCCCTGCCCACAATTCATTTTTAGGCACTCATGAGAGGCATTCCTTGGTAAAAATTCAGACAAGGACACTTATCCTGTACCACTTGTTGGATTTCATATGGCTTTCAATATTAAATGATGTAGATATATATAGCTACCTTTTAATGATCTAATATCTAGTTACCCACTATTACTTCTTCAAAGCTGCAATCTCTGAACAGCTGGGACAACAGATCTTCTGTTCTTGGAGCTGGGATTAGAGGGTGAGAAATGCGGTAGCTAAATGCAGAAAAGGAATTCTTAAAGTCTACAGAATATACTTTAATTTAACTTGATTTCTTTAGAGATGACATTCTGACAGGCCAATTATCACACTGAACACAAAGCTAGAGCCTCAATGTCCATCCTGAGAAAGGTTGCTTACGGCAACTTACTTTTCCACAAATCCTGTAAGCTTTTGTCTTACTGTAGTTGTGACAGGTTTCACCGATGCATAAATATTAGGGCACAACTGCAGGTACTGAAAGAAGTGAAACATAAGACTTGCTTTTGGACTATTAAGTGATAATTATTTATATATGTATACAATCCTAATATTATGTTAAAAATACGAGGAAGAAAACAGTGCTCCATGCTCACCACTAAGTATCTGGGACAGGCACCCTTAAAGCAGAAGGCCCTAACAGCTCTACAGAAACCGAACCAGCAGAGGCCCGAAAGACTCGATAATGCAACTCAGGCTGTATTCAACCCGCACAGCACCTCACCCCGCACAGCACCTCACCCCGCACAGCACCTCACCCCGCACAGCACCTCACCCCGCACAGCACCTCACCCCGCACAGCACCTCACCCCGCACAGCACCTCACCCCGCACAGCACCTCACCCCGCACAGCACCTCACCCCGCACAGCACCTCACCCCGCACAGCACCTCACCCCGCACAGCACCTCACCCCGCACAGCACCTCACCCCGCACAGCACCTCACCCCGCACAGCACCTCACCCCGCACAGCACCTCACCCCGCACAGCACCTCACCCCGCACAGCACCTCACCCCGCACAGCACCTCACCCCGCACAGCACCTCACCCGCCAGATCTCTAACACTGATCAAACCCTTATTGCCAGGCTGCTGAGGCCACAGATCCTGCTTTCCCCACCTCTGAACTCCGGGAATGGGAGGGAAGAGTCTTCGCCCACCGTGACACGCAGGGCCCAGCGAAAGGGCACCAGACCCCTGTTCATAGAACCTTAAAAGTCTTTTACAACCAAATAATTCTGAGATCATCGAGTCCAACCATACCTGTCCATTACTAAACCAGATCCCTGAGCACCTCATCTGCCCGGTTTTTAAACACCTCCAGGGATGGGGACTCAACCACTGCCCTGAGCAGCTGTGCCAGTGCCTGAGAACCCTTTCAGAGAAGAAATTTTTCCTGATGTCCAATCTGAACCTCCACTGGTGCAACGTGATGCCATTTCCTCTCGTCCCATCACTTATTAGTTGGGAGAAGAGCCCAGCACCCACCTCACCACAGCCTCCTTTCAGGAGCTGCAGAGAGCAATGAGGTCTCCCCTCAGCCTCCTCTTCACCAGGTTAAACAGCCCCAGGACCTTCAGCCGCTCCCAGAACCCCTGGGCTCCAAACCCTTCCCCAGCTCCAGACGTGCTCCAGCCCCTCAATGTCCTTCTTGGAGTGAGGGGCCCAAAACTGAGCCCAGGATTCGAGGTGTGGCCTCACCAGCACTGAGTGCAGGTGGACAATCCCTGCCCTATCCCTGCTGGCCACCCCATGGCTGATCCCAGCCAGGATGCTGGTGGCCTTCTGGGCCACCTGGGCCACTGCTGTCTCACGTTCATCACCTACCGACCAGCACCCCCAGGGCCTTTTCCACCAGGCAGCTTTCCAGCCGCTCTCCCCCCCACACCGAACCGGCTCCCCCAGGGCCAGGCCCGGCCCTCCCCTCCCCTCTGCGGGAGCAGCGGCCCCGCGCCCGGAGACCCCAGACGCCTCCCCCGGCTCACCCAGAAGATGAGATTGAGGAAGACCAGGACGGTTTTGGAGGAGGTGATGCCGCACTGCCCCATGGCGCCGCCACCCCTCAGCCCGCGGCCGTCCCGTCCCGTCCCGCTCCGCTCCCCTCAGCGCCGCCTCCGCCACCGGCGCTGCCCCACGTGACCCGGCCTAAGATGGCGGCCGCCTGCGTCACGTGGCGGGAGAGGGGGCGGAGGAACCTAAGATGGCGGAAGCGCTGTCCCGTGAGGCGCTGGCGCGGGGAGTGAGCGGGCGCGCGCTGGGGGGGCTCGGTCACCTCCCTTAGGAGAGGCGCCTCGGGCTGGGCGGCAGCAGCGCTGCCCTCGTCCTCAGAGCTGCCCCATAGCAGTGCTAGTGGCACCTCTCGTGGGCGTTTAGATCGTGAGGGAAAGGAAAGCCCGGCTGAGTTACCGCCTGATGGTGGGCTCTGTCCCTCCAGGAGGCTGAAGGGCTCAGGGGGGTGGCCCTTCCCCTGCAGTGGACGGGTGCGGTTGGGCTCAGTCATCTCAAAGGTCTTTTCCAACCAAGTGATTCTATGAAGACAGGGTTCAGTTTTGGGCCCCTCACTCCAAGAAGGATATTGAGGTGCTGGAGTGCATCTGGAGAAGGGAATGAATGTGGTGAAGGGGCTGGAGAACGTGAAGAGCAGCTGAGGGACCTGGGGTTGTTTAGCCTAGAGAAGTGGAGGCTTGAGGAGAGGCCTTATCACTGTCTACAACTGCCTGAAAGGAGGTTGTAGCAAGGTGGGTACTGGTCTGTCTTGCAAGTGACAGGTGATGGGACAAGCAGAAATGGCTTCAAGTTGCACCAGGGGAGGTTTAGACATCAGGAAAAATCTCTTCACAGAAAGAGTTCTTGGGCAGTGGTAGAGGCCGAGGGAGGTGGTGGAGTCACCATCGCTGGAGATGTTCAAAAGCTGGGCAGACGAGGCGCTCAGGGATCTGGTTTAGTAGTGGACAGGTATGGTTGAGCTCGATGATCTCAAAGGTCTTTTGCAACCAAACGATTCTATGAAAGAGTAGTTGCTACCACCAAAGGGTATAGAGGCTCACAGTGTTGGGCTGTGAGGAGATGTCTGGATACACCCATGGATTTTGCAGGAAAAATTGGACCTGGCTCCCTGCAACATCATTATTTGTGCACCAGGCATGGCAGGCAGGGAAGGCGAGTATTCAGTGAGGAGAATAGCAGACATTTCACAGTCATTGTCTACTGGGAAGGAGGAACGCTTCCAGTGAAGTAAAAGAGCATGGCGGCTGCTGCATGACCCAACAAACGGTGAGGAAAGTGCAAGCGTTTGTAATTGGTTTGCCAGTGAAGAACAAAAGAAAGGTAATTTAAGAGAATGCAAGAAGACATGCATGGTTTCCACAAACTGTGCTTTCGTTGAGACTGCATGTGTGCTGTGGGAGTCAGGGCAAGGTAACACCCATCCAGTGTCCGCTGCCCTGTGTGTTCATAAGGTTCCCTTTAGTACAGCCAGAATCCAGCCATTCACTGTGAAGGCTGTGTTTGCTGCCTTACTAGTCAAACCAACCCCCTCCTTACCCCATTTCTCTGGCATCATAGTATTTTCCATCTTGATCTTCCTTTTATTCTCTCTCTCCAATCTAATCCTCCACTTTTCTTTCAAATACCTGTCATTCCTAAGCTGCTTTCCCCCCTGTGGTGAACGTGCTCAATAGCTTTTCCTTGTTCCTTTTCTGTCAGATTTACTTCTTGTGTGGAAACGAAACAACCCATGTTATTGAGGGCCTTAATGTTTTAGAGAGCAGTCCTGTAAAGGCAGACAAGTAACAATCTCTTCTACTATTCTGTTCTAACATATTCTACTGTTCTGTTTCCATGGTAGCAAAGTTAGTTTTCCCCTCCTATAATTTTGTGAAGTTCTGTGCAGAACCAGTTCCTGGATACCATGGAGATACTAAGTCTTTTTTTTAGCTTTCTTTTCAAGTCCTTATATGCCCATGGATGAAAATTCCCAATTTTGGAAGTGTTATTAGACCATTTTCTATCACAAAAAATTGGTTTATATTCACAGAAGACATGCTAAAAGTTGGTTGCACTATTAAAATGGTTTTGCATTGACTTTGTGGCATTTAGGGCATGATTGTGCCTTGTAATTCCTGCTTTTGAATGTATTGTCTGTGCTTTATGTATTATGTATTCTTTGACATGGTATTTTTAAGAGCGTATGTAGATCATGGCATCACAAATGCCATTAAGAGTTGATAGAAAATAAAGGCTTTCTAAGAGGAGCTTGATAGAAAATGGATTAATGATGATATTTAAAAACTCTTATAACGATTTTAATACAACAGTGCTGTTACGCAATTTCAGTGTTGAACTTAAACAGTATTTTAGTATTTCCTGTATTAATTTTCTCTACTTGCACAACACAGTACGTATTTTGTTATAGATTCATAGGAAACACTTTTGTTTCTTTCCTGCATCTATCTTTGATGACTAAAAATAATGAAAAGGATGAAAGAAAGGGCTGGGACTTCATGATTGAACAGGAGACAAGTGCTATTATGCGAGGGCCGGTGACAGGGTTGCAGCTTCATAATACAGGGGGCAAAAGGGGCTTGTGGAGGGGGAGGATGGCAAAGGGTGCCAGGGAGAGAGGAGGAATGGAGACTGCAGTCAGTCTTCCGAATCGGCAGAGGGATTGTGTGGGCTGAACTTGTGCTGCCTGAGATGGCAACATCAAGCACCAAGGAAAAGGTAAATGTCAAGCATTTCTCTAAGCATGGTGCCTGAAGAGAAATAAATACAGCAGTGCCTGGCATTCTTTTTCACAGTGCGCAGTCTCACTGCTTTCACGCACAAAAAGCTGGCTGACAGTGGGTGCCAACGTGGGGTCTTTGTCAGGCTCTTGTGCAGGGAAATACTCTTGGTGCCTTGGAAAATACATGCAAAACTTTTGTGTATCACTTGACTCCTTAACTTAAAATCCACAGGAATAAGGTGTTGGTCTGTGCTGGCATTTCATACTGGGCATGGCATGCCAGACAAGTGGCATTTAGGGGAAAGATGGGACAAGTCGTAAGTTGCCATCAGAAATTGCCTCTTCTCACTACATGGGAATGTAGGCAGGAAATTCTAGCTCTCTGCCCATGCAGGTAGAGGAGGAGGGATGGCTTGCTGAACTGAGGATAGGCAATCAGCTCCCAGGAGAGCAGGGAGCAAGGCATGCTGGAAGCAGGTTTTAGCAAGCAGTTTGAAAACTGGCTGCAATTTCAATAGCTGACTTGACTGAAGTGAACTGACCTATTTCCAGCACAGCTTTGCTGCTTAGATCTTTACCTTTCTTCACGTGGACAGGTAGCTTGACTGCTGAGATGTGCTTTTGTCTTTAATTCAGTTTAAGCCTCTTTGAAATTCTTCAAAGAATGTTTATGCAGCATTTCACAACATTTTTTCTGACTATCCTCACAGCAATAGTTTCAGAAACGCGTACCAGAAATGCATACAAGGATATCCTTCACTTCCACTGCTTTTTAGAGAGTGAGAGGGTCTAAGACTAAGGACTGGTGCAGGGCAAGAGTGCCCCAAAGTTCCCAAATACAGAATGCAGTTGTGCTAGCAGGATATTCACTGCATGATTTGTGAACTTCCAGAGGCTCACTCTCTCAGCATTTGATCTAAGATGCCATCATGGCACAGATTGCAGAGGTTGGCTGAATGGCTGGTTAAGGTAAGTGGCTTGAGAAGTAGTTGTTTTGCTGAGACAAGTGTGTGAGCAGATGCAATTATGATGTAGTTTGCCCTTCAGTTTAATTATGCCTGATTCAGCTCTCCATTTTTTATATAAATGCTGGGAGTTAAATTCTGTGGGCACAGTGCACTTTGCATTGACGCAGTTGAGTCTAGACTGTTATAAATCACTGATCTGGACAGGCCTGTAGACAATTCCACAGCAGTGATAATTTCTATTTGCAGGCATGCATTAGAAAAGTAAACTATCCTTGCTTTTAGGACAAACAATGTAGTAAATGTAATATAAATTAGTCTTGGAATTAATTAGGTAGTAAAGAAGAATCTCATGCTTTTTCACCAGCTTCTGAGGAGGTAATCATAAGCTGCTTCAATACTTTCAAGTGTAAAATAGCCTGGAAAGGTCCATGAACATTGCAGGATGCATGGTAAAAATGACTGGCTACCTGACAAAGATTTTCCCAACCAGCCTTTTTGTTCATCATTTGGAATTACAATTAGCAAACAGGAGCATATGTTTGTCAGACTATTGTAACCAGTGAATATAGGTGGGAACTGGGACTGGCAATAATAAGTAGGGAGGGCAGCAGTGGTGAAATTCAGTCTTTCATGTGTTCTGCAGCAGGAGAGATCTGTTACCACTTTGGTTCCCACCCATCTGATTTTCTAGCGCCCAGGAATGCCAGTCATGACTTGCAATCCATTAATTGCCCTTCACAGGTAGTAAATGATCTCACAGGAGTCACTCCATGCATTTCGTCACTTTTTGATGGACTTGTGTGCTGTGAGCTTTCAGATAATGATCAAATGTTGGAAGCAAGGTCCATTTTGTTGCCACAGAAGGGATGTAGAAGGTACTAGGAGCATTGTTCATGACTGAGGGAGGGGAAAAAAAGGTTGATACTAGTTTATTATCTTTTCTTTATATCATCTCTCTATCATCTGACTTAACCTACGTGAAATACAGTTTTTTTTTACACCCAGATATACACTGCATACTAATTATGTAGTAATAAATCCTTGCTCAGATACATTGGATGGCACGATTGATGTTTGTGTGCTCTAATCTGATTTATTCTAAAACATGTTTGATACCAGTCATTGTGTTGGCATGGTGGAGGGAGACCTTACAGATTTTAGAAGCACCACAGAAGAACAGTTTGAAGCTAAAAGCTTGATGTTAGACAGAGCCTCAAACAATCCTGGGTATAGATCCAAAGCATTGACGTAATAGTTCAAGACCCAAGCTATGAAAAAGATCTTTTTTAGAAGTGTGGCACTGCTCGTGGCATCTTTCTTGGAGGTACAGGTGTAGGTTGGCCTCCAAGTCCACTCTGATGCTGGAGAGCTACTGAATCGGTGTAGTTCATCCATTTCATGCTGTGAGAAGAAGGGAGAAATCATGGCCCTGTCCATTCTGTTCTTTGGAGTCTTTTACACCAAACTACAAATAGCACCTCCTCCCTTCTCACTCCCCCATCATTACATTCTCTGCGTGAGCTCTCTGCTAGCTGCACTCGGCTCGTTTTTCAGGATCTATATCCTGGAAAATGGCTTCGTAATGTTCGGTGTAACATTACGTTTCCTTTGGCAGCAAAGCCTGCTCACAAAGCTCTTCTGTCTCCATAGCTGTAGGCACACACTCCTGTCCCTGCACTGCCCCACTCCTTTCCAGCTGGGCCAGCACAACTATTTGAATAAAGGGTGATGCTTTTTCATTCACAGACAGCTGGCTGCTGCTGAAGTGACTGGGGGATGGGAATGCCTTAAATCAGACCTACTGTAAGGGAAAGGTGTGTGAAACCTCCAAGCACGCTTTGATGATGTTTTCCTTTCTGCAGCAGTGTTGGCTTTGGCTTCAGCAGCCTTCTGCTGGCTTGTCTATTCTCCCTAACCCTTCATGTGGCAACAGAAGTACCAGTATAAGTATTTGGGTAACCATGGAGACCAGGAGGCGGGAGCAGATTATGTTAAAAAATAACTCAGGGAAAAAAGGTTGTATTTTTAACCTGGATGTTTCCCCAGTCTGTTCCAAGAGAATGTGCACCAACCCGCCTGCCAGGGCCACGCATCGGCAGAAATGAACAGTGCGCAAGTGTGGGTTGGTTATTTGCTTTCAGCAGAAATGTTCCTCACACTTGAGCTTCCAAGAACTTGGAATGTCTTTCACCTTACCTGTTGTTCATCAGTTTCTGTCCAGTCTTTTTTGGCAACCTAAGCTACCTCCCCATGTTGGTTCTGTAATCAGTGGAAAGGGAAAGGATGGTTCATCCCACACAAAAGAAGATGTTTAAGATTAAATGCATCACATCCTGGAGGGATGGCTCTCAATCCATGAAACACAGAGACCCTGAATGAGCAGCTGAAATGTTTGGCCAGATGAGCTCTCCTGAATCCGAACTGTTACTGTTCCCTGCAGCTCTGAGCCAAAGGTGTGCATGATTTCTTACAGATTTCCAGTGCAGCTATTGCTATTAACTAAAACCACGTGTCTCTCAAGAATGATGAAAGACATGCAGTCTTTCAAACCATTTCCACTGGTATGAATTTTAATGTGCTGTAAACAGATACTATATAAACTCATCGCTTGCTGTTTGTTTTTTGTTCAAAAAGTGTTAAGGTCATCCTCAGTAAGATTTTGTACTTTGCACTGTGCCATGCTTCTTCCTTGTTGCGTACTCTCTCTATTGTCTTTTCCCTTTTACAGCATCCATTTTGAGCCTATTCACAACTCTCTCACCCTATTTAAGCCTGTGTTTTACTTAAAGTGTTTCACAAAGAAAACAATATTTTAAAGCTGATGTAAAGATAAGACAAGTCAATGAGAGACAGAAAAACAAATAAGTAGGCTTTCTTACCCTTTGGCCTGAATAAGCACTGCTTGGGCACATCATCCAGCATGCATGTCCTGTGTCCCTGTTGCCTGATGGGTATGACTTCATTTTGGTTATGTGGTGCCACACCCTGATGTGTAGATGTCACACTTAGGGACATGGTTTAGTGGTGGACTTGGCAATGCTGGTTTAAGGGCTCGACTTGATCTTATAGGTCTTTTCCACCCTAAGTGATTTTATGGTTCTATTTTGAGAGGAAAGAGTATTACAGTTATACCACGTATTCCATGGATGGAGACGCTTGCCCAGATTCCCTTCATGGTACTAGAAGGTGCACGTAACCTCTTTTTATGCTTTCCTCACAATTTCCTGAGGCTGTTGGTGTACCTTACAGGTACTTTATGAATCTTCAGATGGTACCTAGGAGGTGTGGAGCTTCTGGAAAGCAGGACTCCTGCAACTCTTGAGCTCTCTCTCATGGATATTCTGCTTATCCCAGCAGGAATGGTCAGGGTGGTGTCTTTATGGTTATGATTGACCGTCTTGGAGCATATGCTCAGTGTAATCCTGTCAGGTGTTAAGTGCTGTGACACAGGTCCAGAGAAGTGTTTAAAAACATCCGTACATTCAGTTGTGGTTCCAGTAGAGTGAAAGGTCTGGAAAAAAACACTTGGAACTTTCCAAATGGGTAAGGATAAATAAAGGGAAAATTGCAATGTTTACTTCTGTACTCTGTAAACATCTCTTTTAATTTTTAAGCTTTGGTGTTTCCTAGCTGGCAGATACTTAGTCCTCCTCCACCGTTACAAGGAAAATTAAACATTTTCCTTACTGGTTGTAGTTTGCCGAGTCACAGTCTGAAATCAGCACTCTGTATGATTCCATCAGGCGAGCTGTGGCTCAGTGTCCAGAAGGAGCAACAAAACAAAGTGGTGTCAAGTAGGTGAATTGAGCTATAAAAAAGTAGAAAATGTTTTTGTAGTACCCTCATCATTGTTTTAGCACCTCCGCATAGGCCAGTTTTTCAGGGGGACAATTTATGTCATCCAATATTATGTGTATTTTGGTGCTTACTTAATGATGACCTAATATTTCAAACAAAATACAGCTTCTGTAATGAGAGATCTCATTTCTGCCAGGATGTTATTAGGATACCTGCTGCAGTGATCCAATGAGATTGACCTTCATTTCAGAACAAATTGCTCTCCTCCTGAAACTATTTTTAATGGCCTTCTTGATTTATGCAAAGGCACTGTAGCGATAGCCTTCATTTGGCAAAATAAATGATTCAAACAATTATAAATTTTATGCAAATGACAAGTTAAAGTGCTATTATATTTTTACCATGTTACACACTGGTTGAGTGCAACATTGTGAAAGTCTCAGGTGGCTTTGTTCTTTCTGCCTCTGCAGAGAACAGAATAAATGAGTTTAGTTCGTAATGGGTAGAGGATAAAAAACAATTGGCAACAGTGAGCGCGTTTGAGCAGCTCGCAGGCTTTCTCCTCCAGTCTCTCTCCCTCTCCCTGGAGTGCTGTTTCCTGCCATCTACTGGACGTGGCTCAACATTTCAAGGAGACGGCCAAATCCATGTTCAAAGCCATAGTACCTGTGACTTCTAATATATATTTTAATGAGATCAATCCTTTTTTGAAGGATGATGAAGGAGAAAAAGAGGAATCCATTTTCTTATTGTCTTAAATTATTGTTTAGTCGAAGCAGGATCATTATAGTATTTGAGGGAAGACGAGTAGGAGATGGATACAATTGGCATTGTATTAATAATAGGCAAGAACTATAGTTATTTTAATCTGGAAAACCTGCTACCTTACTAGTATTGTTTAATTCTCGCCACATCCTCAGAAGATTTCTTCTATTACATGGTACCATTTTTATGGACTGATGTCCCATATCCACTGTGACGCAGAAGATTTTCAGGTTTTGCATATGTATTTCCCAGTGCAGAAAAATAAGTAAGATGTAAAAATCAAATGACTAAATATTTTCTTAGTGCAGCTTGGACATTTCTCCCATATTTTCCATACTTTCTGCAGACCTGGCTGCAAATGTCATGTTTGTAAATTCCTTTTCAAAAATCTCAACTCCAAGACCGCTCTGGATAAACAATTTAACCAAAATGTGGTTTGCGATGGAAAACGTAAGATGCAAATTCAACTTCAAAGGGAGTGCTTCACAAAAATAGCAAGAGCAACTATTCCCTCCAAGACCATACATGTTCCCACATTAAGATAAAGAACTTCCAAGCCTGTATGTACAGCACCATCTGGTGACTTCTGCACTGCAGGATCCCAAAGCAGGGATTTATGTACCTTGCCTCATCGCATACAGGGAGTCAGTCAGTATTCCCCAGCAGACCTCCTCCTTGTGCTCTCAGTCCCATACAAATGCAGAAATATGCTTTCAATTCCTGTTTCCAGGAATTTGTGCAGGGGAGCAGGAAGATTTGCTGGTGCTTGTGGCTTTCTCCTCATGTCTTACTATATAGATGTGCTTTCCTACTGTCTGCCTGCTCTGCAGGCAAAGCTCAGTCTTTCCAGTCCCAGTCTCGGCAGCAGTCAGCAAGCCTGTCTTGGCTGCCCATCTTCCTGCCCGGCTGAGACTGCAGCTTGGTCTGTGCCTTTCTCTTCTGCTGCCCACTGCTCTGGTCTGCTCTCTGGTTTGCAGCTGTCCCAGGTAGTGCCACATTTACTGGGCTAGAGAACAAGCAGCAGAAATCTGTCTAGATCGCCCCTTTGCTGTAGGGTGTGGATGGTGTATGGTGGGGGTTGTTGGTATTTACTTAGAATCACAGAATGGGTTGTATTGGAAGGGACCTTAAAGCTCATCCAGTTCCAGTCCCCCTGCCATGGGCAGGGATACCTCCCACTGGAACAGGGTGCTGTCTTTTACTTCCACAAAACCAGTGAACTGGGTGGTCCATTTGTAAACATCATCCATGGGTGCCTTAACTGTGTGTGGATGCGTGGATCCACACAGAAACAGACTCCAAAAGGTTTTAGTTTTCCTGTAAGCAAAGAGCAGGTGAAAATATTTGAAACTTAATTCTCCAATGCATTTTACCATAGTACCACTGATTTCAGTACAGCTCTATTTCATCTTAAACCCAAGGTAATTGACTGGAATATCATGGGTTTTAACCCATAAATCCTCTAAATCCCACACATCTCAGGCAATCACCTCAGCAGCTGTGGATCTCTGAATCACTTACATGAGTTTCCTTACCACTGAAGAAAATATATCTCCTTTCTTACAGCAGAATAGCCCGTGGTCTAAGCAAAACATCATGTGTCTGTGTCCAGATACAGCGTACGAGGTTCTTCCTGCAGCCATAATCACACAAATGCTGCAAGAATGAAATGCTGTTACTAAGGCTCATTTCATTTTTTTTCATGTAGCAGCTTTCTTAATTCATTAGAGAACAGTTTCTTATCATTTGGCACAGTGGACAGCTGGTTACAAAATCAGTCGGTATTGTAGGTGAGAAATAGTAGAGTGGCAGCAGTTTATCTGATGACCTGTTGTGCTGAAGCTGACAGGTGTATCTGTTTTAGCAGTAAGGGAAGGATGAGGATCAGTGATCACACATTTGCCAATGACACTGCATTTTATAAAACCTCTCTCCCACAGTGTCCAAGGTCCTTTGCTTTCTGGTGAAACAACCTGGCATGACACATATGTCAACTTGCATGGCTGTAAAGGCTGCAAGGAGGCTGGGGGGATATTTTGGAAGGACAAAGAACTTGCTGAATGTTGAAATATAGCTTTATACTGAGATTTAGTTCAATAAGGGGTGAACCTCATTGTAAATACAGAAGCTAGCAGCTCTGTAAACCATTGAAATCTATATTTCATCAATTGAAAACTCATATTTTTATGTTCATTTTTTGTTGGTTTAATCCCTTAGGAACTTCTCTGTAGTGAAAGACGTGGCATATAGTAGTGTAGGCTTTTAAAATATATTTATATATGAGCAATACGGACAACATGTGCTATACTACTGTTATTAATTAATTTTTGTTAAAAAAGTAACTGTAAACCCCAGTGAAAACAGAAGGAAAAGATTGAATTTGGAAATTCCTAACTGTAATGACACAGTTTCTTTGAAATGTACTTACAAGGACAGCCTTGACCGTGCTGTATTTGTCCAATAATGCTTTGTTCTCTTTTATCTTTGTGACAGTTGGAGTATTAATGCTCCCAATAACCTGAGTCATTCAACAGGACAGAAATCCTGTTGCTCACTTCTTGAGGGTAAGAAGCATCTCCTTTGACCAACACCTAACAGTCAGTGTTGAGGAGAGGTGGAGTTTACCGACCCCATGAGGAATGCAGTGCCAGCATAGTCAGGTTGCATTTCTTACCCTTTCCCATTCTGAACAACCAGGACACTGGGACAAAGCAATAGTGATGTAGAGCACGGAAAGCTTTCAGCTCACAGCAAGCATCCTGCTCACTGCTAATCCTTTGCTCACCTCACTTTGTGTGGTGTAGTTGCTGAGACAAGTGCTTGCAGGGTGGCCAGCACTGAACCCTGGTACCTCCAGCCACAGGTCCCGCCACAGGATAGCTTTGCCAGGGATCTGCTGCCTTTGTATTAAGAGCTTCTGACCTCTGAGGTTTTATTGTCAAGTCATTTAACTGTCTAGGGTTCCTAGGTTCATGGCTGTGCTGTTTTACTGTCTGACACTTTTGGCACAAACGTAAGAATATGTTAGAGCTTTGATGTGCATGCCATGAACTGGGCTCTGAGATGTTTTGGAAGCATTGCTCTGTGGCCTTCAGTGGCGCTGTCTTATTTACCTTCAGGCCTCCACAGACACAAGATGCACCTTTGTAAAACACACATCTCCATCCAAAATGGAGCCTCCTTGTCCATGAACTGCTGCCAAGCCAGAGATCTGCCACGTTTGGGGATTCTCTGAGCCTGGAGCCCAGTGAGCTGCACACTGAACTTGGGCATTTTTCCTGACTGTAATTGCAATTGATTTTTCAAACCAATAGGGAAAAGTCATTCTGTCTTGAATGTAAACCACAGCTGCATTTACCACATAGAAGGCCTTTTCCCGAGATGCAAGGCATTCCAGAGCCCAGCCATGTGCTGCTTGGGTAAGCACTGTGGCTGTTTTGTGCTTCAGAGGGTTATGTGCAGTTGTGGCATTTATTCTCTAAGTAAGTGAGTTATTTGAGGAGAGAGAACTGTTCTGTGTAAGGGTGGCTATTTTGAACTTAGGCTGTTTAGGAGAGAGGAGGAAATGCAGTGAAGGATAGAATTAGGTCACAACTTCAGGATGCCAAGGTTTTTCTCTTGATTTGCTTATTGCTTTTGTAAAGCAGGCTCTCACATTTAAGCACGCTGGAAGGAATAATCTTTTCTCTGCACTCACTGGATCAAAGTACAAAGGAGATTCATTGATATCATAAAAAAATAATTTTCTCCATTTCTATGTGAAAGTGTGGCTATAAAGACAAACCAGTCTTCTCAGCTGTGTAATTAGCATTTATGATCAGGAGACAATAGACAATCAATCGAAGTCAGTTAAAGCATTTCTGAGAAGCAGTTTGGAATCTCACTGAAATGACTGAAATGCAGCGCAACACAAGCACTTCTGTGATGAAGTCAAATTCGGCGCAGGAATAGCAATGGGATTGTTGATGATTAGTAGGATAATAGTAGGATTAGAAGGATCACTTCTAAAACTGAGGACTTCAGTTCAGTCCAGACAGTGTCCTGAGCCCACTGATTGCTCCCTGTAGAGAGCAAGCTTGAAACCTTCATTCCCTGTGCTATTTAGAATGAATAAATGCATCCAAATTAGAAACTAGTGAAGTGTTTTCACATCATAGCCCTCATTAAGGCACTTTGGGAAGTGTGAAAAGATAAAATTATTAAAAAGAAATCTTAATAGCTGGATGACTCTATTAAATTTGCCACATCCAAAATGTGGCATAAAGCACTGCTTTCAGGGATTGTGTGCACCCACGACTCCAGTTCTCTGTCGCAGCGATCGTGCGCACATGTGTACGTGGGAGGGGGTGGGTGAACAGACAGTGCTGTGGAAATCTAACCTAAGTGCTGTGGAATAAGAAATTAGCAGTGGCCTCGTGGCTGGTATTCAGATGGAATCTTTTGCTATTGCATTATATCCCCTTTCAAAAATGCTGCAGATTTTAAGCACTTCCCTAATTATAGACATGATAAAGCCCGCTTCCCAGATGCTGTTAAAACAAGCTGTTCTTCATACCTTTTCATGGGATTGCATAAATTCACAGCCATACCACAGTCGTCTTCTTCTTTTGGCAGTTTGGAGATGTAGGAAATATTGCAATCATGTTTCTAATTTAATTCAATCCCTCATTAATTTGATCTCCTCTTTAATTCAGTCTCAGCCTCAGGACCTACATCATTTGTATTAAAAATAACATAATGGCCACCCGTTCTTTAATCAATGTTGACTGCTTTAGGCAGGTATTAGCAGATAATCTGATTACAAACACACAGTGAGTTGGCATTTAGTTAGTAACTAACAGGGAAAATTTGGAAAAGAATCAAAGGACAAATAAAAGGAGAGGAGAGGAGCCTTAGAAAGACAAACAACATTGAAGAAAATACTGTGGAAGAGTTCTTTTTGCCAATGATTGTTACTAGTACAAGCGTCTGAGATGCAGAGCTAGTGGTATCAGCCATGGGTGACAGATTGGTCCAGTAGGGACAGTATTGACAGAGCTCCAAGAAGAATGAGGTCTACGGTAAATCTTAACATCATTTCCTCTTACACTTATTTAAACTTACTAATGGGATTTATAGGATAGATGCTTAGTGGTGTAAGCTGGCATAGCTCCACTGAACTCTGGCTGTGTCATCTGCAGCCTCTCTTCCCGATTGTGGTTTGGCTGCCTGGTAGCTTTTTGATGGGAAAGCCTCTCCTTTGTTGTCCAGTGGGTTGTCTGGGAAGAATGTACTACCTGGCAGAGTCCTGGGCCAGGGCAGGAGTCAGGGCTGGTGAGAAAACTTGTGGTGTGCATCTAAATCCAGGTTGTTCCTGCAGCAGTGTGGAGCAGCTGTGCTTCATACCAGCTTGTGGGGCAGTCGCCAGTCAGACTCACCGGCCAGTTCTCTGGTTGGCCTGGCTGAATTCTGTCACAAGGTCCCCATTTCTCTGGAGCCTGAGAGCTGCCAGATCTGATGGCACTTGACAGAGGCTGGCAGGGGCTTACTTGAGGAGACTGTGCTGCACCTCTCTTGTTTTCTTATAGAAACCACCTTTGGAAGCTTCTGAAGTAGGTTGTTTATTGTCCACTACCTTTTCTTGGCATATTTGCACTCCTGCTGCAATGACAGCCTTTCTGATCAGCCTGTAGCTCCAGTGGAGTCTTGGACTGGTTATTTTCCACCCACCTCCGCTGTGACTGCTCTGGATGCCTGAGTGATCAGGCTGAATCACCCTGGTCTGGTGCTCAGCAGATGGCACTTTTCCAGTATTGGGAGGAGACCAGCACAGTCTGAGGGTCCCAAGCTGTTAAAGAGTCTGCCTTTAGACTAGAGCAGAAGAGCAAGCCTTGACAGTTTGCTGTTTTGCAAGTTCCCAATAGCAAAAAGGAAGGTTTCCACAGTGTGCTGACGTGTTCCAGTATTCCACTGCTCTCTGCCCAAGTTCCCAGCACTCTCACTGAAGCTCCATTCAGGCTGTTCTACGCTGATGCGGTGATGAAGAAGCAAGCACTGAAGGCACTGCGCTCCTCTGGGGAGTCATATGAACTGTATGTGCTGATCACACAAGGGCCTTTGAAGCTTGCAATGGAGACTGCTGGGAGTCATCAGCATGACAAAGTGTGGGAATTAAGAAACCCACAGATGATACACACGTTTCTGCTGGTGTGCCAAGGCAGCTGAACACTGGACTCCTGTTAATAAGGCTCATGACCTGCTCGTAAGAAAGGCTGCTCAGCAATGCCCAGGAACAGGACTAGTCCAAGCAGGAGAGATGTCCAAGGTGCAGTTGTCTCCTCAAAACAGAGGTATTGACACCACATTGAGAGACCGAATAGGATGGTGATGTGGCAGAGGTCAGTAGTCTCACTCTACAGATGTACAGTGGAGCTGAAACAGATGTCAGAGAAGCTTCATCTGCCACTTCATAGGTACAGCTTCGCATTCCTTTCTTTTTAGAGTCTGTGGAATCTTGTTAACATTCTTGATCGAACAGCTATTATTAAAATTGACAAAATGCATTTGTAATTCTATAAAAATTGTTGTAATAGATTTAATTGATGGAGGCTCCCAAGTCATAGGGGACATGTTCCTTTGCATATTGTGCATCAGTTCCTGAATCTGTGACATAGGAATTATGCCCTCCTAGCAAAGTGCTTTAGAATCAGCACAAAACTCACATTGTATTTTTATTTTACTTTTGGTGAGTAGAGAAAAAACCCTTTTAATCATGGATAGAAAACAAAAACTCTGTAACAAGAAGAAATTCTTTAGAGAAGACAGACAACTGTGTCCAAGAACTAGTTTTAGTTCAGTGGTTCTGATTGGCAATTTGCAGGAAGAAGTGATTAATCACAAAGTGAAATCTGTTCAAGATTAGCATAAATTGCAGAAGGTTGTAAGACTCCAGATGGATCTGAATTACTTGAAAAAGCAGACACAAACAGCAAAGAAAATTTTGAGCTGGATAAACACAGACTTAATTCCTAATGAAAAATAAACTTAATAGTCTAATGTGAACGTCCAGAATTTTCAGAAGTCAAAGCTCCAGGCTGGAAAGTTTCTGCCCAGGACCAGGAGGTGACGGGCTGGGGATGAGATGTGGTCTAACATTTCTACAGCATACTGATATCACTACTCTTACTCCCTCAGTTTGAACTGTAACATCTCAAAAACAGACAACAAAGACTTTCACTCACAGCAATGAAGAGAGTAGGAATCGTGTGCTGAGGTTGCTATGGAAGGAGATGCTGAAGCCTTCAAGGTGATGATACACACGGGGAGGAATCCTTCCTGCCACAGGGAAATGATTTGTGTCGTTCACTTCTGCTAAAGGATCAGCAATGGTGGAGCTCTGGGTCTGGGTTTTATGAAACAGTGGGTGGTATTAAAACATTTGTGACTAATGCCATGAATAAATTTGTTGTGTCGTACCCCACAACATCCTTTGACAGCCTGGTGCTCCTTGTTTGAAGCTGAAGCACTCTCATGCCTTGAGATCACAGCTCCGGCAATAACTCCTGTACTAACACAAACTCAAAAGCTGGAGTATTAATGGGGCAGAGCATAAACCTTTTTTCCAGTAATACAAATGGAATAAGTTTGGAAGGGGGCTTTCTCCCCTGCACAAGAGAAGCTGCACGACTGGCTGGCAGGTTACGGGCCATTCCTTTTCTTTTGATGGCTGAACATGGGCAGACTACTGGCCCAGTTCCAACAGAAACTTGATTTAAATTTAGTGCCCGTGTAGGAACCAGGAGAATTTTATTATCTTGATTTAATTCTCTGTTTTCTTTAGAAGAACGTTTATGTCCTTTTGCACTTTGGAGAGGTACAAAGTTAATAGCTTGCTTTTCACAGATAAACTACAAGGATTTCATGTTTTTTAAGGTTCATCTTCTGCTGTTCCATGCAGTTAATCTGGACCATTAAGGCCAGTGAAATCAAGCAAAACCTCACACCTGATGTTAGGTCTGTGACTGCCCCCTGCCCTGCTGTGCACAGGTGCTGCCCCTGGGGTTGTTTTGTCTCTAAAGGGCAGTGTGGTGCTGTGCAGGGAGGTACTGAACAGGGGCTCTCCTGCATTCCAGGTGCCAAGCCAGGTTCTTTGGGTGATACCAGTGACATGGCACATCCCAGCACCTGTAAAACACCACACAGCAGCCTGAGAAAGCAGCTTTCTAGGTGCTTGTTGAACAGAGACTACTGGCTGGTACCAAAGAGAGCAGACACTGGTAAATACCTGGCAATAAGCCGCCCACTCCCATTCCTTCCCCTTTGGAGTATAAGATGTAGTAGAGAGTTCTGTGGCTTTACCTTAAATGACTGTCAGTTACTGCCAGCGTCCACTTCTGTGCACGTCCTGGCTGTCAGCAGCAATGGCCACCTTAAGGACAGTAAAACAAGGGGTGAGAGCAGGACACGCCAATAGAAAATGCACATTTGATAGCCATCAGTTTGCATTCTCTGGTTTGATATGTGCCAACCTGCTTCAGTCTCCCAGCTGCCCTCCCAGTGGCTCCCTCAGTGTCTGTTTGCCAGACCTTGACTCCTGTGCTTGTTTGAAAGTTGAGCTGGTAGCAGGAAGCCTGCCTCCTTCTTCCAGGGGATGGGCTAAGCACTGGCTCTGGTGTCGCCTTGCGAGGCAGCGGCAGCGCCCAGTGCTGTGCAGTACCTCTGAAGGCCCAACACAAGATTTTTGTATGTTGCTTTCTCTGCAGAGCTATGAGTCCTAGCTCATAACAGAACGGAAACTACAGCCTTTCTCTGCAGGATGGATCATGGCAAATGTGGAACTGGAACAGTTTGCCTTGTGAGCCAGCTGCTTTTATCCACTTCTGGTTAAACCCACTGCTGGTAAGGATGGTGTGATTCGTATGCAGCAGCATGGAAGCTCACTCACTTGGGCAAAAAAACCCAGCTTGCAGAGCTCAACTGATACATGAAGATTTTCTAGAAAATCAGGGTTTATCATGTAGAGGAACGTAGATCCTTAGGGCCTGTCTACCATAAGGTGATCTCTGAGTCAGTGAAAAACCTGGTACAGACGTTCTTGCATCGGCCGAATCCAGGCATCTGTTGGCTTCGCTTGGGTTCACGTCTGGCACAAGCTGAAATGAGAATGCCAGACTGCAACTGCTTAAGGACACCCACATGAGAGTTTCCACTGACATAACTAAATTAATTTCAAACAGATTTCAGTTAAACTAATATAATCATTGTGTCTTGCAAGGCTTCAGTCTGTTTTTGAGGATCTTTTTCAGAGTGGCAATTGCCGCTCACAAATGGCATAATTGCACTCTGTTTAGCTCAGTCCATGGCACTTTGTTTAAGTGACCAGGGATTACTCTGGCAAAGCTGAAGTATCTGTTGGGCTGTTAAACGTGTTGCATATTTACTGGCACCTCTGGAGTTGGTTAGCTTTGTATTTTTAAATAGGTTGAGGACAGTAGCTGAAACTGTTTCTGAAATGCATTGAAACGCCAAGGAGGAAATGGGAAAGGCCTGTAGCTACACTCCAGACTAATTCTGAGCATGTGGAAACTGCTGACATACCTGGGCAAAGCCAATGTGACTGTGGGAAGAACAGAGCCCTCGGATGCTTTGTTTGGGTCTTTTTGTTGTTGCTGTTAATGAGTACTTGTGCGCAGCGTGGTTGCGTAGCAGCACAGCATCGCTCCCATGTACAGGGTGTCATCTGTTCTACGCTAATAAATTAGAACCTGCAGCCACCATGGCTGCCTATCAGATCTGGGTAGGAAACTGAGCTGTTTGATCTCGTTTCCACTGAAGTGTGTCTGCACGATCGCGGAAGATGCGTATTATCCCATCTGTTTTTCACAGACCCTCCATCAGGCTGTACGCTTCAAGGTAAGAGATCAGACAATTAATTCTACTGCAGACGACTGCCTTAGAGGCATCCTGCTTTGTCACAGCATATGAAAATTTGACTTAAGAGTAATTTTATTCCTTCACAGCAGGTCATTTAAGCCCTGTCTGCACTAGGGAAATTGCTAGCTCTGGCTCAGCAGTAACGGCTGGCCCGGCCGTGTCTCTGTTCTCATTAATGTGTCATGTCACCCCTCCAAGAAACCTTACAGGACAGTGGTTCAATCAACAGCAGCTGCTGGTGGCCAGGTTATTTTTGGGCTGCTGCTGCCACTTGTCCAGATGAAGCCAAAACAGTGGCAGCCACGGTGAAACTTCTGGGGAACACACCAGAGGTGGCAGTGTCCCAGGCAGTGGCAACTGTGCTGGCTTGGCTGGAGGTGCAGAGCATCAGTCTCAGCTGCTGGTTTGTACCTGCCCTGCTTGCACACTGCCTGCTGCTGTGGCAAATGAGCCAGCTACTCGTAGCAAAACCTTCTGTGGACCTGCCACATGCCTCTTCCTCAGAAACACACATTTTGGTCTAATTGCCTAGGAAGAGAGGAAAATGAGACAACTGCAGGTTTGATTTGAGTGTAATAAAACTAGTTTATTTACACAGTAACATGAATGCCACAGAGTACACAGCAAAGTACCACAGCAAACCAGAGTGTAACTGCCCCTGATCACAAAGGAAGGCTTGAAGTTTATATACTTATTTATATAAAAACATGTAAATATCAATATGAAGCACCAGATAAAGCAATGCAACCAGGAATTCCAAATACAAATTACCCACAAGAATGGAGTCGAAATTAAAAACAAAACCAACAAACCCTTATTCAAGGGGTTTAAAGAAATCCCATTTATAAAAGTCCATCGATTTTTGAACCCCTAATTTAAAAATAATTTTCACCTTTTTATTAAAAACAAGAACATATTCTTCAATGCTCAGCATAATTAAGTTTTAAAAGAAAAAAACCCAAGGATTTCAACTGCAAAACCTTCTGATACCAACAAGGCAAAGGACAAAGGAACAGAAGTTTTGAGTAATTTTTGAAGGAGTTATTTATGAAGTTACTATATTCAAATTTATACACTCTTAAATATATATTATATATATAATATATAATATATATATTTTCAAGCAAAAAGGAACAAAGAATACTTTTGGGATAAAAAATTCATATACATACATATATAGATAAAAACACGCCCACACACACTCATATATATGTATGTATATCTATATCTATGAACAAAGATTTCCTCCATATTAAAAAAAGGTCCAACTTCTCCTAAATCCCTGAAATCTTCCCCTGGAGTTTATGGGAAAAAAATATCTCTAGTCTGAAGTACAAACCAAATTCTGAAATTCTGCAGAATGGCGAAACACTTATGTACAGGCAAGTGGAGCGTTTCTTTTCTCAAGGGCACCGCTGCTCGAGCGGGAAGCGTTCTGTGGTTTCCAACTAAATGTGGAGTGGAGCACCAATCCCAGGAGACTTACAGGGAATGAGTTAAATTACATTCTGCATCTGTTCAGAATCACCATCCTCCTAATACTGCATCCAGGTGAATAATAAAATCCATACCACTGGCTACTAGAAACACTGCAGCACAGCAGTGAGAGAGACTCGCTCCTCCCTTTGGAGGTGAGGGTGCCCTCAAGAAAATTCTCCCTAGCATTTCTTTTGGGAAGTATTCTTTGTGGATTCCTCCCTTGAAGTGTTTCCAACCCAGAGGATTGTTTGCAGAATAATTCCACAGGTGCATTTTTATAGAGGTATTTAAAATTCTATTCTGCATTTCTTTGATGTTATCTTCCTGCCGAACTAAATCCTCATCACATCTCTGTTTACATGCACCAAAGGGCTCTGATTGTGCTCTGGGTTTTACAGGAGTTTTAGCAGAACCAGCACTACCTCTGCAAAACCAGAGTAAACCAGAGGGCGTAGTTGCGTGGGGAAGAATGGTTAGGGCTGTTCCTACAGAGAAACAGCTTAGTTCCTGCTTGGGGGAAGGGGGAAAGTGCATGAAAAGGTCTGATTCTGTTTCCATTCTGTCCCTCAGAAAAATTACAACTGATTTAAATAAACCCAGGACTATTTAATTTATATTTACATATGAATTTAATTGCTGTTAGAAATGAAAACTAATTTAGGTGGGGCATCTCAGCACAAGAATCTAGAAACAGATACATTTTATTTCAGCAGCAAACACTGTTTTTACATGCTAAAGTTAAGGACCTACAGTGTGAAGCTGCTGAAAAAAATCCTCTCAAGTATCTGAACCCTAACACACATATGATTTAATTAAATAACACATTTTTCTCTTTCTTATGTGGGAATTCCCCCTTGTTACCAAGTCAAGATGATCCATTCATACCTTGTGGGTGCTGCTGGGACGTGTGGAGCACAGAAGATTTAAGGTGGAACATTTCTGTAAATGTTACATGCGTTCTTCCCTGCAGGCCAGCAACACGATATCCGACCGTGACTTATTGATTCTGTCATGCCTGAATAGTGAAGTGAGATAAGGCTTCTATATTTGGACATTCCAAAAGTTTCAGAGTAAGATTCTGGATTTCCTCATTCCTGAAAATTTGTAGCCAAGCTTTTGCTAGCAGATTCTTTTACCTTCACCTGGTTATGGATATTGATTCAATCAGATCTCAGGCTTGCAATATAATTAGTGAAGAAGTAATTCTCAATTAAGAAATAGAAACCAAAATAACTTTCCATAAGATCTCAGGAGTAGTTTTTCAGACCCCCCATTTTAAGAGAGGTTTTGCATCCCACCCCACAGAGCCTGGCGTGCAGCGTATCCACTGCCTGCAGGAGCAGCAGCACATCTTACCTTCACCGCTCCTTCCAGACGGGTTCCTCGTCTGCAGGAAGCTCTGTCTGCAGTAGATTGTCAAAGCAATAGGCTTCGTTTGGTGCTGTGGTCAGTTCTTATCCACTATCCTTCCCCTGGGCAGATACTGAACTGGAAACCCCACAGTTTGGTTGCTTAAGGTTTATGCTACACGACAAGCAGCTTAAAGGAACTCATTCACATAAATCCAACCCCAAATCTCACGGAACATATCAGCTCGGTATCATACAAAGTACAGCATTTAATTCTGTAACATCTTTTGCATCTTAATGTGGGCAGTATTATTTTTAGGGCTATTATGAAAATAAGGTTTCCACCAACTGACCAGCTACATTTTAGTTTTCTGACAAGGCACTAAACATTGCAAATCCAATCACTGTGCTCTCTCTGTAACACTAGAGAGGGTTTTAATGGCTCTAACAGGATCAGAAACCACTCATCATAATTCTTCAAACAAGCATTTGATTTTCCCAGAAATCAGTTTCCACTGGAAAAATCTTTAGTTCATGTTAAAAATATTTGAATGACAGCTTTTATTAATAGAAAAATATATATTTACAGTCAATACTGTTATCTTAGATTTGCAGCTCTTCCTATTCTGGAGCTCAACTGAAAGTGCGACATTGCTAAAAAATCATTCAAGACCTGTGCACATATTCAATAAGTTACAACGTGCACAGCCGGGAGGGTTGTTCCTGTCATACACAGGATCCCAGTTACAAACAGAGCGGGTTTTTTTCCTTTTGCTTAGCAATTATGCTGTAGCATTCTTGGGACTTGTTTACAATCACTTTAATGCATACATTCTTGGATATTTAGGTGGCACAATCTTGCCAGGATGGAGAACCACCACGCACACAGTTACAATCATCAGTTCTGGGCATACCAGCCAAGCCAGCCTGAGGCTCCCCAAGGACCAGCTCAGGCCAGATAAAGTTCAACTACTTGACCATTCTTTCTTTTTTAAAGAAACACACACACATTACAAATCGCTAAAGTTTACCCAGTGCTGCACAAGAAAGAGATTGGTAGTGAACATCTATCCATGCTTGGTTACACTGCAGAGCTAAAATGAGTACTGGTTCATCACAAAAGGTACAAACGGAAATCGGATAGCTAGAGATACAAAGGCTTCGGACCAGCTGCATTAAATATGTACGGCTGTAAAACATTCAAAATTCAACTTTGCATGTGCATCTTTGACACGAAAGTGACACTGAGAACATGTGTCCGTAAACACGGAGACACCTACCGGCTTCAAGGAATGAGCCCACTGCAATGGGCAGTGGTCCAAGAGTTGCTCGTACAGCCTGTAGGAGTTGGGTGAGAAGTTACGTGTGCACACGCGCTACGAAACACACACAAAACCAGACCACAGAGAACAAGAAGCCCTACTCATAGCTCAGCACACCGTGACTAAAGCTAACGGACAGCACGTGAGTGACTCGTCATGCTCGGTGTATTTAAGCCACGAGAGCACTGGCCTCCCGTGTCCAGGTAATGCAGGAATGGCTGTCACTCTTTGTAAAGGTTCCTCTACGAGCTGCTCGGCAGTAGTGTAGAAACTTTCTTTCCTGATGTAGTGGAAGTACCTCAACTACATACATTGCACTTGGGCTTTGAATGCACTGTCCTCTTTTCCTGCATCAATGCCACCATCCTAACCTTTTTGCCAAAAGAGAAAGAAAAAAGATATATATATCACATTAAAATATATTATCCTTATCCTTGTCCGATCCTTCACTGATACAGGTGAATCAAACACAAGAATAATTATCAGAAGTTTCAACCAAATCCCTAGAAGTGTCCCAAAGAGAGTCTATACACTACGGCACAATCGATGTAGGCTTCCACACGCGAGTCAGCTTAGCTCTAGGAGATGCCAGAGGAGAACACGACAGACGTCTGACCCCTGCGGAAGCGCGGTGTGGAACTAGAGCTGGTTCTGCTGATGGGAAGCCTGCAGGACTGTTTGTTCAGGTTCCATGCATCTGGTCCAGGCATGCGTATGCTGTATAAAGTGGCTATTTGTTTCAAGGCTGAAGTGAATTGATTCCTCACAGTTTTTAACAATTAAAATGAAACATCAATCCATAAAAAGAACACACGGATATCTGTGCATTTATGTGCCAGGAAAGGAAAAGAAGGGGCTGCAGATCTAGCATCAGATAAAGGCTGGTGTGTAAATTGAACACTGTAATGTACAGCTTTAAAAAATACATACAAGGATTGCACATAGATCCATAGGAGAGAAGCACAGGCTCACAGCTAGGGCTGTCTGCTTTCCGTCACCCTGTCAGCACAGTCAGTATCACTTTTCCCTGCATCCAGATCAGTTCTTCAGAGGGACTCAGGAAATGCTTCAGAGCCCGGCAATGCTGAGCAAAGCCACTGCCTGTACAGCCGTGGAGGTTCCAGGGGAGATGGCTCTTAGCTCAGGGAAGGAAGGCAGCAGCAGCCTCTAAACACAAAAAAGCTCCTTCAGGTTAAGTTTTTGAAGATTCTGTCTCTTTAATCCTCACTAATTCCTGCTCTAGTCCAAAATTCTGACTGCAAAGTTCTTTGAGCTATTCTGACAATGTTCCATTTTTAGGGACTAAATGTTGTCTATAGCAACATTAGCAAACACTGGTCACAAAGAGAGGGAGAGGCAGCCAAGCACCGCTGTGGGGAAAATGGATCACGGTACTGTTAGCAGTGGCTGCCAAATTTAACAGCTCCCTCAGTAATGAAACAACAGTGTTTTTGCCCCCGTGTTTTTACTCTTCAGAGAACTTGTCTGCAAGAAAAGTGTCTCCATGTGGCCTGTTAGCTACATAAAGACAAGCTCTAAACATTTCAATCTCCTGCCAGCACACCAGCAGAGCCAATTTCTGTCCCACTTTGCAACGTGGCACAAGTGACAAGAGCAAAACAGAACCACACAGAAGAGGTGGCTGTTGCTTTCATCCCCGATTCGTAACAGTGATTGTCAGAGAAGGTTCTGTACGTCCTATCCATATCAAATTGGGCTTTAGTGCCTTTTGTGATGGAAGGGGAATTTCAATTGCCCACTGTGCTGTGTTATTCTTGAATGAGCATGGTTATGGCTACAGCACATCATCAGCCCAGACCGGTGAATGTCATGTAGGGAATGGGACAGACAAAGCGTGCACAGTCTGCTTTTTAATGCAGAGGTCTCAAGCTAAGGGTAATGGTGTGATTAATGCAGCACTGCTGGAATTCATGGATCTGTGGTTAGAAAGGATATGGGTAGGCAGTGAGCCAGAGGAACAGGAGTGAACACAGGTGCTTACTGCCCACTGACACGTGCTGCAATCAGCAGGATAACCACATCTGGGGAAGGAAAAGAGAACATGTAAACTGTAAGAGAGAGATCGGAATCCGTTTGGTTGAGACCAAAGGAAAGAGGAGTCCAGCCCGCCAGTGGAGGACTGAGCAGAGAGAAAATTTTGTGGAATGGAAGCAAAGGAGTGTTTTGTGGCATGGTGGCTCATTCACCTCTCCTTCACAACTAAACCATCTCTGCTTACGGTCACTGCTATTCACTAACCGATGCTACATACGGAACTGACAGACACTACCCAGAAGAGGAGGGCATTTTGTTTACTGCAGTGGTAGAAATAGTGGTATCAAAGGTTGCTCTCCTTTTCAGTCAGATATGAATGACATACTGTCTGATCCAAATGCAGTCGTGTCTATACCTGTAATCAATCTCTAACAGGTGGCCAGAAAGCAAAGTTTCTGTCATCGGGTAGAGGATGCAATTTCTCTAATTAGAACCTGTTTGCTCAGAGTTGCTGGCTTTGATATCTGGGCTGTTTTTCAACCCTTGCAGAAAGTGTGAGCCCTAGGGCAGGCTAGAGCGAGGGCTGGGGTGGAGGTGAGGGCGCTTCGTGAAAAGCAACAGGTTCTATAGACTAGTGCTGCTGCATGATTCTCACAATGCGGTGAAGTGAGTCTACAGTGGCAAAAGCCAGATATTGACAGCAAAGCCAGTCTTCCAGAATAATTCCACAGTCCCTATCCAAGGACTTCTCTGCAAACTTGATCATCAGCAGCGTCCTTTTGATATCCAGCCAGTTCTGCAGTACAGCATCTTTCCGGGCAGGGTTGGAAGATGTACTTAGGGCATGGAACAAATCCTCACGTGGACCCCAAAGCAAACACTGAAGGATTCCCTTGGCTTCTGATATCAGGATCCTCTCTGAAGGGTTGGGATTCAGTAGGCAGCTGGCAAGTTGTTGAAGCCCTTGAGAGTAGAGGGAACGGCAAGGGATTTTGGGGAGATCAGCACGAGTGTAATCCTTCTCCTTCAGCTCTGGATTCTCATCAAAGGGGTTGGGTAAGTGCAGCATTTCGTAGATGAGGATGCCAGTCTGGAACTCATCACACTTCTTGTACTGAGTTGCAGTGATGATTTCTGGAGCCAGGCGGGACTGATCTCGTAGGACCTCAGGATCCACCATATGACTCTTCTGCTTGGCCTGGGAGAAATTACTCACTATTAATCTGGCTGGGCAAGCAGTGCTGGCACTGGGCTCCATGGACTCGGAGCTCAGAGGGCTGCCTCCTGGTCTGGAATGAACCAGCAGCAGGTTCTCCAACCGCAGATCACAGTGGGTGATATGATAGGGTTTCAGGTGCTCCAGGCCCAAACACAGCTGTAAAAGGAGCAGACAGACCTGCCTCTCATATAAATCTGGGCTTTTTGCGTGGCGCGGTGCAGATTCTCGCACAAAGTCGGCCACCGTTAAGTAGGGGACCTCACGTGTGATGACAACAACACGGCTGCGTGGCTTGCTGATGGTCCCCTGGTTGCTTGAGTTGTCTTTCTGTGCGTCCTCTGTACTGGAAGGAGTGTCTCTGTTCTCCTGCTCAGGCTCTTTCTCCTCTTCTTCCTGCTCTTCTTCTTCCACATCTGGTGCATCAGGGTCCTCCCATGGGAGGAGACGAACTGGCACTTCAGCAAGGAAATGGCCACAGTCCTGTTGGATGTTGAAGTTGATAGCCAGGCTCTGCCGGATAGAGAGGCTGTGATAATACTGCTGGGATTCCTTAGCTTTGCTCTTGCAGATCTGGGGGAGGATTACAAACAGAACAGACACAACATAACTCTGACATCTCTAAATTCTGTATCTTTTTTTTCAATATGTACCTTGCTGATGGGTATCCAGTCTTGCCCTAAACACCAGCACTGAGCAGTTCTTTACTGAACTGACCTGTGCAGACTGTCTTAAGGTGCACGTTCCACGGGACAGTATGCAACTGCAGACAGAGATGTGTAGGCAGCTTCCTGTGTGTGAGTTATTCAATGGAAAATACAGTTCAGGCAGGCTGTGCTGTAATCAGAATGGCAGCTCATGTGTGGGAAATGCACAGCAATGCTTACAGCACAGTCACCTGCTTATCCATGGAATTGTATTTTGCGTTCTTCTCCCAGCTTTGTGTGAAGCTTGAACAAGATAAAAATAATCAATGGCACCAGGAGATACAAAGAAACACGCTTAGATGACTGGAGGATACACTCAAATGATGGCACATGAGGTGGTTTGCAGGGCCTGCCAGCTGAGTTAAGGGGCTGGGCGCACGCTCCTTGCCCACTGTAACTGGGGACTGGAAGTGGTGAGCGGCAGCGGTGCCAGGCTGCCACCTCACCTCTGCAGCGAGGGGTGCAGGGTGCCTGCCAGGGGCTGTGGGCAGGCCTGCCTGCTGCGCTCAGGTGAGGAGTGCAAGCCCATTAGATTCGTGGTACCACAGTTGCTTTCAATCACTTGTCAAGATCCTAGGTCTATGCTTTTATTTTGCCATATATAGCTGTATTTAAGTTCTGTCCAGAAATATCTTGATACGTACATGATCACCATAATAATTATCCTTATTAATTGTTTGCACTGCCATGACAACTCCACCCCCTTCCGACAGCCTCTGTGGGGCCTCTGTTCTAAGGCATTTACTGAAGAACTGCAGCCCTGCAAGGGCCCGGGCGCGCTCACCTCTGCACATTCACCTCCGTCCCACTGACTGCAGAGGGATCACTCAGAGCACGGAAGGTGAAGCACATGCTTTAAGCTTCATGTGGTTCATGAAGACTGCAAAGCAGTGTCCAAGTCTGAATCCACAGCAGAGCCAAACTTTCCCCACTGTCAGTTCTTAAATACCAGTTTTTTGTTTCAAACTTCTTTCTTTAGAGCAATAAAACATAAATTAAAGATTGAATAGTATTCTGATTGAAATCACTAATAAAGTGACTGTATTAATGGAAACAGTTTCCCCCTCCTTGTTCTGCTGCTAAAGATGATAACCAATAAAGAGGAAAAATCTCTAATCCCACAAGTGCCCAATAGCGATGGCTCTTGGACACTTCCACTTCTGCTGAGTACAAGGAAGAACATGGGCACACAAACACACACTATCTGCAAGGACAAGAGAGCTGGGATCTGATTACAGATCCAGGTTCTGCCTCTTGCTTTTTGTTTACAATGCCCATGAAGTAAGACATGGGAGAGGCAGCAGGGTTATTTAAGCATGGTTAAATTGCTGACTACACCAACACTAACATTTGTGCAGTAGATAGTTTGTAATTGAAAGGGGAGCAGAGAGCCAGGCTGTCTGGAAACAGCACCCAGAAACTGGAGTGTGACAACAAATGGGAAGTCATGCAACAGTTTCTACTGGAGAGATGTGCAGCTCTGGCCACCCTTCAGGCTCTTGCTGTGACATACAGTTACACGGAGCCAGATAAGTCCTGGGGATTCGGATTGCAGAGTTCAGATTCTGAGTTACCACTACCTGATTAGAATGGGGAAAAGGTACTCAAAGCTGTGAAGACAAACTCAGTTTTCTTATTGATCTGTTCAAAGACAGTTTATAGAATGTGAATTTTATTTACTGACAAACTCGTACTATTTTATCATTTTATGAGTTGCAGCTTCTATCAGTATTCCACTTTAATTACCATTTTCCAACCGAATAGTGAACGCTAGCGTTTAATATATTAATGAGCAATAATGCTCAAGATAGGATTTTAAACTGGAGTCACCCCTCTGTCACCCAAGATATCACTTGAATGACCAAGACTTAACATTTTCAAAATGATTTGATAGAGCAGGTTATGCAACCAAATGTTCTATATTTGCATTTGAAAAGATTTAGGGAACAAATTGTAAATTTGGTGGCCTAACTAGCAAGTGTTTTAGCCTGTTGTGGTAAATTGCTAAAGGAGTGGCTTTTCTGTTTGTGACAATTTATTCTGTGTAAGAACTGTGAGTAAATATATGGCTCAGTTTTCTTTGCACGATTTTTAAAGCTTTTATCTGTTCCAGTGATCTACTTAAAAAAAAAAAGGGAATCCTGTGGCCTTTTACATCTATAGTGTGTTGAATTCCTATTTTGGGGCACAGGAGAAGAAAAAGGCGAAAACACTTTGATTAAAACACCAACAACAGCAAGAAGGCTCAATCAGTCATTTACCATTTGCTTTAAGGAAATGCAGTCAGCTGAGCTGGGAAGATCTGGTGCGTGATAACAGCTGAAAGGAAGGTGTTGATAAGGGCCTGGCCAGCCTCACTTCTGAAGCTGATAAAGAGCTGGTTGTTCAAAAGGTGAAGCAATGTTGGTGAAAGCCCTCCCATATGATGCAAGAAAGCAATGAGAAAAAAGGAGATACACGAGCAGGAAGGAACAGAAAGATTCCACCTTCCTTTTCACTGGAATGCAACCATCATGTGCCTTTTCTTTAGTGCAGCCACACCAACTCAAACTTCCATCAATTTTACAGGGACAGGACAGGCTTCTATATATCCTGCCCCTTCAATTTTCTTCCCCCTGCTAACACCCATCCCTAAGAAGCAAGATTTTAATGTTTCAGAGCTTCTAAAAACTGTTCTGCGTTCGCTTTCATTTTTCCTTTATGAGTCCAGCAGCCTACTGTGCCATCAGCTGACTTCCACTTCACCAGCAGGGAATCTCATTTCCACTCTGTCCTATGCATTTTACAGGGCATCAGTGAACTCAAAGCAAGATGAATACTGTGGGAAATGAATTTACAAGTGCTGGAAATGAGAAACACAGAAGATCACAAAGACTGCACCATCTGTGCTGCTTTGTTGTATTGCACAGAGGGACAACTGCAAATGAAATTCTGTGTTGAGCGAAAGCTCGCTAATCCCAAATTGATAGCTTGTTCTTGGCACAACCTTGTTTACCAAGGAGGCCAGTTTGATCTCTGATTGACCTCATTTTCTTCATCTGGCCTTGGAAGAGGGCTTTGACTTTTTAACAATCTGCCAAAATACAGAGTAATAAGCTGCTGTGATTGAACTTGGAATGGGCTAAAGGTTTAATGGACACAGCTTTACTTGGATGAGGGATGGAGTTCTGGGGTGGCCTTTAGCAATGCTTCTGCTGAGAATCTCCTCTAGGAAACCGAATTGCCGAGCACACACCTTAGCACACCGTGACAAAGATTAACTAGAAAAGAACTGCAGCTGCAGCTGCCCTCTGGCAACCAAAGCAATACATTTTTAACTGCTCCTTTTGAACTGTTTGCACCTTTGCAGTCCCTGGGATCCTACCTGAGCTGTGTTACCACGCCTTCCCCCAGCCAGCACACACACTGCCGGCCTCAACCCAGCTGGGTTTTCCCGCTGGTATTGTCCCACGTGGACTCTGAATGCTGATTTCCGTGTGTGCCTGTCGATGACACTGTACTGGAACGCCCTGGAGAGTTTAATACTGAAAGTGGAAGTAGTTTCTTCCATGTCACAGCAACTACTCTCATCTAACCATCAGTCATCCTAATTTCTTTTTCAGAAGATCCCTGTTGTATCTCTGCCCTCTTCAGTCTGTGTGGGGATGCCAACACCTGAACTCGTCCAATCCACATTGTACAAAAAGCTGGTGTGCTCTGCTGCTTTTACATTAGTGTAACCTTTCCACTACATATTTGGAATTACTGGTAAGACTGTGGTTTCAGGGGAATGTTTATCCATACTGTCCCAGATCTGCCAGATACGTAGAAAATGGTACTGCATTCATTGAAGGAAAAATACCTCAGGGACTGGGAATTTACAGAAACTTCCCCTGTAAGGGTATTTCTACTTTTTTTTCATTTGGAAAAGCAGTTTTCTGATCCTGACTTATTTCCTGTTTTTATATCAAAATAATTTCCACATAGCTTCCTCCACCTTTTCTGCACTGGATGTTTCCAAGCAGAAGAGGTGAGAGTGAAGTAAAATATGTGATACAATGCTTTGAAGCATCTCCACTAACGTCTGCACCCACAGACCAAACGGGGCTCATTCTCCACCAAATTTATCAGATCATGTTTTGCCAGTGATACCACCAGAGTGTGGAGGTGCACCTGTACATTCCTCTGCATAAAAGGTTCATTCTTCTAAATTTAATTTGGCAGCAGTCAAATGGTTAAAGCTTAATTTTTAACAGTGCTTTTGTGATTCTACTTGTGGAGATCAACTATTAAAACATAATTTTTTTTTACTTCTCCATTAAGACAACATGCTTTTGGGGTGAATCTGTTGTTGTCCATGAAGAGAGAAAATTTAAAAAGCCCATTATCACAATTCTTCTCAAATCTAATATTAAAATTGTAGAACTCAAGTGTGTGATTCATTAGCCAGTGTTGCTTGGGTAGTTCTACAATTCAGAAGAGCGACACAAATTTACCCTGGCCAGAGATGTGGCTCCATATACACTTCCAAAGGGTATTTCTAAGACTTGATCAAAATAACAGGAAGACTATAATTTGGATTCACTAGGCACACCAGTAATTTTAACCTCACTCTCTTTACCATCCCATTTTGGTGGCGAGAGATTTGAAATGGCAGGAATACATTGCTTATTTGTTGGAAGTAGATGATGATGAAACAAAACCCCCCATGACACAAAGCTGATGCAGGGAGGGTATTTTCAAGAGTAACTTCTCTCATCATAACAGCACGACAGCTCATGGAGACCCCCAGCTCAAGGGGATTTTGCAGATACTGCCCTCACTCTCAAGGCCAGCACTCCTATTACCCTACAATAAATTCTGTCAGCCTGTGAACGATTTTTAAGACAACATCTGAATTGTGAGAGAAAAAACATAGCACATATTTGACCAGGCTACATTGCTGTTCTTTCTCCTCACTGGCTTTCTAGAAGAGAAACATGATTAGGAAGGCAGTACATAAGAAAATAACTGCATGGGTCTTGCCTGCCAGGGAATACTTCAAGGGCACATCCATGCTGTGCAAAGAGGAATCACATCAGTGAGAACCCAGACCTGCCCATATAGAAAAACACCACTTTGGGTCCTAGCAGCATCACTGTATTAAAAACAACCCACCCTAAGTGAGCAATGCCAGACAGCTCGTTCTGCAACCAGGGCAGATTGCCAGATCTGTTCATGGTCAGGTTCTCAGCTGTTCTGTACCACTGGACAGGGCATCCACAGGATATCCACATTGCATTTCACATCTTTTCTAAAACAGCTGCCTGATAGCTAAAGAAATAAAAAGGCTTATGCCCGCAAATCTACCTTAAAAAGATGCCTTTTCATGTTCCAGAAGCACAGATCAGTTGCACCAATCTTACCTTTAATTTTTGTGTATCTTGCTTGTAAACAATCACACAGGAGCGGTTGCAGCATTGTGTTCCTGTAAAGCACCGCCTTCTGAGAATGTCAATGTGCACTATAAGGAATAATCGATTGGGCCTCTCATACCTGTGCCGGGTAATAAACTGTTTTATCTCCATTTCAGCAACACGGACTCAGCAGTTCAATGGTTTGCTCAAGGTCACACAGGAGGCCTGACAGCTGAGTCCCAGCTGTCTTTCTCACTACCTAGATAAGCACTGAGAACTTTCAAGGTGCAGCGCTCGGAAAGAATTACCCCTATAAAAGCCCATAAAGTAACAACACCTAGAGAGGCAGCTGCCAGCTATTCATTAATATGTTAGCAGTAAATCTAGTACATCTCATTTCTTTTGTGTGTTAGCTGAAGAATAAATAGACACAAGTCACTTGTTTGTTTAGTAACAGGCCACAAAACTCACCCTGACAAGTTCAATTTTTTGCAGTATAGCTTACAAGCCAGCACTGGTGGCTGGAGAGAGCTTGTGAATGGCTGGTAATGAGAACTGATGAATAAAAGACCTTGTATGGGATCATAAAGATAAATTAGCCTAGAATTCACATTTAAATTACACGTCTCTGAACATGGAAAACTTTGAGATCTTTCCTAATCAAGAGTGGCAATTTACTATCATCTGCATGCAGGTGAACCGAAGGATTTTGTTACTGCAAGTTTCCAAAAAACTGCTGACACGTTAAAATAACACAGCTTTTCTCTCAGCGTGTCATTAAACAATGACCCTGGTAAAGACTGAGTTGGGCTGATTTTGCTTTAGTAATTTTGGAGCTGCAACAAAAACAGATGAAACTTAAACAGCAGAACCAATGCCAAACATGGCTGCTGACAGAGGAAGAGCCTGTATTTTGGGGGTCTCACTGTTCACACGGTGCTTCTGCACACAGCACACACATCTGCAGGGCCTGGCGCCGCTGGGTGTGTTACAGAGTATAGTTATGGCTCTTAAAAGCCATCACTGATGCCAGGGTTATCGTTTCTAAGCCCCCCTTACCTTGACTGCATAATTGTTGAGAGGATCTTTTGCGTAAGAAGCCGGGTAGTACACGGCGTCGCCTGCCTCGCAGCAGGGCTTGTCGCTGGTTAGCCTGAAATCCGACCAGCTGTCCACCCCGAACCGCAACTGGTCTTTTTGTCCGGCCATGAACAGGTCTTCACACCTAAGTGCCAGCTTCTTCAGCGAATCGGCGTGAAGGCTTCGGATTTTCCCTACCACCTCTTCTCGGTTTTCAATCCCTCGATAAAGTGCTTGCCTTTGTGGCTTCTGGACGCCTTTGCCCTGCTTCGCCTGCGAGATGCGTCTCCCTGTGAGAGACTCCATGCTATTGGAACAGCGGTCCTTAATACTGATAGTGGTTAGGCTGGAAACACTGTTTGTTGCTGAGGTGGTTGCCCTTAGTTTCTCTGCAGGCCTGTCCAAGGAGTCTCCTGACTCGTTGTCCAGTACCTTGAGCTCCAGGCTGACGGAGGAGCAGGCGCTGCTTGCTTCCCAGTTGGTGTCAATGTCATAGGTGGGATTGGCCACAATGCACAGGTTGTTCTCCAGAGCCTGCTTCTGGAGATCTCTGGGAGTCGGCTCTGTGTTAGCTCTCAAAATTGTTTTCTTTGGCAGTGGAGGTGGTGTTGGCTGTAAGTTGTTCATTGTCTCCTGGTCTACCAGTCCACCAAAGGCAATGGCATCATCCAAGGCTCCCTTCGGCTGCCTCGGCTGTTTCGGAGGTATCATGGCTGCTCTAGACTGGCCTGAAGAATAAGAAAAGAATAGTAACAGAAGATTAAAATAATATGATTTTCTGCTGCTCATATTCACACTCTGCAAAGATCTTCAAGGCAAAATAAATTGCTGACTAGGATCCCCCCCAGTGTTTGGAGAAAACCTAAACAGATCTCTGAAACAATGAACTGACCAACTCAGCACCACGTACATATCGTAGGACAGCCACTTCTTATTTGCCTCAGCTTAGCACTAAAACCAGTTTCAGTGCCAGTGATGCTGGCATTTTACAGCACATGGGATTAATGACAAGTGCAAGCAAAAACAGAAAATCAGTTTTGGCACTCTGGCCAAATTCCAGTTTCAGTATTTACACTTGGCCTCCCGGAACCCCTTCTGTAGGGCATCGACTGTAGCATCATTCCTCCCCTCCTGTTCAAAGGTTCTAAAGCTGTGGGTGGGTGCTGTTGCGCACTGTCTCTGAGAGGAGCATTCCTCTGACAGGTGAGGTGATCTTTTTCAATATTTCCTTAGAACAGCCTGTAAAGCACCTGGGATCACTTGGATTGGAAAGGTGCTACAGAGGCTGAAAGCATCCGAATGGGAACCAGAAGCTTCAGACACTGGTAATGGAATTTAGATACTCCAGTGGTCCTGTTGGAGCATCAGCGCTGCCCTGGCACACTCACGCACTGAAAACAAGGAAGTTAAGCTGACAAGTGTCAACTGATGCTTTCAATGACCCTAACAACCATATTTTGAGATTACAAAAACATATCAATATTTTTTACGCTCCAGTTTCAACCCCCCCCCCCTTCCTCTAATACATTCCCTTAGCTCCCCTGCCATGGCTACTGTGGGCAGTATTATGTTCATAGATACCTTGACCTGAACTCAGTTAAGAGAATCCCAATGGCAGGTTACAGACACAACAGCACAGGATCTCCACTGACAGCCTGTTTCAAGCATTTGTGTGCTTCTAGGGAAGATAAACTTCCTGTCACGTGTTTTGGATGGCTCTTAGAGAAGACAATTATGTTTTATAACTACCAGAGTCCTTGGAAACGAGCAATAAATAAATGACAAGAACATAGGAGAGGGTAAAAAAACAATAAACAGCCAATACAAATGACCAGCTCGCTGCTCTGGGACAATTAAACAGTTGTTACTCAAATCAAAATGAGATTTTTCCACTCTTAATAATCAGCTGCTGTTTTCAGAGAGATTATTTTATGAGTTCCCTACTACCCCTGTGAGGTCCACTGCCTGTCGTGGTAAGGTAAGCAGCCAATCTGCACAGCTGTAACACAGCAGACATGAAGTGGATGCTCTGTGTAATTGCAGAGGAGCTGCAATAAAAAGGGAACAGTGGGTACAAAGACACTGCCACTATTTCTCCATTTATAACATGCGCTGAATCCTTGTAAAGAGAGGGCTGAACTGGAACACTGAACCAACTGGGGGATCCCAGATTCAGATTTGAATTGCATCACTTTAGCCCGTAATTAATAATAAATGACTCTGAAGTGTCTGAGAAGAAAAAAGATAGCTTCCTTTACACTTCAAGATATGTTATTACAGTTTTTTATTAACACCACAGAACCTAAGATCCTCTTGGCCAGGATGCACGGAAGCCTGGAACACTGCGTTAGAATGCAGAAAAAGCCTTCCAGATTTCAGAACACAGAAGATTGTATTTTTAAATGTTTCAATAGAGCAGCCTTGGCTCTTGAATTCTTAACAATCATCCTCTTTCCAGTCATTCCAAGGAGACGACATCACAAATGAAAGTTCTATCTCTATCTTCTGTTTAGGCTCAAGAAACCCTCAGAAGAGCCTTAGGCATTCTGTGATAAGCTTGGATACCCAATGTTTAAAAACTGAATTTTGAGCAGGAAATTCTGATAGCTTTCTATGTGTCTGATGGTCAGGGAGGACTGCATTGCACTGCACCCCTGGATCATCACTTCTTTGCTCCCACAACATAAAAATGCTCAAAAACTAGAAATGCTGGAGGATCCCTGCATCTCTCTCAAATCATGTCATGGTTGCTTAAAAAGATTAACACTCAGGGGAATCTCTGCTGCTCCTTTCTGATCTTGGCATGCCATGAATGTTCTACCACAGCAGCTCTTCCTCTCGCCATTCACTACACTACAGCCCGTAACAGCGGCGCAGGGGCCTTCCGCGGGGTCCAAGAGCGGCACGACTCGGAGTCACATGCAAGGTTGGTGCCTGCAGGCCAGGCACGCACATCCAGATGCCACAGTCTTTTGTATGATTCTAAAACAAGTTCACTTCTACCTCGTATCCAATCTCACTCATCCAAACTTTTATCAGCTTCCACAGTTTCTTACTCTTAGAAAACCTGTGACCTATGTACTTCTCCCCCGGCAACATTCTGTGTTAAAGATCACTTGCCTGTTTTCTCACTCTTGCCCTCTTCCCCACTATGCTAAAACAGCCCAACTGCTGGGGGCCGAGTAAGGCTGCTATTTCAGGAGGCAGTTTCCCAATGTCTTGCTCGTGTCACTTGCTACGCCAAGGGCTGCACAGACGCTAGAGGGGAACAGCGAGAAAACAGCTTAGAGCAAGCTGCACCTCTCCAGCAGCAGCAGCAGAGACCCCCCCCGGAATGGTAAGGTTTTTAACAACATTTCTCTTGATTCTCTTATTTCCTGTCTGCTTTAATGGCCTTGTCCTCCACAAGCCATTCATGCAAATGCAACCAGGGACTTTGGCTAGGTGTTCCTTCTCCATAGCTATTGGAGCTGTCACATCAAAACACGACCGAAGGAGGCTTTACTAAGCACAGGTTGTCTTTGCAGATGTGGTGGGGGTGTCATGCAGAGAACTGCACATACAAGTCATTACATAGTTCCTTTTTCAAGTATTCTCAGCTGAGGAAAATGAGTTTGTACACCTGAGAGGTGTTACAGCACAGTGTTTCTCCACAACAACAAAGTCTCCATACTGAACCTATCCATCAGTACTATGTGCTTAAAAAGCTTCATTTCTTGACTGTGTTTATGTTGAGTTCTTAAGTGTCCATTTTTTTCCAGCTCAGCTTTCCCTAAGCTGGGTGTGATACTCAGTGTCCCACACTTTTTAAATTCATTGTCTAGCAAGAAAAAGGTCATCTTAAATGTTGTTCCTGTCAAAGGCACAAGAATGTTCTTCTGCACACAAGTACTGGCAGAGCGTGTGCCTCTTGCTCTCACCTATCACCTTCTTCTCCCCTTGCACCCCTAAACCCCATCATTCCCTTCCCTGCTGCACAGACTCTCCAGCATTACAAGGTTCAGCCTGAGCTATACTCTTGCGAGGCAAATGAAAAGGAGGAACAGGCACAATACCAGGCTACTACTTACAGAGATCTTTGAAGTGGCTTCCAGACAGTTCAAAGACAGAAAAAAAACCCTCATTATGGACAGCAGCTTTCTGGAGAGCTTTAAGTGATTCTATACTGCAACAACATCTTCCATTAGAGAATCTCACCATACTATTTTAATGTTAAGTCTCCAGACACATGAAGAGGTCTGAAACTCTAAATTAGCCTGAAAAAAAAACCCATTTAAATTTTACTTTTCCAGGTAACTGATTTATAATCAGACTTTGCAGTGCAACCTGTTTATAGCTCACAAAAATATCAAACCTGACACACTGAGCTCAGGTTTAATTCAAATTTATGTTCCTTAAGCATGTTTTTCTTAGAGCAATGAAATGCATAATTATTGTTTAGATTTCTTGATAGTCTGTGTATCTTTCTTTTCTGCTCAGACCAGATCAGCAGTATACATGGTTAAGAAATTTCAGAACTGTGAAAGAAAATGCTTCTTTAATTGGGAAAACAACTAATGGTGAATGAGGCATCCCAAGTAGGGGACAGGCTGCATGCTTCCATCCTTCCCTGAACAGAACTGTTCCTGAGACATCTATTGCTCCACAGTGCATAACGTGTGGTAGTTCAACACATCAATGACAGCAGCTTCTGTGCTTTCCCCAAACCCATTTTACTCCTGACATGGCAATCTATTCTACATCACCCCTTTATTCTTGAAAGCTTTTTCCTGATTATATGCCATTACCATCTCTTATCCAAGGATAACATTCCCTTGTGGGCTTTTTCCTGATTATATGCCATTACCATCTCTTATCCAAGGATAACATTCCCTTGTGTGAAGAGGTCAATTAGAAAACAGAGCTGAAAACAACACTCTAGTGTTCACAGGAGTAACCAAGGGATTGCCAGGATTACTAACTCTGTTCTCAGTTTCAGTGACCATTACAGTACTTGTTAATCCTGAGTTCCCTAGTGCAGGGATTTAGGTGAATGAACAGGACCCAGAGGGCTAAAATGGCCAAAAAGACCCTCTGCCAACTTATCCCAACAGTTTGACAAAAATTCCATGTTTTACATTGCCAAGAACAGCAAAAAGTAATGATTATGCATTACAGCATGGGTAACCAATCCTCCAAGACCACATCTATCAAAAGCCCCACACAACTAAAATCAGACCTGCAGACTCTTCACAGTGGGGAGCAGTGAGGAAGAGGAATTACGAGCGGCTCTTTTGTGTCTGCAGGAAAGCCCCCGCGCGACAGGGCTGGGCAGTCCAGCAGTGTTGGCTTGGGCAGCCTTCACTGACCCATTTCTCCCCACAGCCAGGCATGGAGTCAGCTGTCCCAGTGACTCTCATGTTAGAAAGCCCAGTTATACAGGATGATTTAGGTATTCACTAAGCTGGCCGCCACCACCACTGTACAAATTCCCCTTCTCTACCCTTGTCCTAGTTCTTCCCCACCTTGTGCTTGGATATTAATCACCCTTTGCAATCAGCATTTTTGTTATAATTCAGAGCCTGCGAGAAGATTGCTCCGTGTAAGTAGCAGATCAGTCCTGCCCATCTTTAATACCAGTGCAAAATACATCACTCCTTAATAAACTCTTACCCTGCCTGATAAAATAACCAACCATGAAAACCCCCACAACGTGTAGGAGTTTCCTCCAAGCACTGCAAAAGTGACAAGCTGACTGCACAGCCCCAATGCCACCAAAGGCTGTACCTGCAACACACTGTCCTGTAGAAGTATTCAGTACACGAACACGATTGTTAATCCCATGATGCTCACGTGTTTCCATGTTTATTGTCAATTTAATAGATAAAATCTTACCAGGATGCTAACACACATAACAGGAGGGAAAGGTGACCTGTGTGAACTAACTTGCCTGATGCCCCTCCTGTTCCTCACCAGCAGCGTCGGACTGTGCAGAACCCGGGCTGTGGCACTGGGTCAGTAAACACCTCAGACACAACAGCTTGTCAGCCCTGGTGACTTGTCAGGTCTTGCTACCCACCTCCCATCATGCCACGTGAAAGACTCTACCTGTACTAATTATATCTCTCACAAAATGCATCAGACTGATACTGTAATCACCATCTGTCACTCAACTGGCAGGTTTCATCAACAATGATGTCACTGCCTTCCCCACAGCCTGGCTGGAGCACGCTGCCTGCTCCAGCTCACCGACCGTGGCGACACGCCACGGCAGATGCAGGGATTTGGGATTCTTTCCAATGTCAGCAATCATAAAACTTATAAAATTAGCCTCATGTTTTTTACCTTTTCTTTACGTGTAAGGAGAAAAAACAGCTGAAATAAAATAACCTGTTCTTTTTTAAATGATAGAAATACTATCCTGTATATACCGAGAGTATCTTTGTGTACTTACAGCAGTGCAAACACAATCAAGTCTGTTTCCCCAACACATTCAGACTAAAACAGAAAAATTTCAAGGTTTGTAAAGGAAAGGACTTTCATTTTCTAGTCTGTTGTCTTCCTTATGATAAGATACAGGGCTTACCTGAATTAATTTCTGTTAGAGTCAGGCCCTACTCACATGTTTGCACTTCTGTTTCTGCATCTAGATTGAAGAGGCAGCCACTGGATTTTGTTAAATCTGTTGACTGTTGATACCAAAGGCATCCCCTTGTAACAGTTCCGTGCACCACAAGCATCCACACCATGAGCAAGCCAGACTCTTTTTTCTTTGTTAAGCTAAACAGGTCCAACTTCTTGCATTAGTCTTGATGAGTTGCTTGCCACAACATGAGGCATTCTCAAAGCTTCTCTTTAGAGCCTGTACAATTTGTTTTTAAACATTCTTACACTGTGGTCACCAGGGCTTGACTATGGCCATGGCAGCTGCAGGGTGAAAATGGGATACACATAACATTTCTACTCCTATAGTTCAGACACCCAGGAACATACTGGGCTTTTTGACCCTGTCATCATGGTGGGACTTCAAGCCCCAAGTCTTTTGTGTTGTACCTGATTCCCAGGGGAGAAGCCTCTATCTTGTAAGCCTTGCTATACTTGCTTTTTTGTTAACTCCTAGAGGTAAGACTTTACATGTTAGATGAATCAACAAATCCAGCCCAGATTTTATACATGAGCTCTTTTCAAATTTAGCATCTGCAATTTGGTTTCTGAGAAATACGTAATGGCACGCTTGCAGTTCTTGTTGGCAGGACCATAAACTGATGATGGGACAACTCCCATGGGAGCAGAAGGCCAAAACTAAATGTATTTGAGGGCAGTACCTGGTATCAACTACTGCCTGACTGCAGATGAGAACTTACCAAAGCTTGCCATTATTTCTGCTCGTAAAGGTTTATCTGAATGTCACAACTCAAGACCAGACATTTATCAAAGGAAGGACATACTACCCGTTTTTCAATAAAAAACATAGAATGTGTATTCGATTAGTATTTAAAATTGAATATTGTGCATTATGCTGCAAATTACATGTTATGTTCACCTGATCTATTTTACAGACTGCACTGTGCAGCTATAAAAGGCAACTGCAGCTACGGCTGCAGTTGAAGCAGGAGTCAGATGTGACATAATTTAACTAAATTACATATTCTCATATTAGCCTTTATTTCAGTCACACACAACAGTATTTGTTGATTCGACAAAATCTATGATTTTGCTGTTCAGGTGATGTAAATTGAGAAAACAAGCAGGAATTATTCTGCACCCCCACCTAGCAATCTCTTGATAGCTATCGGAATTAGAAAGCGAGGTTGCTCGAATAAAACAGAAAAGAGTTTGAACAGCAGCCAGAGAACTCAGTGCCATTTAGGGTAGCATTGCTCTAACAACGAGCAGCAAGCTTGCCAAGACAGACCAAGCCAAGCCTAACATTAACTTAACTCTTTCATACCTAAAATTTACTTTGGTGACGCAAATCTGAAAGGGACACAAGGATGGGAAGGTTGTGCATAAAATGCTAAGGGGTTCTGTTTTATCCCACTTGGCAGTTGCACACAGAAACAACGTTGGCAAAAGGACTGATGGAAGTGATCACAGAATCTCTTCAGTTGGAAAGGACCACTTGAGATGGCCTGGTCAGGCAGGGTCAGCTGGAGCAGGCTGTCCAAGACCAAGTCCAGTTGTGTTTCGTCTGTCTCCACAGATGGAGACTCCACAATTTCTCTGGGCAACCTGCTCCAGTGTTTACTGGTATTTTATTACACTTCCCACGAGTTTACCACTCTCTGGTTGTGAGCTGCTGTGGGAAGGACAAAGCTCCATGGACAGAAGCACACCTAACTCTGTACGATGAAGCAGCTGACATGCATCTTACATAGAAAAATCAAGTAAAGATTTACACAGGAGATTTACAATATCATTGCTTTGGCTATGAAATGCAGGTGATCCCTTGACTGTAGGAGCACTCTGGCTAAAGAACAGCACTCTCACCATGAGGAATAAGTGATATTCCATATATTTTGGTCCAATAGTTTTGATGTAGCTAGACCTACTGCAGTGTAGCTGTGCCCTGAACACAGAAAATACATAGCTACAGATAGACGTGTGTATCTCAATGAAGTGAAAAGAATTCATTAGATATTTGAATAATTCCACCAAAGAAATATAAATTTTAATTGTCCTCCTAGAATTTACAGTTTCTTAATAGATGTTAGTATCACCCTTGGGCAGGACAGTTTTCTCCTTATGCTTTATAAACAATACCTAATGAATGTTTCGTTAGAAGAACACACTAATAAGTTTGCCACTAATTCTCATTTAAGTAAAAAAAAAATGCAACAGTATCACTAAACGTCTAAGGAATGTTTGCACCTGGGGGTTTAAAATTCAGTCCTTGATCCCTCAGACCTGTGTGGACCTGCCAAACCCTGCCCTGGTGAGCCATCTCAGTGCACTCTTGGCCAGGTGTTTACCAAGTTGGTGATCTTACAGGATCGGAGCCCTGCTCAAAAACACATTGTCAGATATTCTGGAACATAAATAAATCAGAGAGTTTTATTCTTTAGAAAACCTGGCTGTAGGTATTCCTGAATTTGCAGTACTTCAAATCAAAACACTTTAGAAAATTTGGCTAATAATACTGTTACCATAAATGCTTGTTTGTTGTTCCCTTGTCTTCCAGACAAGCCCTACATATGTGGATCTTTTTAACAGGAGCCAGGAATTTATTGACAGTTGAATAGACTGTGCAGCACCTTTGAGACAGTCGTACCTTAAACTTTTCTGAAGAAGCACAACAAAACTCTCTGATTAGAATAAAAAAGGGTTTAGTCAACAAAACATGACTACAAATCCTTTAGCAGCTATTGATGCCCTAAAATTCCTATCTTTTGTTGAAATTTGGAAAAATATTGAAATCTACTTCTTGCTTCTAAAAAAAAATTAGGTAAATTGCTCAGTATTTTCATGTTTAACTGATCCAAATTACTGCAAATACATAAACCAATGTATCTTTTAAGAGTATATGAGATGTTTACCATTAAGGGCAATTAAAAGCCAGTTTTAAAATCACAGGAAAGAAAACCAAGCTGTGAGTTTGTTAAATCTTCACTTTCTTGGTTGTGCATCTCAGAATGAGACAACATAATTTTATTTTCTATAAAATAACATTAAAAAGTTTGTCTTTAAAAACCGACCTTCTGAAAGCGTACTGCGGTGCTCAGAATAAAAGGTTCTTCACTGCCTGGAAAGCATCCAAAATCGATCTCATCTAAACGTTTTTCCAGGAGAACACACTTACCTAAGTTGCTGTACGTGGCACTGCAAGGATTTAAGTCAGGATAATTTGAAGCTTCTTCCTTTTCTTCCTCCCCTTGCGGGACACGGACAGACGACACTGGAATGACCGAGGCGCTGCCACCATTGTCCTGCTTCACAAACACAGCTCTGGGAACGCGGGGGGATAAATCCTCCAGCGTCGCATCATCGGGCACTTGACTGAAACAAGCACAACAAAATCACTTGGAGACCAAAGCTACCAGACCCTACTGACAACACACCAGATTGGGCAGCAAATATCTTCAGGAGAGGGGATGAGCTGGTAAAGAAATAAGCTCCTTTCACCCTCCTTTTTTAAAGAACAATTTCCTACAATATTTATTTTCCTTAATAAGAAGAAAAAACTTTTGAGTGAAATAAGAACAGCTTGTGGTTCACGCCTTTCACATAAAAGGCATAATGAGGTGTTTTACAGCTGGCTGCTTCACTGTATCTATGCACAATTCTGCATGAAACACGTAGGATGCCCAGGACAGCACAGTTTAAGTAGCTTTTTGCCAATCGGGACAATTTTGCTGTAATAAAGAATACCAAGGTAAAGCAAGGGGGCTGCTAAGTCTTAATAAAGGCATAAAACTTTAAGGATATATTTTCATATACTGTCAGGATTTTGGGAACTGACCTTGGGAAACATCAGTAGCTCATCTAAGCCAGTAATCTATTTCCCATATGAAATGCTTCAGGATTAAAATCCATCTGCATCAGGCCAGCTGCAAAAGGCCATGAAGACATTCTGTGCTTGCTCTTAGCTGTGAAGTTTTAATCAAACTGTGATGACTTACAGCACAAACCTGTGAAAATCATGGAGTCAATTGGTTTCCATGGATATATTTATTGCAGTATGGTTTAAAAATGATGTGTTATATATAGATAAAAAAAAATCCAGGTTTATTAAAAACCCTCAAGTCTTATGAAAATGTAGCAGCAATTACCAATAACATGCCACAAAACCCCATGTCTGAACAAAAATATTTGTGTCTTTATACTCATTATAGGCCAAATCATGTGTCCTGTTCACTAGTGCTCATTATTAAAGCCTTATCAAAAACAAGAATTTGAAGTAGTTGTGACTCCCATAAGGGACAGGAGGGATTCCTCCCAGGGATGGTCCCCACATCAGATACCTGCACAGACAATCAATTTTTGAGTAAAGATTTAAAACTTCCCCAAGGGTTAACACAGCTGTGGGCACACGGCTGGCTCTGCCACAGCAGAACATGCTGCACAGTGTCCCAGCGATCCAGGCCGTACACGAAGGTTAAACCATGCCAGCGCTTCGCGTGACACAAGACCCCAGGTTTGGTGCAGCACACATGCCTTTGCTACTCAGACTCTGGAATCTTCACTGCAGGCCAATTCAAACCAAACTCATTAAAACTTGTTAGTAAAGAGGAAAAACGGCAGATGTTCAGAAAGGTGTAATCTTTAATCAGCATAAAATTGTTTGTTCTTTTTTAGTACCATGCATAGGAATGGTGTGAAGAACATTCCGTGTGCCATAAACATACCCACATTAAAGAGTTAACCTAATACTGTTTCAGAGTAAAGCATACATAAAATTAAAGCAGTAACAAGGCTCTAAAGATGATGAGAAATTAAACTAAAGACCTGTAGTTGCTGTAAATCACATACATACCTGCCATAAGAGTGTTTTTTTAAGAAGAAATAGGTTCTGATAGATTTACAGTTCTGTCATTGCCACAAACCAGGAATTATCGTATCTCAAAGTCATTGTTTAGTATTGATGGGTGAGGGACAGAACATACTCATTCTCCAAATCGGATGCATGCAAGCACATACACTAAACCTAAGCTCAGAAGCATTTGGCCAAAGTAAACCAACAGCTAGAAAGGAAGAAAGAAAAAAAATACCAACTCACCCACTGTACTCACTCACACAATTCCCCATTAAAGGAAATTCTTTCAGGGCCTTCTTGAGTCTTTTAATCATGTCTTGAAACTCTGGCGAGCCATTGATTCCACAGTGCTCTGGGGTGCTACAAGTTGTGCAAGCTGTAAGCAAGAGGGCTGAACTCTGCGCAGATATACCTACTGCACCTTAATGTTTACCTTCGGGGTTGGTCCTGGGATTGCCAAAGCCCCGGGAGCCAGGGAGCTACAGCCCTGCCTTCTTAACTCTTCCACTGCCTCCGTGGGTGAAAGAGAGTTCATCGTCTGCTACATCACTGCTCTGGTATGACAACTATGGTCTGAGTCACGGTCTGAGTTAAGGAAGAGCAGGTTCAAATTTCAAGGAGTTCAGAACTTAAGACTAAGCTGCTCCTAAAAGTCAGTGAGTATCCCAAATCCGTATCCCAACCAGTTTTAGTGTCTGCATCTTAGACATTTTAAATCACAGCTATGAGATGTCAGGACATGAAGTTGTGGGGAAACACTTCCTTGTAGCTCAACAGCAAGGATCAGAGACCAAGCACACATGCAGTGACTCAGCGAGTGAAATGCCAGCTCATCATCAGCTCCGACCTAAGGCAGAGGGAACAACAGGGGAAAACCTCCTCCCTCTGTAAGCTGTAAGAACCAAACTCCCAGCTGCTTTTGTCCATGGAACAGTCTAAACAGTTAACCTGACTGGTTAACCAGAAAAGGAGAGCAGCTGATAGGAGAGCAGTGCTGGAGATTAGTACCATTAAAGCCTGATAACTTTGCATCTCCTTGTTGATAGCAAGTGAGACCTAAAGCTATCTCCTTATTTGGGGTAGTTGTAGACATTTTGCCAGGATGGATTCTTTGAAGCCTTGCATAAGAGCACATATTTAGCTTTTACCATAGTGGGCGCAACTCCCCAGTCCGAGCCTTTTTCTTTTCCCTTTTTTATTTCTAATCCAAACTCCATAGGAAATAAACTATCTTAGAGAACTCTGCTCCTCCAGCACGTGGGCTGAAATGAAACAGCCACTGGGTTACCAGGAGGAGCAGCCCTCTGCACACAGAGCACATTTGTATTCCTAAGAAGCTGAGATCAAGTGCAGAAAAAACCCCTTGCCATAGGAATGACTGCCTTCAGACAGCATCCCACTGAATCCACATACACCTGCACGAACTCCACACTTTTTCTGCAGGGACAAATGCCCCAAACTCTTTCCCTTTGTCTCCTCCTCCACCACGTTTGGAGGGTAGCCAAAAGATGGTGTGGTCAAACTCGCCTTGGGCTTTTGGGAACAGTTAAGAATCCAGAAAGCAGCCTGTGCAGTATATAATTTTTATAAAGACAGTGAAATCACAGCTATTGTGTGACCTGTATTGTCCTCTATTCAGAGCACGCCTGCTCCATTAGAGTGATTAATAAACAGCAATGAATATGAGGGAGATAAAGTGAAATACTTGTAAGAAGCAATTCTGAGTGCATTCCGGAATTCAGGTCAGCTCTATAGGTCAGGCTGTGGAGTACAGTTCTGTGTAAGACAGCACACAAATCCAAGCAGCAGAAATTAGTGACAGGAACACAGAGAAAAGCTGATGTGGCCTCAGACCCAGCTGTGACTGATCTTCCCTGAGTGGACATCAGCAAAATGATAATCAATAGTGGTCACACAGTTTGAGATGAGAGAGCCTGACCAGGAAGACAACTTAGTTTTACACACAACAAATCTGTGTGACTTGTAGATATATTTAGTTTCAAAGAAGTCCCTGTGAGATGCCCTCAGGCCCTGCACTTTTAGGCTAATCAAGCCAATATAAAGCCTACATTGACTGAATAATGCTTGAGGAAAAATGTGGAGACATTAATGGCTTGAGGGCGGTCAAAGGCCACCACACAGAACTTCCACTCAGAACACAGACCACTGTTTCTGCAAAACACTGATCAAAGATGAGCAGTGCCTGGGTTTCAACCAGAGGAATCATGGGTACAGCCAACCCATCCCAAGGCCTCTCACACTGCCCTTCCTGGTCAGCACCATTAGCCAAGAATAGTAACCTAGAGGAAAGTGAAAGAAACTTCTCCACTGACAATCTGAAAGAACTCAGCCATGGAGTTTATTCCTAATTCTTACTATTTAGAAGCTGGCTTAGTCCTGAAGCATGAGAATGCATATTCTTCTTTTTTTTAAATCTTGTATAACGCGATGCTTGCATGGATAAAGGGAATACATTTGATAATCCAGTAAGACATCCTGCTAAGCTCTTTAGCATCAGTGAAACTGAATGGCAACGAGTTCCACAGATTAACTGTGTGTTATAAAAAGGACTTTTTTCTTTCAATTCTAATGTCCTTGAATTCTCCTCACCAATTTATGCAAGCTGCACTGAAACAGTTTTGGATTCAGGTGGGAACCTTACCTGAAGGCTTACACAAGAGGTCCTCCAAACTGGAAGGACTTGTTTTAAACAGAGCCCTACTGTGTTGTAAACAATTTTGTTCTCAAGTAGCTTCTCAGGCACCTGTGGAATCTGCAGGACTGGATCACAGACAACGTGAAAGCGGAATGTGGCAGTGGTGGTTATTCCTGTCTGTCTCTGGATGTGATCCTGATCTTAACATGTGACAACACTTTTGGAAAACAATGATTCCAGTTGTTTTTACTGAGCCATCTGTTACAACATCCATATTCCTCTAGACATACAGGGCACTCAGAGTAATCTCCTGACTCCTGCCCCACTGAATCAACAGAGCCTATATATAAGCTCGATTCCCTATGCTGTTCTGGTTCTCAAGGACCAGCCCACACTGATGTGTGCTGTGGCACACCTCTAGCCCCAATCACCTCTTTTTTTTTCATTTAAGTAACAGTTAGTGGCATGACAGAAAGTACGAGAAAACCCACTGAAGAAAGAACCCATTTGGGTCTTGGTGCTCTAAACCATCTCACTGGAATTGTCTTTCTGCACTGCCTGTATATAGAAATTCAGTGCCTAACTTGGAGTCTTGAATTCACATTGGGTTACTCTAAGTTAAAGCAAACTGTGTGAACAGTTGTCAGAAACCTCAAGGCAATCAGCACCACAAAAAGTGCTTGTGGATCACTTACACTACCAAAATGCTTCCATGGCAGGCAGGAACTGTGCAAGCTTTGACCAGTCTTCTAGAAGATTCTCACCCATCACTGACAATTATGTTATTTCTGAAGCAGTGATCTGGCTGGAAGTTACTCCAGGTGAACTGTTTGTACAATGAGTGTGGCACTTGGGTAGGATCTGAAGGACAACAAGGTGTTTCTGAAAGCTTTGATACCTGTGGCCTCTGGTAAGTGTAGAGCCCATGGAAGTGCCCAGTGAAATGCCCAGTGGCTACTTGAACAAAAAATGGCTTTAAAAGCAAGCAAATTCCTCAGGTTGTGTGTAACTGTAATGGGGAAGCAGGCTTTTTAAGAAAAAAGTTCAAACCAAACCTTTAAAATGTGTGTGTGTGTGTCTATAAACACACAATAAGCATTTCACTGCCTTTGGAAGCAAGATCTAACAACAGGATAGTGATCATCTGCAGCTATGGAACAACAGAAATCCTATCTATGAATTCCCAGCTTAGTTTCAAATCCTTTTGACAAGCTGGCATAATTTAAGGAATTAGACTGGCAATCCCAACTTTAGCTACAAAGAAATGCTTTATCTAAACCATAATGAACATCAATAAGCTGACATCACTACCTGAAGTATTTCAGTAAACACACAGTTATGTCTTTACTTCATCCAAGCCTGGCCCAAGGATCCTATGAGGGAAAGTTACGGCTGACTTGTAGCTATGGAAGGAAATGACTCAGTTTAATACGGGACTGAAGTGGGAATAGCAGTGCACAAATGAGCTGTACCTTGATTTACAAAGGCACTGCCATCTAAACCAGTGCTGAAAGAGGCTTTAGTTCAGCTCTGCTGTGCTCATGAAGACAGGAAAGGAAGAATCAGAAGGCTGTGCTGCAGTTCTCTTTCAGGAAACATCTCAATCTAAAAAGCAGCTGTTGGGTACAAGCAGCAATGTCTCAATGCAGGAGAAGAGAAACCTTTATCTTGTGAAACTCCAGTAGCAAGAGTCTGATCCAGCAGATAGCAAAGCCTTTGAAGAACTGTTTTTATACCTCTGTGGGGATTCCACGCTGTGCTGCACCACCTTCATCAGTTACAGTGACTCAAGCCAGAGATATCCCGGTATCTCCTCAGAGGTCAATTGTAGGTTTTGCCTGAAAACAACTGCTGCATCAGGTACTGCAGGGGCTCTACAGACACCTGATTTTCATCCCAATTAATAATAATAAAACTGATGTGGCTGTTGATTTTTTAACAAAAAATAACCTATTAATCTACCTACAAATTCCAGCTGAATTTAATACATTAGTATTTGCGAGCTCCTTTTGAACCACCCTACGTGTGTCCTGCCATCAAACAGAAAGAAATGATCACGTGGACAAACCAAACCCAACTTCTTCTCGGTAACAGAGATGGCTTTCAGCTTTCCACAGCACTGAGTATTTTGTGAGTGCTGCTCAAAGGGAAAACCTGACCTTTCTAGGGCTAACTTTAAACACTCTCATCCCTGTTATGTAGTTATGTTATCAATCTTTAGCAGCGTTGTAATCCACTGCAAAGTAAGGAAGTACTGTATCTTCATTTCATTTGCTTTCGAGACCCCCCCTCAGTTGTCTGACATTTTAACAGCTTATCTTACTTCCCAGGTCATCAGTTTAGTTTTGCAGTGAGCTTACTGTTGCTGGCATTCTGAGTTAGAGAAGTGTCATGCTCATTGATTGCTATCTCCATGCCTTCTGTTTTCCTCTAAGCCTCTGAAGCTTAACTGAAGATTTTAAACATCTTTTCCATGCACAAATTTCGGCCTGAATTACCACCAACCTCTTACTAATACCTGAGGGGATAACACAAAACAAGTACAACATTGTATGTTACGTCTCTGCTTGTGCAAAGATGGAAGTGGACAACTCTGGTGTTCACCTGCTTCTATACTGAAAATAAAACCAAAACCCTTATATAAACAAAAAAATCCCCACATTATTTTTTTGTTGCTATAAGGTTTTACTTGGTCTACTTAATATTAAAAATCAAGTAAAAACCCCAAATAACTTAAAGCATCAAACTCCACCAAAGGAACTGATTAAGATAACTGGAGGATACAGATATCTACTTGCCCACTGTTCCCTCAATGTATTTCACAGCACCTCAGCGTATTTTCTTTGAAATTTGTATAAGCTATAGAACAATATTGTTAGGAAGAAGAAATTCCATTTGGAAAATTCCAATTTTCACCAGGGAAAATGGTTAAGATATGGCTGTAGCCAGTATCCCTTGCACAAAAACGAAGAGTAAAATATCCTTTTTGGAATAAGTAAGACAGGACAGAATGACCAGTGTCCTTTGGCATTCAGGGCAGAAGGCATTCCAGCAACAGTGCAAAAACATCAGACAGGATCACAGCACCCTCTCTAGGGCAGTCTAAGAACAAGAGCCAACTCTGCCCGCAGCCAGTGGCCTGTTCTTGCCCTTCTACCACTAAGATAAGAGGCTACTGCTTCCGAGTGCTCCTCACCACATCAGTGAACTGACCAGCCTGAAAAACCACCTCACTGCTATTTCTTGCTGGGATCATTTTCCCAGCCTGGCTCACCACTGCTGACAACACAAACTTTCTGGCACTAAGGAGGTAAGAGCGAGGGAATCTCCCAACGGCAATGCATAAAAATGTTGCACAACCTCATCTTCTCTGGGTTCCTCTGGAGATAACAGCAAAACTGGGTTCCACGAAAAGGGGAAAGCATGAACTTCTCCAGTCCTTTCACTTGCTCTCTAAAGCTGCCTGCCTCCCCCCATTTAATTTAGGATAAGTCCAGAGAGACAAGGCTCCTGCCCAGGATTATCCTAGCCCTGGGTATATCCCCATTGCCTGCATCCTGGAACTGCAACGTGCACTGTAAATACAGGGCACTGCCCACACCTGGTGTTGCTGTGGTGCTGTACCTCCTGCAGAGACGCTGAATGCTGACAGCTCCTATGGACCTTAACAGTGCGGGAAAGCGCTCAATGCTTCTGAAACTCACACCCACAATTTGCACTGGGATTTTTTTTTTAAACCCCATTTGTTAATTTTCATTTACTTTTGTAAATGGAATCTTGGCCTGGAGACTGCAGTTCATCCACATCTGCAGACACAGACAGTGCAGTAGGGTTTCGAAGACCATCCCATCTGGTATTTGGGGCAACTACTTCAAACATAAACCTATCAAAACCATCATAGTGTGATAATGCTTATCGACACCTTCCATTACAAACCCCAAAGCTGTCCACACCTGACAACAGGCAAACAGGCTGGAAAGCAGTGCTGATCCTCAGGAGAATGCCCCATCAGCATCCCAGATGTGATAGAGAAGTGATTTAATTACCCTGGTGCAAATGGTCGCTCCTGGTTTGTTTGACAGAGTCATTTTACTTTAAGGCATGCAGCAATCTGTTTACAGTAAACTCAAACTTTGCTCACACAGGGATTTGTATTAGTTTAAGTCAACTTTAAAAACAATTTAACTAAAATTCACTGGAAATTTCTTGTACAGACAACAGTGAAAGAAAACAAAAGAGGACTGCTGTGATACATTATCTGAAGCTCACACAGAGCTCAAACTACACCTATGCTTTAATTTCCTACCACTGGGTTATTGTAATAATGAACTAAATAAAGCAAGTTGGAAGCTGTTCTGGAATTGGTTTGTATAGTAACATTGGAAGATATATTCTCTATACCCAAGTACAGACCATGGCTGTCTAGGGAAATGTGTGCTATGCCCAGGGAACCAACTGCAACAGCTGTCTCTGGCCCTGCTGGGTTCGGCCCTGTCGTGAGCTGCAGGATTTTGGGGGGTGTTGGAACAATGCTGAGCTGGAAATAAACAGGGTTCTCCACCTTCAGGGACAACAAGAAAGATCTTGTACCGTTGATAAGGGGACAGAGCTTTAAGCCAACAGACAGACCAAAAACATTCAACTACCATGAACTTATAGAAGTAGAGTAAGTATCTGCAGGCCAAGAACTTTCACAAAAATTGAAACAAGGAATCATTTCAGTAAATTCTGATTGGAAAAAACAGTAAAAATGAAATCACTGAACAAAACTGAGCAATGGAGTGCTCAGCTCTATGGAACCCAGTACTGTTTATTCCTCACTAAAAGCCTGGCAAAACAGAGACAGATTATTTGATAGTTAACCTAATTCTAATATCACTTTTCCACATGGTTTATTTTGGGAATGCAGCAGTTGATTTTGCAGCATAGCATCAAGTTCGTTAGGATCTCCCGTATTCTTGGGCATGTGAGACAAAGTTAGCACATTCCCCTTATGAGTCAGAGGTCTCTTAATTTCTATTTTACTGGTTAATAGTTGCCTTCTGTTTCTGCAGAGTTCAGTCTTTAGTTTCCTATAACATACAAACACTTCCTTACACTAGAAATTCAGGAACATGTATCTGATTCAATGTAACATGGCTATGGTGAAGTTATGAGTGACCCTGCAGTACAAACTCCAAACACCAGCTACTGCTTCTGCTATTTTTTTTAAATCTTTCCTAATATTCAACATAACACAAAGGTTTAGAAAATATGCTTTAAGATACCTAAAATAAATAGAGTTTGAAAAAATTACGCTTAACGCAATAAAACGTCTTAATTTCTCCCCTTCTGGGCAGTTTATACAGGACAGGTCAAAACTGAGTAAGTGACTAAAAAAGATGAGCAATTACCTGGGGATCTTCTTGGCAATCTGAGATGGTGAGGAATGGCTTCCTACTTTCTGTTCAGAGCTCTCTGGAGCCTTCTCCTGCATCTCCCCTTTGTCTTTTGCCAGGGCATCGGTGATAGCCAGCTCTGCTCCACCCCTGTTCTGATGGTCAGCCCTTGCTTCAGTTGGTTCACATCTATACATGAAAACAATTGATGGCTTCTCACTGGAGTCAGACTTGGCCTCGCTGAACCAGTGGTGACGTTGAACTGGAGGAGGGGGGAGCATGTGTATAACAGTTCCATCAAGACCCACCAGTTTTCCTTTCTCTCTTTCTTTCTCTTTGTCTTCCTCATCGTCAGTTTTTCGGCGGCGGAAGAAGCTCTTAAAGGATATCCAGCGTTTGGGTTTCGCGTCAGCAGCTCGGCGACCTTCTGAATGAAGGATCGACTCGGCCTCTGTTGACCTGGTGGGACTGTTTGGTTTGGTCCAATTGCTGAAATGTCTTTGCAACAAGTTACTTGCATGATAGGGTGAGGAAGTGGAACGCGGAGGAGGAAATGGCGGTGCTTGTTCTGTTTTGGGACTTGTAGTATTTGGGGTGGCTCTTGCTGGCTTTGGAGAGTGTACGGCAACTGGCTGGGAAAGTGAATCTTTCTGCATTTTAGTGGCAGGGTTTTCCACCTGCTTGGATGACTCTATTTCAGACTGTGATGTAAACAGAGATTTGGGTCGTACCAGGGTGTTTTTAGTAGCATCTGCATCAGGGGGTAAGGAATACAGTTCTTCTACGCTACAGCACTTGGGTCCAGACTGCGGCGTTTCTGGAGGAGACTGTGGAGGCTGGATAGACGCCACAATCTGTGAAAGCACCGTGCTTGCATTCTCCCTGCAGCTGCTGCTGCCAACAGAAGCCTCTGGTGTTACGTCTGGTTTTGCTGCAGGCTCTTGGGTTGTCTTTTGAACTCTTGATGGGGAGCTGTGGTCAGAACTATGACTTCTCTGCGGTGATATCTGACTTTTACTGAGACAGCTGTTAAACTCTTGGACCTTCTGAGCCACAGAACCCAGCCTGCATTCGGAGCCACCAGTGCCCCCCTTTGCTTGGGGAAATTCAGCAGGTTTCCCTCCTGTGGTTTCAGTTGATTTGTTCTCTGTTTCTATTTCTTCATACGTGTGGCTTATGACACTGGTGGTTTTATCTTTGATGGACAGCTCTCCACTGGTGCCTAGAAAACTTTTATAGATAGCCAGGTTATCGTACGCGTTCGGATTGATTACAATAGGGACTTTAATAGCATTTTTGGAACTCTTAGCATAAGTGGGCTCATCATGAATGATAATAGGAAAAGGTGGCATGCCAGCATTATTATAGCTGTTGAATTTTATCTCGGATAAATTGGGAGACTTAACTGGGATAGTTTTTGAAGAAATGTTTGTAGCTGTAGGTGAAGTAGGGGCTGACTTGTGGCTTGCCTTCCTGGGAGGAACAGAAGGTCCTGAGCTGTTACCAATTAACTCCACCTTGGGAATCTTTTGTCTCGGACTGGTACTAGAAGTCCACACTTCTTGATATCTGATTGCACTGGATTTTTTCAGATTAGCGTTTACTCGGACAGGCGATGCTGCAGAGGATGTAATAGGTGTGCTGGGAGTCACTGGTGAGCTTGGGTTAGATGATGTATTTTTGGTTTCTGAGGTTTCGGTCTGGTTCTCCTTACATTCATTGGTCATGGCAGCTGACACATCTACTACGGTGTATGGCTTGCAAACTGGTTGTTCCATATTCACCACTCGGTAAGGTTTGGCTTGCTCTTCCACAGGCACCAAATTTACAGTTACAGCTTGACCAGCAACATCTGAAGGACTTTTGTTCTCTTGCTTATCAGTCTGCACAGCAATTTTGCCATCTTTCTCTTCCAGTCGAAGCGCAAGGACTGCCTTGTGCGTTTCTAGACTTTTTGGAACATTTCTGGGAGCTTTTGACACCTCCTTCACTTGCTGGTTATCACAAAGACTTTCATATTCTGGTTCAATCACTTTGAGGTCCTGAGGAGTACTAGGAGATAACCCTCCGTTACAGAGCCTCTGTGAAGAACTGCTGGTTGTTCCTGAACGAGACTCTTCTGTCAAAGAAGAATCAGGAGATGTAGAATCAGAAGATACCATGCTCTGCATGCTCTCTTGCCCATAAAGGATGACAGTCTCTTCCCCATAGCCATTTAAAATTTCATCATAGCTGTCATCATAATCTACTGCACAGATCCGCTGGAGAGACTTGTTTCTAAGGGGCACAGTATTCCATTTTTTGTCAACGCAGAACTGAACAGGAGACAAGGTGTTAGCTCTGAAATTAGCAAAGCGAGGTTGGCCCCTCATACGGATTTCCATTGCTAGCAACTCTTCATCACTTTCATCCCAGCTCTCATGCTCTTCTTGCATGCTGCCAAAAAGCGTGTCATCCTCACTCTCCTCTCCACTAGAGAACTCCGGATAACAGAAACGTCCACCTTCATTACTTATTACTTCAGTGCTTCCACTCAGAATAACGTGCTTACCGTGTGAATCCTTCATTCCACCCATCATGCAGCTTGGAGGGATCTTTCTTTCTAATGACCTTTTGTAACAATTATTTATTCTTCCCAAGAAGGTTTCTCTTGAGTTCGTTTCATTTCCAGTTAGCTGAGGTGTGGTATCCAAACCTGCAATCTCCTTCAAAACTTCTGTCAGGCCATTATTATTGTTATTTGGTATCTTACCTACACCTTCATTGTTGCCATAAGGCCTGTGAACATGGCTATAACCTTCAATTTCATCTTCATTATTATTGTTCAGTGTTTTTTTGTTCGAGACAGCTTTGTTTCGGTTCCAACATGCAGGCACTGATTTGTTCTCACAATGATCCAGCATGCTGATTTCGCCGCATACGCCCTGCCCATCTACTACCATCATGGTGGGCTTCACAGCTATGGTGGGTTTCTTTGCCACAGGCGGTCGGAAGTTTCCTGTATTTCTCCCACTACGACTGTTACTTTGGTTTGCATTGGTTTTCAGATTTCCATGTGAGAGGGGTTTTTTTTCGGATACTGGGGGTAACTGATGCAAGCTTTTGGGCTTGAAGCAGTTCTTGCATTCACCAGGCTTCCAGACGTGTTCAGTGAAAGTGTTGCAAGCAGACATTTTCCCAGAGCTTTCCCAGTGCTGTGCTGTTCAGTGCATGGCAAGAATTTCATCCACACGTTTCCACATTGTTCCCGTAGCACAGCTACTGTTTTGAGCAGAGATCATCTGAAACACAAAGAGAATGGGGATAAGAATGATGGAAAACCAGGTTGATCATTGCACTTAGATTTTCTGTACCATGAATGACTCAGAATAAGGAAGTAGTCCTTTGGTGATATCTTCACTCTTTTTACCTAAATTTACAAAACTATCTAACTGAAATGCAAAACCAGTTGCAAATATCATTCTTCTCATACATAAAGAATTAAAACATTGGCAGCTAAGCCCTGTAGTACTGAAGGCAGAGATAGAGAAAGAGAAATGGCAATGACTGAGGATTTAGAATAATTCTCTTGACTAGTTCAGGACCATTGACCTTTAATTCTGCCCAATAAAAGAGGGAAGAATGAAGGATGTATCCTAGGAAGAGAACATAAAACCCGAGATTAGCGCACATTGCTCTCAATATCACTACTTGAACATGAGACAGGAAAGTAAGAGTATGTTTACCCTCCTAAATGCAATTGAGGTAATTTGTTTTAGCTTTGAATGTGAATGAGCTCAGCTTAAGTGACAAAATACATTCAAGCAATTCCAAACCCTGCCATTTCAGTGCTTTTCTCATCAGAGTCAGATGATAACTGGTGTGGCATTGCGGATGAGGGGACAGGCTGGACTGCCATCCTGGGAAAGGCAGACAAAAATGCCTGGGCAACCTTTTGAGAAAGTAATTTTTTCCTCTCCTTTAGCTTATGGTACTGGCAATGAAACATTCTGATATCCTCAAAACAAGGATATGGATTTTTAGTCCTTGATTTGTTTCACATGTAGCTTTTCTACCTACCCCCAGAAATAACAATCGAAAAAAGAACTGAAAATCTCTTTCAAAGTGAACCTTTCTATTTCCTGAAATCATCAGCCTTAAGTAAAAACCAAACATGAATCTGCTGTTTTTTAGAGTCACTGGAGTACTCGGGGTTTGAGATTAATGCCTGAAGATTTTAAGCCTTCTAAGCCAAATCCACAAGTCTGGTCTCCTCGTCACTGTTGCATAACTCACATTATTGGAGACATTTCACTGAGGTGAGAGAATCTGTGTGTCCACCACTACTTCTGTAAACACAGGCACTGAAAATCAATAATTTCATATTCTCACAGGCTTTGGGTGAAAATAGATCACATCGGTACACTGTCAGGGTATTAATAAACCTTTGCAGTTAAAGAGGAGGCTCTCTAGTAACTCAGCAGCAGGATGGCTGTGCTGGAACTCACCACGGGCACAACTGGCTGTCATCAGTGCAGCAAACAATAGAGACCATCAGCACAGCTGCCACTGCTATGGATTTGTCAGGCTCCTCACGTACCGCGCGGGCTTTTGGCAAATGGCTGTCCGATGCCGGAAAGCTCTTAATAGAGCAATCCTGTTCCGACGCCAGATGGGGCTGGAGTCTAACTCTATCAGAGTCTCTTCAGACAGAGTCCTGATACCAGGGCTATCATATTTCATACATTGCCTAAATATGTTTCCAGACAAAGATTTTTGCCAAAAGCTTTCTCCGTATGACCTGAGATAGAAAGCGCGCCACATAAGAGATCTGACCAAACTTTCAGCTTTTGTTTTATACAGAGAGAGTAAAAAGCCTTTGTATTTTTTTGATCCCTACCAAGATCTGTTGCTCCAACACTTTGCAAACCCATATACTGTAAGCAGAAAAATTACATTAACAAATAATTCTGAAATCAGAGCAAGCGAGTGCAAATACTGCAATTATATTCCCTGGGTAGCTCCATGCTTTCATGTATTTAATAAACTGAAGCAGTAACGTTACATTAACGGGCATCTAAACTAAAATATATTTCTCCATGACATAAAACCTCAGAACAAACAATTTAAACAGAAGGGTTAGTGCCTGCGTGTGTGGTTTTGAAGATTTAACGGAGTGATATTATTTCTCTGAAACTGCATAAGCCGCACTTGCTCTGGAATGCTATCGCAAACCAGACAGGTTTATGGCCTTCCAGGCTAAGCATTTTCTCCTAATGATGCTGGGGTAGAAATGAGAAAGCTCTCCATTGCTCACCTTCCTATGAGTATGCTTTTGCTTTACCGCTGGCAGTACGTGCTCTCATTTGCTCCGATACACTGATAATGATTGCTTTTCCTCTAACCCAGATGAGTGCTGCACTCAACAGATGTGTGTGAACTGCAGGGAACTTCACAGAACCACAGCACGATGCCCCAGTCTGACTGAAAACTATGGCGTGGGCACAGCTCTGTGCAAGCGTAATCCCACATCTCAGGAGCACCACTCGCAGCAACTGGGCTTAAAAGCAACTCACATGTAGATGTGTCTGTGTAAATACTCACGTGTAGATGTGTCTGTGTAAATACTCACGTGTAGATGTGTCTGTGTAAATACTCACGTGTAGATGTGTCTGTGTAAATACGTGTAGATGTGTCTGTGTAAATGCAGACATGTAGCCTGTTCAAGAAAATATGTAAAACATCTATAGGTATCTCAGATCTTTTGCTCTTTGACACCTAACAGAAATGGCTTAAAGACAATCACGCTCTCTAACGTGGTTTTTGACACTGTGAAGCAAAAAAAAGAGCCACTGACTTCTCAGGTTTCTCAACTACAGCTGGGTTTCCAGCTGGCTTCGGCGCAGGCAGGATGAGCAGTTCCTGCAGCACACTCCCACACTGCCTGCAGCTGGAACGCACCGGAAACAGGCACCTTCAAACCAGAGGAAATGGAGCGTAAGGAAACAACCAAAAGAATTCCAGCAGTGTGCTACTTCCATACTTTGAAATCAGAAGCACTCCTGTGCAATTACAAATTATATTCCTACTGACCTTTACAGGCCTAAAATATTTGCATTCTAAAACAACCCCAGGCAGTTTCTTTGTTGCTGCACAACTACGAGGTATTTTTCTGATTTCTTCCTCTCTCTTTAAAGAACTTACACTTACTGTTTCAACTCTGAATTACCTATGGTGAGTGATAGTTATAGTGAGAGTGGTTGTGTTCCAGCAGGTGCAGTGCTCCTCCTGTGTCCAGGCTGCTGGGAATGGGAGCCCTGTGGCCTGGTAGAGGGCAGCAGAGGCCAGGGAAGACAGGGAGAATACACACAAACACAGCAAAGCCTGACACCCTTCAAGTCCCAACTCTTACCCTGCTCTCCTAAACAAAGCAGGTCAACAAGACCTGACAATATTCAAGAAGCATTTGCCCTCAGACACACGGTGTGAATGTTGGGGTTGTCTTGTGCAGGATCAGGAGTTGGACTCAATGATCCTCGTGGGTCCTTTCCAACTCAGGTCATCCTGTGATTCTTGTCTTTCAGTATTGTTTTGTACCTGCAAGTGCATTTTTGGAAAGTGGAAGAGGCAGGCAGTCCCATGGCCAGTCATTCAGCTGCTAGGGATTGGCTGTCATGTCTTCCATAACTTCCCTGCTTCCATGACAGCCCATGGCACCAGTAAGGAAGGGGAACTTGTACTCTACAAAGCTCCTGGCTCTTTGGAGATCAGAAGTGTGATATTCAGTCTCCGCCAAATCAAGGGAGTAACAACCTCAGATGTTAAATACCGAACAGCATTAGGCTTCTCAAGAAAGCAAATCCATAATACCAACTTCGTGCATTCCACCCCTGTACCTCGGTGCCTTTCACGTACGTGGATAAACAACTGTTCACAGTCTCTACAGGGAGAGACTGTGCAGTGACGCTAAGTCACTAAAACCCACCGAGTGAGTCAGTGACAGGAACAAGCAGAGACAGACAAGTTCTCCTAACGTGGTGCTGCAGCCAGCAGATCCCAGTACTTCATTCACTGAGTGGTTGAGTCAGCACAGAGAGTTTATCAGCTTTAAAGGCCAAATCACTCTGTGTAAATGAGAATAATGTTCTGCATTTCAGCAGATGCACACGGGAGGGCTCGGTCTGGCCCTGCTCAGTCGATGTCACACAAACAGAAACGCAAAGGTGTGTTTCACTGTCCAGGGCAGACGGGAAGCTGACAGATCCAGTGTTGCAGTGCAGAGATGAAGTATCGGCTGAGAGATCCTCATGTCAGGAAACTGAACCCTGCATAGAAATACAGACGTATTTGCGTGGCTCTTGTTGACATCACCGTTGTGGAGTGCACAGAGATAGCAATAAACATGGATTTCAGGCATTTTCCCTTTGTTCTAAGTAATTTCAGGCTGGCGGGTCTCCCTCCGATGCATGCTGGCTGAATCACAATGAAGGCCTTTTCCAGTAATACTTTATACTAACATAATCCAATTAAAAGGAACTTAATTGGTGTGCAACATTCCCTACAATTTCAACATTTTAAAAATGAATAGTCTCAGTAAGTACCAGATGGTGACATGCACTAATTAATCAGGCCTGCTCAATGAATGAGCATATTAAAATGAATGCACCTATTAGACATGTGTTTTCCATGCTGCAAAAACCCTCCCTGAAATGACTGCCTGCTACATTCCTGAGCCACACACACAAGTGTGTGCTTCATCACTTGGACGTGCAACACTTCACTCTTTGATCTCTTCTTAGGTCTCTAGATGGTTGGTCCAGATTTTCTTTGGTGTGTTGCCCCTCCTCCAGGGAAAGGTATTTAGCTTTAGCATTGCTACCCGTGAACAAATGGGCCTGCAGTTTTTATGCTGCAGAATAAATTGTATTGATCAGCCTTCTCAGCCAGCAGCCCAATAAATTGCTTCTCAACAACCCCCAAACCTCTCACCATTGCCAGGCACACGCTCAGACTGGAAAACTCACAGGGAATCCAACCTGGGTTTCTTAGAGTGCCCCAACACCACAAAACCAGTACAGCATTGTGGTTTGGTCTGAACCACTGAAGGGTGCTGGACACTCACAGATCATCATAAACAGTAGCATCAGACTAACATGAGTAGTGGCGGTTGCTCTCTCCCAGTGTTGGATTTCTATTTCTTTTAAACATTAATATAATTGTAAACCTTTTAAGAGGCTTTTTGGAGAAACTGAAATGCTCCAACTTCACATATGCAGTCCTGCTGGGTGGCAGTGCGCTGTAGAAACACTACATCTCCCAGACAGTGCCGAGACTGACTCGGGACCACCCGACCACCTAGCACAGATCACTGAGACCACAAACAAATGCAGCTAATTAGGTTTTTTTTTTTTGTCCTTCATGCCATCTTATTCTCAAATTTTACATCATTTGTTTAACTTCAAAGGAAGGCAAAACCCATAGTGCAGCTCACCACAACATCTGCTAGAGACATGAAACAGAACGCAGGGCGCGCTTCACAGCCAGAGGAGGCAGGGTCCCACTTGAAAGGCATGTGGAGAAACACACTTGTTTACACTTGGTACCCAGAAGCACCGTGCTCTGAATCATCCTGCAGCATTTATTAATGAAATGTAAACCAATCCATCAATCCATCCATCAATGCTATATAGAATTGCTGCAAAGCGTAGAAATAAAAGCTGGATATCAGCGTTAGAAAACGTGAGCAGGGCACTCGGATCTCGCAGCGCTTCACAAAGATGAAGGAGTGCTTTAGAAGATGTTTTTTTGAGGGGAGCAGTGACCCACTGTTCGGTGAACAATCAAGATAACAGAGCCTGACTCCCCCGTCTGATGCCCTGCTCAGTCACAGCACTTAGTGCACGTGAGGTACAGCAGGAAAAAATGTGAGACTGAGTAATGGTATTAGAGATCGCCTTGACCGAGCACACCGAGGGGCTGAAGCGTGATCAGGGAAGGGCAACAGAGCTGGGGAAGTGTCTGGAGCCCAAGGGGTTCTGGGAGCAGCTGACAGGAGACCTCATTGCTCTCTGCAGCTCCTGGAAAGCAGGTTGTGGTAAGGTGGGTGTTGGTCTCTTCTCCCAAGTAATAAGTGATGAAATGAGAGGAAATGGCCTCAAGTTGCACGAGGGGAGGTTTGGATTGGATATTAGGAAAAATCTCTTTACTGAAAGAGTGGTGAAGCACTGGCAGAGGTTGCCCATGGCAGTGGTGGAGTCATCATCCCTGGAGGGGTTTAAAATATGTGTAGACGTGGCACTTGAGGACACAGTTTAGAGGCACAGTGGGGTTGAGCTGATGGTGGGACTGGATGAGCTTAGAGGTCTTTTCCAACCTTAATGATTCCATAATTCTAATTTTATTCCTGAAGTACACTAATATTCACCAAATATTGGATCATGGCTGCAATAAGTCAGAACGGTGAGTCCAGCAGAGAGCACAGATGGACATTTCCATAAATGCTAAGTGTGATCACCTTTGTTAAGAAAAGAGAAGTTCTCTCTTGTCGCAGGTGAGCTGTTTCTCCCTTCCCATCAGAGCTGAGTGCCTCGGCAACTATCCCAGACCATCAAATGATGGATGGTTCTGCAGCAAAGGCAGGGAATCTGCAGTGGATAGCGAGGAGGCATTAAAAAGTTGCCCCTCTTCAGCACCAAGGTACTGTGCTGCGGGGAGAGAAGGGGTGAGAAGGACAGAGGGGACAACAGAATCACTTTTACCCAAAGCACTGAAAAAAAACCTGGTTACAACCTTGCTGCAATACAGTACGAAACAATCGGGAAAACAACTTCAAACCATTCGGTTTTCTAACCTCCCATGCTACATTTTCTCTCATTTTACAAGTTTAAATCACATAAATATTTCATAAAACTAAGTGAGTGAAGGAGACCCTTGAATGTTTTTTCTACTTAAAACCTGTAAGAACAAAACATGATAGAAATAACCAACGAACTGGAGCAAAATCCTGCCTAGGGCTAGGCAATCTGTAATGCTTCAGAAGAAAACAGGCATCTCTTTACAATTTACCTAACCCAAACAGATAAGGCCATAGAGCAGAGAAAAGGCAAGGAATACCCTCAGGATCTGCCCAGGTAATCTGATCAGATTCTGCATCATCACACCGAGAACACCAAAACCAATCATAAGGGCAAGCTCTCACACTTTGTGGTGAGGCCCAGCAGACCAGCCAAGGCACATATCTGAACACAAACTATTCTTAGTCCAATTAGAAGTAGAGCTTCTGGACTGCAGAAAACTATGTAAAGTAACTTTTTTTCTTTTTGGACAAAATCCTCATTTAGCATTTATAAAACTTTAATTTATAACGACCATTCAGATATACATTTGATCATAGTGCAATGATTATTCAGACAATGGTGCACAGTATATTCTTTAGGGATACATTTTTTCTTGCACAGAAAATCAGTTCTCATTTTTTTTTACTGTTTTTAAAAAAGAAAACCCCCAGTAAGATAAGCCAGACATAAATAGTTTGTTTACCTTGCTTCCTAAAAAGGGCTGTGCACAACACTCCAAAACCTAGCAGCAAATTAAGGGTAAATGCATCAGCTGACAGGAATGAGTATGATAATCCTAATTAAAAAAGTCCCCAATTTCAGTGCATTTAAGTTTGTCCCAACTCTATTTAAGCAAAATTATGAGAATTAATGCCTTCACAGCATATTAAAATTGCACTAGCATGACCATACCTTGACCAATCTAATTATCTGCGATTTACCTTTCCCAGGCTCACTTGAAATCCTGCCCTTTGATCTTTTTTGCCTGATGTTTAAGCACGTGAGAACGTGTCGGAGGAGAAACGTTACCAAACCTTTACTAAACCTCTCCAGATTGTATTCACGATGAACAACAATGAAATAGCTCATCAACATTGAACTGCTTTGATAGCTACAAACCCCAGTAACGGCGGTGGGTATCCTTCTGCTGAGCACAGCACGAGCAGGAAAACACTGTAGATGACCCATCAATTCTGCAACTTCCATTTGTTTCAAACTCTCTCCCTTGCAGCACTGCAACTTTACCCTGAACCCCTGACGTAGCAAAAAACACAACTGCCAAAAATGGTATTTCAGCCTAGAAAAGGAACCTGTGGATAGCAAAATACACAAGAATATTACAAAGGATGCAAAGGATCTTAAGAAGTAGCCAAAGAGAAACAAAACACTGTAGTATCAGGAGCAGATAACTTATGAGAGAATTAGTGGATTGCAGCCAGCATAAGAGGTCAGCTGGAAAGCAGCAGATAAAACACGTTATGGAGAAGCCAGGTGATTGATTACTCCCCATCAGTCTCACCCCCCTCCCCAAGATCCTTATGAGCTAATAAAGACTCAAGAGAATTAAGTTTAAAAATAAAATGCTATCAGCCATTATAAATAATGAGATATTAAAGATAACTGATAAATTAAGAGCAACAGCACAGTAGGGCTGGACTGTGGAGAACCCTGAGAACCAGAGGGCTGAGCTACACAGTTATGGCCCCTCATAATCAGAAATGGTACAGCAAGGAGCTAAGCGTGGTCTGAATAAGACATGGCTTTTACCATGACTTTTGTGAAGGAAATGTGCTCTTTTTCCTACCAAACAATGACATACTGGGCAAAGGAGAAAAGGTACAATTTTATTTAGAGTTTATAAGAAGATCTCACAAATTGCTAAGTGCAGGACATGCAAATGGTGCAACAGAATATGTAAGGCAACAGGCAGATTATGCTTCCAGTGTAAGAAAATGCATGATGTGATTTACTGAGTATGTGTTCAATTCTATTTATGACATCTCAGGAACAAATGCAGCATAAAATCAACCACAAAAATATTTTAAGGGATGAAAAGCTTTGCATATTAAGTGAAACAAAAAGATTAGGATAGTTTAGTTCAGAATTGAGACAAATAAAATAACATTATATTAAATGATCCATCACATAAAGAAGATAGACTGGGAGCTCCCGGTTAGTGTATCTCAAAAAAAAACAGCAAGAAACCCAATGCAAAGTATTTAAATCAGTAAAAAGAAAATTGTTCCATGTAAAATGCTTCCTGGAGAAAGCTAGCACAGAAGATTAAGAGGTCAGCAGGATTCAGAAAAGTCGATGAGACATTTATATATAGGATGAGACATCGACCATTGTATTAGGTGGGCTAAGCCCAAAGCTGCCCCTTCCAGTGCTGGAACAAAGCATTAACTCTTTGAGTTGAGAAGAGCACTTGCTCACTAGCAGATTATTCCTTTACTATTCATTTTGGAAGCGTGAAGGCCAGGGCCATGTCAGGAGCCTGGGAGCACAGCCGGCGCTGTTGCCAGCCACATGTCCCTCCCTATGACACCCCGTGCCAGCCTCCTGACGCCTGCAAGGCCACTGCATCACGGCTGATGTTGGGCAAACAGGACCTCAGGCTATGAGATACTTGGGCCAAGTGTTGCACCAGCAGGTGTCTCACAGTGATCCGCAGAAATCCCTGGCAGTGCGTAAGTGAGAAGGTGGTGATTACAAATGTAAGGAAGCCAAATGGAAGTCTTGCACAAGATTAGTACTCTTTGAACATTGTCACATAATGAGACAGAAGAATCAGAATAAGATGACAAAGGAATGATGCTTTTTTTCTCTCCAACAAACCTAAACAATTGAACCGTTGAAGACACATATGTTACTGGTTTATAGTGGAAAATATAAGATCAATTAAAAAAAGCCACAGTGATATCTCATTCACTACTTATGGAGCAAGTGCCTGCAAAGGGCTTGAATCTTTGCAAAACCTCCTTCAGTTTCCCACTGCACAGCACCCATCTCCTCCCACTGCCTTCTACTTCATGCAGTCGTTTTGCTTTGCTCCTTGCATCTACGATCAAAGACTGACATTCTAATTTGGCGATCTCTTTGATAATCTTGAGAAACTAGCTACAGGTGATTTTTTTGCCCATCAAAGCTAGTTCAAGCAGCTTATTCTCACTCAGATGACTCTTCTAATTAGTATGTCAGTTATTCATTCCAATAAGCTACTTTACCAGGCCTGATGAATGCAAGAAATTTTAATCTGCAGTCATAAGCCACAGCAATGAAAGGAGCAATGAGCTGTAAGTCAGAAGGTTAAAGATATTATTGTTTACTAGTGTTGAAGTTAAAAACAAGATGACAAGGCTTTACAACAGATATTCTCAGGTCCACCTTATGCCTCTCCCACCCCCCTAAAAAGCGACACCACCGCTGATGAGAATGCTGTAGGGGTAAAGAGCACCATCACAGGGGAAATTTTATTCAGAAAAGGAATTACCAGATACTCAAATTGTATGCTTTCAGTGCTCATAATAATAATCAGAATAAGTAAAAAATTCTTGTTTAAGTGTTGTGCCTGACCACCTTAGGACAGCCCAAACCTCAGGATTACGTTCGCTGTAGTTTCTCTACGCATCACCCGGCACAGGCTCCCACTACACAATGCTGCTGGCAAAGCAGGATCGGCCAAGTAGGAAAAGATGCTATTCCACAGCTCTGTGTGCACAGAGGACTCAGTTGCACAGGGAAAACAAGGCTTCTGCTAATAGAGTCTTCTGCTTCTTTGTACCATTTGGTACCAGAGTGGATTTACTATAAAAGGTATCAAACACAACTACCTGCATCATAAATGATTTTCCAGGTATAAAATCCTAGTATGCTTGTGACAGCAGGGTGGAAACAGATCCAAAAGCCCAGAAAATCAATATCTTACTGCATTTAAAAGACTACATTGTGGACCACTGTGAGAAACCCAGTAGTTTCCATGCTCTTTAGCCTGACTGTCAGAGTTAGCAATGTCACAGCCCCTGGAAAATCCACAACACACCGGTGCTCCACACACCTCAGGAAGGGCTCCGTGATGCAGCTGTGTTCCCCCATGGGGACAGAAAGGACTAATAGCACAACCTAGGGCATCCAGCAGTCAGTGATCGTCTTTGTAGAGTATCAAAAAAGAAATGCTGGAGGGCAGGGGGGAATAAGATCAGTAATTTATTTTATTCCACAGCATTCGATTCTATACTTAAAAATAATCCATACATGGAGGAGCTATGCAGTGACGGCATGATTAGACATAATCAAGGACAGAATCAGAAAGGAAATGCAACAGCAATTCTCTATTAGTCTTTTTCTTTACATTCAGTGACTTGGTTTTTTTGCAGCCACGGAATTTGCTCATGAGGGAAGAAATACCTTTCATTTTCAAAGAGAAATGTTTAAACCCATCAGGTACATAAACCACTATGATTTTTACCCCAGCACTGTAAGGCAAGGAGAGAGACAGAAGGGATCGCTTACTGCTTGAGAAGGCTGACCACGCAGGAAAACCCCACCCTAAGAACCCATCTGCTCTGTGGGCAGCAGGAGCACCCAGCTGCACCCAGGCACTTAAAAAAGCAGAGGTGGCTCATCACAAAGAGCAACAGCATCCAGAGTCGAGCCTGGCAACCCCACCAGCCCCACATCTCCGAGCATTCTGGCAACCTCAGGATGCCCACAATGCCGTTCCTTCCACTTACAACAGCCATGCTTTCAGAGGGCTCAGGTACTTATTGAGAGGCTGCTGATCATACTTGGAAATCAGAAGCTTGAAACCCAGCCAGTGCTCGTTCCTGGGTCAGGACACAGTAGGGAACAACAAAGCTGAAGCACTGTTAATAAGTTCTAGCAATGGAAAGACAAAGAAAATCAACACGAGTAATTGTTTTCAAACAGTATTCTTAAATTCTTTCTTTAGTTCTTCTTTGCAGACACAAATTTTTCCTAAAAGAGTAGATTGTCAAACATAAATTTTGCTACTTGTGCTTGGCAGAATCCTAAGAAAGCTAAGCGTTTTCTGTCCAGAAAAACCACACTGTGAATCTTCTAGTCTTGCACTGCTCTGATGACTCAACACAGTGATTGGAAGGTAAAAGCAGAATCCCACTCCTCTGAATTCTTCACCTGCCTAAGGAAGTCTTTCTGATAGGATGCTTCATCAGCACATGGGATGGCTGTTAAGTCCACCACTGTGTAGGAATGAACTGCACAGAAACCCTGCTAAGCCCAGCGCAACCACATTCTGTCACTGCCAGCCTGAGTAAGACATGAAAGGCTGATGTTACCTGTCACCTTGGAGGGAGGTGTTATTCCTGCTATATGCAAAACTAAACTGCTTACAATACCAAGACCCAGTCTAACGTGACTAAGAGAAACAGAGACCAAGATGTCCTCTCCCATTCACACAGGCAGCATCAAGTTGCCAGGCAGTGGCAATACTCTTCCCGCTGCTCCCTGTTGAAGTCCTGGACTCAGTCTCTATAGGCAATGTCAATATTCCATTGAAGGAGGAAAATCCCTCAGGAATCTATGTCATGCTTCCCCAAGACTATGGATGAGAAGGTGATGCCAGGCCTCCCAAGCATAGTCCATAGAAGAAATGTCATCCTCTCTGTAGTGCTTAATCTTGCAATTCATACAGAAAAAAAATTCTGTATGGCAGATTTCAAGGTTATGGGCTCAAACTTGGCTGATAACACACGGTGGCATATGTTACAGTTACATAAACAGTGTATGGGATCCCAACTGTTAGGCAAATGGTGAACTGCGACAGTAATTGCAACAGCTATGTGACACAGCGTTACTCAGCTCTTTTACCCCCATCCTTAAGTACGATTGGTTCTAATTTGCCTTTGTTTAATCAAAAAATTACCAAAGGGTGCTCTTAAGTCTTCTCTGTAAAACAAACTGCTCAACCTTTAATCACTAGTGATGGTTGTGAATTGCTCTCAGCACCCTCGGACTGGTGCTCTCCAAAACGCAACTCAGCATTCCTGGAGCTTTGTACTGGTGACAAACACAACGGAAACAAACCCTTCCTGCTCTTGAAACAGATCCCTCTGCATGTGGAGTCCGGGCACTGTCCTAAGCCCAGGCAATAACCCAGAACTCAGGAGAACGGTGTGGGCATGTTTCCACAACCTTCTGAGGACCTTCTCTTCTCTCAGTAGAGTCAGGAAAGCCTGGCCTAAAATCTATATTCCCAGGTTACAATTCTACACAATAAACACAAGTGATTCGCTCAAGCCTTTTTGCAGTGCAGTCAGTGAGTATCTCTGCTTTCCAATTCCCTGCTCTACTTACATTTTATTTCAGACTACTCATAAAAACCCTTGACTAATTTTAGCACAAAGATTAACACACAGCATCCCGTGGCACCTTGGTAACAACCAGGTTCAGAATTATCATCTATAGGCAGGCCTAACCGACATAACCTATACTGCATTCTCATAATTTCAGTTTCTTAGTAACAACATAGCAGAAACTAAGTTAAACCATGCTGTATTTAAAAGTTGATTTAGCCTTTTGTTCACTTGTTAATGAACGTGCTCACAGCTCACTAAAACTCAGCATCTGGAAAGAAGACATACAAAGGTACGAGGAAGAGAGGAAGTGGTTTTGCAAATACAGTGAATTTGTGTTTTATTTTTTTTAAAAAGCAAGCCTTTTGGTTCGCAGACATTTTGGTTTGCAATATTACCAGGCATTTATTCATCAGAAAAAAAAACTGTCTGAGTAATTTGCATAAAGACCCAAAGCTTAATCTTCTGGATTTCCACGGAGATCTGCAGAAATATTTTTTGGCATAACCAGAAAATTCATCACTCCTAACTTCACCCTCCCTGGTGGCTTCAAGCATCCCCTACTCAAATTATTTCTAATATAGCAATCACTCAGAAAAGTGTCAACTTTTTAAAGTCAGCTGTTTTAAAAAGCCTTTTGTTGTAACCAAGTATGATAACTGATCCCAAAACCTTCATTGTGATAGAAATTGCAGAATGTCAAACTCAGTAAAGCCAGCAGAACTACATTTGGATGCCAGAAAGCAGTATGTAAAATAAATAAATAATGAAATTCAATAATAGGGTATTTATTGGCTGCTTATCACGTCTGTATGCAGTTGTAGGGCTTGGCCCCTGTGTTGCTTCATACACGTGTACTTGGAAACCGCAGCAGATTTCCTCTGCACTGTGCAGGTTTCTCACCACAGATTAATAAAAGCATTTTTGCTACACAGAAGCATTGCATCTCCTTTTTTTTTTGTAGACAGTAAAATAATTTCCTTACTTCCACGTGGTATTGCAGGGACAGGAAGGCAAGAGAGGAGCATGAAGAGACAAAAAGCTAACAGTGCTTTTCAGAACACTGTGGTTCTGAGGAGCAGCTTCTCAGCACCTCTCATTTCCGTTCCCCTCCAGTGCTGCGTTCCGAACACCGGCGCGGAGCGGGCAGAGCCGAGCGGCTCCGGGCTGGGATCGCGGAGCAGGTGCGCAGCCCTTACACTCGCGCCGTTCACAGCAGCGCTGCCGCTTTGCCCCGGTGACTGCTCTGCTCCTGCCAACCCGCGGCGCTTTGCCAAGCGCAATTCAGTACCAACACACTGCACTCCTGTTCCAGCAGAGAATTCTTTCAAGTCTGATATAATTCACCATGATTAACAAAGGGATGGCTTCATAACGCTAATTAGCATTGTGCAGTCAGAAGATAGACTGGAGTCCTCCATCTCTAATGTCCTCTGTTAAATTTGTTCTCCAGACATAAAAGACTGGTGCATTAACCAGGTCTTATTTCCACATTTTTCTTTTCAGAGAAGCTTGGATGAATGGTGATGTGCACAGATAGTCTGAAGCACTCAGCAGATGATTTTGCTTAAATCTCAGCTAAGAGAAATCAGATGAGATCTTCAATCACTGCCTCGGGATGTGTGGGCGATGCATTACATTTCACAAGTAGCAGCATTTGGAAAAATCCAGTTTTCACTCTTCAGTCCCTGTACTCTTATAATTACATGCTAAAACTCGGAGAAGTAATAACTGGAAAGGAAAAGAGCATGAGAGAGACTTCACAGAGACCATGAGATGGCTGCTTGCTGAAATTAGGCACCATCATTAATGTCTGCAGCACTGAGCTAAAGCAGGAAAACAGCTGATTCCTGATCCTGCCTGTGTGTTCTTTAGTGATGGAAATGTTCCGTAGTGACCAGCTTTAAGTAAGATATGAGGCTCTAGCAGCAAGTTCACTACTCGATTTATTTTATAGGGTGTGATGGAAGAACTACTTTGAGACTACATAAAAGTAATAAAGTAAATTCTGAGTCAAATCTCTGATCATTCAACATGCGAGGCTCCACAGACAAATGAAAGGCTCAAAAGGATTTTGGAATCTGACTGCTTGATGTCTATCCATGGCCTGGCACACGTTTTTTTCACTCTCTAAAAACAGAGCGTGAAGAAAGAAATTAGGAAGAGCCGTTGAACTAATTTTGTTCAAGTCCAATTCCAATCTCCCTGACGAAAAATACGATTCAAAACCTCTTGCAGTTATTGCTATCCAAGGATTGTAATTTTTTTTAAGCTGTTTGGCTGGATTTGGTAAGTTATCCCACAATAATGTGGGCAATATCTTTGTTTTTCTTGTAGATGCGCACACGGGATTGTTAAACCAAGATTCAGCACTACCACTGCTGCTAAACGCACTCAGACAGATCTCAGTTGTGAATCTTACATGTTCCAAAGTTATGCAGCAGATGGCTGGCTTAAGAGTTTTAAAAAATGGAACTAAAACACAACTGAGAGCATTATTTTCCTTCATTGTCATATATAGAGACAAATGTAACACTGCAAGTATACAACTTTAATTGAACCATAAGCTGCTTGTTGATATTATCTCTTTCAGTTCTCCTTTTCTAATCATGGAAGTGATGCTAAAAATTGCTGTGCCCAAAACATTCGGGAGACTGAAACCACTATCTGGAAGTTAAGCTACTATGTTTAGGGGTTAAAGTCACACAAGTAGTGCCTTCTTTGAAAATACACCTGTAAGTCTGCATACTCTAGAAGCAGAGAAGTGTGTATTCTCCGTACCTATAAACACAGACATGCAAAGGAAGGAAATTTGTCTCATGTATTTCTGAGATCCTCAGACTGAGATCTACTTAAGATGTACATATCACAAGCAGAAAGCTAACCTAAGTGTGACCAGATAAAAGAGGACTTAGAACTAAGAAGATATTAAAATAAAGAAAAAAACCCTAAACTAGCAATGAATCCAAGGAAAAATGAATTGAGCCAGGCAGCTTACCTAGAGCAGGACGTAAGCCCCGTGCACGTTTACAGCGCATCTCTAGAAACCAGCCCACGGGACCAGCTCCCACGGACACAGCAGCCCCAGCTTTACACCTCTGGGCACCCATCGCAGCTGACTCTGCGTGAGAAGATACAGCTTTGCCCACTGCAATGCTTTTAGGGATGACTCTTACTGCTGCCTTCCTAATGGGCCTATTGTGCCAATTCTAACATTAGGAACATTTCACCATTACACCACCTGAACAGTTCAGAGCTGAATTTTAGCCCATGGTGAATATAAGCAGCATGGATTGTTTGCTGTAGTGCTTTGGCTGCTCTGGGTGACTGAGGGAGGGCTTTTGTGTGGTATTTACAGAGATACATGCAGTCATACAGACCCACACAGCATTTACAGAGTTCCAACAACATACTTCCAGCACAGAAAATACAATTCAGCTCTTAAATAAGGCCTGTAACTCTTCAATTAGCATGGTAACTTTGTGGCCACAAGCATATGGAATCTATGGCAGCTTATTTATTTTAAAGAAGAGGAAGAGAGATGTTCTAATAGATAACGTTATGAGCAAGGAACTTCCAAACCCAGTTATAAAATCCTCTCCAGCTTTGATAAATCAAACTCTACCCTCATCTCCCTTTTGCCTGTTTCTGAAGTCTTCCTTCTTTCTCCTCTCCTCAGACTGCTCACGTGCCTAAGCCGATAGAAATCCTTTAGGGACACCAAGGGGATAAATCCCACTATTAGCAGACACTAATGTCCATTAGCTTTCTAGAAACTGGTGCACTGCACTTTGAGGCACTGTACCCACTCTTAGGTATCCGCACAACATGCTATTACCCAGAGACTTTCAGGGGAAGAAGTGGAGACTGAAACATTTTTCACAATTTTCACAATTGAAGGATCCCTTCAATTGGTTTGTAGAGCCATTCACTTCTACAGCATTAGCTAAAGGTCTTCTGCTTAAAATACTCTGTTTTCCAGGACCAAAGTATAAATGCAGGGAATCTACTCAAAGCAGGTAACAAGATGATGCATGAAAAATATTAGATGTTAAACACAAGGGTTTTAGCAGAAAAGTAGGGAACCCAGCACTGATCTCTGTGTTTTGTCATCGCCAACAAGTGCAGCCCTACAGCCTCGAGGAGCCCACATTCCCTACCAACCTGCCATCAAATTATTGAAGAGCAAGCCCAGCTTCAAAGTAATTACGGGTACTTTATTATGTGCATTCAGAAAGAGACAGCCATGAAGCACTGCCTTGCTAAATGTTATAGAAGTTCTTATAAATATTCATGTGCAGCATTTGTACTCTAAGCATTTAATCATTTCTTTACAAAAAAGGAATGAGGGGGAAGGGGAGAGGAAGAAATCATTGTTTCCCAAATTCCAAAGAATTCAAGGCAACAGAAAAGATAAACTTGTGCCCAAGTGCTCTGTAAATTAGACAGCACCAAAACCAGGAAGATTTTTTTCTCCAGGTAGATTTTTTTCTTGTTTTAAATTACATCTGATCTTTTAAACCAGTTTGTAGGTACCGAACTAATGACTTTTTGATCATTTGAATTACTTGAATTTGAATTTTGATCATTTGAATTTCCATGCCATTAGCTTCTGAAAAACAAGATTGCTCTGTTGCTTCTGCCATTTGCATGAAGACAGATGTATTTGGCTGTACTTCTCTGCATTTTCAAAACCCCATTGTCAAAGATGAACCTAACATCACAGCACCAGACAAATCTGGCTGCTTTGCGATGGCAAGGCACTGTCTGACTCAGAAACACAATCCATTGATACACAGCTGCTGGGAGCTAAAATAGCAAGACTGAAAATCCTGCCGTCACCCCTTGGAAGTCCTGCATTTCTCAATATATTCCACGGCCTGCAGCCTCTTGATTAAGCCTCTCTGACTTAAAGTTTATCAATACTACTGTGAATGAATATAGATTGCAGGCTGACAATACAAAAACATGTTCACAAGTATTTTATGCACAGAAAAGAAACAATATTGCAAAACAGCTCTGGCATAAAATTAGAAACCTAACATAAAAGCTAAGAGATGTAGAGTAATTTCAGAAATCACATAAGCAGAGAGCACTGGGAGGGACAAGCTTAGACTACCTGCCTTACTGTGACCCTGCCTCCAACCAGAACACAATAACTAACTCTGCCTTTGACATTATTTTACCCACCCTTTTGTACCAGGAACATCACTTCTTGTCCGAGAAACACACATTATGCTATGGCTTTGGTATCAATATCATGGCAGTATCTTTTTAGACACTACACTTTGGACATACCTCCCCATCCCAGATGATGTAGCTAGAGAAGAAAAAGGTAATCTAAGGAAATGCTTATTAACGAAGAACCCAAATCCTTCAAACACACCTTAGTTGGCAGGTAGCCTTAGAGCAGGCCAGTAAAGAAACATCAACAGCAGAAGAGGCTTTTTACTTTTGGTTCCCTTTTCTACTGGTTAGGTCAGATGGGTCAGATGTACCTGGCTGTGCTCTCCGGTGTATCCGATAAGTCTGAGTGGAGTTATTCCAGGCACATGTATGTTTAGAAACACAAAGCAAAATGAAAAGTGGTGCTGCCTTTTACTTCCCTCAGGAAAACTGTCTTGCAAATGGTTTTATCATTTTCATTATATCCTGTTTGATTTGCTTTGCCATCTTGACTGGAACAATAGCTAAGACATAATAGAAAAAGATTTTTCCACAGGCTGGTTCTAATTACATTAATTCTCAAGTGAGATAGGACATTTAAATAGGAAACAACAACTGCAGACGCTGAGATAATAACATACTAAGATATTAGGCTTTTTCAGAGTCCAGCTAAATTGATGCATTTAACATCACAGTGGACTCCAATCACATTTCAACACAAAAGCCATTTCGTCTGTGGCACGCTTGCAGGAAGAGGTTAGCAGTTATTGCAGTCCATGTTCAATGCCAAACAATCATGAAACATTATCCTTCATGCTGGAAGTGACACAGATCTTTGTAACATGAACTGCAAGATACATGCTTTAAACACATGCATGAGGGGAGTCAGTTGGGAATACAGGGCTGCTGTAGGATTAATCAGCTTATGAGCTACAGTGTGGAGCTGAGGAACTTTTGAAGAGCTCCTGGATTTTGCTTCAAATTGTACCTTTAACATGTTCCTGTGATAATTGAATTCTCTTCTAATATACTTGGAAAACATATCCTTCTTAGATTGCCCAAACCCACCAAAACACAAACACGCTCAAGGAAGACTGTGGCAATGTGGTCTGTACACACAGTGAAGCCTGTGTGTTTAATGTTATAAGCCACTGACACAGCTGTGCTTCCAGTATTAGTGTTTAGGAAACCCTGCAGCAAATCCCCCTTGCTGGAAACAAAAACTGAAGACAGGGAACTTACGTGGGGAGGGAAGGAACTGAAGCACTCCCCCAGGCCCCCTCCCTTTCCTTTAGCTGCGTGCTACCCCTGGCTAGAGGAGGAGAGCTCTGGACTGTGGGAATGGGGAGAGACAGAGCAGCGACTCCCTTTGCTCACAGCTTGTTACTAGACTGACTCCAAGAGCAGCCCACGTGTAAGCGACTCTACAGTGTGATTTACTGGAGCGTAGCTGGGGCCAAAACAGTAATGTACACACAGATTCAGATATCAGATACTTATCTGTTCAGCTGTTTTTCCATAGTCATCACAGTAAAGCTTCAAGGAAATTACATAGATACTGAGGATTAAGAGACTTTCAGTCAATAAACAGAATCTGATTCTAAATTCTGAGCTTGGAAAATATAAACTTCTACAGGTGTAGCTCAGCAAGTAAAGCATCTTTGTTTAAACAGCAAAATGCATATGAATTCTCTATCAAAAACGTAATCAAGTACAGAAAACAGAAAAAGTTCATTTCAGCACAAAAAATAAAACCTATTTTCTTGTGTGAATACTCTACACTTCAGACTTGCAACGTTAATAGTGCTCTTACGCATGAATTACCTGTGTTTGTCTTGTGAGCAATGCCATGGTACTGAAGAGTGGTTGGTAGAGATTTTAGCAGATAAACAGCAGCAAGTTATATGGGGGCATCATGGCAAGACACATGTTGTTCTGAAGCTCTTGGGCTCACACTGACAGACTTATTTTGTGTCATAAAACCATTCCATTCTGCCCAAGTACACCTTTAGAAGAATACTTCAGTCATTTAAACTTACTGGAGCACTCACAACCTCTGCGGCGAGGGCCACATTAGCACCATTCTTCCATCCAGTAGATTCCCTAGAGCCAAATGTTTTCCTTGGGAACTGTGAGTGACTCAGGTAAATCACAAAAAGACATGACCTTGTTTTACCTGCTCTGAAGAGACAGATAAGAGTACTTCATGTGAAGCTAGGGATTGGCACAGATTGCCCAGGGAAGTGGTGGCTACCCCCTCCCTGGAGGTGTTCAAGGCCAGGTCGCATGGGGTCTTGAGCAGCCTGGTCTACTGGAAGGTGTCCCTGCCCATGGCATGGGGGGTGGAAGCTGCAGATGCTTTTAAAATAATCATGTTAATTGCTGCACAGCACCCCCTCCTCCTTTTTTTTTTTCCCCCACAGTTCAGTTCCTGGTATTCACCTTCCACATTGGACACAACTTAAATGCCAATGTGTAATTTTACATGCAAAATAAACAAAAGGCTACTTCTTCACCAAAGAGACAAATAATTTGAAAACTTGCTTGTGTTGATCGTGAGTTGACACAAAGGCTGATAACAACGGAGGCTGCACACAACACAGGTCATGCTGACCTGAGTACCCAAGAGAGAACCCAAGATCGAGGAGTGTGTCCTGAGGCTGGGACATCTTTAACAGGGAATGCCACTACTGGGGAGAGTGGATGAGGCACTGAGTGCCATGGTTTAGATGATGGTGTTAGTGTTGGGTTATAGGTTGAACTCGATCTCTGAGGTCCTTTCCAACCTTATGATACCGTGATACTTCAGTGCTAGGAACCCAGCAGCCTCAGGACAACAAAAGGGAGACTGACTTCAACAAATTGGATGTGATATATGGCAGTGTTAGTGCTGTATCCCATGGCTACTGAATCCCTGAATCCTCACTGCCTGTTTTGTGTCACGTGCCCCCCTGATTTGCTATGCAACTTTCTGCCTGCACAGGCTGGTGCCTCTCATTAAGACAAAGATTTACAGAGCACAGATTTCAGATTTTATGGAACCCACTGTGCTTTCTAAAGATCCTTTTCTTGTGAAAAACTGAAATGACACTTTTTGGCTAGGACTCCTGGTGTTGGCTTTTTTGCGTTTGTGGGAGGTTTTTTTGAAGAGGGGATGAGAGTTGCAGTGCAGACTGCTCAGTAAGACCTCTAAGGATGTCAGTACGAGTCACCCAGACAGCCTCTCCCACTGCTTGACTCCCTTTAATTCTTTGAGATACAAGTGCTTTTATGTTACAGGAAATGAGGACAGTGGAAAGCTGCAGATCCCATGAATGTCAAAATTGTCTTGAAGGCATGGAACAATTCAGCCCTAAGCACAGCCAGCTGGAGTCTGCTCTCTTTGCAGAGATACTTAGATAATTAACCAAATACTGGCTGATGCAAGGCTCAAGTACATCTCTACCACTCAAACATTCAAGGTTAATTTCCGTATCCACCACTGAAATCAGGGTTAATAGATCTGATCAGCTACAGACCTGAAAATCAGTCATAGAGTTAGGCAAGGATTATTTTTCTTTTAATGAGCTTGGAGTTATTTTTCTTTAGCTGCAGAAGAAATGTTTTTTCCATTAAAAACCCAAACTCATAAATTTTGATTAACTTAATGCCTCTAATACCTAGGAATTCACTCTGCTGAAGCCCTGAACTTAAATACAGTAAAGCCACATCACTGAGGTAATAAAATAAACCCAAAAACATTCTAATAGGCATTATTGTAGTAATACGTTTATTTCTCATGCTATGTCACCTTTAAATTTGTGGGGTTGTTTCTTCCTAAGTAAGCTTTATCTGGATCTTGAAGCCAAATACCTCTATGCCAGAAATCAAACATACTGATTTGACTGCCAATGCAGTCAGTGAGGAACCATTACAAAAGAGGATGGCAGAGAGTGCTCAAGAAATCTCACGTTTGGAAGGCAAAACCGCTAAGGCATCCCTTCTTGTAATTAAACACATTTTTAAACTGTTAGGTATCTAAATCACATTTGCAGCAAAAAACAAATCTGAAAGAGGAAGTCAGTAAAAACAAGAGAAAGTTGTCTTCCTCAATTCTATTTTCAGCAGTCCTTTCCCTGAAAATATGAATATTTAGACACATCCAGTCTTTCTGACTGGTCCTACAGCAAGTTAGTGCTGCATTGATCAGGAGAAAACCTTTTCTCACTGCTTTTTATCAAGTCGTAGCTCCTGTAACTTTTATTTCTAGTTACTAACTCAAGAAATCTTCCGCAGAAGATTTGAAATATTCTAACCTAGTAGAGATGTTTGTAGAAACAGGGATACACCCCAGAAGTTGTTGGTAAAGACACAGTACAACAAGAAGCATAACTCATCAATAAATGTCAGATCTTGGGTAGGACTACAAAGAAAAACATCATGCATCTCAGTAGCATACTTGGAGTGTTCTTAAAAAATCCGGGTGGGGAGGCAAGAATCTAAAGAATCTGGAATAGGGATTCTTTTCATTTTGTACTTTATTTGTCCTCACACCTTCTTATCTCGTATTTAAAAAGAAACAATCCTAATGATGTTTGCACAGTGCCTAACGTACTCCTTCAGCTGGAAAAGTCTCAATTTTGTCAAAGATCTTCGTAATGTCACTGTAATGCAAATCACAAAGAGTGACTGCAACAGTGCAAGTTAAACCATAACCCGCAGTTTCTCTCAGGAGAATGCAGACTTTTGTTTCCTGAAATGGAAAGTAATGGAACGAAAAATAAAGCCTAGCAAAAAAAAGGTTAACTCATATAAAGAATGACATCTAAGACACGGCTGAAAAAGAAAGCAAGTCATGTGTTTTTGGAGTTATTTTGAAGTCTATTAAACCCCCACCTACTCACCTGTGAAGCATTTTTGCATTTGTTCATGTTTAAGACAGTGATGATTGTACTGAAAAAAACCCTGCTTTGCAAGAACAAAGCATCAACAATTGCTTCTGAATGCATTTTCAGAGTTACACAGAGAGTTAAAGAAATCCAGGGCTGAAAGGAAAAACTGCATTGGGGATGAACTGCTGAGAAACCCTTTGAAAGGGGCCTCCAATATTGCCCTTATTCTGTGTTCAAAGCCCAGACGAGAGACGTCGCTGCAGCACCTCGCTGAGGTGGACACCACAGCGTGGTGGGGACTCTGGCTCTGGCCAGAGCCTGGGGACAGTGGCACTACCCTCGCAGCTTCCTGTGCTTCCAGTACCTCCCGAAGGTGGCTGCCTCAAGGACACAGCTGTGCTGTAGGCAGTGCAGACATCCTCTCTCAACAGAGTACGCGCCTGCGGTCTGGTTCTCAGGTGTATTTTTAGATGGGGCTGCCTTCTGTTCCCTCATTGCCTCGCTCTGCTCTTCACACTACAGACAGGCCTCAAGCTGGGTATTTCCATAACTGCTTATATGCCATGTCCTAATGGGGAGAGTCCAGAGCTCATGCAACACCTCTGATTTACAGGCTACAGCAAAACCCAGCACCAATACTGTTGGTTGTAACTCTTGAGTATCTGGACAGCATTTAAAAAAGGATCTTTTTATGGTAACTACATATGTAACCTTTTCCAACTGAATAATAAAGTTATTCATACAAAATGATTCTTGCTTGCAGCACGTTCAAGCATTTTGATTATCTTTTCCAACCCTAGAAGCTGATCATTCTTTAATTAGCAGTATCGGAGATGTGTTCAGGTTTTTTTTTATTGTAAAGTATGGAAATGTGTTTCTTGCCAAGACCACATCACTTAACAAGAGGCTAAAGACGAATGAAAGGGCTCAGCGTGAAAAATACAATTTAATTATCACCAACTGAACAGTTGATAAATGAAATGACAAAGTAAAGCACTCTGGCTTCACGAGATGGAAATTAAGGGAGGGTGAATTTGTCATGAATGTGGAACGAACAAAAACTGAAGACTTTACCATAAGCAAGGCCTCTTATCCCTCATCACTGAAAATTCCCTGCTCCCTCAACAACAATCAACCACCCCAACACAAAAAGGCTGGTGGATCTGAGACTCAGCAGCAGAGCCATTCTGATGTAAGGTACAGGATGGGTTCAAAAGGAAGAAAGGTGCTGGCCTGGAGCTTTACAAGTTTAGGAGGCAATTTTTCCATTTTGCCTGTCCTCTTATGTAAGGTTTGCAGGGACAGCCAAAACACCAGCAGGAATTTAACACACACAAGCATCAGCCTCCTTTTATCAGATGAGCTGACAATGACAGTATTTAACATATCTGTGACTGGACAGACTTTATAGATAAGCATAAGTGAAAATGGAGACCAACACACACTAGTGAAAAATCAGAACTGCCCTTGGGGAAGAACTGTTGATAAATATTTTGATGCTACTGTTGCTTACTCTGTCCATGTTTCCATTTGGAATCACCATCTTCAGACGCTGAAATCTCAACTGAAAAAGCTTGGTTGAACCTGAAAAAATAGCAAGTCAGATCTCCAGAGAAGGACAGAGTCTTTTCTTAACCCCCCAATCCAAATGCATCCTGAATTTAACATCTTCAGTTACTTTTGAGTCTGAGTCTTTCTTTTGCTCATGTCATGGAAGTTATAATGTCACCCTCTCTCTTCCCTGGTTCAGCAATGCAACTCTACAATTCCCACAGCACTGCAGCTGGCCTGCTCGGGACAGGACCCACGCAGAAGACAGTGCCTGTGCTCCCGACTCCCAAAGCTTTTCCAGTCTGTAAGTGCAATGTAATTCATACAGCAGCTGACGTTTGGCACACTGATCAGGAATGCACAAAGGAAATGCACAACAGGAATGTAAAATCATTAAAGGGATATTTTTATGGTTATTATAAATACTTTCAGGCCAGTAGCCCTTCCCTGTCTCCTGCAGGTACCCAGCTTTATCAACAGTATGCAATCACACCAGACTCCGCTGCGGTGCCAGTATTTTATGTTCCCTGCCTGCTCTACGTGCCAAGCCAAAGAGAAGAAACAAAGGCTGGTGTTGTTCCTGGAGAAAAATGGGTTCTGCATGAGTGAGTGGGCAGCTTCCTTTCATGCGAACGTAAGAGTGTAATGTCTTCCCAATGGAAGGTGTCCCTACAGAAAGGTGTGTGGGTACTGCATGTGGGAGAGGAGGCTGGCAATAGTTTTGGAGAAACGCTCTCCAGTAGTGCCTGTGTGGCTGGAGAACAGGCGGGCTGGTGACCAGAGGTGTGTTCAGCTGCCTACAGCCTCCCACCATTACTGAGAAGGTGGTGACTTCCTCATCATTGAGTATTTCCCCATGTTTTGCTCTTCCTTCCTGATGATAAATGCTCTTTATTATTCTAACCAACTCAACGTTACTTTTAGAAATTTTATCACTCATTTAGACTTCACTCGGTGAGTCAAGTGGAAAAAATGTGTTCCTGAGCTGACAGAAAACCCTCCCATTTGAAATCCCTGAGCCAAGAGCACCTCCTGTGCAATATCCTCCAGCTGTTCTCAGAAACAAAGAATCTGTTCACGTGGCATCCTGAATCAGTTCCCACCTAGGCCATTCCAGAGCATCTCCAGCAGGAAGGGGATCTGCCCAAAACATCAACTCCTGCCTCTTCTCAGGCCTCCTCCCGCTCAGCTCACCCAGCATTTCCTCAAAATACACCAACCTCTCCTCATGTGCAGTCTGTTAAGATCTTTTCATGACAGCAACCTATCACATCGCGTGTTATTCCCGTTCCAGAGCCACTGATTGCCACTTGTATCACCTAAAGAGTAGTAATTTGAAAAAGGCAACAATTACGGGAACCTATTTCCTCACCTGAAGCCATTATCCCTAGTAGATTTACAACCAATGCTGTTTTAACAAAGACTGGATGCATAAAGAAAAAAGCTGCTCTGCCAGGCAGCAATGTACAAGGTACAAAACAAAACATCAGCTTTCAGTTTTCTAAGCGTTCTTCCTCTAAAACGAAGATGGTTGTAAACTATTTGTGCTGAAGAAAGGCAGGCCAAGGCAGTACATTTTCCTTAGCAAGAATGAGTAATAGCTTGTGATTAGTATTGCTTGTTAACTTGTGCTGTTGGTATTTCTGGGCTCTAAAGTGCCTTGCAGAATGTGAAAGCACACTCAAGTACCCCAGCTCCACTGCTTTTGCAAAATAAAGACATGAGAGTGAGTCTTTTTGCCCCGTTCTCCTCAGACATGTCAGTGAATTAGAGATCTGTAAGTATACTCGCACATATTTGGAGGGAAGGAGCCACAGAGGTAAGGTGGAGAACAGAGAAAGAACATGAGAAAGAGCACAGTAAATACTAAAACCTGAAGGAAGAAGAAAAACATTTTTCTTGCAGGTTCTTTCTGAGCTTCATTTGTCACCACTACAGATGAACGGGATCTGTAAGCCCTCCCCTCTCGCCAATACAGCAGGAGAAATACAATAACACAAACAAATCTGGCACCAAACCAGACAAACTCAAAGATGGGAAATCAGTTTGGGAAAAACCTCACCAGGCTATTGATCAACTCCTGCAACGGCCAAGCTGTAAGGTTTGGTTGGGAGGCTCCTGATTCCTGGTATGACTATGCTCTCACAAGAGCCCTGAAAAGCCTTAATGTGAGTTCCAGATAGGAACAGTCAAGCTAATGCTGAAAATCTTCTAAATCCTGTCTTTAACCCTCACTGAAACTAGGACAGAATGATCCTTGGGCAGTAACAGTTCTTCCCTTGAAGTCTGAAAGCAGCCTGTGATACATGGCTGGAACAAACACCTTACTTGGCCTGGGTGAGGGCAAACAGCAATACCTATAAGGGTCAGAAACACGGTACTAGTTCTTCTACCAAAAGTCACATACAAATAGTCACCCCTGTTCCCTCTCCAGAACAGCGGGTAATGTAGGAAGGAACAATTAGAACTGCCTGAAAATCTGAATTCTTAGCATTGTGGTTTTGTTTGTTACAATTTCAACAACACAGAGAGTTTTTTTTTTTATTCCTGCCCAATGCAAGACACATGGAGATGTCATTGTTCATATGCAGTTACATTACTGTTTTCCATCAGTGCAACCAAACTAAGGAAACGCTACTGTACACAGATTGAGAAAAACTTTGAGGAGAGCATGAAGACCCTTTAGTTTCTTCTCTCAAAAGACACTGAAACACCATCTTGGACTACTAAAGGTGTGCTAATTCCATCGCCGCTGAACTTTTGCTTTCAGTGAATGGTCACACTATGCCCACTTGTACAAAGGGACAGAGCCCAGGATAACCAGGAGAAGACAAGGTCTTTCTACTCTCACTTTAACTTAAAAAAGTAGCACATTTTTGTATACCCGACTACCACATTGACCTGGTGAAGACACAGTACAGGTCTCAAGTACAAGATAAAAGTATTTTGTATGGTTCATATCTAAATATGAATGGATGAAGGGCAGAGAAAAGGATAAATAAGAACAGCAAAGAAAAGAAAATGGAAAAAGAACAGAGATTTTTTGAGGGAACGGCGATCATTAGCAGAAATGAGCAACCATCCCAGCATCCTACCTAAGTGTGGTTTTCCATGTGTTTCAGAAGCCACGCAGATTTCTTTCCATACTAGTAAAATCAGGTACAGAGATCCTTCTGCAACTTGATCCACACAGCAGTTTGTTAGGCATTTGGTAGGAAGACTTACTAACAGAGGAACAGCAAAATCTGATTTTCTTTTTCTATGATGAAGAGATGGGATGAACACTCAGAAAGAAATCTCAACTACCACGTAAACCATAAGATACTAAAATTCTTCTGGCTAATAAATGAAACTCACAAAATGACAGCTTCATCCAATGTTTGGCTTTTGTGAGATTGCTCTGTTTAAACTCTGGCAGTAGGAGAACTATATCCTCTATCATTCATATAAATCATCTTATGATTTTGTTTTAGAGAAAGAAAAGATGTCAGAAAAATTAGTTACCACTTAAGTTTGCAGTATTTCATCCATTCTAAGGCAAAGGGTTGGTTTTGCAAAACCTTCTGCAGCTACTGGCAATAAATCCCGCTGAAAATGTCAAAACTTCCTACTTGTCCAGACAAATTCGTTCACCCCCTTCTCTTCATGACTGCTGGGCAGGACAGCAACATTTTCTGTAAAAGAAACACAATGACATTATTTCAAACAAATTTCAAATGTGAGTTACTGTTAATTTTCCTTCTTTAGTGGTCTCCTGACCTAATAGATGCTACAAGAGCCACATAATTCTTTTTGGAGTTCTGGCTGCATGGCTGGTGCACCAGACTTCTCCTCCTTGTCACCATTCTAATGCCATTTCTGATCCCCAGCTGCACACTGCTGCAGTCTTCTTTTAATTCTACCATCTGCTATACAGCCACACTACCAGGTTTACACTAGAAGCACAGGCTGGAGCACGCACACTGAGGAGTGGCCTGCAGAAGCTGGCTGAGAGAACTGAGGACTTCTCCTAGGAAAAGGAACACGCAATCTTAGCCATTTCCTTATTTTTAATTACAATTTTCAAACAAAAGCTAAAGAACTAGCTAGAAAAAAAAATGAAGCGAACTGGCTACATGCGTTACAGGTCTTAACAGAGCAAAAGCACATGGGTTTTTTTTCACTGATGTTTTCATATCAGCACTGGATGGTGGGTAGATCTTCATTCCAGTAAGTTATTCCAATAACCAGCCTTCGTCTTAATCTGGTTGTAACAGAACAGACACATTGGCAGGCACACTCATCTCCCAGTCAGAAGAGGTGTATTTGTGGGTCTTTTGACAGTGTTCAGGCTGTGCCTTTAACATTGCCAGAGGTCTGAGTTACTCTAGCAGACAGCACTGCCTAGCTCTTTCTGGGTTTTGCTTGAGTTGGATTTTTTTTCCTTATTCCACCTGCTTCCTCCCAGTATTCTGCTACCATGACTTCAGCTAAGAACAGACAAAGGATGATGATGTTGATGGAAAAAAGTGAACAGAAATGCCCAAAGAAATTATTTGTATTATGAAAGCCATCAGCAACATGAAGCAAAGCACTTTATAGCCAATGTGAAAAGTAGTTACCAGGAGGTGAGTATCCACAGACTGTACAATAGGAGGACAGCACTGATAGCACGGCAAGCAAAGCCATCAACCACGGAGCAGCATAAGCAAAATGCACTGAAATAGGATGCCCGGGTAAGTGGTGGCTGCCCTATCCCTGGAGGTGTTCAAGGCCAGGCTGGATGGGGCTTTGAGTGCCCTGGATCCAGTGGAAGGTGTTCCTGCCCGTGATGCAGGGATGATCTTCAAGGTCCCTTCCAACTAACCCAAACCATTCCACAATTATACGATTTTATGATTATGTGCTTTAAAATGTAATTAATGAGAAGAGCAAACACACTTCCTACTGCAGGTATTTAGTCTTAAAATTCAATAACTGGCTCATCATTTAAATGCAGATATTAAAGATCAATCAAGAGCTTACTCTGGATGGAGAAGATTTAATGTTCTCTCAGCTTGTCTGAGAGTTACCAACCAATTTGCTTTTACAGATGGGATTGGCCAAAAATACAATGTAGGGGAAGAGAAGAAAGGACAACAGATATCTACAAAGCTGCAAGAAAGAGTGGTGAGAGAATACCACAGTCTTTGGCTGTCTGAGAACCTCACTCTGCAGCTAAACAAAATTTTGCATATTATGGAGTCCTTTGAATTAACACAAAACAGCCCTGAAGAACAGAGAAGTCAGCAAGTGCTTCATAGCATGGAGTGGTTGCACTGAATGTATACTGAAAGTCTCAAAACAAGGCAATATGTAATAATATTAATCCCTTCCAGTAGGGCAGGGCAGTGGGCCCTTTGTGGATTTAGGCAGCATGCCCAGTTGAAAGGGGCTGCATTTTTTCCCTCTGGTGCTGGAGGTGGCCATGGCTCCGCTGGACTGCAGTCTTCTACAGGCACCTCTGGGTGTGTCCCTGTAGGAAATACCAAGACAGGAAACACTGCCACAGCTATATCTGTGTCTAACTTCAGACAGACAGAATAATGGAAGATACAGTACTGAAAGTATGGCAATACTAAAATTCACCAAGGGCTAGCAAAGAGCCTACACAATGTCCTCTCAGTTCCCTGGACCATTATCACAGGAACTCACCTCCACTAAAACCAAACCTAACATGTGGTTCCATTTCCAACTGTGCCAATTCTTAAAATGTAGACAAGCTGGAACATTATAATAAAACACCAACATTTACAACCATTTTCTAATTTCAATTGCACGTAGACATTTCTACCTCTGTCCTGAAACTCAGCAGCCTTTGCACAGCAGAAGTGAAGGGTTTTGCTCATCGTTTATCTTTCCTTGCAGAACTGCACTCCAACAATGCTGACACAGCTGGAGATGGCACAGCTTCACCATCACAGCTTTACACAAACCAGGTGTTGCTGTGGCTCGGGAGGAACATTCCTGTGCTTTTTATAGCTGCCATCACATTGTATTTTATAGGTGCCATAGAAAACATTTCATCTCCAACATAAGCACACTGCATATTAAAAGGTAGCTAAGTCAACAAGTGATATGGAGATCATCTGTGAAGTTGTTCCTGTACTCACAAACAGCACACTGCCTTAAAAAATACAATTTACCATTCCAAAAGACAAAGAATCAAACCATGGCACAAACCCTAAGCACTTGATACTTATTTATGTTTCAGGGTTCAGTTCTATGTATTAATTTACAACATTTTAAGTTGATTGATAAAGATGATAAGAAATCCTTCCTCTTAGCTGCCACTCTATTATCCAATTAACATGGATGGAGTGAATGCAGATGTAGATAAATCCCTGTCAGATTTTCCCTTGGCTTTCCATGGAGGCTGCAAGGGCAGTAGGATCCTGGTATGAAAAGAGTTACCATGTGACTCAGGCTCATAGAAGCTGTCCTCACAAAACAAAGAGTGAGGAATGCTAAACAAATGAATCACAAGCCATTTCTGCAAAACATCCCCTACTTTCTAGCAACTGCCAATGCTGGGAGCTGCAGGCCCTGTCAATCTGAACAACAGCCCATGAATAAAAGGGCACCTAATTACAACATCAGTGACAGGAAGTCTACCTTTCAAAACCCACCATACAAGTTATGATTGCTGACTGAATAAGGAGGCAAAAACTGAAGAAATTCACCAGGAAACAAAGCCCTGAAATGGGAAATATTTTTCCTATTAATGTTGACTGCAAGTGAACTACTTCATGGGCTGGGAATGACTGGTTGATGCTTCAGCATTCTGTACTTTGCCTGATTTTTATCGTAAGCACTGTTCTTGGCTCTCAGACAGCTATCAGATTTGCCAAGCTCAAAGGATTCTGGCAGCACTTATGCTGTTGAATGCATCAGCATGTTGATATCTTGGACACAAACGCCTGCAAAAATAAGTAATTATAAATATGCATGTGAGGTTATCCTTTTTGCTCGATACAGCAAAGAGGAGAAACAGATTATTTCCAATTGGCCGTATCAGCAAAGCGTAACGCAGCACTGCAGGGTCGATATCAACAACCAAAGCATGCCCTCAAACCATGGGATTTCCCTCAATGAGATTCCACAGGCCTCCTGCACAAAATGGACATGTGGCAGCTCTGCCTAAGTGGCTGCAGGAATCACCTGGCACAGAAAATTCTCATCTGAAGACCAGAATGTCAGAGATCCCTCTGAAGCACGAGGGGACATTGCTGTTGGCTATCACTGTACACATTTGTGGGCTGCTCGGGGTGGCATTGCTCAGCCCTGGATCAGGTAACAGAGAGATGCATTCTGTTTACAGAGAGTAATAACTTATCATTTCAAAGTTGTCTCCTTGAGTGAAGAAATGCTGCAGACAGATCTCTTGAAGGAGATGAAGAAACGGAATGAATCAGTACAGGGAATGTGCCTTCCTTGATGTTTTTAATATAAATTCACAGATATACAGGAGAAGAGAGTTTAAAAGTCAAAACTGTTTTACTTTTAAAAATATTGAATACAGCACGAATATGCTGTTTAAAATAGAACTGATTCATTGAGAGAAAGGAAGCAATTAATGACTTGCTCATGCTCAAGGACTCTTAAAAACAAGTATCTATTACTCATGCATTTGAAGGATCTGCTACTCTGAACTACTGATTTGAAAAGCTTTTGACACTGCAAGATGAAGACACAAGATCGAGATACTAAACACAGCACGTCTGAATTGCACTGTCTACAACTCCCTGAAAGGAGGTTGTAGTGAGGTGGGTGTTGGTCTCTTCTCCCAAATGACAGGTGATGGGACAAGAAGAAATGGCCTCAAGTTGCGCCAGGGGAGGTTCAAATTAGACATCAGGAAAAATTTCTTCACTGAAAGAGTTCCCAGGAACTGGCAGAGGTTGCCCAGGGAGGTGGCTGAATCCCCATCCCTGTAGGTGTTTAACAGATAGGTAGTGGAAGCGCTCAGGGATCTGATTTAGTAGTGGACAGATATAGTTGGACATTATGACCTCAAAGGTCTTTTCCAACTCTGATTCTACAAAATGGTTAAACCCAAACCCCACCTACCCACATCCTCGCACCAAAAAATCCCAGCCATGTCAAGGAAAAAAGCAATCAAATTCTGACACCACCAGGGACTATCCAGACCCTCAGCTCCATCTTTCATACTGCATTTTTTATTGATTAACTTTAATATTACAGACCTAACATTATTTAATAAGAGGAGAAAGTTAGAGAGCAGACAGACTTTACTACTAGTGATCCCTCCTTATGAATGCATCATGTAGTACAAACTTCTCCTAGATTAAAGAAGCAGGTGGTTTGTTAAAGCTGAGAAGAGTTTCAAGCAAAGCTGAAAGGAACATATCTAATTCACAGAGAGCTGTACTGTACTGGGAGGCTGTGAGACAGGAGCAGCTCCTGTCAATAGAAGTCTACTGCATCAGTGGTACTATGCTGTCAGAACAAATATTTCCTATCAACAGTTACTGCTGGGCTTTTACTGGTATTTTATATTCATAAAAATCTGATGACTACCCACATGTGGCTTTCTGGAGGACTCTAGGCACAGAGAAACATATCTCAGATAGGAAGGTGGACATCAGGATAAAGGAAGAAGGAAAAATTGGCAAGACGACAAACTGAAAGCAACAATAAACCCTCACCCAATCTCAAGCCATCAAATGGCTGCTGATGCAACTTTCAAAGTAAACCCCAAACTTGCACTGGGATTACAATTTGAATTTCAATCCACTCCCCCACCCTCCACCACACTCCTTTGCTGTTTGCTGAGTTTTATTAGAGCCATCTGTGAGATCCTCCCCTTCCAGTTCCCTATGTCTGTTCATCAGGCAGCTGCACTTTATCATCTATTGAAAAATCTCTGTTTCAAAGTTGTTGAGACAGAAGGTCTTTGACAGGCTAAAAATTATCTCTAAAATCAACAAAGAAACCACATCATATGCTGTGCTTTACAGATTAAAGGGGAAGAATGGAAGTTGGAGAATATATATTTTTAATGGGAAGACAAATGAAGGTTTTAGGGATCAAGAACATTTTCCCCATGCAATTTATCTGATAAAAGCCCCACTTGACTGAAGCACAGCAAGCTGCCACTGCAGGACAGTTTCAGGATCATCGTTGTCATAGACTGACAGAGGCAAAAGCCACACACAGCAGCATTTCCTTAGAGAATCCCATTGGCCAAAGTCAAGGGGAGAGCTCAGGAGGAGGATTGTCAATGAAGAGCAGCACTACTGGAGTGGTTTTCTGTATACGTGCAAGCATTACAAGTTTTTGAATACAAGTCAAGGGGTTTAGACTTTCTATTTATCAGAAGTATCTCAGTATTTACTTATCATGACAATGCCCTGTACTCACCTCACTGTAAATCCTCACCACTGTGTTTCCATGCACACCTCGACACACACAACGCTGTACAATGGTGTAAAGCACAACATGCTTTGCCATCCTCTCCTTGACTTTATCAGCCTCTGTGTGCTGCTGCTTCTTAAGCTTAAATCTTTCTACACAACTCTCCTAAAACCTACTTGTTCACTTACATGGACACATACACATTGCCACTATGAACATCTTCATGGTGGGAGAGCTTCTGCCTGGAGCACATGGCAGGGCAACCACCACAGATGAAAAAAGGCAAAAATCTTGGTGCTTCAAATAGTTCTGAAATTTCTCTCCTTGAGTGTTTCTGCAGAAGCCTTTGCCCACTTAAAAAGCAGGATGAAACCTTAACTTTTGGGGGATTAACAGAGAAAAACTTTTTCTTCCAGGTTTCTCAAATCATCTCACAAAGCATGTTTCTAATGAAGAAAATGCACTTCAAATACAAACACAAAATACTCATGTTTTTAATAACTGAGGAACACCACTCCTACTTCATGATTAACAATATTATAAACATTTTCTGTCTTTCCTCCCTGCAAACAGTTTTCCCATGCTGTTGCTATTTAAAAGGTAACAAAAATATATAGACAACATTAAACGCCTTCAAAATAATGCATAGATTTGTGGAATCTCAAATTCCCCAGTTACTTCAATACTGGAAATAACTTTTTCCCCATATGCACAAAAACTGAATTGCATTTATCTCCATAAATCATATTGGAGACATGGGCCTTGGTGTCTTGGCTCATGACCTTTCTGATTCTGCTTTATACAACAGAAAGCCCATGTCTCCCCGAACACAATCTCAATTCCTTGTTCAAAGAAGCAGGATCATCTGAAGTTTCTCAAGTACTCAGACTTTGACAAGACTTTCACAGCTTCATACTCTAGAATTTGGCATTCTCTCCCCACCCTTTCTTTTTAACGATAATAGAACTTTCTTGGTTTTAAATAAATGTATTAAACAGCATTTCAAAATTGTCTTGAACAAACTGGCTTATCTTCTCCCTTGAATTTTACCCAAAAGCAGACAAATTAAAGATATTTTACTTGTACAGGCTCTACAAAAGAGATGCAAATGTAATAATTTGGGTTGACAGATCATGCAAGGCAGACTTTAAAGGTGGTTCCAGAAGCAAGAGAAACAGTACTGTCACAATCTAACTTTATAAATTTTATATGCAAATAAAAATTTAAAAGTATACTTGAAAAGAAAAAATTCATATATATTTTCAAATAACAGTATAAAAAGTAGATCAGCTCTTGTCAAGTGTCTTGGAACCTCTCAGGAGAATTAATGAAACAACCTCTGCATGTGTGTGTGATCAACTAGGAGGAGAAATTCTTATTCAAATACTTAATGTTACTTCTGTTAGCGCATACTTCAGTGGCTTATTAGTAATTCTGGTAAAAATAAGATCCCTTGTGAAATTAAGAGCTTTGAATAAAATGGAAGTTTGAAAGAACAAACTTATTTTTTCTTTTCTTTCCCTCCCATCTTTTCTATCTGAAAAAATATCATTTGGATGAAAAACGTCTTACAAATCCTTTTTGAAGTCACCTGTGATCTTTACAGAACATATATATTTATGTAAGATAGAAACAAAGATAAAAGCAATTTATGCCCCCCTTCCACCTCTACACATACCTCTCTTTCAGGGTATTATGAATATATTTAGCCACAGTTGCAAACAAAAGAATGCTTGGGACAACACAAAGGAAGTCACGCTCTGCTGCAAATGCCATTTTTGTTGCTCTTGAATACAAAATGTTGATTTGCTGTGGAACAGTTTCAGTTCAGAGATGTGGAAAGGCACTGTATCTCCCGGCAGAACTCGGTGGCGGCATCGCGAACAAGCCTGCTGTTAACACGCTGCCTCAGCCTGCATTTCAGACCCCTCCGGGCAGGACCAGACGCGCAGGGGTGTGTGACAAACGCTACCAGAAAGCTTCAGTGACCTGCGACAGGAAGGGAAACTGGCAGATTGGATTCATGCCTGGCATCCTCCTTGTGAAACCTGCCCCTACTGCAGGATGGACTTCCTGGGAGCAGAGGGCAGACTCTGGTCTAAGCCTGCTGAGCAGGTTAACAGCATGTACAGACGCAAATGTTCAGGCCCCAGCATTGCTGGACTTGGAAGAACTGCTGCAGCTGCATTTTGAGCAGCAAAACAAACACAGCATGAACCATAATGCCTCCTTCCTGTGCATATCACTTTCTGAGGGCAGCAGGTTAACCCTGCGCTCTGCAGCCACGGCACTTGCTGGGACCGACTCCGACGGCGCCGCACGCACACGTGCTGTTCATTCCTTACACGCCTGCATCGCTCCTCTAGCCAAGACAGAGAGCCACACTCCTGTTCATCCTCTGCATCCCTTGAGCCAAACAGCAGACAAGCGAACACACCACCTGCATTTAGGACATGAGGTAACGTGGCAGGAAGCCCACATATTTTTACGGACCCTTAGCTCAGACTTTATCACAGAGTCCAGTAGTTAATACAAAACTCCTGTAAAAATTCTGGTGCAAAGGTATTAAAGAAAAAAAAAAATCAATATCAATTCATACAGTGAGAAAAACTGAAAAGCAAAAAAAAAAAGAAAAATACTTGAGACTGATATTGGACTGCAAATAGTACATTGTTAAACCAGAAACAAACAAACAATTCTGAATTATGTATTTGTAGGAATGACCTCGACGGCTCTGTCAGAATAGAATCCTGACTTTTTAATCCTGCCATTTCCCTGCCTTGTCAAACACCCGGTTTCCTGATTCACTTGCAGGGAAACTGCCCTTCCCAGCGTGGGCCGCCACCCAAGCACTGCCTCTGCTTTAACACAAACCATCCCTGGAGCCCAGAGAGCCAGCGTGCCCCAGGAGAGAGCGTTCCTGGCTGCAAGCGGAATCCCAGACAAAGCTGGAAAATTCCAGAGATGTGTCGCACTGAGCTCTTCCCACAGGCATGAGCAGACAAAGAAAACTTAATGCAGCAGGAAGCTACAGAGAAATGCTTTAGCTGAATATTTCTCATCTCATAGTCAGACATGCAATTGTAACCTAAATGTTAATCCACATACACGGGTCATTAGTCAAAATACCTTTCCTTTTTAATAGTCTTACCTTTTCATTTCATAACACGATTATTTGAAGTCTGGCCTGAACAAGAATTCATACTGATCTTTAAGAAAATTATTTTTTAAAGACTGTGCTAAAATATCTTCCATGTATTGCTATCATTTGTCAAAGTTTCACTTAAAAGCAGGCATAAATGAAATGGATCAAAAAAATGGAGTACTTCCAAGACCATAAATGATGGTTAAATTAAGTCTGTGACAAGAGCCAATCCACATATTTTGACTTCTCAATGAAGTACCATTTGCCCTAGTAATGAGAAAGGCAATACTGTAACATGCAAATCTACGGCAGGAAACTACAGCAGAGAGCAAATTGAATTGGTTGGGATAACCAGAAGACAGAAATGCAACAAATGCTCCTGGCAATGAATTAGTGAGATGATGTCAGGAAATGAGTATCGCTCAGGTAAAATGAACAGAACAGTAGGGTCAGTCAACAGCATAAACAGAGCTTGAAGACAGGTCAAAATTTACAGTGCTCCAAATATGAAACCTAACTGAACACTGACAAATTTAACAGCATCAGCAGTATTTGCTGAAAAGCCACCTTAAAGCAAACAGCACTGGAGTGAGAGTGAAACCCCACAGCAAAAGTTGGAGGGCACCAGAAAGAGGCTTTGCGACTTCTTGCTATGTTATTTCTCTCCCTCAAACATTTTAAGGCACCACCTCTGGCTCAGAATGGAAATACTGATGGAAATAATCTAGAGCTGAAATAGAGAACTGCAAGCGGCGCTGTGTATTTCTGAAGCAGTGTGTTAAAACACACACCAGGTACTGTAGTGACACAAAACTCAGCAAGTGGTTCAATGGTTCAAACTTTTCCACAAAGCTATCCGAAATTCTCTTGCCTGTCGCCTGCACTGCTGAAACCCAACTGTTGAACCACTTCATCACAGCATATGAATTGCACACAGCAGGGAACTTTGGGATCATAATCCAAAGCACCTCCATCTTTCAAGCTCGCAGTTAGATTAATGACACAGCATAGTTGCAGCATCTTTTCATGCTTCTAAACAGGAAGAGCATGTCCTCAATACTAAAAGGATGACACTGAAGTTTAGTATCAAGCTTAACATAAGACTTACACACGTGTTGACATAAGAACTCATATGAAATGGGAGAACCTGAGGCTTTAATTCGAAACTCTTGTCAGTGAAAAATGTTTATTTGAAACCTTCAGTTAAAGAAAAACGAGACAAAGTTAAAATAGGGTAGTGAACAACTATCAAGCAGTAATGCCAAAGCAGTCACTTGGTGAAATGCATGGCTGAAAACCCATTTGCTTGGGAATACACAGACGGGTGCAACCAGTGACAGCAATAAGGGAGGAAGCTCGGATCACACGTAAGCACTGCACTAGAAACGAGCAATCTGGCAGGTCAGTGCAGGCCGCAGGACCAAAGCAAGCTGGCTCAGTTAGCTAAAGAAGGTGCCCAGGGTGAAACGACCTCAGTGAACGTTATCCTTCAATAACGGTTACCAAAGCTACAGATAAATCTGTTAAACGCCTCTCTAGAAAATGATTTCATTATATGTTAGTTTAAAATAAAACTCCAAACTGGAAAAGCTGAAGTTATAAACTACTTTTTCAAAGATTCTACTCCTAAATGCAAATTCTGGGACAGAGGAGTTGACTTTCATGGAAAAATAAGACTGATCCATCTGTGCTGGACAAACTATTAACTTTCATTAAGTATGAACTGACAGCAATACTAGACTTGATCTAAGAAGCTACAATGTGATCCAACTGACGGCATTTTAAATAACAGAGGCATCAAACTCCAGATTCAGCCAAGCTGCCAAATATAAAAGATGTTGAAAAAAATGACCATAAGGATCATAATAAAGACCTCAAGAAAAGCCCAGAGAGGAGAAAAATGGTTCACAAGATGACAGCAGCCTCACTGATCAGACCAAAAGCCCGGCTCATCCATTAGTCTGCTTCTGGCAGCAGCCCAGAGCACAAAGGCATAAACAGCAACACTTTCTCCAACCCCATCTCCACCAATTTGCAGCTTAGAGACTTCCTGTAAAAGAAAGGGCATCTTTGTACGTGACAGTCTCGCATGGAATTTTCCTCCATAAATTTATCCAATTACCTTTTGAACCCATTTACAATTTCGTGTCCACCACTTCCTGAAGGACATTCCACAGCTTAACAGCTTTGTCTGAGGTAACTGTGTTTGTTTTGAGCTGCCAGGTTCTTGTCAGAAACAAAACAGAAAACAGTCAAAAACCATGTTTCTCTGTCTCACCTCTATTTACCGTTTCCTACAGCACTGTGATCCATGATTTCTTTCACTGGCCTCCCTCAACCTATCTCCCAGTTGGAGTGTCCTGAGGTACATAACCATTCTGGATGCTGCTCTGTACCTCCAACCCTACACCCTACATTCCTCTTTTGCATTCTTCAAGTTAGACTGTATGTCATATTCAGACGCTTTGGAGAAAAGGGTGAAAGTATTTTAGAATAGTGAAAACAGAGAAGGATGTTCAAAGGTAGAGAAAAATTTTCAACAGAAAAAAAGCACATAGAAAATAAATGAAAGTTCACTGTCATTGTATTTGCAAGCTGCAGAACTGTTCAAGCATTAATAAAAGAAGATTTAAAATAGGGAAAAATGTTTAAGATCTGTAGTAGAAACAAAATAATTTCTGTGCCTTCATGCTTTACAGAGCTGAAATAATTTCTGTGCTCTGTTTCTCCCCTAATGAGCGCTTCGCGGCATTTTGCACCTTTCTGCCCCATCCATAAAGAGAGAACCATGCTAGAGGCAGTGCACTAATGAGATTCTGTATTCCAGCCGTATTTATATTTAGTGAGGAAAGAAAAGAAATAATGGCAGTGAAACAGACTGCAAATAAATGGTCAGTGGGTGGTGGTACGGGAGGATGAAGAATGATTTCTAGCCATCTTATACTGGTAAAGTTGTAAGCGAAATACCTGGAATGTACTTTTATTGTCTATAAAATCCAACTGGGACCTTTATTATCCACTTCCAAAGGTACAAACCCTTCACAAAACATTTGAGAATGCATTTTGATTGGGTTCACCGTTCTGAGAACATGCTCCCCTTGGGTTGCTGCTGTCTGCACTGAGGAGCAGCCTGGTACAGGCAAAGCTGCCGTTCTCCGCTTGCCACTGCCCACCATGCGATAGTAGAACAGGAAGAAACAGCTTGTGGCAACTGTCCTGCCCTAAAGGAGTATTTAATGAATTCCAGTTGAGGTCAGATAAGGTCACTGCAAGTACAGTCCCCCTGGGGCAAACTTCCTGTATGTAGAAAATGCTTCCAAAGAGACCCACAGCAGGCTCTGCACATGCCCAGTCAGAGCCTGCCTCTCTGCTGTCAGCTTCTACGCAAGGTCAAGTGCGACTTCAAGAGCTTTGGGAGTTCTAGAGATCGATACTGTTCATTTGCTGCTGTAAAATGTGTTCTATTAACATTTCTGAGAAACTGCCCACTTCCAAACACTGATATCTCAATTACCAGAATCTTATTAAAAAAAAATAAATTAAAAAGAAAAATCCCAAAGGAGACATCCATGAAAGGCATTCCGTGTCATCGCATCCCTGGGCTGTAGAAGCCCACGTTGGAATTTTAGCATACATCTCGCCAGATCAATATTGTGCTCAAAAATGCTGTAAGCTGTATTAAAAATGGCGGTTTCTATAATTTAATACAAACTACCTGCAGGTGTCATTTCGCAGAACATGTTAATTTCTGTAGCCTGCCCAAGCAACACCAATTTGCTGTTAAGTTGCAGTGAGTATATTTCAGATTTCCCAAAGGGTAAGAAGAGGAGAGGGGGAAAAAAAGATTTTCTAGTGCTACCATATCACACCCGAGCTTTCCCGCTTAGGAATTCACTTGGTAATTGAATTTTTGCTGTTTTCATAAAGTCCCTCTAATTTGGTAGAGTTATGAAAGTTTGAAAAAACCTCCATGTTTGCATTTTCAGTAAACTGCATGAAGTGAACATGGCAGGAGTATTTGCCCTGGATCAAAGCAGGATCACACCTGAAGAAATACTGGGTTTTTCACATGTAATTGTACTTGAAAATATGTACATAAATGGGAGAAACCCCACAGATATTTCCACCCAACGTAATGCTTCTGATACGTTACAACATTTCAGCATACAGCTTCATAAACTTAATGATGCTCGGAGCAACTACAGCACCTTAGCAGTCAGGGGCAATGACATGAGTGTATTGTGCTGGTGCTCCGAAACGTCTGCAGTAGAGAATTCTTCCCATCCCTTGGCTGCCCACTCTGCAGACACGGATCAAAGTCTGAGCTGCTGCTCCACCACAATTTCCCCACTGTAATCTGCGCCCATTATTCTCTCAAACTCCCATCTGCAGGTCATTTTTCTGTCAAATGAGCTGGTTAAAATTCCTTCTCCCTCTTTTCTTTTAAACCTAGGGGAATTGCAAATAGTCCAGCACTAACAGAGAGGAATTTATTTCAACTATTTATGTAAAATACCAATGGTTTTGCATTGCAGCAGCTCTGCTTGCCTCCCTTCAATGTATATTTTCAGAGACACACATTATCTTCCTGGGTGCTGAGAATTACAGCTCAAAGAGTGATTTCCATTCTGTCCTTTTAGGCAAAGACCTGTTTGCACACAAGAGTTTTGAGCAATACACAAAATTTACACAGACAAGAAAGCTCATACCATTGTGAAAATAGCTACTCAACCATTAAAAATATTTAGAAATGTACACTAAGGTAACCATAAAGCCTCTTTCCCTTTGTAATTTAAGAAATTTGGAAGTGATTTTTCCTTCCAGAAGGGAAGCAAAGTGATTATTCCACAGTCTTTGAGGAATGGTGTACTCAAGAGTTAAAAATTCGTTAAGTATATTGAACTGAAGTACTTTTTCCTCTACAACATATTGCCCTGAACAAAAGCATAATACTCATCAGTATTTCCCTCCATGCCAGAGGGCTGAAAGGGAACTTGACCTGGATGCAATTGTTTCCTAAACTTTGCTTTCAAAGCAATCTAACAGGCCACTTGGTTTCAAGCTGACAGAGTGGTTTCACAGAGCGCTGTGCATATTCAACCTGTGCATTTGTAAATAAGCTGTTTAATGCATTTTTGCTGACTACACTTTGAGAACCTCTCTTGTAGGAAAGCAACAGAATAAAAAGCAATGGAAAATCGTTGGCTGTTGGCAGGGCTTGAGACTAATAAGATTTAATATAGCTTACATCTAACACGCTACAGAAAAAAGGCAGAAGAGAGAAGCCATGAGAGCTCAGGCTACCACAACATGCTCCCCAGGGAAGCACAACCTCAGCAGCGCAGTGTCAAAGCTGCCAAGCCAAGGGCCAGGTGCCTCTGCTTCACCACTCAAACACTCGTGAGTTCTAGAAGCTATGCTTACACTGAAAGTTCATGATTCACAGTAAAAATCAATTGCAACCAGTATCAAGAAGAGGCATTTGAGTCCTTCCTCCTTTTAGCAGAGTCCTTCAGCTATTGGTTTGTAAGCTAAAGGGAAAGCATTTCTTCCTCTTTGAATTATGAGCTATGCGCTAGCTTACAGTTGCGTTTCAGCTTGGCTACACACCTTAGACTTCCTAGATGAAAACTGACAGGGCAAACCAAGGGGCAGGAGGACACAAACTGGAATTACACTCTGATCATTTGAAGTCAAGGCAGAAGCTCTTGGGCTAAGATCTGAGCACTAATAACCTGGCAGTGAGGAAGAAAAGGCAGATGCATGGAGACCACTCCCATGGCATGGAACAATAAAAGAGTGGAGCAAGCTGTGTAATGAACATCCTCTCATTCACTTCACAGAGATTTTAAACCTGAACCAGTTTGGTGATCTGGTTTCCCACATGGCCAGAGTACCAGCTGCTGTGCAGCAGGCTGGGCTCAGGTTGCTGAAGCCAGCTGTGCCACCTGGACAGGATGGCATGCTCTCAGACTCCCCATTCCAGAGGGCACTGGAGCTCTGCTGCTCAGAGCTGTCCTGCTGTCCCTTCACAGAAGGTGACAGTACCTGTGAGGAGATTTCTTCCTCTCTCATCCTAAAGCAGCCACTGAACAGCAAGCTGATTCCCTGACACGCAGGATGAAGGTAAAAGAAAGTCTCTGTAATAACCACTTCCTCCACTATCCTGTTATTCAACAGTACTTCAAACTGAGCATCCTTGTTTGGGGTTTCACTGCTTATCTGGACTTCAAAGAGTTTGCCAACACAGCAGTGTACAGCTCGGCTTGCCTTCTCACTTCAGAGAAGTTCACTGCCACCTTAATTATGTTCCTCCTGAGCGTAATATACTCGCTAATAACTTTCTCCTAATTCTTACCATTAATTATCATATAAAATCCCTTAATACCAGTTACATTAGGACTGCTCACAGTCCCAGCTTTGTTTCAGTGTTACAGTTGACAGCACACAAGACAGCCTTTGCAGCACACACCTGTAGTTAGATATCTCTCACACACAGTGTTAATGACATTGACAATGCTCCTTATCTACGAAGAGTGAAGTTACACAACGATGCTGTTAGAGATGAAAGCCTGAGGATTCACTCCCTTCCCTGCCTCTACTGTCAGGCCTGCCCTTCTGCTTCCTCTTCTGTGCCTATCAACTCACTAATACAGCAAGAAACAAGCTCCTCTTGCCAGGCCCATGTTCCGCAGAGTGAGTTAAAATCGGCTGATGCAGACCTGAGGGGGCAGCACCTCTGTGGGTCGGGAGGAAGAGTAAGAGTAGAGCCCTCAGGAACTTCCTCAGCAGCAGCAGCAAGTGGCCAGGTTGGATTATCTCCTTGCAGATCACTGTGCTTTGAGACCACTTTCCAAGTTGCTACACCATCTACTACCTGGAAGCCACATGATAGTGCAAGCATACAACCAATCACGTAGCTACAAGGGTCTCCAGCATTAGAGAAAAATGAGAATTGGAAAAACTATAGCAAAAACTTGATCCATAAGGAATCCTCTTCCTCCTCATTTACTCTGACAGACCCAAAGCTGAGTCAATGGAGCAATGTGCTCATCAATCTGAGCTCACCTGCCAGAGCTCAGCTGGCTGATCCCAGCACACACAGGATGCACAAAGTCTGGCCCGTGACAGACACACCTGCATTTCCAGTGCCGGCTTCTACAGGGCTCCTGAAAGAGGCTGCAACCTGCAGACCTACAGAAACCGCATCTGAAACGTTGTGTCAGTGAAGTAAAGGCCAGCAATCAAGAAGTCTGCCCAAGCCTCACCAGTATCCTATGCTTTATTTACTCAGGAATGCTTTACTGATTTAACTTAACTCAGTAAGGAACTGACCTGGGCTAAAGACATGCAAGAATCTGAAACAAACACAGGAGTATGCACTAATAAGTGGCAACAATTTTTAATTAAACCTGCTCATGTTTCCTCCCCTGCCCTTTCCCCCTGACTTTACACATCACCTATTTTAAGGCACAACCTTAACTTTTAGGTTGTGGTTCCGTTATAAGTTTTTCAGCAGAATGAACTTAGGCAACTCCTACCCTTTCCCCCCAGCTGTTGGTTCCTCCACCACCCTAACCGTCTGAGCCAACTGCTTTATGCTGCCAGTTGGTCCTTTTTGGCAGGGTTTTCCTTCTCCTGTTGAATCACTTCCCTGCTTTGGTTCACTGCACGGCTGCACAAACACATGTGCTGGACACAATACAGGAGGCAGCACAGAAGTGGAAATGAATGACCAGGAAAGGATGGAAAGTTGTGCTTTACTGGGCTGCAATGCCACCACAGATGTAATCATACCTTTAATTTGCTTTCTCTGTTCTTCGCACAAGATGAGCCAAGGAAACATTAAGAGATGAGAAACAGTGATATAAAAATAAAAATGACAATGATTAACAGGGAGCAGATTCACAGTGAAAGTATTTAAATGGTTAAATATTAGGATGATAGCTTTTAATCACTCTACAAGGCACAAAACCTCCAGATCCAGAGAAAATTTAAACACATTCCACTTTGCCAGTGCAGAAATACTATTTTACATCAAAGTCTTCAGAAGGGTGACAAGTAAATTTGCCCAAATTAATAATTTACTACTCAATGCAGAGGAACATTTTGTTAAATTCCAAGTTTGGCTACATTATCCTCTCAAATGTACAAAGGGAAAAACCTCTTTTGCGAATAATGCCTGAATGGCTACTATTCAGATAATTCATTAAAATGTAAAAAAATCGGTTAAACACTGGAGTTTAAGAAATTGTCCTGAATTAGCATTAAAAGTGGTTTTGGAAGGGGACGGGCTCTTCATTTCTGAAGACAATATGCTTGGCCATTTACAAGTATGTTCTCAAGGATGCCAAGTTACAGAGAAGCTGAGCAGCATCCTGGCAGTTGTTAAGCGTCAAGCCCCGTGAATGGAAGGTTCTTCCAACGGCTGCTGCAGTCCCCCAGGCAGGATGAGGGGACAGCTAGCTGCCTGGAAGCCATACTGTAATAAAACCCTTCCCAATCCTCTAAAGCCAGTTCAGAAGGTCAAGTTGGCTTGGACGGGTAACATTTACGGAGATTCCTGCTTCTGAGAAAGTCTATGTGGCCGGTTGCCAGAGCTTTGCATGCTGATAGGTAACAGATACGAGTTACTGGGGGCTTAGGAAATGATCCAGCAATAAATCTAAGCAGAAATCTTTTACAGAGTCTCATCTGAAGCTCAATGCTAAAATTACTCCAATGAGACAAAGTGACATCATCAAAACCTTGCAGAAGCTTTGCAGAAGTCTTCTGAGCCTCTCAATGATAAATACAGTTAACAAGAAAAACCAGAAAGACCACGATGCCCCACATCTATTAGATACTTACTGCCATTTCACTGCCTCAAAGCACTATTTTTTTCCCTATGTTTCTGTCACTAAATGCCAAAGTGGTCAAGAAAAGCAATTCCAAAAATAAAGATTTAAACTCCATTTTGCAGTAAGTACTCTCATGCTATGGTAACTAAGAGAGCTCACGTTTCGAACTGAAATAAAAAGGTCAGTTTATACTTCAATTGTCAACTGAAAAGCAGATTCTGATTTTTTTATCTAATTTTAGCTGTCTCAGAGTTGTGACTGATTCCACACACCAATTTTTCATTATTATACACTCAGTTAAGTCACCTGCAGTTACAGTGACCTCTGAGTAGACACTTTACAATCCTCACTTTTTAACCTGGCAGCTTCCTCTGGCCACAGTAGGTGGACTGCAGGTCCTCTACCCCAACCAATATTTTACTGCAATTAGTCCACTTAATACACTGTATCCTCCTTCCTTTCCTTAATCAGTCCTTATGTTGTAAATTCCCAAAGAAATGCACACTGTGTTTTGTGATGAGCCCAGCATGCTACAGGTGTTACGGGAAGTAAACTAACGTATAAAACCAATAAACACGTAAAAACCATCAGCATTTAATTTAGCACATCATCTAAGCTACATTGTTCAAAAAAGTGGTCATAAACTACAGAGTTTTACACTAACACTAGGTTTTGATGACTGGACTGGTTCTTTCATTCCAACAAACTGAAAGTACAATGGCCAGAGTAGCCAGTTACATGATGGAAGCTACAGTTATTTGTTAACTAATCCACAGGATTTTCAGCAGTTCTAAGCATACAGTGGTGGCAGGTCCCATGCTTATGACTCATGCTACAATTTTTATCTCTCCTATTGTTTTGCAAATTCTCCTCTTAATCTAAAATCCATTTCAACTAGAAACTTCCAGGCTCAGCGGAAACTTGAAGATAATATATTCCAAACGACTCATGCTTCAAAAGAGTCTGTATCATCTACATCTTAAATCAATCTAAATCTAGGCTGGCATGGCCCTACCCTTGTCAGTGGCATTGGAGCTTCTGCCCCTCCCTGTATGCATACACAGATCCTGGCATGATCCCATGGAGAGCCAGTTCAGGGAGCTGATTGAGCTGGGAACTCTGCAAGTGCCACCACGAGGAGCCAGAGGGAAGGGAATGGGTTTGTGGCAATGGGGTGGGAGGGATAGATGACACGTCCATTTTTAAATAGGCTTAAGTGGAGATAGACCACCAGGAGCCATCAATCATCCTGAATGAGCCATGTCTTAAAGGAAATTGGCATTCTGAGGTTTGGGTTTCATTTTAAGGTATTGATTTATTTTCATAAACCATTTTAAACCTGTACATTAGCAAAAAAGTTATCCTACATATACTTGTAATATATTCTTTTAATGGCATACATAATAATGAAATTTTGTCTGAATAGATCTTTAAGAGCAGATTCAAGCATTATTCAGTCAGAATAATGCCTGCTTTCTCTGCCTTATAGCTGGCAATAACACTTTGAAACGGGTTTTGATAATATCTAGGGTACTACAGTAGCCATGGTGAAATCTAGGACTCTCTTCTGCTTCACTGCTTTAGCTTAGCAGCCTGTTCTCGTGTGGTAAAACAGTGACAGAAATGACAACAGATTGATGAAGACATTGTACTGCTTTTGCATGATTATACTTCAGATTACATCTGAGTCAGAATAAAAATCCCATGGGTCTGTAGGAACAGTTAACAGTGGTGCAAGAAAAGGTTCAAACTCCTTCACAATGATAACTTTTCCTGCATGGTACCACACAGCACCAGTCCAAACACACACATCTTCAGAAACAAACACACAAACCAGCAAACATAACCTTTCCATGCAAAGTATTTGTCAGCCTACCACCCTTTTTCAGACAGGAAATTTCCCACCAAGTCATCAATAATACATACATTCGGCTATCAGTTCACCTACTAATGAGGAGCTGGTAGCATACAGCACCTACTCAGAGAAATCAGGTCTGGAAGATGAGAGCACAGTCCTTAATAATTTATAAGACTCATTAATCTTATCCCAAAAGACAAACAGAATTTGCCCTCTACTCAGATTTCCAGACCAAATCAAGATACAGCTTTTCAGAAGCCATTAGGATCTAGCAGTCAATAAATATTCTCAAAATGTTCCTCCATGGAATAACTTGTCAGCAGAAGAACTATCCATCTCAAAAAGCCCACGTTATGAGAGACAAAACATCAAGAACCTTAAAATATGTAAACTGCCAAAAATTAAAACAAGAGGTCTGAAAATTATTCAATATGGCAAGCGCTAACAATCTCTAAGATTTCCTATTCTAAGTAGAAAATATCAAGGTCTAGTCCAGTTGTGCATAGTATAAAATACCAGTACTCTACAGAGGTTAGGTGTGCCCAGAGACAGAATTCACTTTCACCATCAAACACTGATCTTGACTGTACAATCCACAGAACTAGGGGAGAAGACAGCCTGAAGCCTGGAGTAGACGGGAAAGAAGTATCATTATGCAATAGCCAGGTCTGCTTGGTAAGGCCAGAACTGCCACGTATGCCTAAAAAAGGCCAACAAAAAGAACCCGAATACAAGTTGCTTCGCTTTCTTGGTGTTTCCTGCTCTGAATACACATCTTACTACTGTAAAATTGCTTTTTGCTCTGTGCAGGCACTCACAGTGCTGAAGGCTTGCCTACGGAGAAAAGTTATCTAGCTAGATCTCTACTTGTATATGATCCCATACTTGTTTGTAGTGCAATCATATTCCTGCTCCTCAAGTCCTCTCAAATTAGATAATCTGAACTAAAGAGTAGCTGGCTGGAACAGCCAGTCATGCTCTGTGGGAAAGGAGGGAGGGCCAGTGTTCTTCCACAGGCTTTGTTAAGCAGGTGTAGGAACAGGAGCCAGGGAGCTCTAGGTGACCCACCTCGTGTCTCGCTCCCTTTACATAAATCATGTGCTCCAAATTCCATGAGTCTTGGGCAGGGATTTCTTCCAGGTGCTATATGTGAACTATTGTGCCGTCCCTTCCTTACCTACATAACTAGCCAAGTCCCCCTGCCACCTACAAAATCAATGGGCAGAATTACTATACCATGTAGGATAAAAATGCTTAAAAACCAGATGTGCCTTAGAGACCACGCCCGCTATATTCCTACAAGAGGCAGGATGTAGAACACCATTTTAGTCTAGATCATCCTGAAATGGCAGTAATTAAGGAACATGCAGTTTCCTTAATTGCAATTTCCTTTTTATAAAATACCCTTTACTCACATCAGTTGATATTACAAGCAGCAAACTACAGCACTACATTGTCTTCTCAAATCTAAATGTCTATGACAGTTGCTCATTCTTAAAGCTCTTTTATCACACTAACATTTACCTTCCCCTTAAGGCCTTTAAGCAGCTCATCATAACACACGGTGTTCAACTCCAACAATTTGTTAACAATTTAGGGCTACAAGGAAAAAAGAAGCTGCATAAAAATTATAAAATAGAAGAAATATGAAATAAAACAAGGAAGGGGTAACTATACATACTTAAAATAGTACTGATACAGATTATCAAAAGACTAATGGTTATCTTACTGTAAACAGGTAGCTTTTACTGAGTTTTTGCATTGCATATTCTTCAGGAACAGGACACAAATTAATGAATGGGTCTTGTCTTTTCAAATTTCCTTTTGCAACTAGAGTGAACCCACTTAAACCCAATTAAACTCAGGCCAACTCATTCCAGGCAGTTAAGAAAAACAGCTTAGAAGAAAGGTGATCTAATGGGGCAAAATTATTATTTCAGTGAGTGACTTGGGACACACTGAAGCTTAAATATTAGCAGCCTGTATTCAAGGAAAGAAACTAAAAATGTGTCCTGTTGAGATATACAGTTTTTCCTTCTGGCTTTTATAAGGTTATATGAAGTTCATTACATAAAAAAATCTCAAATGCTTCACAATAAGAAATGGTACATATTGATTTGTCAGTCCAACTCAACTGAATGTGTCTCAGCCTATAAACATCACTCCCTGACTCACACAATTCTGGCTAATTAAACATTATTCCTATTCTTTAAAACATTGCTACCCTCCTTTCCTCATTGCGTTTAAACTAGCAGCTACCCTTAATTTGTTCATCCAGAATGCCACTTCTTAAGTGCCCCCTGCCCCCGTGTAGCTCTGGATGATTTGCAGAGCCTCAGAGGCTGACAGGAATGGGAAAACAGTCACCTGACAGCATTCCCTACTGCTGAGCGGGACAGTCATGCTGTTCTCCTCACCAATAGGAGAGCACACAAAATTAGGGTGGATGAAGTATAAATACTGCAAGAACAGCAAGTATTGCCAGATCAACAATGCTGAGTTCTGTGAACACTAGGAATATTTACAATTACCTTGCACTCAGGAGTGGCTATTGAGAATAGTAACCAAGGGAATTTATCTGGACACGTCTTCAGTTCGCACCATATTTCAGTTTCAACATACAAACACTTTTTTTTCCACAGAAAAGTGCTTTTCTAACATTCCGAAGTAAAAGAATTTCAAAACCATTCTGTCTCCAAAGAGACCATTAGGATCACTTTTCCATTCTAAACAGAGATTCCTACCTTCTCTAACAGCTCCAGTGCCTCCAAAATAACCAAGCTATCCCGAGTTCTCCAGCATATTGACCTGCCAAAAGAAACACACGCTTCTAACAGAGGAACAGCAGAAAACCAAGAGGCATTATTTAATGGCAATGAATTCCGAATGACTGAAAAATACAGTTGCTTTCCTTGGAATTACAATTAAAGGCTTAGACTAGAAATTATCTTTTTTAATCAGGCTGCTAAGATGAGCTGCCTTTACTCATTTGCTTTTTCCACAGATTGTTATCTTCAAAGGTCTGCGATCTGCAAGTTAAAGATTATCTGTGTTAAGACTTCAGAGATTCCTATTTGTGCATAAGATTGCTATCCTGAATTTTCTAAGTGAGAAATTCCCAAAGTTTGGGGGGGGTTGTTACCTCAAAGCCTCAGTCCTCAGTAATTTGTATTTGCACACCCCATCATAAACGTTTTGATTTACAACCTTAAAGGCAACACGGTCCTGCCAAGCACTTTCCAACACACAGTAATGGGCCATACACAGCAGCTACTTTGTGCTATATGTGGTCAAGAAATACACACACCGTATGTACTTACATGGAGCGGAGTATAAGTACGCACCAGAGTATCTAATGTTTCCCTTTCCCAGCCTTGTATATTTCTCAGAAAGGATCTATGCAGATATGAACTTTATCTTTCACTTGTACTCCTCATTTCAGACACTACAAATTTTATGGAATCATGGAATGGTTTGGATTGGAAGGGACCTTTAAAGCCCATCCAGTTCCAGCCCCACTGCCAAATTCAGGGACACCTCCCACTGGATCAGGGGGCTCAAAGTCCCATCCAACCTGGCCTTGAACACTGCCAGGGATGGGGCAGCCACCACTTCTCTGGGCAACCTGGGCCTCCCCACCTTCACAAGAAAACATTTCTTCTCATCTCAGTCTCCCCTCAGCTGAAAACCTTTTTCCCTCATCCTATCCCTGCACTCCCTGATCAAGAGCCCCTCCCCAGCTCTCCCGGATCCCCTTTCAATACTGGGAGGCTGCTCTAAGGTCTCACCACAGCCTTCTCTTCTCCAGCACTAACAATCCCAGCTCTCCCAGGTTGTCTCATTCGTAACAGGTGAGAACATGCTGACTAGAGAGCACACCCCAAACGCACAACTTCTCAGCTCAGGTATTTCGAAGGCTACTAAGACGCTGCTGTGGAAGTTACAAAGGCCATGGTGCTTCCAGCTCTTTGCTAGGAACTGCCAAGCTAAGAATGCCAGAAAGACCCTCTTCCAGGGCAACTGCAAGGGAGAACAGGGTTCAGCATGCACGCTTTCTGTCCTGGAAGTTACAGTGTAGAGACATCAGCTCACAAGAGGCATGCAGAATACAGCTGTCCCTGAAGAGTCAGTCCAAGGCTTTTTTGTAGACTGGTGAGAAAGATTACATGTACAAATTACTTTTGCAGCTGGCTCTCAGACCTTTTTTTTTTTAAATACTAACATTTCATTAGGTATTTCTGTCAGTAAATTATTGACAATCTTTATTTCTGTTTCCAACACTGTATAGGGTTTTTGTAATTCATTTTTTAAACCAAGAGAAGGTAAGTGCTCCCTTAAGGTCTGAGTTACTTCATTGCTATGGATTAGTTTTCTCTAGTTTTACTCCTTTATAACTCATTCCTCTGTTCAAAGATTTTTCTCCCCCAGTGGAAAAAACTACTATAACATCAAAGTCGTAATATTACACTTTTCTCCATAGTAAGTGAGATATGTGAGATAGTGGATCTTTTATACTGGAATTTTATACAGTATTTTGTGTTATAATTTATAGCAATAAATTTTGTGATATAATTTATGGCAATACAAAACCTTAAAAACTTTAAGATTTTCTGGGTTTTATGGTTTGTGGTTGCTGTATACTGTGAGTAATAAATAATTAAATTTATATAATATTTATGAAAAAATTCTGATATTAAGTTCTCCATTTTAAACATTACACACTGTAAACTCTCCTGCAAATGCCAGTCCTTCTATCTCTAGGCATGCATAAGCTCATCTTTGTACGCCTCTTTCCTCTGTTCAAAAAAGCACTGAAATCAAACAGCAAACGCTCTGAGGGACAATTGTTGAGGTGTTCCTGAGGGACACTTACAGTTTCATGGCTTAATCACTCCAACTTTCTATTTTGTTAATCATGTAGCTGAATAAAAAAAAAAAAATCTGATACTATTGTACATTCATTTTAATAAGTCCTGGAAAGAAATGCCCAGAGTGAAGCATATCCAGACCTCCTGAATAAGTAGGAACATTTCTGCGCAGAGAAACATCTTCACTTTATACACATCAATAACTTCTTTTGATTCTGAATCCCAATTCTGCTCCAAAGGAAAAAAAATTGGAAAAGGAATCTTCACAAAGTTTCTCAGTTAAATATGAAAATCAGTGCCTGAACTAACAGAATCCTCCAGCTCCAGCTTCCAAGTCTTAGTATATTAATCTCCTTTCCTTTCAGCTGCTCCAGTGCTTGCATAACAATGCCATTTCATGAATTTAAATCTCCAGAAATAAACCTTAAAGCTGAATAATACTTTATTAAGCTCTATGAATATTCCCTTAAGCAGGACATCTTTTTAAAACTGGGCTATACTGTCACAATTCAGCACCATTTCCTTAGCACTTTCACAGTAAGAACCAGAAGCACTGCAGCAATCAGCAACCTAAAGACCTTCTGAAACACAACGCTACTACCTTCTCCAGAGAAGACTTTTAACAAGCTAGCAATGTTTTGTTTAAATTCTTACTACTCCAAAGAGCAGTGTTTATTTCTCTGGGGGTATGCATGAGTAAGCTCATAAGGAAATCCTTTACAGGTGTTTTTAAATGAGAAGCACACTGTTAGCATCTTCCACCTTTCTGTATAGCATGAAACCATGTACATGTACCACTGTTCAAACCATCAATGATTAAATCTTAACGAAAGTTGTTATTCCAGTAAAACACAAAAATTAAAAAAGCTTCTTTGAAAGATGCTCAGTTTTGATCTGCCTGCTAGGTAACTCCTTTCATTACTGGTATTTCCTAGTGAAACCGCTCACTAGAGGCTAAAAACAAATGTGTAATTACTGTGCTCAAGCTCCCATTTGCAGGCAGGATGGAATTTCTGTGTGTTAGATACTATCTAAAACGTGCTCCCTGAAGTAGAACTCACAGGATGAGGAGGATGGCAGTTGATGGCAATGAAGATTGTAGATGGACATGGCCCAGAGGTGACTTTTGACTAAAGGTGTATCACACGCAAGTAAAAAAAAAAAATCACCTTGAAGAGTAACTGCTATGGGGGAAAAATATATTGAACTTCAGAGGGCAAAATGCATTTCAAGATTACGCTCATTAAAGCAAAGAATTTGCTATCCTAGTATTATAATCTACTACAGACCAAGATCCTTTGAGAAAAGAGATTAATTACCTGTTACAGGCTTAACATTTGAAAATGTCTTTTTAGTAAAACCCCGTGCAAAACAGGGAATGACTTTCAACAAGACAAGCCAGTGTTTTGCACATTAAACTATAAAAGTTTGTTGCACAAGAAGCAATAAGCAAGGACTTAAACAAGAAACACAAGGCCACAATCTTTCCATGTCCTTAGTCTGCCTTGGTGGCAATTGAAACATGTTTTCAGTCAGCCACAGACATACACTCCTTGCTTGATGGAGCAAGTACTCAGTAGTTTTATCATCTCAGTCAGCACAACAAGCGAATGTCCAGACTGGACTATGCCATGGCAAGAGGTAATGCCAAGCAGTGCAAACAGCAGAGCCAAACCCATCCTGTGCCAGTCCAGCTTAAGCAATGCGTTCCTAAGGAATGAGGTACAGAAACCAATGCCATTTTAAAAAAAACGTTCTTGAAAATATACAAGTCAGGAAACAGCCTTACAGCTCCTGGAGCAGTGGTTCTGCAATCAGTACCTCTTCATCTCCCTCCCCATGCCCTTTTTAAGATAAATCCTCTAAGATGAACCCGAAAAAAATCAACTGAAATGCAGGTGAAAAGTCTAGAATGACAGATTAGATCTTAAGATGTAACTATCTACACAAAATTAGTTTAGTCCACCGTATTGCAGAACTGTTAAACTGACAGCTCTAATTCCTAGTACCTTAGAAGTCTTGAAATCTGTATCAAACTTTTAATCTGAAGCTAAAAATTGAGTGAAATTTATATAGTATGAATATAGCACAGTACAAATTGAACTACAGAGCCTTTTTTACCATCCAAATGCACAGAACATGTTTACAGGGTTTTCTGCTCTGAAATATCTGAAATTGTTCAGTAATAAGTTTACTTTCAAAATGTTCCAGTACTGCATAGTCCAATACGATTAAAGCAACAAGCTTTTGGGTCCTCCTTTCTCTCTCTGAACAGCAGGCAAGCCGCTGAGCCTTTCTGGGCCCATCAGCATGTTAACAAAACATTTCTTAAGGTACAGATTTACAATCTGCCTAATAAGATAAAAATCTGCCCTTCTGGTTGAAGGGACCATCCCTCCACTTCCTTGGCCTTGTGTTCCCAGCTGTAGCTGATGAAAGTGCTTGTGGGTTGTATAATCAGCTAGATAAATGTGATTCCCAATCTGGCTGGAAACTAATCCCACACACAAGCAAATTTCCAGCCAGATGAGGAACTTGATTCAGCTGGTCACATCTGCACAAGTGCTAATACCACTGAGACACCCCTGCCTTTGGCAGTGCTGCCTAAGATCAGCTGAATGCAATCAGGAAACTGCATCTGTTGAACCATGGTTAAATACCTCTGGGATGTTCACTCGTAAACAACTTCATACTTTTAATATCACTCCACTTCAAGATGAGACATAAGAGGCAACTCTAATTTTCCACCATGCCATTTCATCTTTTTTGCAAGTAATTTCTGACCACAGAACCTCATTTAGAGAAAACACTCTTCCAAGTACTAAGAAAATTCTTAGGTGAAAACTTGAATTGGGCATGGTTTCCAATAAATTCTAGGACTTATTGCACTGTACTAATTTCCTATAAATCACATCTATATTTGTATTCTAAGAAAATGAAGTTTGACGCTGTATGTCCCCTCTTAACAAATCCAACCAAATAAAAGGAGAGTTAGGACTACAAATGCACCTTAAAATCTGCAAATTCTGCAAGAAGTACCAGGTAGTGAAAGTAGAAAGAATGAAGGGGATGCACTGTGGAGGAAGCCTTAGGAGAGGTCAGTTGTCAGCTGGCCGGCAAAACCAGCCTTACAGGCCCAGCTCCAGCCAAGCCACAGCCCTGCTGCCCCGTGCCTGGTGGAGGGGACAAAAGGCTGTGGTGGGATGGACTGGGTGCAGCAGAAGGGATGGTGGGGGTGGAACAAACGAGAATGGGAAAAGGAGGAACTAAAAGGCAACTAAAAGAGACGGTTAAAAAAAAATAAAAATCCCAGTTTCCCCTGAACTTGTCTTTTGTCCCAAACTGAGAGGAATAAATCTTCTTACTCAAATAAATTGGATATTTCACCGCATTTTTTCAGGTTTGTGGTTATGCCAAGCAATACCACCCTGCTAAACAAGATTAATGCAAGATTTTGTGAATCATTTTGGTCATAAAACTGACATTTTTCACTGAAAAAAGTCTATGCACATTTTCCAAACATGAACAAATAGACTTGTATTTCCACCCCATGTCTCATCTGTCTACCCTAACGCTTAAAATCTCCTGGTGACCTTAAGTGCTTCCATCTCCCTATAAATCCCAAAAGGATAATCAACATCATGAAAGCTCCATCTGAACAGATACCGGATCCTTTACTGCATAATCTATTAGATAACTGACCCACAATGATTAAATATTTATTTACATTTGGCATGTGAACACCCAACACAATTACATTCATTAGGCAGTGTCGTCCAAGGACATGTTTCTTGCAAGAATTACTCCAAGCTTTTGCAAGTAGTCAGGGGTGTGTTTTGAATTATCCCAGTTTATGCAGAATATAATCAATCTGTAGAAGAATAATTGTTTAATTTACAGATTACATATTCAATAAATCTCATAGATTCACCTCATTAGTTTCCCCCTTCACTCCTCAGAAGTAAAAATCATAGGGAAAAAGAACGTTAATACTGTTTTTAAGTTGGTCACTTCAGGATAGAAAAATGGAAGTAATTTTTTACCTTGGTAACAGCTTGTCTCTTGAATATACATTAATAGCAGGCTTTTGTTTTGATTAGCTCTCTGAACAAAATCCAAACATCAATAGCTGGTACCTGAGGAAACTATTACCTTTCAGGGAGAAATGTTGCACCGTTTTTCTTAAGACTCTCAAAAACGATGTAGTCATTACAGGAGAGAGAATTTCAAACTGCGTGGCTCTGAGTTTGGACTGAGTCAATATGATAATGAATTCACTGTCTATCTCTCACATCAGTTAAGCTGACCTGTGGGAAAATGGCAAATGACACCTAGTCCAGCATCTGGAGGAGCGCGGCAACTAAAGTTATCAGTAGATGGATACATAACAACCCATTCATGATTTCTGCCTATGAAACAGCCCCAGAATGAAAGAAAAAGAACTGAAAGTTACCAAAACACAACTGCTGCAACACATTTTGTCAACAGATATTTACTGTCATAGCCAAATTTATTTGTTGATACGTAGTGAATATATTTGGCACATCAGAATGAAATCGCTAAATAATCCTGCCAAAATGTTTTTGAGACAAAACTCCTCCCATGAGAACCTGATGGCAAGCAGACAGGGTTTTTATTCTGGTTTTCATTAACCGTACAGAATCAGCAAGACAAACCATCAACTGCAACAAGTTACAAGCTCACTTGTGAAAAATGAACCATTTCAAACACTACAAAGACGATCAAGATTCTCTGAAGGACAATCAGCCTAGGAGGAAGATGGGTTTCAAGGACAAGGATTAGTGTTTGACTAGATGCAGTAGTGAGGAAGTACTACAACAAGCAGCTTCCTCAGTCTATAAAAACTAACCATGTATCTTCTGTACATTCCTAATTCCTTAAAGATCAATCTCCTCTAAATTTTTTAATAGTGGTGAGCTTTATTTTAAACCCCAAAAACCTAAATGAAAAAAAAAGATTTTCCCAGAACTGCAACACCACTTGCAATCTACTCAGAAGACAAATTCCGCTCATGTTTTACAGCATTAAAAAGCAGATGTTTTTTTGTGCATTAACAACATTTGATTATAAAATAAATTCAGCAAAGATAGGAGTGAACGTAACAGCTCCCTTAAGGCACAGCTTTGAGGTAAGAGGGATATTAGCTCCATTTCTTTTTCATCCACTGTACAGAAGGATGACGGAAGGAAACAGCTTCCAGTTGTCATGCTCCTAATCCGTCAAGTCTATAGATGGCTCTGCTCCAGATTTCTCTAATAAACTCTATTCCAGCACACCCCTTCACTGTCCTCACAACATGCATATTGCAATCTGTGTGGTCTAGTTAGGCTGGCTCAGGGAAAGCATTTGGGCTTTTGAATTATTATTTGTTTAAAACCTGGGACAGCAAGAGAAGGTCACTGCATTTAGAGAACCCACAGGAATCTCATAATATTTCAAATATTTTTATTTGTGTGTGAAGATAGACGTTTGCGCGGGATGTGGTGGGGAAGTCTCGGGTTTGTATATTAGTTTATTTTGGGCAGAGGAAGATTGCTAGTTTCCTACTAGTTAGTGTTTTTGCTAGATTGTTTTACAAAACTGCCTATAGTATTAATTGCCCTTTAAAATTTGAAATACTGAACTCCTGGAATTTGTGAAGCAGAAATAAGGCATCAATGTAACTGGAGAACAGCAACAATTACCAAAAGGGGAAACAAATTAGTCTTGTTTGCGGGTGGGAGAATAATGAATAAGTCCCACTGCTGTATTTCAACAGAAAAGCTACATTTGGGGAAAGAGGCTGCATTCAAGTATGTGAGGAAGGAGGAGGGAAAAACAGGAAGAGGCATAAATTAAGGGCAGAGGAATGAACAGAATGAAGAGTGACTGGGTAACAAAGCTCATGCAAAGTGGACCATCTTGGAGAGATCTGATCTAGTGCTAGGAATTCTTCAGCAAAAGACAGATAATATTTAAAGCAGTATTCAGGACATAAAATTCAAAGCATGCTGTTTCACTAAGCCCAAGTCCTGAAAATAACCATTTTAACCACATCCTAGATTTCGTCACAAATGCTATGTTTAGCCTATAAATGTTTCATTGCATTTTCAGACAACAAATTACTGTCTCCAACTTTTATTTTAATTCCAATATCATAAAAGATCAGAAATGTACCCAAATAATGTGAGAGTATGGGTCAATAATATCTTCTTTTGTGACAAACTATTTAGAACATTGCCATCTCCCCACTGAGTTCTCCCAAATCCTGCTGCTGCCCCTTGCGGATGTGCTGTGCCCCTGGGCCCCCAGACACACTCCCCATCCTGGGTACTAAGCCCACAACATTTCCACGTTCTGCTTTCCAGTGTAGCACTATGAGTTTGTTTTCAGCACAAATGAAGAGGTAACAAATTTATGATAAGTAGATGGGAATGCCAGTATGGCTAAAGAGGTGGAAAAAAACAAGTAACATAACTTCTTCTTGGTAACGCCGACAACCTTCTGCACCGCCACAGGTTGAACTGACGGGAAAACAGTAACTCACCTAAATAAGCATCACTCATCTCATTCTCAGTTTTTCCAAGATCCATGTCTTACCACAGCTATACCAGCACACATGCAAGTGTAGGACAATAGCGAGAGATGAGGGATGGGAGGAGTAGGGCAACTGCTTAAGATGGCTCATGCAATATATCCCCCAGCGAGTGTGTGGATTCAAGCAACAATTAAAGGATTACATGGCTGGTGACAGTCAGAACCCACAGTGCCACTTCCTTCTCATCTGGCCCTGGAGTGTGTTTTGTTACTTTCTCACTTCCTTCAGTCTTATCCTCATCTGACTCTGAAGAGCTCTTTCAAGGGCCAATAGCAACACAAACCTTCAACAGAAGTTCTGGTTGAGCAGAATTAACAGCTTGCTATTAGTGACAGGGATGTTGCATGGGCTCCCCCTTACCACGTTTCCTGGTGCCAGTCTGACTCCCTCCTTTTTGCTGGTTCTGATGTTGTGAGCCTCCTCACCAGCCAATTTGAATTGCAAACCTACTGCTAAAACTGTCTTTTTTTCACCGGATTAATTCCCTGTTGCTTTAACAAGTAGAATCAAGTTGAGTGGAGGACCCACAGGTGCTGGTGACAGGGGAAGAAACAGAAGCATGCAGCTGGGGAGAAGAGGGAAGATGGAAGGAAGAACCAGGCTATTATTTTGGATTAATTTAGGTGCTGTTTCATGCTACAGATGAGAGAATGAAAGGAAATCAGATCTATAAAGAGGAAAGTAGTGCTGCAGGGTAATTAAGACCTAGGAGTAAACATGCCAAATGGTGTTTGCCACATGTCAACAAACAAATGTGAATCAGAATGTGAATCAGTACTTGAGCAGAGGAAAGAATGTCTTCTCTACTGTTCAGGAAGCACTTCAATTGTTTGGAAAAGGTGTGAGTCATTAACTACTGCATGTACAAGTGAGACATCCAAAGCTATAAATACCTGACATACTTCAAGGGCTCTTTGGAATGGAAGAATGGAAATCTATATGTACTCTTTCAAAACTGCAGAAGCGTGAAGCCATGAATCATTTCAGTTTGATTTGTTGCATTTCAGCTCTTCTGAATTGCATTATCTAAGCATCAAAAGTGTGGTCAGCAGTCAAGTCGATTCTGCCCCTCTACTTCTCACCGGTGAGACCTCACCTGGCGTCCTCAGCTCCAGGACATGGATCTGTTGGGGGAATCCAGAGGAGGCCACAAAAATGATCAGAGGAATGGAACACTCCCCTGTGAAGATAGGTTAAGAAAGTTGGAGTTATTCAGCAGGGAGAAGAGAAGGCTCCAGGAAGACATTGTAGCCTTTCAGTACTGAAAGGGAGCTTAACACAAAGCTGGAGATAGATATTTTAGCAACAGGACAAGGGGTAACAGTTTTAAAATAAAAGAGGGGAGATACAGACTAGATACAAGGAAGGAATTTTTCATGCTCAGGGTGGTTAAACATTGGCAGAGGCTGTCCAGAGCTGTGGCAGAAGCCCCCATCCCTGGAAACATTCACCATCCAGTTTGACTGGGCTCTGAGCAACCTCATGAAGTTGAAGATGTCCCTGCTCAATGTAAAGGGATTGAACTGGATGGCCTAAAAGGTCCCTTCCAACCCAAACTACTCTGTGATTCTATGACAAGCTATAACCTTTAAAGGACCTGTTTTCTCGCTCCTGACACTCTGGATAGCTAAGCAGCTATTTGGCATAGAAGACGAGGTGCATGGGACTTGACGCTACCCTATTTTAATGCAACATTTTTATTTGTCTGAATTTGTAGCTTATCATAGCCATTACATGAAATTACCTTTCTGACAGCAGCCAAGAATGTCACCAGCAAGAGCTGCGTGTCAAAAAAAACCCCTCCTCCTCATTCTCTGATTTCATGTCTGCTTGTATGAGCTCAGCATTACGGCAGTAGGAAAGCTTCACTATGAACTTGCAACACCAACTTTAACGATGACTGTAGGATTCTTCAGATTATAACACACTCAAGCTCCTCTTGATCCATTTAGAACTCCTAATAAATTTTATTCCTTCTAAACTCAGCTTAAAAGACTCTTTGGACTTCAAAGGGGTTTTCATTCTCAGGTGAAAGCCACCACAGTAGCACTGAATACCAGTACAGTATGATTATGAAGCACGGGTGAAGGGCTAATATAGACTTAGCCAGTCTAGCTGCTTAATGCCAAACATTACTATAATTATTGAAGTAGAGATCCTGTTCATTCAGATATGCAGCTTTAACATTTCTCCCTCTGAAAGTCATCAAGCTGAGATGGTATTAAAACTCCTACACAACCCTTCTAGAGAAAAATATGTTTTCTCCACACGTGTGTTCTTCAAAATGATTTTGCAATGCCTTCTACCTTGGGTAAAAGACGTTCCAAAGAATACTGATGACCATGACCATACTACAGGCGCCTTCCAGAAGGGAATCATAAAATAGCCCAAGAGTTCTGGTTAACCCAGGTTCAGGCACTAAATGTACATTACTCCTCTGTGACTAACAACCCCCTGGGAAAACTGCACAACAGGAAGAGGGCAAAACAGAGCTTAAGAACTTGGATGCACGTGAAACTCATTCATTCACCCCGACCCCATATCTCAGAACAGAAATACACAAGAGGAACACAAAAAATATGCTTGGCTTTGTGTAAGCACATAGAAAGTATGATTTTACAGTATCATAAATATTTAATTACAATTTTGCATTACTAGTGATAGTTTTTAATTCAAATACCTTTAAAAATCATATTAAAACATCTTTACAACTATATTTGTTTTCCTTAATTTAATAAAAATACTTACGAAAGAAATACTTTTATTTAGAACTTGGTCCCCCTGTCATCTACTGAACTTATTTTGTCTTTGGACCTTTCGTTCCTTTGATGAAGAGTTTTTCGTAATGTAAAAACTTGACTGCTCAGACTATTGTTTCTCTTGAAACACTGTGGTCTGCATTTAACTACTGCTACTTCACACACAATTTGATCGCTGTTGGGATAGGATAGAAGGTGATAACTCTTCTTCGCTCATGATTTCCAAGGTTTGATGAATTCCATCATTTGGTGCAAGTGTTTAGCTGTCACACACCACTGTCTTCTCAGAAAGTGAGTAATTTTCTATACAATTCATAAAAATATGGCTGTTTTAAAAACCTAGAAGTATAAAACAAATATTGACAGAGCGAGTAACTCAAGGAACACTGATGAGCTCATCACCAAAAGTTTCTGTGTGCCAGAGCTGCTCAGACTGCAATGTGACAGCAGAGAACCTCACAACTACAGTTAAGATTATCCTATCAATGTATTTGCACATAGTCACCAGGGCTGAAGTACATTTAATTGGCTTGTACCATGCCATTTATGAATCTTAATCTCTCCTATCATCCCAGGAAGAAGCAGCAAACAGCTACTGTACTGAGCCTGGCTGCAGTCACCTTTGTGCACGTGTCTGAAGGACAGTAAGGATTAAACAGCTGTTGCTGTGCAGTAATGAGCTAAGTCTGCAGCGCAATTCAGACAGTGGCTCTTTATCACGGCAACAATAAGACAAACATCAGTTTGTCTCACTTTCAAGAAGTCTAAGGTAGTGGTAGGGCTTTTCAGTCTGGAATCACAAATCACTTAACACTGTGCAATTTAAGAAGAATCCAGAGGATGCAGGTTTTCCACAGCAGGGCCCCTGTCAGGCTGCTGAGCCAGCTACCAATCTACCACCATCTCCTTGAACGCATTCTTGGACTAAAATGCACACTGTGGAAAAAACCTAAATATGCAGTGAAACAGACATCTGTGCATAAACCCATCCAAATGTTAAAGAGGAATATCTCCTCAAAAATCTCCTTTAAACGATGGCAAGTAACACTTCCCAGAATGACCAGCTGCAAAAACCTGCCACAGTCACATACTCCTGAGGTTATGCAGTAGAGGTGTTCTGTCAAACAGAGGAGCACAGCCAGGTGCTGTTCGCTCAGCCTCACAACTTTTGTCTCAAACAAGCAGCTTGACAGATTTTCCTACTGCATCCACGTATTGTTTTCTCACAATACCACCCATCCAAAGAATGGAAAACCCACAGCATTCAAGAGTGGGCTGAAGGTATCAGTCAAGAAGCACAAACTTGCTCCTGTCAGATGGAGTGATTTGTCAAGCTACTGTCTCTCAATGCAAATATGGTGAATGACTGTGCAAGCTCACTTCAGTGAAGAGTAAGGCAAGTTAGGCTTAAGATGTTTAAATCCCTAACAGTGATGTAAACTGTCCTACTTTGCTCTGTAATGAAATCAGCTAAGAGGTACCCAGCCCCATCCTGCATCTCAGATGCAATTACCTGTGGTCAATGGCTGACTGACAGGAAAGTGACAGCATCCCTCCCTTCACAAGATTTAGAGAGAATTTATCAGTCTGCACTAACCAAGAGCGGAACTGAGTCTAGGGAATGCTGTCAGCAGATGCAAGAACTTCATCAGTACCTGAATCAAAAATAAATTTATTAAATATTTTGAAAAAATATTTATTAATCAAACTATTTTTTTGTAACAATTGGCCTCATTCTCAGAAACAGTAGGTAATGAGACACACAGTGGTCAGCAACAGTCATCCATAAGGAAGATTTTGGGAATACATCAGTGCTCCAGGCTCTCAGCTTCGCCCTGTCCCATTTTGTCTTCAATGCCAGTATGTTACTAATCTTATTAGTTTAATCTTCATCTTTTGATCAAACTTTCGTAATACATAATTTGGAAACTAGTTTCTTAGAGGGACAAGAGCTGTCAGATAGTAACCCTATCAGATCAACCCCAACTAAGTAACAGCTTGGGACAAGTCAGAGCCAATGTTGGAATTTCAGAGCGTACGTGCAAATTATTACTTTTTGAAAACCACAGTGTTGACATTACAAGGGAAGAAAAGAGAGGAAAGATCATATCTTCTGAGCCCTTGATCAAATTACTTCATAATTCACCCACTAAACCTATCCCCTGGTTCCCATAGGAAAGCAATCTGAGACAGAACAAGCTTGTGGATTTTAGACCATCAAGGGAGAAAAGGGAACAAACTACAAGACTGCAACCAGTCTCTAGAGGATGTAGAAGCATACAGAGATTTTAAATAATAAAAGTAATTTTAAGGAATTTTTCAGATATAAAATAGGAAGTCAACTTGAAATTGTCTGCAATCTACGTGCAAGACACACAAGCTAGAAACACAGAAATAAAGTGTCTGCAGTTTCCTATGGCTTCTCTCAGCGAACTTCTTCCAAAGTAATTGTCAGAGATATTAGACTCCAGTATTTTGAAGATGGTATCTGGCAGTTCTTAATTTATCATAGCCTCTCATCTTTGAAGCAATTCCATTTCTGTCTCAGTGCCTAATTTCCATTTTACACATCCTATAATTGTGTTTGTCCTTTTGTCCTTTAAAGTTGACTTCTAAAAGATTCCCATCATTAACACATACAAAGAACAAATAACTTGCTCCCTTTCTGGGTTCTTTTGTTGAGATATAATTATTAACATTATAATTATTTTTCCTTACATATCTAATAAAGTCGGAAATTTCTTTAAATTGCTCATTTACAAAAAGCTGTGGACTTAGATGTCTGGAAAGGATGCTTTGCATGAGCTTCAGATCCTTAACCTGTGAACTAACTTGCTGGCCGAGTTACTATACCCTTTGTCTTCTATAAAGTCCTGGCTATTTTTGATCACATTTAAGAACTACTTCTTCTCTCAGCCCAAAAAGTACTATGTGGGGTTTCTCGAACTCCTTACTAGGATTTTTAAACATTTTACATCAGCCCATCTACATTCTCTCTCCTTTTTTAAACATACAGTGTTCTCTTTTGGTTTTCTTAATGGCTAATGCATGACCTTTTCCTTTTCCTTTTAAATCTGTAAAACTACGAGCTGGCAAGTCCTCAATGAGGTTAAGAAAATGTGAATAATTTGCAACATTGAACTATGCATATTTCACGATACAGATCCTTTTTTATAGACTAAACTATAAATAGTGTCCACAGCTGTGCAATTTATCCTTAGCCATTAAACGTCTCCACAATCTTACAATTTCTAAGAGTGTCTGCATTGCCTACAAATGAGCTGTATTAATATAAACAGCACACGAATATCAGAGAGCCTATGAAACAAAAGCCCCAAGTACAGAACTTAACTAAAAAATGTCACTTTCAGATTCAAAAAACAAGAGCGCGTAACTATTTCACAGTTGATCTACTTGCCAAGAACACTTTCCAATGTTTTGATCCCACCACCTTGAAATCTGGGTTTATACTCCTTGAAGAAAACAACAGCTCATTTGAAAAGCACACATCCAATCATCTCCTCCGTGCTCTGACTTGCCAGGCTGCTTATGTACTGGAAATACTTTGCATCCTGCTGAAAGTTTGGGAATTGTCTAGAATGATCAAAACACCCAACACCCTCCTGACAGAATGGATGATGAAACCACCTGGAAAGACTGACAGATGAAAACAAAGGATCAGCCTAACAGCAGGCGCAGTAACACAACAAACCATGGGTTCATTGTCTCAAGTCCTAACTAAACAAGTCCATTATACAGACTACATCATTAAAAACCCAACACACTTCGCTTGTAACACTTTGCAGAGGAATGAGACTAAAATAAGCTGTACATTGCCTCTTATCTCCATTTTAAGACTGAGCAAGTTTCTTAACCTCTTTGTCTCAGTTTCCAAGGCTACAAGTGAGGCATGACAAAGGCAGGAAGAAAACCCAGATATTTTTTGGCTCCCAGTTTTTTTTTTCCTCTTTGCTGTTCAGCCATATTATCTTCCTAAACTGTAGGTTTACATTATTTCAGCATACATATTATTCTACGTGCAGCCTCTTTTTTGGTGATTCTAATCAGCTTTTCTTTCTGCAAATCTGGCTACTTGTTTGGTGATTACATTTGATAGCTTCTCCCTTATGTGCACTTGGAAATAATCAAGGAAACAATACCCGGAGCAGTACAAGCTGAGAAAAGGAAACATTCCTATAAAACAAAGTTACACCAAACTATTTTTAATGGTATGCAAATGATGTGAGAGAAGACAGGAGACCACATTTAAAGTGTAAATCAAACCCATTGTTTTTTAAAACTTCTGGAAAATCTTTGAATAATGGCTTTTTCTACTTTCTCCCCCAGAATTTCTTTGTTCACTGCAAAAGGAAAAACAAAGCAACAGGAAAATGAAGCGATGTCCCTCCTCCACAGAGAAGTACTGAAGTCTCCTCCCCTTCCAAACAGGATCACAGTTTGCCAGCTTTGGCAGCCACTGTACTACTTAAAATAGAAATGAATCCCAAAATGTGATTTGGAATAAACTGCTGAAATATTCACTAGGTCTGTTTTCCCCTCTTTTTAACTTCCTTTCTAGCATTCTAATAATACCTAGAGAAGCTTTCAAGCACCTCAAAGATCAGATGCAGGCATAGCTCAGCTCTAGACAAAGAGCCCCATGAACTTTAACACACATGCACACACGACTTGGACAGACCTATCTTTGTCAGCAGAGTGCTCCCTGTTTGCTCGCTCCCAGGCTGCTGCGACGCGTCAAACAGCTGTTTGGATCCTTACAGGCAGAGTGAGCTTCCCGGGAGGCACCCTACAAGCCTCCAAGACCTGAAAGCATTAGTGGATTTCTCCCAGTTGGCTTGCCATTAGTAGAAACCAATACTATTAAACTTCGTAATGGTTCTATCAATTTATCAACACGCATTGGCAGGGCTAAGATTTCTGCAGCGTGGCAAGCTTTCACCTACACCGAGAGGAATCCTACAACCCAGAACACACCCCATTTAACAAATATTTTAGAGAGAGTATGAAATGCTGTGTTGAAGGAAAATGTAAGGGCAAAAGATGGTAGATGAACTGGAAAGATATGAAGCCTTCACAGGGATATCCAAATACACTGCCAGACTGAGGCATGCTAGCTGGAGCCACTATGCAAGAAACTCCTTCCAAAACAATTCAAATAAATTAATATGAAACACAACTTGGCCCAGGGTGGGAAACAATAAGCCAGTTGTCACAGATGTCTGAAGCAACAACAAAAGGCATGTTTTACTAAGGCAGGTAAGAAATGAGACGTGAGGAAAACACCACAGTTCATCTTAAACAACCATTTTCAACAAGAGAAGCAGACCACGTGGCAGGTAGAAACACTATTTCATTAAAATAAAATCTTTAAAGCCATTGACTTCTCAGTAATAGGAAGCGTTTTATAACAAATTAATTCATGTTATGCATTTACTGAATAAAAGCAGGCATTTCTGAATCCACAGAACGATAGCTTTAACATGCAACTAGGCAGCCAGCAGTATCGGGGTTTGCATTTCTAAGACGGGCAAAATGTCTTTCAATATATTTATACAATATCATCACATTACCAAAATGTTCCTGTTCAGTATCTCACAACATACCTTCAAAAAATTTCAGGACCAAAATTTTCTCATTCAAACAGTAGAGAAACTCACCAAACATTTTTAACTAACATTTTATCTTCTGTATGTTTTAAGTTTTAGATCCTTTTGTAATCCAATCCTGAGGCCTAATAGTAATTGCTACTTCACCATCAATGAGACTGTTCAAAGGCAGCACTAGGAAGACTCAAAGATGGATTTAACAGAGCACTGGTCCAGGCAGTGTCTGTAAACTGCTGACCCAAAGGCACGGAGAATTGCTAAGGCCTTGTGGATCGAAGGGAGACTTACAGCTTGCTAGACAACTTAAATTTATTTGAAACCCAAGGTTAGCCTGTCAGTTTTTCCTCAGAAAATGAAAAGACTTTATTCTAAATGAGTCATATTAGCCCACACAAGCAGATCAGGCACATTGTTCTGATTTCCCCTCCCTCAAAATGCATCGTGTTCTCTCAGTACAATACTCCTGCACAAATAATTCAGGACTTGCCAAAAGCTACCATCAAGCTCTAATTACAGCAGTCCTACTCTGTATACTTTTAAATCAAACAAAAACTAAATCAGCCTGCTAAAAAAGAGCCAGTACTTCAAAATCTCCAATGCAGATTAAGAAATAAATCTCTGCAATGAAGTATTAACCAGATCAGCCTGCTTCAGAACCTCAGAGCAGAATGAGCCTCATTTTCTTGCTGCAAGATAAGACCGTGGCACACATATGAAAACTGTCATGCAAAAGAAATGACAAAAAGGAGTAATTAATTTCACCAAGTTATTTTAATGCAGACGTTGCTACTAAGTGTTTCAGACAACTTAATGGTATTCCCATTTTGGCTTTTTTGCTGCTATCTCCAACAGAATCAGCACCACGAGTGAAAATGTTTACATAGTCAAAGTTTTTGCCACAGTCTGCATTCTGTTGAGAACACTTTGCCCTATTTTAGATTTCAGCATATTTTACATTCAGTATATTTTACAGAAGAATTAAAAAAATGAGCGCATGTCACTCTGTTAATCATTCTCATCTTATCAAGTTTTAGTCATGACCTGACAACACCAAAAAACCTCAATGCATTTGGCTGTTTTGCAGACAGCTTGTTTGTTCCCTTGTCACAAATGATGGAAAAAGTGATCTTGAGGTCAGCGGCAAAATCTGAAAAACGAGTCTTCCTTACTTAAAGAGTATTTATTCAGTCTATGACTTGGAGATTAAAGGCAGGAACTGCCCGTGCTCTAAAACCAGCAAAACCCAATTTACTCTAGGTGCTCTTCTCCTATCTTAAAATTGAAATTTGTAATTAAGAAATCTGAAAAATAAGCAACAAACTAAGCACCATCCCAGTTTCCAAGTTTTTCCTGTTGCTTAACAATATGGAATTGATTCCAAAGCCAAATCCCAAATATGCTAACTTCAAGTATTCAGCCATGAGAAAAGCAAATACTCAGCAGGTCTGACTACAAGCTTCTGATATGCAGTGTAGGTCTTCCAACTCACAGACAGAAATATTTAACTGGCAAAACCTAGAGTGGCTCTGAACAGACCATAACACGTGACCGGGCATGTGCTTTGGCAGCAAGTTATACAAGAAAGATGACAATACACCAGTGTTACAAAACCAAAATACAACACTGCCAGGATAAGCCTCTAGAAATACACTTAGTGATACAAAGCCATAAATCTTTACTATTTGAACTAAAGACTTAAAGCTCTTAGAAGCAGTAGCCAAACTCAGCCTGACTGCTGAGGTCAAAAGAGATATGTACAGTATTATGGCAACTAAATAAATATTTACTATGGCTGTTTTCAAAAGGCTGCGTTAGCAAAGTGAGTAAGACAGTGTTCTGGGTCCTCTTTTAAACTCTGGAATAATTGCCTTCAGGCAAGCCTTTAGCTCTCTTATTTGTTAAATCACTGAATTACGGAGTTTTGGTTTTCATGGGAGATGATTAAAAAAGTTGTTTCACTCTGCTGCCTGTCTGCTTCCAGTGCAGACAGCTAGGATGCTCATTAAATGCTTCTTTAACTAGCATTTTAAAGGGGAAAAAAAAAAAAAAAATCAGTAAATGAAGTCAAATCAAGTTTCTGGAAAGACATGAGAACGTCAGTCACACTCGTCAGACAGTGAAATGTGAGGATGATATGCTGCTATGAGGAGCTGTTAAGATAAAAACGGACTCTTCTTGAAATATGAATATAACTGGAGATTTAATACTACTTCCTAAACCAGCATGAATAGCTCCTTCAGCATAAATATGCCTGCAAGATACACGTCCAGACAAATTTGAGCTCAGACACAGTTGTCAGTAGGGGAAAGAATAAAAAATATCTCCTCTTTGAATGAAAATTTGCACAATACATTCTTCCCAATAGCACAAAAATGTTGATTTTGAGATATAAATCTTTTCTCAACCTGTGGATTTCAGAGCAATGTAGTATAGAATGATCACATCCATCCAAAATCTTCATGACCAAAGATACTTACAGACACTCCTCTTCAAGTGTCAGAAGTTACATACCTTTCACAAATACTCAAGTGGACCTATTAATAACTGTTTTCTATAAAACTATAAATATATAAATACATACCAGATATTAATTAGCAGTTTAGCATATGAAAGGGCCAGAACTGACTAGCTTGCAGAGCCAAACAGCAAAGCCACAGCTCCTAAAATGATTTCTTCAATTCAAGGACTTATTTTTCCCTGCCCATAAGGAACATTCTCTTTTCTAAGTCATTGCCATTTTGCCAGACTCCACAGTCAGCACGTCAGCCCCAAGTTTGCTTTGTCCAGTAGCCTCTAGCTAGGAAGCAAAAGAAGAAATAAAGCAGAGAAAATTAGTAATTTGAACAAAAGTTCCAAAAACTCACTGCTTCCACAGTTTGTGCCAATGTTTTCTCAGGAAGTTATAACTATAAACAGCAAATTCCAATGATTTTGAATTCCAAAAGTACTAAAGAAAATACTTTCCATTCCCAAGACTGCACCATGTAAGCTTCCCGTATGAACTGTGGTGGACTATAGGTCTCTCAGAGCTAACAGACAAGAAAATCTCTCAGGTTTTACAGGGCTACAGGCTGCAAATACTTCACTAAAAATACAATAAAAACCTGAGATCATGCTCAGAACTTTAAAAACGTAAGTGTTATGTAATGAAAAGCACAAAGCTCAAGAGAGTTGCTCATCTGAAAAATATGCTAAAAAACCTTTCAAAAAGACACAGTTATTCCAACACGTCTTGAAGAGGCAGACGAGATTATGCTCCCTCTATTTTCACATAATTTACAAAGGAAATGCTTATTAGCACAGGTCCTAGCATACCCTGCAAAACAGTGCAGAGGTGTTAGTGTTGCACCAATTGAAAAGCAGCATTTACAAAGATAACTATCATAATAACGAGAAGCCTTTTCACTTTTCTTTAATCTCTCATGGAAAAAACCCAAAGTTGTCGGACTTATAATTCAATATACATTTTTTCTTATTGTAAAGGCTAGATTTCTGATTTTTCACGTACCACTCAATTTTAAGAATTGTATCCCTTTTGGTCTCTGCATATTTTCTCATCTTAAATGACACTGTGACAAACACCCAAGGATACGACAGTGACAATTTAAAGTGATTATATATAGCATGTTCCTTATCAACCTGAGAAAGGCACCTTGTGAAGATACGCTTGTCCATCCTGCTTGTATTTTTTAAGCTCTCAGAATACAAAGAAATTTAGTTCACCTCTGAAACTAACAAGCAGAGTTTCTTTTTTGTGGTGTACAGCTTTCCCTTCTAGCTAGATCATGAAATCATTGCCAAGAAAATAACAAGTATGTTAAAAAAAATTGTTAGAGGTACAGACTGATAACTGCAAATGCACCTGTGAGACAGCAAGTCCCATACTGATTAGTCCTAGAAAGATAAAAGAGCTGCTCACGCTTTTAACTGTCCACTGGCAATAAGTTTTTAGAACTCTCTAACAGATTATGCAGGCAGGGCAAATATATTCCTGTGCATTATCCAATGAACATACATATATCTAATACATATTCATCTTCCCTGCAGAACAATTACCCCTGAAACTTCTGGGAGGGCTCATGGAAAAACTACAATGGAAAAGAAACCTTGAACCACGTGACAAAATCAACTAAGTTCAAAGTAGTTGGAATCCACAGATTTAAAACATCTAAATTACAGGCATTTTGTGGACTGCCAAAGAAAAATTACAGGTAACCCTCTATTCCAAATAAAAATCACAGGTAACCTTCTATTGCCTCATGTTCACATAAAGAAAGAAATAAAATTTCTAAATGATCATCAAAACTGTTCCCGTATCACCTGAAATACAAGTTTGGATGGAGAAGCATCTTGGTTATTACAAGCAAGAGAAGTCCAAGAAGCCATACCCATCTGCTATAGAGGCTGACTTCCACACGAGTCTGTGCTGAGGAACGCTCGTCGAGAATGTATACACTGAAAACAGAACAATATCATGATTTTTGAAAAGCAGAGCATACATTTCTTTAGAAACTAATACTGATTTTCAGTTATTTCACTTGTCCAACATTTTTTTTAATCTACAGCTCATCTATTTGCAAAAAGCACAGTCACTGCAACTATGAACCAATACTGGCTTCTTATTTTTCCAATAGATTTTCAATCTTTTTTGTGATTGTTATTTGATGGAAAAAGTACAGCAATTCTTCTACCCAGCAACTCTCTCCCCCGGCACAATACAAAAAAGCCTTGATGTGTTATCCATATAATACAATTTCAGGGACTACTGGTTGAACTTATAACCCTCTCTCAGTAAGCAGCAGTTGCCACTGAAGACAACATTATTCATTATATGGATCTACACTCCCTTTTGCATTCTACAGATTTCATTTAGTTTGGATGTTTAACAATTTTATATGAAGGCACCCAAAGACAGCTTTCTATGTGACTCAATATGTGAAGAATTGCAGGTATTCCACTCCAGGGGAAAAAAAAACCCAATTATGTAACATTTGAAGAATTAAGAATCTAATTCCCACTTATATTTAAATGCTCTTGCTTTGTATTTCATCTGTTTACTGTTATTTCCCCCATGAATTATTATCATATGCATGAACCTGCCATCAAGTGCCCTGGCAGTTGCACAGGAATGTTTTAGAAAATACTATTACACAGCCTTTTCCACAATCTCCTCTGGAGGGGGCCGAGCAGAACCCCCGATAACACGCGCCGGTTATCTTTTACAACATGTTTCTATACAACGCTGCTTCTCTGTCCACAAATCTGGCTTGAAAAGGTCTATTCACCACTATCTCCTTTGTTCAGGAATAACTCTGTTGATTTATATTGGTAAACAAAGATAATGTACAACCATAAGGAATGAAGTCAATCTGCAAAGGACAAAGTAGGAAAAAAAAATGGAATATTATCATCATTATGCACTACAAAGAAAAATTACAGCCTTGTAAACAAAAAGAGGGGGGAGAACTGGGCTTTTTTTTTTCTCTGAAGCACCTCTTCATGCCATTTACACTATTATACAACTCAATATGATTGCAATACTATATTTAAAGACTGTATTTACTGAATTCCATACTGATGCTGAGTGGCAATACCAATCCGAAAGGAACCTGATTCATCTTCTCTCTTTGAAAGCAACTGCACAAACAAGCAAAACAATCAAACACCTCTCACATTCCAACAAGCAGAAAACCAGACATAATTACATAGAACACAGGGGAACTCACCATGACTAAAGCTCCAGTGCAGCTAAGGAATCTCCCTCTAACCGCTTTGCAATCTCACCTTAAACCTGCAAAGCTGTCGCAGGAGGTTTTTCATGGCAACAGTTACTAACAGTATCTCTCTATCAACTGCTAAAAACAGGGACTTCATATACCAGAGAGCAACACCCTTTCTGATTTACCCTTTTCTGAACAACTCTCCTGTAAGAGCCACCTTCGGAAGAGATTGGCTCCTACTCTAAGAAGATAAGTGGGTTAACTTGTAAGGAACCATGAACCAGCACCCTACCTGCCCGCAGGCTCATGAAGCAAGATGACAATTACGATACCGCAGCCAGAACCCATACAGATCACAGGGTAAATGAAATGTGCATTAAGCTCTCCTTGTACTGACATTTTCTGTAACAGGGGTACTGCCTTTGCTATACAAGAAATACTTACAAGGCAAAATCATAGGCACAAGAGCTCTTCAAGCTTCAGTAAGCTTTGTCCCAACACGCCTTCATTTTCTGCACTTCCCAAGCAATCATTTCTAGCCAGAGATAGCGACCTTTAGATATGAGTCTGCCTCATTTTAAGAAGGGCTGCCATAACATTTTTTTGCATTTTGCTCTTAGAATTGGAAAGATCGATTACTGACAGCTTCATTTGCAGGAGCACAGCTTGGAGACTTTCTTGCTAATAATCTGATATTGCTGCCCTTCAAACAACCACATTTTGAAAAAAAAAAACCACTTTGAAAGCATAATTTAATAGAGACAAAGCTCTAGAAGAGTCAACATTTATGCCTCAGGTGTACGCTTAGCACCAAGTTCAGCGAGTTGTTCCACTGACTACACAAACTGCTGCACGATCAAAGCATATGTAACTGATCACATTGAGAGTTTCCATGTGCCCCACATTCCCTACAGCTTTACTCTGAGCCATCTCCCTGCTTCTAAAAACCAAGAATGTCTACAGTTTACAGTACGAAAGTCATTAAATAAACCATCTTCTCCAAGGATCATTCCAAACAGTAGGAGTCACACTCTTTAACTGTATAGTTACAGACTTCAGTCTGAGACTGAACAATATTGTGCAACCTGTTTTGAAGCAAAATGACCCAATCTAGATGAGGGAGGCAGAGAAACACCATTAGCGAGGCTCAAAGCACATGGAAAAACAATGACACAACATGACTTACTCCTCCATGGAAAACTCCTATACTAATATTTATTCTCTCTGAGCTTGTATATATTTGCTTTAAACGTCAAAGTTTATTAAAACAATATTGATGTAATTCTGAGCCTTTACAGAGAGAATCAGTGACTTTAGTGGGGTTCCAAACAGGCTCAGGGGTTATTCCGCAGAAGATAATTAAGCGCTAATAAAAGGCAGAGAGAAAGGCAAAACTTGCTTCAGGAAAAAGAGTTCTAAAAGACTAATAGCTACATGAGGACAGTTTCAGCTTAAGAGCTACAGGACTTAAGTCTCTCCACCACTGTCAGACATGTCTGTTTTTTTAATTTACTGGCCAATTTGGGGACTAGATTATAATATTTTTCCTTTTTTAAACTGTTCTTCCTTCCACTTGCCACATTAAAAAAGCCCACAGAAAGGATGCCAACAACTATAAAAGCAAAACAACGACACTCACTAAGAGGCTATTTGGCAGCTGAGACAGCAGCAAGAGCACCAGGATATGTACAGAGACCTACTGTAAGAGGGAATATAGATGGAAGTCCACGCAGAAGGATGTCTATATTTGTTCACATTTATCGTCTACATTTAAACGCCTTTTACACGTGCATGAAGGCTTTTCTGACAGGAAGAGCTCAACTACAAGACTAGATATAAATATATACATGCAGAATGTACGTCTTTTGTATTATGCACTGTCTTCCTCCTTTGGTGAGTTCTGTAGAAGCCTGTAGAAATGCAAACATCTATCCAAGAAAGAACATTTTAGGACTGAGCCTGGCACTTGTTTAATGGTTTTACAAAAACATCCCTAAATAGTTTCCTGCAGAACCTCTACCAAATAATACAATAATCCAAATCTGCTCAAACACCAACAAGGCTGCACTTGGCAAATTATGTGCTAGTAGCAATGTTTTCTGAAATAGCACTAACTTTATGAAGTCAGTGATCTTACTTCTTAGCACCACAGCGAACTGGTGTCTCAGACAAGATGTTACTAAAACAAGTATTGCTAGAAGCCTACAATGTTTAGCCTGGCATGATTTTTATCCATTTGTTTACTATGATTTCAAAAACTTCACCAAGACTGTCTCCTGCAGTCAACAGTGACTGCATTAAGATGATTGAGCATTTTTCAGCATTTATGTTTAAATGCAGGTAAGGTTTTTAACTGAAATATTACTCAAGTAAAATATGGGATAAAACTTAAATTGAAAGATTAAGAATTGTCTTTCCCAAGTAACATTTGGAATTTTTTGCACTTTAAAAGGATAAAATCACTTTTTCCCCCCATGGTGAGCATTACATTTTATGTGGAAATTAAACACGCCCTGCTCTAAAAGATGGCAGCTAAGAAAAAGACTCCTAAGCAGGAAGAATCATGAATTCTAACAGCATCTGGAGGCCCACATAACAAATGAAATACATTTTACATCCCATATTTACTCATCTTTGAAATATAAACATAATTACTTGGTTATCAAAGTGCAGCTGTTCAATAAACATAATTGCAATCTTTGTTACCACTACTTTAATTCATGTTAAAGCTTTTGAGTTAAGACCAGGCCCACACATGATCAGCAAGAGTAGTGAGCCTGCGAAGGGTTCTACTCTTTGGAGATTCTTCTAAGCACTCACACAAAAAGTCAGGATTACAATTTTGCCAAAATAAAACACTTTTAAAAAACATCTACAGACTGATTATGAAATACTTCTGGAAGTGGTGTGATTTAAAACTGATTCTCATCCTGCACAGCCATATGTGGTTACAGGGAGGGGAGAAATGGTGAACGACGCTTTGGAGGGGTTCTGAAATTCTGTTGTTCATGGTGTCATTTGAACAGATAAACCCACAAACATTTGTGGTAAAGCTGTTTTGTAACTCAGTCTCTGAAAAGCTAAGATGGTAACTCTTGTAATAGCCGATGGGGTCCCATAAGAAAACCAGTTTAAAGAAAGTGATCTCAGAGCTACACCCACTGCACAGTTTTCCTCTCGCCACATTTTCAACAATCAGGCAATCTCAAAACAACTCAGTCCACTTAAAGAGATATGGGGAAAGAAATTGCTTTAGTGACTCAGCCACTTATCTGTCTTAGGAAAAAAGAACACCAAAAATTTCTCACTTGGTTGATAATTTCTGCTTATGATTTGGGAAACCCCAAAGGAAATACACAGCCTATGATACTAAACCACAATTTATTGAAATTGCAGCTCAAATATTGGACAACTAATTAGAATTGTTACCAAGTAAAATAAGTCATTTTTCCTTGTCACTGGCACGTCAGAAAGCACTCTCATTATTCTCCGCATATACTGTTTACTTGCTGTACTTCACCCTGCTTTAAAATAGTGACAGTCAACTAGCAAGTCTTATTCCAGTTTCTAGTCTGTATTTTTCCACTCTAAATTTAGAACTGTATGGTAATGCAAGTTCTACATTATTGTGCTGATACATATGAGAAAATGAAAGTATTTCAGCCTTAGGCCAATGTAAATCCCAGCACAACGCTTTGTCCTTAAAGAGTGGTCACGTGTGGGAGAACTGGTAATACTAACAGAAACTCCACAGACAACGTCTCCATACCAGTCTATCGCAGGTGATGCAATCATAGAAAGTGACACCAGTTCCATCAACCATTTCTGGTATGAGCATGGACAGTCCAAAGCCTGTTTTCCCTTGGCTGTGGACACGCACATCCTCCTACAAAACCCGTTACTTTACATATAGAGTGGACTTCGCCTCACTGGTAACTTTTGGCTGCTGCTCACAGCCAGTAAACACTTTATAAGGGTTGCAAATAATATTACTTCTTTGAATTTTGCTTCAACTAATGAATCAAAAGACCTTTTACAGATTATGATTTTTGTATCATAAGTAGGACAAATAAATCGAGTCATAGCATATTAATAGCAGAAAGATAATAAAGTTTTATTTTCAGATTCCCTGTGTAAGGTGTTTTCTTTACTACCTCTTTTCACATCAAATATACTCCACAGTGCTCACATCACCAGTACTTTTCACAATATCTCCTCATTATAGCCGAGTCATCTGCATATTCTGCCCATACCTGAAAGCCGGCTATGACACACTGACTGCACAGGAGGGAGCAGCTCGGCCAGATTCCTCCGGAGCTGCAGAAGCACAGGAAGAGGGACAGTGTGGAAGCTGGCAGGAGATGGACCTCATCTCTTATCCACACCTAGAGATCCCCAGTTCAGACCTTCTGGGCTCTTTTCAAGGGCTGCGAAAAAGAGTGGCTAACAGCCATACACACAAAAAAGAGAAAGGTCTACTGAGTTAAAACCACCCGAAATCCCATCTCGTCAGAAAGCCACAAGAACAAGAAAAGCAGTGACAAGGATAAAGCTGCAGATCCCTACAGAGAAAAGGGGAAAGAACACAGGCAACTAGCAGGGATGGAAGGGTCTAATCCTGAACCGGGACGAGCGGCAGCCCTAGGAAACAGGGAAACCTAAGAGTAAAGACTAAACAGGAAAAAGGAAAAGCGAAGTAGAAACATAGCAGTGTAAATTCACAAACATGGCACAGAAAAGGAAACATGTTACAACTTGTTAACTTACAGTAAGCTTTCCTCATGTGTATTTCTCTTAGCTCGATACAGAAGGTTAACAGTGATCACTGATGTCTGTGATCCTAATCAATAACTTACAATTAGGTATCATAATATTCCATGGTCCCGTTTAGGCAAGGAAACATTTAGAAGCCATTTAGCCAAACAGCATGCTGCCCCCCCCTCCCTCCCTCCCTTTATTTTTCTTTAAATTATCGATTCCAACCAACTCCTTTATTTGTAAAGTAAATAGAAAAGAAAACACATAGTATTTGGTAGATATGTCTGCAAGTAGATTTTTCTAAAGAGCTGAAAAATCAGAAACACAAATTACCTAAGAATTTGAAATGGTATTTTACCTCTTCGCTCCCTCTTTCCTGGAAGCAACAATGAGACTTACTGATACGTAGGGAATGCTGCTGTTGTTTCAAAATAACTGTATGTTTACTTACACAACTAACGTATGTTTTAAGCCAGAACGAAATGCAAATGTTGCATCCACAAGCGAAGCTCCTTCTCTCATCAACTGTTTGTTTCCACACACATGTGCAGCTGGGTGGAGGTGCCCACTGGCAGAAAGGTCAGGCAGGAAAGCCTGCTGGCTCCTCCTATGCAACCTTGAGGATCAACCCTGATTGCCACTGTTCCTCAGGTGAGAAAGAGGCATTCCAGCCAAACAGAAAAATCCAAGAAGGTCATGTAGGGAGTCTCACATATCACGTTAAGATATCTCGCATAGATTTTCTATGTGAGATATCCTAACAATAAGGTAAATCCATCATGACATGAATACATAAGATTAATCATGGAAAGTTACTCATGGAAAAAAATGTTAGTTCAGTTCTTGTCATACCTCTACATTTTAGAGAACATAATGAGGTTTTCTTGAAAACATACTGGAGCAGTAGCTCTGCCAGGAAGAGGCTTCATCTGGATAAATCATCTTAGCTACTTTACCGACAAAGCCTTTTAAGCCAGTGTGAAGCTAGATTAAGTGCTTTAACTAGTCAAAACGACCAAATAAAACATCCACAAGTATTTCCTGCTCTGCTACACCACGGGAACCAAACTGTCTAGATAAGGTTGTAAGTCAACCAAAAGTCCCACATAAGTAAAGACATCTAATTTGTAACAAAGGTAGTTGTCCAGCTGGCAATTTTATACAAGTTCAAGTAAACTTTCTAACTATAGAACCTAATTATTTGAATGCCATAAAGCCTTAGCTCCTGAAACAACTGTGTGTTTTCCCTCCTGTACATATATCTTGTGTATTATTTTTCCCCCCCAGAATACCAGGGAATAAAGTGCTTTAGCAGATGGAGGATGACCCTGAAGACATGACATACAAGAAAAAACTTTGGCGTGATTAAAGAAGAGTGAAAGCAAACCTCTACAAAATAAGATGGCAAAGTAAAGAGAAATTAAATTCTCTGAGAAAGCACCCCTATTATATTCGAGGTCAGAGATACACCAGGCAACGCTGCTCCTCCTCCTCGCGCTCACCCAAGAGCAGCCTGACCGTTCTACCTTAGATTTCAGCTGCCTGATAAGTAACCAACCACTTGCAACCTACTTCCATCGCTTCACTTGCTGCCCCGACGCAAATCCCAGCCCTTCCTCTCTAGTCTCCACTCCGGCCACAATGAAAACAGCCAAACAGACCGACCCACCTACAAGTCCAAAACAACTTTCAAGAGAAAAGGAAGCACCGACAGCCTGCAGGGAGCCTGGAATGCAGCTTCGCACGGCTACACTCACGCGTAAAGCCTTTTATGTCAGAAACACGTAGTAATAACAGAGCCCCGAACGGGACAGCACCCACAGCGGTTCCTGGAAGGTGCGAGCCCCGCAGCGCTCCCCGGCAGGCTGGGCAGCGCTCGGTGCTGCTGCACAGCTTCCAGCCGCGGTGCGGGCAGAGGGAAGGGCAGCCGGGCGGGCAGGCGGCGGCTCCGGCCGCTCCCCTCGCACCCGCCGGGCGCCTTCGCGCTGCCCCCGCAGGGGCCTCGCCGAGGAAACCCGAGCCGGCGCGGGCAGGGCGAGGGAGGCCAACCCGGGGCTCCCCTCGGGGCGAGGGGAACCAGACCGGGGCTCCCCTCGGGGCGAGGGGAGCCGCCTCCTCACCCCCCCCCTTCAACCTCCTCCTAGGGCGAGAGGGACCGTGACCGTCACCTCCTGCCCAGGCGCCCCTCGGGGACGGAAGGACCGGTCACACCCCCCCCCCCCCCCAGCCCCGGGCTGCCCTCGGGGCGAGAGGAGACATCACCCCTCTCCCACGGGAGGGCTGAGGGCCACGAGCCCCCGCTCTCCCCCGTCGAGGCGAGAGGGGCCATAACCACCATCCTGCCCTTGAGAGCGAGCAGGGCCGTCACAGCCCCCTCCCCTCCGGGCGTGAGGAGCCATCAACGCCCCCACACACCCCTCCATCCTCCTCTCACGGCCGGAGAGACCGGTCACACACATCCCCCACGACCACCTCAGCTCCCCCTCAGGGCGAGAGCGACCGGTCACACACACACACCTCCTCCTCACGCCTCGGGCTCCCCTCACAGCCAGGCAAACCCGGTCACTCTCCCTTCTCATCTCTCCCTCAGGGCCAGAGGGGTCATCGCACCCTCACGTCCAGAGAGACCGGTCACCCACCGGGTCCCTCACCCCGACCTCTCCACCCCTCCCCTTAGAGCAGGAGGGACCGGTCACCCCTCACCCCCTCAGCTCCTCCCAGGGCGAATGGGGCCATCACCCCCACCTCACAGGCTTCCCTCGCGGACGGAGACCGGTCACTCGCCCATCCCCCTGCTCTGGGTCTCTCCCCGTCTCCCCTCAGAGAGAGGGACGGTCACCGCCGGGTTCCCATCAGGGCAGGAGAGACCAACCACCGCTCCCAGGCTGCCCCCAGGGTGAGCGAGCCCGTCAGCCCCCGCCCCTCCTGGACCGGTCACACACATATCCACCCCCCCCACCCCAGCTTCCTCTCAGGGTGGGAGGCACCGGTCACACCCCCCTCCTCCTCACCCCCGAGGCTCTCCTCAGGGCGACAGCGACCACGACCACCCCCACCCACGCTCAGGGAGAGCGGGGCCGTCACCGCGACCCTCCCAGCGCGCCCCCCCAGGCCCGAAGGGACCGGTCGCCCCCCGAACACCAGAGGGGTCAGTAAGCTCCCACCCTCCCGATCTCTCCTCAGGGCAAGTGGGGCCGTCACTCCTCCCGCTCCCACGACCGAAGGAACCGGTCACTCCCACTCAGTGCCCCCCTCACAGCGAGCGGGACCGGCCACCCCCCCTCCCACCCAGCCCCTCTCACCTGGCAAGGGCTCCCCGGCCTCGCGGCGACTTCCGCGGGCCGGCAGCGAGGGAACAGGAGAGGAGGAGGCGGCTGATGCCGAGGAGACTCGCTCAGGACCGGCTCCCGCCACCGGACCCGACTCCCGGGACGGCGCCGCCAGCGCCGCGCCCCCGCGCACAACTCACTCCGAGCCGCGGCGCGCGCAGCGGGGGGGTGGCGTGCCCTCGACCGGGCTGCGAGCCCGCCCATTGGCTGCAGGACACGCCCGGCCGGGCTGCGAGCCCGCCCATTGGCTGCAGGACACGCCCGGTCGGGCTCTGAGCCCGCCCATTGGCTGCAGGACACGCCCGGTCGGGCTCTGAGTCCGCCCATTGGCTGGGGAGCGGCTAGGGGGCGCGGCCCCGCCGCGGGTGGTGCGAGGCCTTCGGGCTGCCGGGAGGGAAAAGACTACAACTCCCGGCGTGCTCCGCGCGCGGCTCCCTGTCCGGCCCTTTAAGCCTCAGAGGAAGTAGTATGCGTCCGCCTGTGAAGATAAAGTAGTCTCGGTGTGTGGTTTGAATTCCCGCTCCGTGCTAGGCTGCTGAGCGGTGCGGGTGGTTAAGCTCTCCCGGCCCGGCTGCGGCTCTCCTGAGGGGCTTTTCCGCGGAAGGCGAGAGGGCTGCGCTTGGGTGGGATGCGGGAGGCGGAGGGATCGGGGCGGGCGGCGTGAGCGGTGCGGCGGCTGTTGGTGCGAGGGAGGCGCGGGCTGCGCGGGGCAGCGCCGGGCCTGCAGCGGGGAGTGCTCGGCCGCCTCGGCAGGTCAGTGGGGGCGGCCGCGGGGCCCTCTCCTCTCCCTTCCCCCCGCTCCGTGCCCCTCGCGGCGCTGCGGCGGCCCCGGGCAGGCCCTCCCCAGCGGCCAGGCCTGGCGGGCGGGGAGGGGGCTGGGGCCGCGCTGGGCCGCGGGAAGAGCGGGGTCCAGGCGCTCTGCTCTCTTCCTTGTGAGCATCGTTTCTTCTCGCTACACAAAGGCGTGAGAGGGAACAGTGATAGCAACTGAGTTCTGTTTACTTCTTGTTTCATTGTGTCCTCTTAATATTCTCTTGTCAAGCAAGTTATCTGTCGTAGTATTGATCTCTGATGCTCCTTTTTAGGAATAGGGTTTCGCATTCGTTTACCTGTTCCTGAGGAACTGTAGTTTCTTCTCGTCGAGGTGGCAAAAAGAGCCTCAAGGGTAAAACTGGAAACGCTGGAGCCACATGCCTCATTAAGAGCCAGGCATTCAAGTTCCCTGTAACACCAGCTCTAGAGCCACACTGGCCTGGACATCCCTTCCCAGAGCCAAGTGACACCAATTGGTATTGTCCCGGTATGGGGCTTTTAGAGAGACATAGGAGTAGATATAGAGCAGGTTATTGGAGGAGAACGAGAGGGTCCTTACTGGATTTAAACTGCAATGGGTAAGATTTAGATTAGATGTTAGGAAGAAACTCTTCATGATGAGGGTTGGGAGACCCTGGCACAGATTGTCTGGAGAAGTGGTGGCTGCACCATCCCTGGAGGTGTTCAAGGCCAGGCTGGATGGGGCTTTGAGCATCCTGATGCAGCGGGTGGTGACCTTGCCCATGGCGCTGTGGTTGGAACTGGGTGGGCTTTAAGGTCCCTTCCAATCCAAACCATCTCACGCTTCTATGATTCTTTCAAAGGAAAGAGCCCCCAAATCATCTTGTGAGAGAGGATTTACAGGACTTGGTGTTAGTGGCATCTAGGAAAGTGAGGACAGGCAGGACAAATGTAATTTCTTTTCAGCTCAGTCGTCAAAGGAAAATACCGTTCACAGAGAAAGGGAGCTTCTGCTTCCCAGGGAAGTGACCTCCAATTTTTTTTTGGCTGCATATGCCTCTCACTAAGAAAACCTTTTTAGCATGCACCCCCAATATATGTATAGGTTTATCATTTACACTTAGGTGCTACTGTACTGATGCATATGTTAGAAAACAAAAAGAGAACTTAAGAAAGGTAAGATAAACATGAAATAAACATTTGAAACTATTATTGTTATAAAACCATTTTCTTTCCGCATGCCAGTGTGTTGTCTTGCCTGTGTGAACCACAGTTCTAGAGCACATAGAATTCAAAATTTGGTTCGGACCACTCTCTTCTAAGCATATGGGAGCTGGGTGTCAGTGCTGATGCTACTGCAGGGGAAGCTTATTCATTGGTTTACAGTTATTGCCTTTGTCTGCAGGTAAAGTCTTGTTAGGCTTTTGAAAACATTATTCTTCTCTGTGGGAAGTGTGTTGTGTAGGTGGACTAAGCTTGGCTGAGGCCACTTAGTGACAGCACTGGGCGCAATAATGTGGGGGAGCTGTGCTCTAGCAAGTTTATGTTATCCTGAAGTGATCTTTCTTAACTTCATAAGAATATAAACGTAACCAGGTGTTGAAAGGGCAAAATTTATTTTCATGAGCTGTGTTTTTACAAATCCAGGCCATATGCTTAGTGACACACAAATGGTCTGGAACTTGAAGGTGCTACTAAAATGCAGTTTTTTCTTTTTTTTGTTTTCCAACACATCTACGTCATATGCTTGCTTGAAGGGATGAGCTACTTAGCATTTTTGGAACTGTAGCAGTTGCTGGCACATACTGTGACTTTAGAGTGCAGACAATTCAGGAAAACTGATTACATTTTTTTCCAGTCCTTAGAAATTTAGCCTGTTTCAAAACAGAAGTTGAGATTAATAATGCTAAGGAGATCTTGGCTTAGCTATGGTGACTACAGCAGAGTATTCAGATTGGCCTTAAAATTCGTAAGTTGTTTTTTTGTATGTGATAGTAGCAGTTTTCAAAATAGGAAGACTGAAGGTTGTGTGGTCTGACACCACTGTCTTGACTGTAAATTGAATTTCTTTTCCCTTTGGTTTCTTATAGTGCCATACAGTAGGGTGACAGGGTCACCTTTTATGGCTCAGAAAAGGGGAAGAGAATCATGCTTCTTACAGGGCTGCTTCTTTCACGCCTGAAAGTAGGGTCCAGCTCTTTTTTGCGTCCTGTTGGGAGTGGTCGTAAGATTCTAGTACTTTGCAATAAAGCAACCAAGAAAAGGGAGATTCTTATTGTCTTCTGTTTTTACAGGACATCTGCCCTCAACGAGCCCAGGCTTTGTGTCTGATGGCCAGGGAGTGCTCAGAGAACTGAAAAGATGTGCTGAATTCCCCAGTGCTCCTCGACGACTGTGAGCTCTGTTTTTGTGTTGTACCCACACCACAAAATTCATCTTGCTATCAGAGCTTAGGAATCAAAACACTTGCAAACTTATGTTCAAGTTAACTTTGTAAGCTTTCTTTGTTAGTTCATCTATTTCCCGTGGATTTAAATGAAGGGTAACTTAGTGTCAAGGTGTGCCCGGTTAGCAAGGTATTCCTTCTCTCTTGCCAAAGCAAGCTCAGCCTTCTTAGTATGTCTTTCTCTTTGATTAAATAGGATTTGTTTTAGGGGCAGTTCTTGGTTGAGGCTTTTCTCAAGCTTACCACTGCCTGAGACAACGGTTGCAGGCAAATTTAGAGCATGTCTCACTAAAACAAGTTGATATAGGTTTCTCAGTCCTTTCTGTGCCTCCTGCCCTCCCCAGGCTGTGGTTTAAACACTGAAGTACTCCTACTCACCATTACTGAAGTGCACACAGAGTTGTGCTCATTTTTTTTAATATTGTGGCATGAGCTGTGAGAAACTGTTAGAACACAGGTGGAGAGGCTGCACTTATGGTAATGGGGGCTCTCTTCTGATAATAGTCAGTGGGAGAGAAGGGGATATGTATGCACTTTTTGAGGACAGCAGGTGAATGAAGAAAGGTGGCCTTTTTTCTATTTGTTAGTTGTTCATGTACCTTAATAAAATGCCCTTTCCATCTGTAATTCTGTTGGCTTTGGAGAGCTCCCCAAACTAGGTTGCACTCTGTATTCCTTTAAGCCTTTTTTATCACTTCCATGATTTCCCCCAGAGGGTGGTAAAATTTCTTGCCTTCATGAGAACTGCTAACCTTCAGTCTTTTTAAGAGATGGTGGATAAAAAATACTTCAACATTGAGTGTTAGCTAGGTATGAATTTACTAAGAACAGTTTGCATTGAGAAAGCACAGTTTTTACCCCGGTGGATTTATTCATGAAGCTAGCTAAGGCTTGTTGGTGTCTGTTGAAAATAATACAGTTGAAGTGGTAGCTAAAACTCTTGTTTGTGATGTGTGTCAGCCTCCACTGGTGAGATCTGCGGTGTTGGCCTTACTGTGTTAGTGTCTGACCACAGAGCTGCCTTGTTCCTTTACCAGTGGTGTCCGTAGCACAGCTGTTAGCTCAGATGGCAGCCGTTGGTTTTTGCTGTGTAGTTCGATACTGGTCTTGTGTAGAGTTTTGAGGGCAAAACAACTGGATCAGAGTTTTTCTGTGCCCTGCCAGAATTACTCCCAGTGGGACAGGTCAGATGGTAAGCAATTTAAACCAGGCTAGCCCTGTAATAATCTCTTCCACAATGGGATTGTTGGAATGGATTTGTTAAAGCTTTTTGTATGCAAGCTAGTCACACAAAGCATTATTTTTTTATTTAAGGAATAACTTGCAGTGTTCATATCTATCAGGGACAAACCTGAGTTCGATGAGGACAGCTTTTGTTGAGTTGTGGCTGGAGGTGGTTTTGAATGATTGTGTTTAACACAAATGCTGGTGCAGTTTGAAGAAAACTTGTCTTCCAGAAACAATATTAAGAATGTTACTGGCTACGTATTTTAAAATAGTAAATATGCTAAATGGATGCTGTAATAAGTAGTCTTCAAAGAGTTTTATTAATAATTTTGATCCTAGAAATAAATGTTCATGCTCTCCTTTGCAGGAGGCTGGGCCTGTAGCTGACTTCAGCTGGTATCAGTCTTTTGGACCATACATCTTTCATGGCATGTGATGAAAAATGAAATAAACTATATACTTCACTTTATCTGAAATCCATATGACTTAGGTTGTTTGTACTCTTTCTTCAGATAATAGGGAGTCTAAGATTTTGGAATATCTTTTGGGCATTATGGCTGCGATAAGGCATGAGGTGAGCAGCTGACACCCTTAGCCTGTATTTCAAAAAACTGCTGTACCATGGGAAGAGTTGCTTTCATAAAAGGACTGATGGCATGAAGTTTTTTACTGATAATAGCAGTGTGTGAAGTACATAAATGAGAGAATGAGGACAGTGAAAGTGTCAGCTATTCATTTGAATTCAAGAGGCTTAAGACTCATGTAATTTTTCTGAGTGCTGTGAAAAAATGCAGAACATGAGATCTCTTGGCAATTTAGTGAATTAGCAGAGGAAAGCGAACTTTTGTTTTATTGTTGCGTTCAAATATGAAAAGACAAATTCATAGCTTTAATTACACTGTAGTGTCTGAGGGATTGTTTGCAGCCAAAAGAAACTCTCAACAAAGAGTTGTTAATTGCCCTTCAGAATATCTGTCATCTATAGAACTTGCTAGGACTTTAAGTAATGGTGGATATGATTTGGGCTTTCTGCTCGGAGGTGGAATTCTGAAAGAGCTTGAGCTGCTGTCATCTTCTTATGCTGGTGCTTACACATGTTTTAGGGAGACTGTTTCAAAGAACATATAAGCTAAAAACGTTTTTTTAATCCACTAGTAAATTAGTTCAAGGGCTCTAGCACGTTAGCATGAACACCAGTGCATGTGTGGGGCAGGCAAGTGTGCCTTGATGTGGAGATGGCTGAAAGTAATAATATGAAGCGTTAAGGCCCATGGTTTAACTGTTATATAGAACTGATTGAGATACAAAATTGAGGGGGTTGCTCTGGATCGATACTCATAGAATAAGCAGTTGCTGAAAGACCAGTTCTGCTCCTTTTCTTTATCCTGATACTTATCTGGTTAAACAGCAGTTCAGGAGATGTTACTGTTGGGGGAGGGCATTGTTTTGCTTCCATGTTAGCCCCCTGAAGGAACTTGTGGGGGTGTGTACATCAGTCTCAAGAGAAACAGACCTGCGGTTTGTAGGAGGAGCAGGACTGTCCCCTTAGGTGCCACCAACTCTCATGTGAAGTTAAACTGCACAAGGTAACCAACTACTTGCATGGGGCAGCTGTTACCTCTTTTTTCCCTGGGATGTGGTAGATGTCCCCATGAGGGCAGGGAATGAAAGAGGTTTGAGGATTTTTTTTAAAAACAAGCTTAATGGATGACAAAGGAATATTTTATTATAGTGGGACCTAATATGTACATAAGCCTGCAGTATGGTTGCTTGCTTTAGTTGGATGGGTTCTCAGGCAGTCTTAACCAAATGGTGGTTAAAGCAGGTCTGACTGTGTCTGTTTCGTAGTTCCTTTTATTTCAGGTCAGTGCTATGGCATGAATTAATGTTTTGGGTTTTTTTTTTAATTTTTGTGTTTGTTACTTAAACAATTTGTTGCTCATGGAATTCCATTGGCTACTGTTTCAAAGCTTTGGACATAAGGTGATGCATTTTCCCGCTTTGGAGTGCCAGTTACTGAAAAACAGAAATTGGCAAAACATTGGTAACACAACTGATTTTTTTTTTTTTTAAAGAATGGAGTGTCTTTGTCATTTGTGTAAGAACAGGCTAAGTAATAAGCTCAGGCTTATGACTCTTGGGGCCGTAATTATATGTTAATCAAAGGTTGAATTTCTAATGTAATGGAGTTAGTGTCCCATAACTAGCGTTCAGAATATGCTATGCCTGACAATACAAGGAAAGTATCAGTCTCCATGTCTGGAAGAGCAGTGGAAAGTTGTGGGAAAACAAGTTCCTGGTGATAATATGAGAGAGTGTAACAGAGAAAACAGATCAACACTAAGTGAAGTACCGAAAACAGTAAACTGTGAATCTTCTTTCACACTACTACATCTGGGTTCACTAACATCACATTTCTGCCAAGAAACTAGGGGGCAGGGAGAAGAGAATGTTCGCAGTACAGGATAAATGGCAAAGGTGAGAGAAGAAAGCTTGGTGAACTTTTCAGTTTTCAGATGTATTTTATTTGCCGTTCTAAACCTTTTCTTTTGGCACAGTCCTTTTCTCATGTCCCACTTCTCCACAGCTTACTTTAAAGAATAAGCATAATCTTCCTTGTTTGTGTTTTCACTTAAACAGCACATTGACAAAGGCATCTTCTGGTACCTAAAGGATAAAAATTTAAGACTTACTGTAGTAAGATATTGCATTTAAAGCTACAGTATCTTCAAATACACAAGGATCTTGTTGGAAGACCTCATTAATCACAAGTTCTGTAGGATTTCTAAAGCATGTGAGCAAATCTTCAAAGTCTCTGAATGTCCTGAGCTATATAGGCATATTAGAATGCTTTTATTTCTGTTTCAGAGTATATTTCATAATGAGTGGATTTTACATTAGTTCTTGCTGCTTGTATCAATGTTTGTTATTTTTTCAGCAAAGGAGGACTCTAAAACCAGAGCTGGAGGTTTGTGGTTCAAATTGGAGTACCACAGCAATGATAAACTGGGAGAAATGTGGAAAACTTAGTGGAGGCAGTGTAGGATTAGAAGATTGATGTTTCTGTAAACTTTGCCAATGGAAAATCAAATAATAACTACAGAAGAAAGATGTTCTTCCTGCTTGTTTGCTTGCTTAGGAGTACAGTTAGATTAAAAACCATGGCATAGCAGTTTTGTTCAGTCCTGCCATCTAGTTGTTTGCTATCATGGGTAACCATACTAAAGTCGTCTTCTGGAGCAGGTTTCTGGCTTGGGGTGCATTTTCTACAGTGTGCTTTAGCTGATCTTGCACACGGCTGATGCTACTGATTAAATGAAATGGAAATTACCAATATTAGAATAAATCCTCACTGTTTCACTATGTGGGAAGCATGATAGAATAGACTTCAACCACTCTTCTGCTGAGTTTAATTAAGATAAGGAAGTATATTTGCTGCAATTCATATATGATGTGAAGAGCCAGAGTAATAAGTATCCCTTGTTAGAACAAATGAATCAGAATTTGTGGAATTCCAGTCCTGTTTCCAGACTCATGGGAAAGAATCTCAGCTCTCAGGAGAATAAACGTTTAGCTTTAGATTGAAAAGAGGAAAAAACTGAGACTGTCAAGTCAGCTTATGAGATAATCCTTATTTTTTTCTGGTAATCATATTTCCTCCCACTTAAGACTATTTTGGGGCCCTCAGTTACTGGAATAGTTTCAAACGTTCTTCATTTCTGACACCACTAGAATTGTAGTGAGAGCTGAATCTCAAGCTATAGGGTTACAGAGAATTCAGAAACTAACTCTTGGCTGTGCTACTTGCATCCCTTTTTCTTCTGCCAGCTGCAATGCTTGCTGGATACTTTGCTAAGACATTTCACCCTTTAATCTGTCATAAACTGATTTGAACTAAAAGCTATTCTGTTTATTTGGCACACTGAAACACAAGACTTGTCCAGTGAATAGAGGTGCCAGGCTGATGATGATGTGATATGTGTAGTTATAGGCTTAGGCTCCACAGAACTGTAGCCTCAGGCTGTGGAGAGTTATTGTCTGCACCTTCTAGAGCTTGTCTTGTCTTCATGCTTCTCTTGATGTCATGTGAAAACTCTGCAGCAGACTACTAGCAGAATGAGTCCAACAAGTTATCTTTGAGGGTGGCTTATGTAGCTTAATATGGCCATTTACCATGCATGGAAGTGGGAGGTTCCAAATACATTCTTTTTTTTAATAAGCTCTATTATTTATTTGAGCCCTCTGAGTCCTTCTGGCTTTTGTGCCTCAGCTGGTGGAGGATACCCAGCTTTCCCTCTTCCCTGCCATTTGAAGGGAAGAGTTAGGGAGTTAGAGCAGCTCTGTGCATAGTCCGGTAAGCTGTGGACATTGCTGTAACCAGATGAGAAAAGAGAAGGGAGCAAGGTCTTCCCCTCTCTGCAGGAGCAAGCTATTGCTCTGTAAACTATCCTTAAACCTAGGTAGTATTAAAATGTGGAAACCTTGAGAGACAGACCTGAAAGTTGTTTTTAGCTAATGCTCAACTTATGCTACCAGTATTTTGCCAGTTTCCCATTCTGCTTCATCAGCTGACAGTAGTGTGCAAATCATCACGTGAGTTATTAGGATTCTGTAAACTGTTCACTAACACCAAATACTGAATTGAAACGTGGAAGCGCAAATCATGTTTTTTTTTAAGCTCTAAAAAAGCTTCTGAATCATGCTAGTTTGTGATTCCTGGAGTTTTTTTTAATGTCAGTTTAAAGTCACAAATAGTGCCTGATTTATCCTGCTGTCAGAAATCTGATGTCTTTGAACAAAATGACGTAAGTTTAAGACTTCTTGGTTACTTGGAGAGAGGTAATGCAACAACTGCCTTTTCAGTACATGTGATTTACTGACCTGGTTTAGCTTTTTATTTTAAACACTATACTCAAGCAAACCAAACTTTGTATTTGGTCACATTTAAGCTGGTTATAAGTCAGGACAGTTATAGGCTAGGGAAGGCTTCCTTGGAATCAGTGGCATAAGGAGGTGTTGGAGGTGAGTGGATAATCCAGCTGAACATTAGCATTTAGTGAAGCTCTGAGGAGCTAAGCCTTAGGTATAAGAACAGATAAGTCTATTGCGCAAGGTAGTAATGCATGTTGTCTGCAGCTGCCACTGCTACAGCTGCTTTTGGCAGCCAGAAAGAGTTGCTAGCGCACTGGAGAAAGTGCAGAGTCTGAAAATGAGTTAAAGGCATGTTTTCAGTCCTAAAAATCAATGCAGGCACTGCATTTGTTTATCTTCTTGAAAGGATGCATTTATCACATCAGAACTTCATCAGAATTTGTTGATACTGGTTCTTAGTTTACAAGGTCTAACCTGTGAAACCCTAACACAGTCTAGGTGACTGCTACAATAGAAAGTTGTACAATGTTACTACGTGCATAACTACCCTGTGGGACAGGGGATGCAGTGATGCTTCTCTTGCTGTCAGTCTTTAAAACAAGACTGGGTAGCTATTAAGTAGAATTGAATTCCTCTTTGTGTTTCTCTCTTTAACAGCAGGTAAATGGGGTCAGTCTGGGTGATCACTGCCACCACCCCCCCCCACCCAGCCCATGTTATGTGGGAGCACTGCAGCTCCATAGGCAGGAAAGAAGAGGTTTTTTTTTTTAGTTCTGGCCCAGGAAAACTGTCTTGACAGTACAATAATATTGCAAGTATTTGTGTTCGGCTAACCAAAGTGGTTTTCATCTTGACATAAGATTTGATTGTTCATCTGTTTACTTTTGAATATAAAAGCTATAGGTTTGAAAAACTGCATGTTACATTGAGACTGAGACTTTATGGGAATTGTTTTGAGTGAGTAGCAATATGAAAATCATCCTAAGATCAAAGATATTTTCCTTACTTGGGAAACCTTTTCTGCTACTATTGTCTTAACATTATAAAAACATAAAATTCATTGCAAGTGTGAAAAAATGTGAACTCCATTATAGATGGCTTACTTGCTTAAAATGTTTGAGGGTTTTTTTTAGGTAAGTTACTTGCCAAATTTTTATTTCTAGTTGTAAAAACATACGTTCTGTCCCAATGCCATTTCAACAAAGTATTTCTCAAGGGTGTTACAGAGGAATCTTATGAGAAGGGTTTGCAAAGCATGCAGAAAGTAAGTGTACAGGAAACTTTCCAGCATGTTCCTAAAGTTTATGTTCTTGCATTGCTGTTATGTGGAAGCACACACAAAGGGTCTGAATTTTTATAGTGAGAAAGAGTGGGAAGGCAGTAGATTTGAAATGCAGAATAAAGGCTAGAAACTTGAAAAGAAATCTAGCCTCAGCTTTTATTTCAGTGTCTTTGTTATTGAATTCTGGGAATTATGTTTGGAAACCAATTTTTTCTTCACTCATGCATAATTCTTTATCATAGAATCATCTGTGTTGGAAGAGACCTCCAAGATCATCAGGTCCAACCCTTAATCCAACACTTTCATGATTACTAGATCATGGCACTAAGTGCCACATCCAGTCTTATTTAAAAAACCTCCAGGGATGGTGAATCCACCACCTCTCTGGCCAGGCCATTCCAATGCCTGAGTACTCGCTCTGTGAAGAACAAGCTTCCCTGGCAGAGTCTAAGCTCTTGTCCTCTTGTTCTGTTGCTGGTTGCCTGGGAGAAGAGATCGACCCCCACCTGTCTACAACCTCCTTTCAGATAGTTGTAGAGAGTGATGAGGTCACCCCTGAGCCTCCTCTTCTCCAGGCTGAACAACTCCAGCTCCCTCAGCTTCTCTTCATAGGACTTGTGCTCAAGTCCCTTCACCAGTTTTGTTGCTCTTATTCTCAGGTGTGAGATCAGTAATGTTTGTAAGATAAGGGTCTGTAATGCGCTTTTTATGGAGACATTTAAATAATGCTCTATAATTATAGAAACATATTAGTCTGTAGTTTTGTTGCATGGTTGGGTTTTTGCCTTCTGACTTGTGTGAATGTGGGTTAGTGACCGATTGGAGACTCTGGGCAGTGATGGTGCAGGATAGTGATAATGCAGCCCTGCAGTAATGTATCAACTGGAAGTTATCGTGAAAAAGGTGCACTAGTCCTGTTGTGTGCAGATTTATTTTACTTAAATGAGCTGTCAGTTTATAGTAGGAAATGTATTTGTCATTTTAAAAGATGAATAATGCAAAGTCACCTCAAAGAAGCTAGAGAGTACATCAGTAAATGCTGACAAGGAATTAGAATGGCAATTGATATTTGAAGCGATAGACAAGAAATGGCAAGTCAGTGAAATAGTTGACAGAAAGTTGCTTTTTGGAGGGGTTGCAGGTGCGTTGTGTTAAGTACTGCAGTGACGAACAGCGATTTGCAACTGCTTTGAGAAATCCAGGGAGGATGGGAGGCTTGTTGAAACCCATAAGGAGGTGCTGCCATGTGGGTAGAAGGTGATGAAATTGAAAGAAACTATCAATGAGAGGATGCGAAGAGGTTGATAAGAATTGATTTTTAAAACCATAGTGAGAAATTAAGGTGTTGGGTGTCAGTTCGCGTTGTAAAAATGTGTCTCTACAAGCAATAATTGAAGCTAATGTGCCTCTAGCCTTCATTTTGGAATTAAATGACCACTTTGAGGTTATGTATGATCAAGCACCTCATTCTTCAAGAGACAAAAGTGGGTTCTTCCAGTGAGCTCTCTGGCAATTTGTTCACTTGCCTCTGATTTTTGTGACCTTTCTGTCATGCAGACAGACCTACCTTGAGACATAATAGCTCCCAGCTCGCTCAAGGTAGCAGTTGCTCAGAGTCTGAACCTGCTGTACTTGTAGCAAGGGGGAAATATTTGGTTTTTCATATGGGGCTTGCTTATCGCTGTGAAGATGGTTGCATGCTACTAGTGGCTCTGGCACAGAATGTTCAATTTTTGACAAAGTGCATACTCCGTTTCTTTTCAGATTTAAAGCCCTGTTGTCATACAAATAATGGCATATTCTCTGTGAGGCCAGAAATGAGAACTTATCTTGTGCTTATACAAATGCGGAGCTTCATGGTGCAGTCCCTTCTTGGTCCCTTGCCTGTCTGTCCTTAGTCTTGTGAAAACATGTGCAGTTTATTATGCTGTGTCCTGCCCTTGAAGGACAGAGTATATTGGACAAGTGGACTAATTAATGGAGTGGCAAGCACAGCAGCCCCAAGCTAAGCTTTCCATTTGAAGAAAAGATAAAATCTAGTTAGAACTGCTGCTGCATTAAACCTACCTGAAATCACTGGCAGCTGAGTTCTGTGTAGTGAGCCTAATGTGTAACTCCTCTCTGAAATGACAGCTTGCCATTTCTTAGTTTGTTGAAATGGCTTGACTTGGGGGAAACGCTGATTGTTGTGTGCAGAGTTGAGAGTAAATCTGAGCTTAATACAAAGGGTGAGGGCATCTTTGTGCAGTGGTAATGTAATATTGCAAGTCCAGCTCTAGCTTCAGTAATTCGAGAGGTACTAAATTCCTTGCTGAGTTTGCTTTTGATGGATTTTTCCAGTTAATAGATGCATAAAGCAAAAACTTTCCTTCTCTGCTTTCATGGTAAGGAGTTTTCTGTTTATTCTTCCGTTCCACAAGCTTTGTTAGGACTGGGAGAGATGTTGGCTGATCCTCCTCTTCTGTGTCCTCATGGCCATAAACAGTACTTATTTTTTCAGCTCTTGGTAGCCATTCTAACCAAAAATAGCAGTGAGGATTTTTGCTGATTTACTTGTGTTGACCAGAAGCTTTGAGCCAGACAGCCTACCATGGTAGTGTCTGCATAAAAGTGACCTTCATTTTGATTTGTGTAGATACGGGGACCAGGTGACCTCCAGCTGTCTCTCCTAGTCTAAAGCAGTCTCTGAGATTGTGTGGATAGTGACGTATTTCTTGATGTATGGAAGTGGGATTAATTCATTGTAGCAGAAAGTGTAGAGTTTTCTTAGATTTTTTTCTTTTTCTTCTTCCACAACAAAGAGCACACAGGGATTAGACACATGCCTTTGTGATTAATGCTTTGCTGGGTGGATCATAGTAAAACTACTTGGAATCTGCATATTTTTATGTGGTTAGAAGATATTTACATCTAAAATGTGTAATTATTAGGTGACGTTAGGAAATGGTACAGAGAAAGACATTTTAAATAGGAATACAAACAAGTTCATGGTGATTAAGACATAGATACTGGTGTAGAGGAAAATTTCAGTTTGAAGTGGGTGGATATTTCTGGTTCTTAATTGAACTGTTAGCTGTGAATGAAATGTACTTCAGTTGTCAAACCTTGAATTTTTCAAGCTGAAATTTCAAACAGTCTTTCCTAATTAGCGTGGTTACTTGGTATAGTTTCAAACAATGGGCTTCTCCTTTTATTTGTCTTTTACATGCTAAACTCCAAGACCTAGGCATGTTGTAGTGGATATGAGCAATTAAGTAGTATGTAGTGCAGTAGTCCTCTGTGGTCTCTGGGCTCCTTATTTACATACTGCAGCCTGTTCTGAGAGGTTAACTCGTTTCTGGTGCTTATCAGGAATAAGCAGGAGAGATGAGGGCTTGTTTTAAGAGCTGTATACTCATTGCTGAAGAATTGGAGTGTGCTACTCTATGGCAACCAGGTAGGGGTTACTTAAAGGTTTATTTACTTAAGGGCTGCTTATGAGTTTCTTCTGGGGTGGATATTTCATCCTGAAAAATAAGGCTTAGTTGAGATGTGAACTGAACCTGCGGGATTCTTTTTAGTGGGCTTACCATAGAGTTTTGGAATGCCATGGGCATATTTTGTCTGTAGTTATACATAGATGACCCTTTCTAGAGGTCAGAAAACAGTTCCAGGGTGGGAATTTAGCTGTTCTGGGAGACTCTTAAAGACCAGGAGAGCCAAGCTTCCATTTCTGTAATAAATGTTTTATCTCAGGAAGTCCATAAGCTCAAATATGATTGTTAAAGTTTTCATAAAAGCTGAATACTTTCTGCTTTTAAAAATGGAATGTGTAAAAAGCCATGCCATACATTTGTGCTTTTGTTCTGGGAAATGTAGGGAAGGGCAAAACTCAGATGAGTGTTTTTTGCAGAACAGCCTTTTTTTAAATGAAAAGGGGAGTGCTGGTGAGTGAAAAGACAGTTGCCTAACTGAAAAGCCCCTGACCTAACTTTTAGGCTTAAATGTGGTGATTGATCCTCAGGTGATTCTTGTACTCACTTCTATCAGGCTGCGAGAGGTAACCAAGGAAGGTAAGTCCCCTGAATTTGCAGTGCTGTGCCTGCACTTTTTGTAAACTGTTTAGGCTCCACAAATTAAAAAGTGACACTCTGTTGCCTGAACTCATGCTTTCCGAAAGTTTCCTTTATCAGTTTCTGATCAAGGCAATGAACTTCAGATTATGAGGTTGTACTGAGGTGTAAATTGTGTTGTAACCCTTCTGAAAATACAAATATTTTTTCACTTTGCCAGTGTTTAATGCTGTGTAAACTGGGCATTACTGACCTGTTGTCAAGGATCATGCAGACTTTAGTCCTTACTTCTCTTTGCAGTGAGAATTGCAGAATGTGTTAAGTCAGTCTCACAACTACTGCTTAGATGTCTTAAACCAAGGAGCACCTAACAGTTAGCTGAGATGTTCTGAATAAGAGGGTTGAAACTGGTAGATTTTAAAGACTGTTTCTGAAGCTTAGTTGTATTCTTAGCTCTTGGAGATTTCCTTTAGGACCTTCTTTAAACTAGCTCTGCCTCTTTACCCATATATAGGGATGTTGAGATAATATTTATGCTTTAGCTCAAAGAAACCTTATTTACTTAACAAATATATATAGAAATGAAATCATCAAAAGGAAATGTAAAAGCAGTATAAATCTTTGCTCTTTGCTAAATACAGTAAATACTCAAACCTGAATTCCAAACATCCTTCAGGACATTTATAACTATGCATGAATTAGGAATCCTTTCAAACGTAAGTGCTTGAGACTGTGTTACATGAGAGACCTCCATCCTCATGTCTGTTCAGTCTTCAACCTGTTTGAAAAGATGTACATTCTCTTTCAGGACTAAATTTATTGTGTACATAGATCAACTGTGCTTTGCAGAGCTTGTGCACATGTCCCATCTGAAGTTCCTTGTTTCCAGCATCTGAGGAGCAGTTGTGAAAGGAGGAAGTTGGAAGAGCACATTTTTATAGGTCTTAGCCACACTTTTCCCAGATTCTTGTTTCCTGTTTGGCTCCGAACTCTAGGCAGTATTTCTTAGTCACTGTTTTCCCTTGGCTTCTGTTGACTTCTTGCCTGTGATATGGCAGGACAGGCGCAAAGAACAGATTGTGGCATCAGTATGACAGACAGTGAGAAGAAGTTAGCTGCTGTCCTCCCAGCAATTTGTTTTGGCTGCTGGAAGTGGCTTGCAGATCAGATGAAAAATTGCAAACATTTACCTGTTTTGAGCACTCAGGCTATGATATTTAGCCGTTCAGCGGGTGTGGCTTCTTTCTTTTCAATCCTACATCAGCTGCTAAGTATATTCATTATGTATACACAGGTGTAGCAGAAATGTGCTCTCTGCTGCCTCTTGCCATACTTTTCACACCTCTCTGGACATCTAATTTATTGCTTAAATCTGAAGACCATTCAGATTACTCTAGTAGGCTTGCACCATTGTTGGTTTTTCACTTGCTTTCCTTTCATGATGCCAAATAGCATAATTTCCTTTTACCTTTGGATGGTAAAGATGGGTAAAGCTTTATTCTAACTTCATTCTGCAGTTCATGTAAGTTAATCCTTTTTACAGCCCGGTGGAACTATGTTTAAAAACTTATGTGTGCTTTCTGGTTTGGTGGCGAGAAGGAAATCCCGATGTGTGCCTGGTAAGAGCACATAGTTCCTGTGTTTTTCCAATTTCCCTACCATTTTGTATTCATGTTTTAGGTGTATTTCCCTGTAGTATTTGTCTGTACACGTGTTATCAGTGGCCTCAAACAACTTTAAAATCTCGTTAGCACTGGTGAAAGGAGTGTCTCCTTCCCCAGGAGATAAGGTACTTTGTCAGGATGGTGCTGTCATCTCTGTTTCTTTTCTTTTCATGAATCCAGACAAGGGTTTGTAAGCAGTGTACGCTGATACTTGATACTTGCTTGAACCTGGTGTTGTGGTGTCTGTTCTTTTGTGATTGTTTTCCTTGCTTGTTTTTCCATTGGTCTGTTTGAAGTCTGTACAATTTTCATCCTATGATGCCAATGGTATGATATGTGTGAAACAATCCCGAGTTAAAGACTATTAGAAGAGCCTTGGCTGAAATGGGATTTTGGTCCACTTTGTGCAGTATGCATCCAAACTTTCATTTGATTAATCTATAACCAGAAAGCTTTAAGAACAGATTAGAAACAAACAGTGCAATCTAGACCTTTGCTATTCTTGCCCTTAGAAAGAATTTGCTTGTATCGGTGTGTTGATTTTTTTGTTAAGGGGAAAGAATTAGCAGATTACTGTGAAAGGTTATATCTCCTATTTTATACAACTAAGGCTATCTAAAAATTTCATTTTTTTTCTAAATGGCAGGATTTGGTTTGCTCAAACTCATTTGTTTCATGTTGGAATAGTGCAAGGCAACAGCAAGAAAATGAGAGCAAAATATATGGAAGTTGGTGTGCCGTATTTTTTCTAAAGATGGGTCTTTTCTGAAACATGCAGAATTAGTTGACTGTTTTGTGTGAGAATCACTGACTCTTCCCACACTTGATTTCCTCTAACCTTTGTCCCTGTACTCATATCAATGCAGTAAAAATATCCAATTCCATGCTGTCTGTGTCTCTTAAGGTCAGAGTGGATGCTTTTGTGTTGGGTCACGAAGCCTGTGGTGAGTCATTCTTTTAAGTATATACTGAATCGCTTTTTCAGTATATTCTCACATCCAAAGTATTCACCCCCATGTTCTGTAAAATGATCACTTAAGACTTGTTTTGGTGGGTATGTGCTTTAGACTCCTGTCTGTATTCCTCTGTGGCAGCAGCCAGTGTCCTCTCCCAGAACTGAACTGAGCTAGGAGTATATACTGTACGTCCCTGACAACCCCTGTGATGAGTAAGGCTTTGAGACAGAGCAAAAGTGCTACAACAGCTTTAAAACAACTTTTCAGTCTCAGCAGGTGTATCCATTCTGCAATTATTTCATTTTCAAATATGTAACTTTTCATTTCATTGGCCTTTCATAATCAGGATTCCTTGACGTTCAGAATTATCTGTAGTTCAGAGTACTTGTTTGGAATTTTAAATCAAAGTAGTCCTCAAGCATTAATTAATACTGTTTCTTTTTTCACTTGTGTGATGCTGGTAAATGTTAGAGCTGGGCAAACACCATGAAAAACTTCAGTCTTTTCATTTACATTTTTTAATAAACTGCTTTCCTTGTGGCACTTTTATGTTTGCATTCCCCAGAGAGTGAAATGATTTAATCTTACTAGCATACCTGATTAGAGAGACTGAACTTTTGAAGGAAAATAGCCACGTACTTACTGGTGGAGAAGCCAGCAGGATCTTGTAAAGTCTTGAATGAGGTATAATCACTGTGGTTTCAGGGAAGTGTCTGTGCTCAACGCGTGGTTTGTGTGTCCGTTACGTAGTTGGTGGTTGTGAGTTTTTTATGGGGTATTCCTTTTGCCTTGTTAATGAAGAGGTAGCTAATGGAAAGCTTTACCCTGTGAAATATGAGGTCCTCAGACCTGAGAGAAATTGTGACGTGCAAGAGCAGAGGTAGACTGGAAATTCAGAGGGGTGTTTATGGAGAAGATATAACAGCCAGTGCCATCCCTGGTAGTCAAATACTTATGGGCTTAATTGTGGTAGAGCGATTAAGTAAAACAAAAAATTCTCAAGATTTATTTTGATACTTATTTTTTGTTTTCTGAGTGGTTTAACTTTTCTGATGTGAGATGCGTATCATGAGGATTAAATTAATTTTGTCAAGCTGTGTGTGTTAGTGATATTAATTGTAAAGTGATACTAGCATTAAGAAAGTTAATTGAGGGCAAAATGAACTGTCCTAATCCATAGGTACTTAATACCTGTAATGAAGGGCTGGGTGACAAAGTCTTCCCTCTGGGTACCTGTGCCACTGTTACTGATGTTAGCCATCTAGGGGCTGTACAGTCATCATGGGGTTTTGCTTTCCCTGAAGTCATCTAAACAGTTTGTTTTTTGCTAATGCAAAATTCTTTCTTGTGTTTGAAGGCAGCGGAGAATTAAACACTGAGCTGTTCTTGCTGTTGTCTGCTGAGTTGAATATATACACACCTTTGCTGTCTGAATAAGGGCTTACATTCCAGAAAACGGGAGGATATTATGTATGTGAGGCGCCTTGTTTATGCTCCATCCTAGTGCATTTATATAAGTAAGAGTAGAACACAGAATTGAACACTTGTGGTTTTTTTTAAAAAAATTTTTTTTTGCAGATGTTTTGCAGCTGTTACTAAAGTTTGGGTATTGTAGAGTTTGCCACAAAAATCCAAATAAACTAAGCATAAAACTAAACTTTACATCTTTCTCTTCTTTCCTTAAGCTGCTTGGAAATGCAGTGGAGCTCTGGAGTTTTTGTTGCAAGTCCTTTATTTTGGTCTCTGGTAATTCTTTGTTTTTACTGGCAAGAAGTAACAATAAAAGCGGGCGATGTTCTCTGCTATCTACTTTCTTATCTGACAGAAAAACCTTCATCACATTAGGTTTGGCTTACAATTTTCCTGAAGTCGCAAAGACTTTGTCAAATGTGTTGCCTGTAGGGAAAAGTCAAATCTCATTTTTACAGTCAAGGATGTTGGATGATATGCTTCTGCTCCAGCTCGATGGAAGAAAATGCTGCTGTCAAGAGAATCTGAACTTCCTCTGGCAGTTCCAAAAGCCTGGTGGTTTTAGTTGGAGATGTACTTGCTGCACCTCTCTCTCTGATGTTCTGGCTTATAAGTGGACGAACAGAGGAAGCAATGATCCTATAGGTTTTTCTCTCAATAAATAATCTGAGTTTAAATTATTTACATTATGAAGTGGTTGGATTCTGATGCTTAGACAAGGAATGCTGTGATTCTTCTGTGACGTAGCAGAAGTTTATTTTTTTTAAAATCAGTTATTCTCTGAACGGTAAGGTTTGGACCTATTTTTTCTGGCAAAGAAGAATGAGAGACTTCAGATGTAGGAAGTAAGGAAGAAAAATCCTCCACTCAGCAGTAATGTTTCTAAAACTAGAGCTGGCAATGAGGTAATTGGAACTCCTGCAGTGTTTTATAATCAGGCTGCAAGTTGGCTTTCTGATGCTGAGCTCATATGTAAATGTGTTTAACTGTAATATGTATGTATTTATAACCTTACCCTTTAATTGCATGACTCAATTGTTCAGTAATTCTTGATTCCTTTAATTTTTTTTTTTTGCTGAAGATCATCTGATATGATTTAGTCATTGAAACAGCAACATTGCTTAGGACTTCTTTCACCTTTCTTTTCCAGTGTTGAGGGCCATCTTAAGACTCCAAGTGGCCTTGGGATGAGTAAGAAGTCAGTCAGTGTTTGAAAGTGCCTGCATGACCAGACCTGTGTAGGCACTGTAGAACCCGGCCTCATTCCACATATTGTGAATTGCTTTGCACAAGCAAAGCAAGTGATGGTTTGTGGAAGCAGTGAACAGTGTCGAGAGTGCACAGTTATTGCCTTGCTTTGGCTCTGGAAGAGACTCTACTCGTCTCGGGGAGCCATGAGGCAGCAGCGCATGGCTGCTTGTAGCTGACATTGTTCTACCAGTCTGACCATGAACATGTGCTACTCTGGCTGTAGTCTCCTGCTTTGAAAAATAGCAATGCAGATGTGCTACGTGGAGGTTGTCTGATAGATAAAATTGTTTGATTGCATGTTTTTAAACGGCATCTTTCCTGTTTAAGTAAAAAGATCTGATTCTTTGAAAAAAATAAAGTTGGCTGTGGCAGATTTTACCCTTCATTTATTGCATGTGTAAAAGGCTCTTACAAAAACTTAGACTTTAGATTATGCTTCACCCATGGTTTAAGTCTGCTTCCCTGTAAAGCATTGTTAACAGTGCAACCATAGTAACAATGTTATGGAAAAGTCATTCTGTCTAGCCACTGTCACAAGTTTGTTCTCACCCGTGATTTTAGAACTACCGTCTTCAAACTTTTCCGCTGCACAGATGTGACTACAAATTGGATCATACGGTGGCTTTCAGTCTAAGCAAAATATAGCTCAGCTACTTCATTTTTTTCCTGCAAGAACAATGTTACATTTATACAGCATGGGCTGCAAAAGTTAGGATGAGAAGATAATGAATTTATTTAAACCATGCTTCTGTTTTTGGAAGGCATTTGATTGCCTACTGTTAGATTCTTCCCTGTGTATTGATGAATGTAGTAGCACTTGGATCTTTACACTGTTTAATCTTTCATTTCCCCAGTAGGACTGTCAAACAGTGTACTCTAGTATGAAGTACGGTCTCTCACTGTATGCAAGTGAAGTGGCCAGCCTGAATATTTAAACTGAAAGTTAGAAAATACCCTTGTATATTTTCTGGATTGTGAAGCCTTTTTTTCCCTGAGAAATGAGGGAAGGAAGGGAAAGAAAAAAATAAATTAAGGCAGAATTTTGGTGGCTTAGGAAATGTAGAGTCTTCTCTAGGCTCATAAAGAGATTTATTTTTGTGCTTAAAATGGAAGCAGGATCTCTATGGAAACTCCAGTGGCACTAAGATTAAGCCTTGCAATTAGGGTTTGGCTGTCGTTCTTGCTCTTTCCTACAAAAGGTGTAAAGGAAATAATGCAGTACATGCTGGATTGTCCAGAGCTGATCTGTCCCAAAATAAATCGTGGTTCTTCAAGCACTTTATCAAATCCTGTTGTTAGTAAGTCAATCTGTCTGTCTGTATGCCTGTTTAGCTGGTTGCTTCCTTGAGCCAGTACAACTAGTAGTGCAGCAGAACAGGGAAGTCAGAGCCACTCTGGTTTGAGTCAATTTGGAGGTGGTGCTTACTTGCATTGGATTGTAGTGATTGTGAAGATTTAAAATTTAACATCAATTTGTTTTATTTTTGCATTTGGGTAGACATAGTTAAAAATGAAAATAGGATGCGTGTGTTAGCCATTAAAGTGTGCATTGTTTCTTGTGCATTAAAATTAGTCAAATTTGTCTCATTGGATGCTTTAGCCAGGGTTTTAATTGACAAGGTTGCACAAATATTCAGAACAGTTCTAGATGGGACTTGCCAACTGTCCCTTTCAAGCCCTGTGATTTCTGTAAAGGCTCAAGACTGAGAAGCACCAGTTCCCTTCCTTGCCCATTACTGTTCTTTCCTTCACGTTTTTGTTTTGCCTGTGTAGTTACATCCCTGAAATGAACATGTAGTTCTGCGGGGGGGAGAAACTCGTGGGTAGTGGCTTTGGAGCAAGGGCATGGGTCAGCTATCCATGAGAAATGTGACTTAAAGGCTTGTGTGGGTTCCCATCTGCACTCAGTGAGTTTTTGGGGAACTGTCCTGTTTTCTTGCTTGCTGGAATAGATTAGAAACCATTGTTAATTCACTGATGTTATGTTTCTGTATCATGTGGCTCTTTATCAGCTGAAAGAGTTTATGTCTAAAGCATATGGGTTAAATTAAAAAAAAAATATTGAGTGTTCTCCCAGTTTCCTGTGTTTGTGTTCTGTTTCTATGTTGTTAAGGCGGGTGTCCAGCTGCCTCCCCACAGTTTGAAAGTAAGCTTAGAGTTGGCTGCTGCTGACTGGGTCCATATGTGAACAGAGATGTTGGGGACCTGGTGGGAAGGTCAGAGCAGACATGACAGACAGGAGCACTTGGTAATGGTATGTGCAATTGCAGAGGATATGTGTTCTTCTAAGGCATGTGTGGGAGTCCTAAGTGCCAAGAGATCAGCATGGTGGGGCTGAAAAGAGGTTCTTGACCTCAAGAAGGCTGCTGGAGTTACCTGGACAACAAAGCAAGCTATTTCATTTTTTCAGACCTACATAAAGTTATACATACATACATATGTGTATATATATATGAATAAATAGATTTGCACAGTTGTTTTAGTCCAGTTGCTTAAGCTTCCTTTTTTGGAGATGTTAATTTAGGACTTTTCCCTGAACTGACAAAACTAAGAGGCTGTCTAACACAAAGCAAATCTTCATCACTCTCTTACTTGACAACTGTGTGAAGCAATTGATGTTGTGTATTGAGTAACTGTGCATGAACAGCTTTCTGGGCATCAGACAAGTGCTCATTCTTCAAATCAGTTGAATTTTCAGATTTTCTTGTAATACTTAAAGCCCCAGCTTTGATGTAGATTCTTTTCTACACATGAGGAAGTATTGTTTATGCTTCCTTCTTTAATAATTAAAAGCCTATGTGTACCCCCAGAGTATCTCACCACTTTTCCTAAATGCATTGTATTGTTTGGCTTTTCCTCTGTTTTATGTCAGAGATGCTGATGTTAGAAAGAGAGCATAATGCTGAGTTCTGGTTCAGGGACCTGTGGATGAAAGAACATCTGGAGGTCATCTCAGTCCAGCCTCCCACTCAAAGCAGGACTGTTGCCAACACGGTTTAGGTCACTTACAGCTTTGGCTAACGGAGCATTTAAAATCTACTAGGCTGGACTCCTCTGCCCCTTCTCTGGTTGAACAGTGCTGTGCTGCCCTCCTGATTCTAGTGTCCAGTCTGAACTTGAAAAGCAAACATGACTACTGAGAGTTTGGTTCTGTCACATCCGCTGCTTCCTTCAGGTGGCTTTGAATTTGCCCTTTGCCTCCTCTGCCAGATGGAACAAGCCCAGTTTCTTCAACATCCCTTAACAAGTCAAGTGTTCTAGGCCACTGGCCAACTTGGAAGACCTTTGCTGGGCAGCAAAGGTTGAGTCTTTCCTATGCATGAGTGAAGGATGTTTCTCTGCTAGATATCGAAGTCTGTACCACTGAGAAGCAGTCTGCTTAGTTTTACTTATTTTCTAGATAAGGAATCCGAATGATAGGATTCTGAGGATCTCAGCAGTTGGAGGAGCAGAAGAGAAAAAGGTGAATGTCATCTGAGAAATGGGAGAATGCAACTATTCTTCTTTCATGCATTTTCCTTCTGTACAGGAAGGATAGTCTTTCGGAAACTTAGATGGACTTCTTGGTGGCATTTAGTTGACAAAATGCCTGTTTCATGGAGACCTTCAATTGATCTGCTGCGAGCATTAACTGAACAAACTGGGGACTTAGCAGGGATTCGTGTATCAGCTAACATCTGTAATAGCTTGTGAAGGTGCAGAGCTGTTTCTAAAGGGAATAGCTATTCCTATGCTTTCAAAATAAGACATGAAATAAATAGAGCAGAGCTCATATCTCAAAACAGGATGTCAGATGTATGATTACACTCTTGGTTCCCAAGAACAGCCTTTTGAGTCCTTTGGCCCGTTTTATTCTGCTGCTATATTTAGTTAAATGTTGCTCACATCCAGAGTCCTTTGAGCAGGAGCACAGTGCTCATCTGTTTGGGTGGCCTGCTGTCTTCACTGGTTTGTTTACATAAATTTTTTGCCATATCAGATGAAGTGCTTGTGATAAGATGCTGCAAGTGAGATAAGATGCAGGAAACGGTGTCATTACTTTTGTTCGTAGAAAACCTTTACCTGTGGAAGTGGGATGTGGGAGAACACATACAATATTAAAAACATGGAGCAGAATTTTTTGTCTTGAATCACTTTGATTTTAGTGCTGAGTGGAATGCATAGCAAGCCAGGAGAAAGCAGCACAAGATAACTCACATCAGTTCCTCCAAGCTTAAAACCCATGAATGTTATCTGGAAGTAATAAGAGACACTAAAGTCAAATATCTGTTGGCTCATCAGAGGTGACTTCTAAACTGAAGGAACAGAAAGTCAACTGATATGGCCCTTTAAAATGGGCTGAAGCAGCAACTCATAACCGTAGAGTGAGTTTAAGCATCTTTTTTTCCTTACAATACAGCACGACTGTATTTTGGTAAGAAAGGAGGTAAATACATTTAGTTATTCTTTGTTTTACCTCAAGTCAAATTCCCATGGCAGCCTGAAAGGGTACAAAGAAGCTAATTCTGAATTTGGAACAGATTGTATTTAATGAGAAGGATGTTGTGCCTTAAACTGCTTGCTTCTGCCACTGTTCTACAGGAGCTGAAGCTTAAAATAACCAACTAACATTGCTGTGTTCTCTTACTTTGCAATAAGTCACCTATGTGCATAAATATATTGTGAAAATGTGGACAAGGGATTATAAAATACAATCATAGTTTGAAACATCAGAGCTGACTTAGTTTCAGCTTTGGGGCCAGCACAGAAACCTGAGTGGATGCACAGTTGAGGATGAACAGGAAGGTGGGTTGGAGGAGTGGATTCTGTGTACCTGTGTGCTGAGTATGATGAACGAAAATTTGTCTGAAGGGATAAAATAGAATTCTGTAGCGTGATTTCCAGCAGCACTGTGACATTGACACAGACCTCAGTTAAGAGGGAAATTCTGAATCGAAGCATTGTTTGTGATCTTTATTCTCCTACCTTAAGCACAGCTGCCTGTAGGATCTGTCCTGAGACTGACCATCTATGAGTGGCCACTTGATTATGGGGTAAACAAATCTGGGGTGTCTGGTAACGTTTAAACTGAAGTGCTGCTAAAGGGAAACAACGAGATAATTAACTTCTTTGGCTTTTTTTTTTTTAACCAGAGGTATGGAGAACTTGGTGGCTGGCTCCACCCATCCTCCAGGTTTTGCAGATGAAGATGGATCTAAAGAAGGTAGTGAAGTTACAGTAGCTGGGTAAGCGACTACTGCTTTTTAACTTTCAACTGATAGACACTATCTATAGACTTACTAGGAAAACTATTTCAGTGGGGAGAGGGCACTCTAAGTAATTAAAAAAAGCAGACAAATAAGGGCAATAAAAATAAATTCTACAACACTCCCTTGCCTTGATAGGACATCACAGGACACTTGGAGAAACCAGGACTCTTTTAAACTGATGGAAGTGTTCACAAACTTTTCTTCAACATATCTTCTCTTTAAAAACTTTGCTTTCCTGGGTTTTTAGTGGTTAAGATAGATTTAGACAGCATGGTGGGGGCAGAGGGTGTATCTAATTGCTACAGTGATCCCTGCTCCATAAATTATTTCTATTAAGGATATACTATTCATCACTGATAAGCACTGAGAAACTGAGGTCTTTCGTTTTTGTCAGACTGACTCTGCTTTTACAGGCTAAAACAATGGCCACAATGACAAAAAGTTGTCTTTTAGGAATACATGGGATTATTGCTGTGTTTTGATACTTGGAGTTTCTGTACTGTTTTTTAAATCAGCAAGCAATAAAATTCAGACTTTGCAGGCAAGTAAATCGCTTTAAAAGTGAGTATGGATACATTTGCTTCAAGCAGGTCTGAATTTGGATTTATGTTTCTAGGACTTGAAACTCGTTGGTGTCAAATGAGTTACATGTTTGAACTAGGTTTGTGTTTAAGAGGTGTTAGTGTGTTGAATGAGATTTCATCAACTTTCACAGCAAATGGCTACATCCCATTGAAATTTTTCCTACATGCATAGTTTAGAAAGCTTCCCTGCTAAGGGGTGATGGATAGCAAAACTGAAATGTTCTTCAAACTGTAACAGGGGTTCTCATTAACTGCATGGCTCCATTTTGTTTTTAACACGTACCAAATGTAATTAACTTATGAGCATCTACGCTTTGTTCCCCTTCTTCTTCTCTAATTGTTAGTAACATGAGCTCAATCTGATATCTGACAGTCAGCCACGGATCTCTTCAGCCCTTGTCTTACCAGTAATTATGCCCTAATTGGTGATTACAGTGAGTAACGAAAATATACCGTTCTGTCTATTTGAAGACAATTTTCCCGTAGGCATTCAGGGAACAATTCTGTTAAGACATCTCAATTTTATATAGCTGAACTCTATGTTAAATGTTTGGCATGCACGTAAGCAGCTGGAGATGTGCGCAAATTGAACAAAGTAGACATGCTGCTGTTATAGTAATTTTCATGAAAGTAACTGGGCAAGGCCAAGTGCTCAAGAAGGAATTAGAATCTGAGATGAGTCCTGAAGTCTGGTGTTAGTGTGGTACTAATCTGCCCGCTGAGTGCAGTGTTGAAAGTGACTGTGGGGTTGTTTCCCCAAATACGTGCTCATCTCTGTCTGCCTTCAGAAATATTTCTGTGTATTTGCGTTTTTCCCTCCACCTCCAGACAGTTTGCCCTTTCTTGGAGTGAGTTTGGTTGCTAACAGCTGTAGCAACAGATTTAAGTAGTGGCCATTCAGGAGCCTGTTGGGAGTGAATAGTGTTTGTGCTTTAAATACCCACATGTATCAACAGGAGATGATGTTGAGTGAAGCTCAATCCGTAACCATACGGAACCACAAACCTTCCAGTGTGTTTGTGGAGAAATATATTAAATGCATCCAGAAAGGTATATGTTGGTTGAAGATGATAACATTCATTTCAAATTCCATACAGTATTGTTGAAGATGTGTAGATTCATGCTTTCTCATTTCTGATCCAAACATTTTCTTGTTCAACAGTTGTTTGTGTAATCAAAAGCTTCACTAAAAATGAAACAACATAACACTTCAGAAATCAAACTGTCTTTGAAAGTCCATATCGAACTATAGTTGTTATAGCAATTGCTTGCAAGGAACAGCCAGTTCTTCAAAAGTGACTCTTTAAAATCTTTCCTTTCGTCTCGCTAGTGTAAGAACTGAATATATTAGCAATATTTTTTGCATGTTTTAGAAGATTAGTGAGGAAGTGATTTAGCAATATGATGATTAATTTTTTTCTTTCTCTGTTATGTACTTTTTCAGATTAGCACATTCTGAGAGTTCATTCGGTGGTGGAACTTCACAGCCTGTGAATAACCCAGATTTGGTGGAGGATTTGTCACAGGTTCAGCAGCTGCAAAATGAGTCCTCTAATACTGCTGAAAACACTGAGCAGAAGCCTGAGGAGGAGGTGAGATGAAGTGATAGTGATTTCTCAATGAAGCAAAAGCATGGAGTTTTATCACTATAGTTTGTCTTACCTTCTCAGATTTTTTTGGATAGGATCACAAATTTTCATCCATTTGCCATTTTCATCTTTTGATTCTCTCTGGTTTTCTCCTTGGCACGCAGACAGCCAAGGGAAGCTGGCAGTCAGAATGTACGGAGCACAGCACGCGTGTCTCTGGCTTAACCAGCAGAGTCCAGACTCGTACTGCCTTCAGTCATCTTCTGAAGACTGAAGTTCTTCTGCCACAACCTATTTTATCTGTTGTGACTCAGGAAAGTGACACCATTGTACTCTTGTGGGAGTAACAGTTGCCTTTGAAAGCATTATGCTTACCTCTTTAGGCTATACATTGCGTACCATGCCCCAGTGACTTTTGGTGACTGAGTCACGAAGGAACTGCATTTTGACTTGAAAGTGGTTTGGGGTTTTTTTTGAATGATGCATTTGATATTTCTCCTTGTAGAAGTTTCTTGTTTAAAGAAGTAGTAAAATTCCAGAAAGGAAGCTAAAGCCAACATGATGGCAGGAACACGTTGATTTGGGGACAGTTTAGAAGTACTAAAATAGTTATATGTAGATAGCATAAGAATATAGCAGCGTCTGGACAATTCTGTTGTAGTAGAATGAAACCAGGAGGATAAGTGGTAGTTGTCATTCCTGTGAACTCAGTGTGCCACGGGCAGATCTTAGTGTTTCCTCCTTTGGTGTTTGTTCATCTGTATGTTGGAGGCAACTGCTGGAAAAGAAAGCTTACAGCATAGGTCAGAATAGAAAAACTATAGACTGTGCTTTCATCCACATCTTGGGCACAGAATGCACAGACCCAGAATATTGGGAAGGGGCAAAACAACTAATTAACAACTGTTAGCTAATACTCAAAGTTTCTCCAAACATGACATTGCTGCATGTGCCTGGAGAAGGGGTGTTACGTGAGGGTGGCAGTAATTTTAAGTGAAGCCCAAACAATCAACTAAAGAAGTATTTGCAGTCAGTTAGCTGGCCTGATAATTTCATGGGTTATCAGTCCTCATGGTTTTACAGTCAGAAGTTTGATGCAGATGTTATTTTATTGCCCCTGTGGACCAGGAGATATTGCAAACAACTTCTCACAATGAGGCTTTGCTTAACAGGAAAATCAGGATTACTCTGAAGTGTGAGGTTTGAAACTTGCGTCCATGGGGAGGATGTATTGCAGCAACATGCTCTTTGTGAAAATGTTTGTGAATATTTATTCCTTCCACAGGTGGTAATTCTTTTCCCTCAATCTGAATTTTCTTCCATTTTCGTTTTGCAGCAGCAAAGAACTAAACGAGGAGGCTGGGCCAAAGGGAGAAAGAGGAAGAAACCTCTTAGGGACACCAATGCCCCCAAGTCCCCTCTCACAGGGTATGTGCGATTCATGAATGAGCGTAGGGAGCAGCTTCGAGCGAAGAGGCCTGAAGTCCCTTTCCCAGAGATCACCAGGATGCTGGGCAATGAATGGAGTAAACTGCCTCCTGAGGAGAAACGGGTACCATAAACTCCCTTTTCCTTGTTGGATTATGATTGCTGTTAAACGGGAATATTGTTGTTTAGTGAGGAAGCTAACATAGGCTTTTGGATAAAGTTGTCTTTAGGAATATATTTCAAAACAAGGGGCACAGGTCCTCCGGGGTTCAGGTAATGTACCCTAGTAGGCCATGGCATCTCATCCAGATGTGACTTGAGGAAAACTGTATTCTCTAGATAGTACAAGCATTTATTTGTAAGGAGAGGGGAGGACAGGAGTGCTCTAGCAAGACAACAATTCATATGATTCATCTGGATGTAACTCTGATGTATGTAACTTGGATGCACCTGAGACCTACCAGTTTCCAAAGCCATTGGAAGGATGGGGCAGGCATTCAGAGCCTTATTTTGCAGTTCTGTTTATTTTGCAAACTTGGTGTGTATAAACATCTGGTGTCTTAGAGTAAGACAAGCAGACCTGAAAGGACAGGTTACTGAAGGAGCTGGCTAACATGAATAGACTTCTAGACAATGTTCTAAAGTATTGCTAGTCCTAGAAAGAAAAGTTGAGTTTTGTGTGATGGACAGGACAGTGAGAGTTATGTATTCTAGTTTGTACACACATTATCTCAAGAAAAGGGGTTTGCCCACCTTTCAGTCAGAATGTACTGTCTTCTGACTGGGACTGCTGTGGCCTTCCACACTGAATGAAGGCCAAGGCAACGCTGGGTTGATTCTTTAACGCCTTCTGAAGTGGCCCGTTACTGCTAGAGAGTGTTCTACCATCCACACACAGTTGCCTCTTGGATATCACAGCAGTGCAGTAGTTAAATTCATATAATAAATCACAGAGCAACTTGATTCTATCGGGACATTTAAGCTTTTGAAAATACTTTTTAAGGAAAAAATACTTAAGTTTTTGTGATGCTGGATGAGAAAAGGGGTTGATCCAAAAAAAGAGGAGTTTCTTCTTTTAGTTTTTAATACACTTATATCCTACAAGTTATACAGAGATATAATAAAATGGTGCATAGGCGTAGCGTTTTGACCGTAATAGAAATTGTGCGTCAAAGCAGAGCAGTTGGTTCTGTAACAGATCTGTAGTGAGAATGATACTGCTGTCTGCTGGGAGAGGGGGGGAGAGAATAAGGCATTCTGCCCTTCTGCCTCCCGCCCTTAACGCATTCTTATTGTGTCTGAGACAGTTTTTTAACCTAGGAAAAAGGAGATTGAGTTCAAATTTCGATTCTATGCACTGCTTTTTAAATCCCCAGGGAAGCTGTCCTTTTTGAATAAAAGCTTTGAGTCTTTAACCTACAGCAGGTCAGGGAAGGACTGCTGAGCTCTTCCTTCTCTTGAGTTTTTAATGCATTTTTTATTAAGGCAGCAAAGGCCACTGCTGCCTCAAAACTCGTGTCTCTGATGACAGCCCAACATTCTTGTTGAAGCTAAGGAAGCTTGGTTTTGGTTAGCTAACCACTATGAAGTCCTCCTGAAGCAAGCAGTGGAGTCATAGTATACTGCTGCTGTGCAGGTTATCATCCCATAATCCAGGGGAGAGCGTGCCTGACACTGCTTTTGTGGCTGATCTCCAGCAATCAGTGGACAAGCTGTCTGTTACAAAGCTGAAGGGAAAGTCTTGCATTTCCCCTGTTCCAACCCTGTAGTCTTGTTCCTTCCCTTTGCATTTGATGAGCATAACCAGTCAGTTGATCTGGTTGGAATGAACAAATAGTCTTTCCCAGAAAGACACCATCAGTATAGTAAGAAAGCAAACACCCTTATAATCATAACTCTTGTTATCCCCCTGGATGGGGGAGTATCTACTGTGAGGCACAGATCTGTGCTAGAAAGCCTGGGACATCTGCTGACAGGCAGCGCAGCAGAACTCACTGATTCAAAACAATCCATCTGAAACAGAGGAAAAACTTGTTGTTCACTCAGTTACTGCACTCTTCCAGCAGCCCGTTACTGGAGATGGAAGAGAAGAATTAATGTCGTGTGGAAGAGTACAGTGTCCAAAAGCAACACGAACCCAGCTTCACCAAATTTGTGCCCCAATCCAGAACATGAGCAGTGACCTTAACAGGGTCAAAACAATGTTACAAATGCATGGAATTTATAACCATTATGTGTATTGTGATGACATAATGAAAATAAAAGGCATAACAGGTGACTAAGGTTCACACTGATTTAATACTCACTTCCATTGAATTTTAAACTCACTGCAGGGAAGAGCTTGGAAAGGCAGCTTTTTTCTATTAACACATGTTGTGGCCATTTTGTAAATGATTTGCAGTTCATCAGTTAACCTAAAGAATTCTTCAGTTAAGCTCATTTTGTTGTGCAGATGTATGAAATGGCTTCAGGCTAGAAAGTGTGATTTCTTTTTAACCTAAGCAGCGATAGCTGATATTGATATAACCTTCTAGGCTCTCTTATCTTTATGCTATTCTTTAGCCACGATGTTTTGTTCACCTCTCAGATGGGTGAAGTCTGGGGTTGTAGAGTGGCAGTGCTTTTTTTGTCTGTGGGGCATGATAACAGGAGTATATTGGAAACCTACTGTTAGAGATCTGAACTTTAAAACATCATCTGTTAAAGCATTTCTGTTTGGCAGCATTTAATCGTGGCCACGGAAAGACAGCTCTTAACTATTTGGTCTGTCATGTGTAGTCATACTCAGTTGAGTAACTTAGTAGCAAGTTACTTCTAGGTGTGGCAAAAAGAGTTAACAGAGTAGTTATTTAAATTAAAAAAAAATATGAAAAAAGGCCATCAGAATACAGTAATTTTATCCAGAAATCTTATTTCTCTGCATCTCATGTACATTCTCATTGTTTCTTCACTCCTTTCCTGTTAGCATAGGTGAAATGGGTCTGCACTTCATCTGGCAAGTTGTTTTTTCTTCCCTTCCTCCTGAAGGGGAGGAAACTTCCTGAAACTCTTGGGCTTTTTTATTTCAGCGATACCTTGATGAAGCAGATAGAGATAAGGAGCGTTATATGCGGGAGCTGGAGCAGTATCAGAAGACTGAAGCCTACAAAGTCTTTAGCAGGAAAGCACAAGACAGACAAAAAGGCAAATCACATAGACAAGGTATTGTATGGGACAAAAATATGTGGCCAGCTAGAACAGCAGAAGATTCCCAGCGGGTCATGTAGCTTGACACTCACTTAAGGTCTTTGATTTAAAAGCTTGTTAATAAGCAAATGTGTTCTTTCTCCACCAGTTGCATCAGCTGTGTGTAAAGTGATTAGATTCATGTAAACTTAACTGTATCTAGATTGTATGGGAGAGTGTACCTTAAAAACAGCAGAGTTAGACACAGTTTCTATGTGACTTATTGGGAAAGGTGCACAACTTTTCTTTCTATAACTGCTGTGCCATTATGGTTGCATAACTGCTTTAATTCTTTTGTTCTTCTTTTCTCAAATTTGGTGTACTTTAGGGGATTTCTTGGTTGTTTTTTCTTTTTCAGATGGAGCAAGACAGCCAGCCCACGATCATGAGGTAAATATCTTCATTCTACTCTTCAATCAGTGGCTGGATTTTCAGATGAGAGGAGTTTCTAGTGAAGTCAATAAAATATAGTTTATGCCAGTTGAAGACCCTAAACAGAAGTTTAGAGTATGAATTATTCCTCTTCCTATGCAGTTTTGATGAAAAGTTAAAACTTTGTTTGCATTACTCTGACAAAAACTAAATTTAGTAAGTCTTGGGCGGGTACAAATGATCGAAGAAAAAGTGGGAGCACAGGGTACATGTAAAACATAGATCTGTTTTGTAATGTTAATTAAAGCAATGGGTGTAAGTCAATATAATTGAGCCTTTAAGTGTTCGGTGTGTTAGAAGTTCAACTTGCAAAATTTTTACATTGAAATTGTTCAAAGCAGAGAATCTTAATTATTTGGAAAGTAAATATCGACGTAAAACTTAGAAACAGCTTGAGACCTGGATAAATATTCCAAGTTAGCACTTTTGGATTTCTGTTTTGAGATACTGATTTTCTGCAGCAATGTGAATGCTTGTGGCTGTCCCCTTCCTGATGTAAATATTGGAGAAGTGTAATAATGTCTGGAGATCACAGAGATTGGAAATGATCATTAAGTCTCACTGTCAGCCCAACACCACCGTGTCTACTAAACAATGTCCTGAAGTGCCACGTCTACGTGGTTTTTAGAACACCTCCAGGGCTGGTGACTCTACCACCTCCCAGAAGATAAGGTGCCTGTGCTTTAGTTGATGAGACATATTGCAAATCTTGTGCATCCTGGGTGATTATGGTGTCTATCTGTTTGGTTGTATTACCTAGGGCCACAGAGCTTCTGTCATAGTTACCAATAAATTGCAAATGAAAAGCAATGAAAAATCTTGTTTATACACAATCTCCTGACTTGTAAGCGTGGCCTTTCTGAAAGATCTGTTGCTCTTTGTGAGACTTTTTGCCTTGGGAAAGCAGTCAAGTTCTTTTTAAATGTGTTCATTACAATAGTGACAAGGCTGTGCGCTGCTGAGAGGCAGCTTCTGGGCTTGTCTAGTTTAAGGAAAATAAGTTTCATTTCCAGAAAAAAGCTTTGGTAGCATGTGTTCAATATGTCTTTCTGTTAACTCTTAAAGGAAGTGCTTACAGGTCCCCAGGATTTCTGATTCTGTAGTCACTGCATCTAAGATTGTCTTTAATGGTACAAAACCAGATCTCTCAAGTCTTCAAGTTCTGTGTTGACTGTGACATTTATCTAAGCTTTAAATTATACCAGTGGCAAACTGCAAATTCAGAATCTTACCTCTCATCCTTCTAAATCAAGTTATCATTGCTGAAATGTGATGTCATAAATGCAGTTAAAAAGGAATCCTCCATACGCTGCAGGGCTTTCAAGCTCCATCAGGTTATTATGATACAGTTGAACTAGCAAAATGTTAGGCAGGCATCCTATTCTGAAAGCCCACGCCTTTGCTTCACATTTTTCACCTTTATAATATAAAATTCCACATGCTTATCATTTGATACGTGTTTGCATCTTTTCTGTAAAGGAGTCAAGTATTGTATTCCTGCACAGGCAAGGAACAGGCACAAGGTAGCTTTTAGAAATATATACTCAAGTTCTTGCTGAAAGCAAGAGTAAAGCTTTTTGTTATCTCGCTGCTTTCTCTTATCTGTATAATAATATGGCTTTTATTAGTGTGTTTGGTTAGTAGTACAGTTTGATTGAACTATTTCTTGAGAGAATATGAGAACATAAGGAAACCTTTCCTTCTCCCCTCACTCCACTTCAGTGTTCATGATTTAGTTTCTGAGTCAGTTTTATTTTAAATATTGTATATAGAGATGACCTCCAGAAAGTATTGCAATGAACAATTCAAATACCGATTATGGTAAAAAAACCAAAAGTATGAGGCTTGGGAATGTAAGAGGGAACTCTTAATAGGCAGATATAGCCATGAAGAACATGGAAACTGTCTCATTGAGCTCCTCAGTGGGCATGAAATAGAATTTTTCTTCCTTCAAATCCTAGTTTCATGAGTATTACATATAGCAGTACATACTGGATTTATTAATTGTCATCATCAGTGGCCAAATGGTTGTTAACTTTCCCCATTGTGCTGTTATTTCTTCTTTCCCCAAGCTGTTTGACTGAGTAGGTCCAGCTTCATGCAGTCAGTTGCACAGCATCTTCCTAGCCAGTTTTCAAAAGTGTATATGCATGTGTGGAGGTGGTTGGGCGTTGGCTGGTGATATCTACAGCTTTTGGAGATGGGGAAATGGCTGGTGTAGTATCAGCACACAAGAAGAAAAACATCTACTCTAAGAACACGTTTTTTATTAAGTAGAATATTTATTAGATTTGTTCCTTACATTGTCTATACCTGACCATGCGAAGAAGGATGAGCTTAAGCCACCAAAATCTCGTCATTCTCTTTACCATACTTTGCCAGCTCACTAAGAACTTCATGTCTGATTTGTTCTGGAACTTCCAAAGATCAGCTGCAGCTTTAAAAATCAGATGGGAATGGAATTATTTATTGACACTCTGGAGGCATCTTGATTTTATTTAAGGAAAATTACAGGGACAGTAGTTTTTTTTTTTTTCTTTTGATTTGAGGGATGACAAAATGATACGCAGCCTGAACAGACTGAGCCTTTTCAATAAGAGGTAATCAAAACCCCTGTGATTGTAATCCTGAGAGAATCTCAGAGAGGCCTAAGTACTTCAGAGTTCTCAAGAGGGTCATTTTCTTGCTGGGTAGTTCATTCTGTAATGGGCAAGCGCTGATGGTTTTCATTATCACTCTTCTGTTCAATAGAATTTCTTGGTTGTCTTCAGAAGCTGAACACTTTCATCTAATCACTTCAGTTTGGGTTTTTTTTTTTATCTGAAATACCTGTCCCTTTCTGCTTCAGAGTACCCTCTCCTCTGCCACCTGTTCTCTAGGAGCCAGCGATGACCCAAGCCAGATGTACCAGTAAGCATGAATTAGGATGGGTGTCCTCTAAGTGTTTTCACCAAGCTTCATAGCTGCCAGCATTTCTTAGTGCACATTAATTTTGAGAGCCTAAGTTTTGGGATGGAATTCATTCTTAGCCATCTAGGGAGTATTCAGACAAAATTAGTGCATTATGTGGAGTTCTGTACGTGGCTTCTGATTTCTGAAACTCCTGAGACTTTTTCCCTACCGTAGCAATGTCAGATCTTCAGTGAAGAGCACGTGTCATAACAAATCCCCAGTGGCACCGTTCTGTGTCACACAGAGCTGGGAGGGTTTGTTCCCCCACCCTCTAGTCCTGCCTGTTTCTAGTGCATCTTCAGTTGATTTAGGCTAAGTGAGCTTTAGGTTCTCAGTCGGCAAATACAGAGCTTCCCAGCTGTAATTCTACCAGACAATAAAACTCAGCTTATCTTTTACTTTTAAGAACAATCAATTGACAGTCTCCTTAGGTAAAGACAGAGTATCTGAAGTTCCATCTAGTCTTGTCTATCTTGGTTCACTGCCAAATGACAATTGGCTCACCCCATCTTGCCCCTTTATGTGGCAGACGCTGATGTGATAATCTGAGCTCAGGTGCCAGAATTCCCTTAGCAGCAGTTAAACATTTATGTTTTCTGCTGGGAACCAAATTTGAATTTTGACACTTCATAATTTTGGAAAATGAATTTGTGGTATATTTTCAACTGAGGTATTTGAGAGGTCTGAAAAGCTTTTGTTTTCCCCAGAGATTCTCTCATACTTAACTGTTTCTCAGTTAAGTAACAAGTTGATTGTAGTTGCTGCGGTTTATCAAACCAAATTTGCATTGGCTTTGCCAATAGCAGTGCAGGCTTTAAAGCAAGCATTAATTCCTGTTGATTTTGATGCACAGAAATGGTGACTGAGTTATATTATGGTAGGTATTTTCCCCCCAGTCAAATTTTTTAGGAGTTTTGACTAAGTTATAGAGCATTTGCTGTTTTAAATTGTTTTTTTAAGGAAAACCTATTATAATCACAAACCATAAATTGATATCACGTCTTCTGCATCTGCAACACTGTCTTAGATTTAGTAGCCTCAGCTTCACATAGTTGAATTCACCAGTTTTATCAGAAATTATGTGGAGTGGTGTGAAAGTTGACTGGAAACCTGTGACTACAGGCTTTATATTAAGACGACAAACTTCTCTTGTGTTTTAAAGTGGAAACATAGTGCAGTGTTTGGTTTTACAGTGTACAGGAGACAGCAGTATGGTTTGAAGCCCTCCTCACGCTAGTATGTACCTTCCATAGCCAGGGTGTGCGACTGCTTTTGAACAGCAAAGTGTGCCTCCACACGTTCGTCTTTTTCCTTCCAATTTACTACCTGTTCTGTAGGCAGGTTCCCCAGAGGTTCTTGCAAATCATACTTATATGTTTTCTATTCATTAGTGGCTGCATCTATTTAAATGTTAAAAAAATACCTCTCTTCCAGTTTGGAACAGACGTATGGAATTGGTACACTGTGGCAAAGTTGCTTATTTTCCTTTAGGTGATTTTTTTTTCCTTCTCTTTTTTCATTTTCTCTTTGGTAGTGAGTAGTAAACATAAAGAGCCATGAAACTGTGCCTTTTGCTTGCTTTATCCCCTGTTAGTTGATATTGCTGTACAAGCCATTTCAGAATGTGTCAGCTGGTTGATAGTGCAATGCTTTCCAATGGAAAATATAAGTGAGATAGTTTTAAAACCAAATCATTCTGTGTAATGTCATTAGGGGGAGAGGGTATATTTCAGTATGCTATGTGATATCTTTCAGTAATGGTATTTGGCCTTTATTAAGCCTTTATCTCAAAAAGCTGAGACCTAGCTTTTGATCTTTCTTGGTAGGAGCTGCAGGTGTTTTCCAGCCAGCCAGCTCTTTATCTGACTTAGTTTTGGTCTCCCTTCTCTTCCCATTTTCTTGATCAAAACAACTTAATGAATTCTTGAAAACGAACAGTGTGTAGCTATGTATTACTCTTTTTTGTTTTGTAGAAGGAAGCAGATACAAAAGAGAGGTCTGTTTTTGATATTCCAATCTTCACAGAAGAGTTCCTGAATCATAGTAAAGGTAAGTTAAACTTTTGCAGGGCCCTCCTCTTTGCTTTCCAAAGGCTTTGGTAGGTGCTGTCCAGCTGGAGTCCTTGCAGTTGCCCTTCTCAGCTCAAGTAATGGCTTGGGTATGGTCAGTGTTTCTGATACTGTTTTAGTATATTCTTTCTGTATGAACGCAGTGCCTGCAACAGCAGTTTTCCCTGGCTCTGTCTTCCAAAACTGTCCTTTTTGGAGAGTTTCTGATGTTTAAGCTCCACTTGCCAGCCGTTCCAAGCTGGATCTTGCTGTTCTGTAGGATTAGAAGTGTCTAAGATACAGCCTGATGATGATGATTCAGACTAGTTAGCATTATCTTATTTTTTCCTTCCCTGGATATGTGGAAGATTCCACTGACATTTTCTGTTACTCTATTTGGTTTTCATAGCTGCACATCACAAGGGTTTAAGACTTTTTGCCAGATTTCCTGGAGACTTTCTTGATTGAACAGTCTTCAGATTCAGATACTTTCCCTGATGATCAATAGAAATGCTTTTTTGTAACTGGTATCTTGTCTGTAGGCCTGCTAAGCTACGTCATACTGAATGCACTTGAAAATCAGACTTGCAGTCTTCCTTCCTAATCAATTCCCTTATTCACTTCCATTCTGATGCTTTGAATGTCTTCTAATTTGTCTGTCTCTCTAGAAATTAAGTCCATTTAAGTACTGCTGTAGGCTCTATTGGTACTGTATGGTATGATGCTTGTTCATCTGTAACCCAAACTGTGCCATTTGTAATCATCAGTTGAGCACTCCAGAACTTCCTCCTCCATTGCCGATCAACCATAGATGCGTGGTTTTTATAGCTTTTTGACTACATGAGAATGGGTTGATGTTCACAGCACGTGAGGCTGAGCTGCGTCAGCTGCGTAAATCCAACATGGAGTTTGAGGAGAGGAATGCTGCTCTGCAGAAACACGTTGAGAGCATGCGTACTGCAGTGGAGAAACTGGAGGTGGATGTGATACAAGAGCGCAGCCGCAACACAGTGCTGCAACAACACCTAGAGACCTTACGCCAAGCACTCACAACCAGCTTTGCTGGAGTCCCGCTGCCAGGCAAGACTTCCTTTTCCCTTATGACTGTCTGACATGTTGAATTTAACTTGTAATGTTCATAGAATGTTGTGAATTTACAACACGTGGCCTGCTGTTGCAGTATTACATACTGAAATCTTAAAATGCATGCAGGGGAAGGTTCATTGTCACTGCTTTATTTCAACATAGCATTTCTCTTCTTACTACTCTTCCTCTTCCTAATAAAGTGAGACATATTGCTCTCCTTCACTTGTCTTGTGAAAATGTTACTAAACAGAAAAGACAGGACCTGCAGGTTCCTTAACTAAAAGAAAGGCTGCATCTGTGTTGTCAGATGCCAGGGAATCCACTTAGATACTGTGAATGCCCAACCAAAAGACTTTATTGTAACCACCTATGAGACACAAATCAAAGAAAGCCAGACTTCATTAGTCCTGATACCCTTGGAACTACCTGCTTTGTGGAGTTAAGAGGATGTAGTTTTCCAGGATGTCACAAGAGGCAGTGCATGGCAAAATCACCTCCTGTAGCAGTTTGTGTGTTGCTCAAATTGCCCGTAGCATAACTTTCTGGAATTACTGCAGTTGTCTGAATATTCTGCGGCTCGTTTTACTGTGTTGACTGTAGGTAGCGGGGAAACGCCGACGATGGAAACTATTGATTCCTACATGAACAGGCTGCACAGTATTATTATGGCTAACCCACAGGAGAATGAGAACCTTATAGCCACAGTCCGAGATGTGGTAAACAGACTTGAACGCTAGTGACTGGGTAAGGTGGCTGTTTGGCATCTCCTCCGTGCCTCTCTTTCTTGTTCTGTGCTGATTCTTGTGCTCCTTGCCATCTTGTACTATCAAAAAGTTTTCTTCCTCAAAGCCACAGGAATAGGTTGATATAGCGAAAGCCAAACAAGTTTGAAAATATCCAGCAGCATTAAAGTGCTCTGAGATTCCTCTTAGCTCCAAGATCTTTTGTGGAAAGACATAAATAGCTGTTTGTCCTATTCATTGTATTTGTGGAAGGTAAATAACAATACTGACAGACTGGTGTTAAAAAGGAAGAAAAATTATTTACATTTTAGTAACAGGGTGATTAATTTAGAAGAAAGTTCTTGAGTGAAGTAAATCTGAAAAATTCTGCATTAGTTGTGGAATCTGATGGTCAGAGAAATTTTATTAATCTCAAGAGGCTATGGGTGAATTCGTATTTCTCATAAATGAAAATATCCTAGAGCTGCCCACTCTGTAGTCAAGCTCTGCTGGTTACAAAGGTGTATGTGTAGATGAAGCACTGATGTGTGGTTCTAGCTCTACGTGTGCTTCCAGCTGTATGTAGCATTTCCTGAGACTTTAATGATCATGTAGCCCATGCATAGATTATTACTGAGTTGATGATTCTGTGTCTCAGCTTCTGTTTAATAGCTTAGAAAACTGTAATAAGTAACTGAGTAGAAAAACAAATTACCAAAGAAATACCAGTCTTCCTGCATTACTGTGCTGCTTTGCATTTCCCACGCCGCTCACTCCCCCACTTCCCCCGTGCTGCACGGCACCAGACAGTCATTAGCAGTTTGCCGGCTTCTGTTTTCATGATGCACATACCTGTATTCTTTAGGTGTTTATTATGTAGAGATCAAATGTACATGTCTTGAATAGTGTTTAGAAATGCAAATAAAGCTGCATTGGGCCATCTGCAAATATGAAGACGGGGCTTTTCATCCTTTCTGATTCTGACCTTCTGTGATATTGTGTGGAACAGTTAATTACACGTTCCCCATTACCGTGTGGCTTAAGCTAAAAGATCATTGTCCTTCCAGAGGGTAGCCAGATGGAACGGACTATAGTTCTAAGAGATGACTGAGCTCCCAGCAGAATAAAGAAGTCCTTTACTGCTGCTATTTGTGCAGGGAACAGCTTGTTGATCCAGGTCTGGGATTTTTCAGTAGCTCGTCAGCCTCCTCATTTTTGTATACTGTTTTCAATTAGCACTCTTATACTTAGAAAGAGAACTGGGGGGTAGGAAGGTTTTACAGAATGTATGAGAGGGAAAGCAATTTCTCATAAATTGGTTATTGGAAGGACATGGTAGGCCTTGCAATAGGTTTATCCTTGAAGCACCTTGCCAGAAAAATCAAATCTCAAGGCTACTAAAATCTAGACTTTGGTTCTCATGTCAGTGAATTCATATTTCCTAAATGAATGGACAATTTCTGTGTTCCTAAAAATGCAAATACCTTTTTCTTGCACAAGCTGGGGTCAGCTGTAATTGGTTTGGAAAAAGTAACTCTTACTTTAGAATTTCTACTTCCACTTTATAGTTGAAAAGTAGCACTTCATTCCCTTTCTACCCTTCCCACCAATACTTTCCCTTCTTTCGGCAGCCAAAGCAGGGTGAGGCAATTAAAAATGTGACTAATAATCACCTAGTTGCTTTATATAAATATGTGCATGTTACTGGATAGGATGATCAAGTCGTTCACAGGGCTGTTAATTATGCTGACATTCAGTTGCCAGTGACTCTAAGATTTTGTCAAAAAATATAAAGGGAGAAGGTAGGGCTTTATTGGATGCAAACCTACAGAAAACTAGGGTTTCCCTAGTAGAGAGAGAGGCTTTAGATTGAAAGATTCAGCTGGCATCAGACAAACTATCAGCAGACTGTCACTGTCATTGTCCCTTTGTTAACATGGATGTGAATTGTATTCTACTAAATGGAATCTGTGTCACCCAAATGGTCTGTTTGAGCTGGAGGCACTTTGCAAATCAATTGAATAGAAAAGTCTTTCGATTATGATACTCCTGAAAATCACTGCACTTCACAGAACTGAGGTGTGTTTGGGGGGCTCAGTACATTGTATTTAGTGACTCTGACTATAGTAGTGCATGCTTTGTTTTTTACTGTACTGCACAGTAATGAGAACTTCTTTGTGGGAATGGTGTATGGGGGAGAAGAGGAAGTTTTTCAGCATTCAGCACTCTGTTCTTTGGATGGATACAGGAGTTCATTTACAGTTCTGTCTCTGTAGGTTTCTTTGTTTTACTGCTTAATATTGTGTTTTCAGATAAACCATCCAAAAATCACATCACTGTGCCTATTTAATCCTGGCAAATTGTAGTCTTCTAACTCTTATTTTTCTGTTTCGTCTGCAGGTCTTGTGTCCCAGGGATGCTTTACAAAATTTTTTTGGCCAGTGTGGAATAAGAAGCCATGAGGGAAAGCCTAGGGGTGGGAGGCAGAACTACAGGTTTGTCCTGGTCCCTGCCTTTGTGGTTTGTCAGTGAGACAAACACATCAATGCATTAAAAGGCCTTAAGAAGCCACGGACGCCACCCACTAAACTTTTGGAACTGTCCTCTGTGTAAACATTTAAGAGCATGCAACTCCTGTGCAATCTTCAGTTTGTTATTAACTCTGCTGGGTGTGAGGATATCTCTGTTCTGTGGACTGGCTGACTGTAGAGATGGAATCTCACAATTTGGGACATGGAGTCAGCCTACATGTTGTAGTAATAACTTCGTGTTATATTGCCTGCTGTCTTCTAGTGTCTTTAATTTTGTTTTCATGTTTATTTTGGGGAATTACCTTCCTCCACTTTAGTTTTCTTCTTTCGGTCTTGTTATCTGATACTTGCAGTACTGGATAGCAGTGCTTGTGTGCTCTGCTATTGCAGGCAGTCTTCCTTGCTGCACTGTCTTGTCCTGCCCTGCCTGCTATGTTTATATGAGCTTTTCTTATGCAGAATCTTGTTCTCATGTTAGCCTGCAACTTCTGCAACGTGCGTTTGCTCCCTGCTAGAGACTGCTATGATTGGTGCTTTGTGACTTGGTTCTACTGTGAGACAAACTTCTCTCTCCGCACTCTCCAAGCTCCTCTCATGCACGTAGCACCCTGCCTCTTCTGTGAAGGTCTCATGTTATGTCTTAAAAATGTTTGGTGGAGCATTTTACTACCACAAAGGTCAGTGGTAATCAAGATAGAAAATGAAAAGTAAGTTCTTAGTTAGCAGGGAAAATACAGTTCTCCATTTTAGACTCAAAACACAAAGCTTACCTTTCCTCTGACGTGTTGCTCAGTCTAATGTTACTGCCTTGTTTTTGCCTTTTGCTTTCATGGTGAGAGCAGTACTCTACAAGAAGATAAATGGGCAAGGAGCTTGCATTGGGTTTTTTCCTACCCTCCTGAAATCACAGTGCCAGGAAGCAGCACGTGAATTCATTTTTGCACGAGTTATTAGTGCACAGGAGGTTATTGGCAGCTAGGTGTGCATAGCAGCCCACAGAATTCTACATGACAGCCTGTAAGTGTTTTGCCTTTTGTATGGTCAAAGCACAGCCTGTGGAGCCTCTAGTATTCAGCGTGTTATGTTCCAGTGTGGCCTCAATGGCCTTGCACTTACATCAAGTAGACTTCTGCATGCATGTCTATAATCTTGCTGAGCTACGGTGCTCCTCCTGTCAAAGATGAGGGCAGCTACTGGTCTGCACTAACTCATGCAAATCGTTTGCTGCCCTTTGGTTCCTGTCAAATGGTTAATTCAGACTTTGCTGAACACTTGTTGGACATCTCTGGGCTTTGTGGTAGTGGTTGAAATGCTCTTTCTCCCATGTGACAATCTCCCTGTTCCTCCTTAAGCAATCTGTAAGATTTTCCTGTTATGAATAGGAGATCACTTTCATGACTGGAGTGCATTGCAGTCGGCATCACTTTAAAGTATCTGTAATGCAAGTGTTTGGAGATTACAAAGCAGTTTCTTCTTTTCCCATGGTGTACACATGGACTTCATGCTTGCCTGAAGCCATCTCCAGGTCAACACCTTATGTGTCAGGTGTCCGCTTACTCATGGGCTTAGTGCTGTACCAAGCAGCAAGGATTTCCATGTAAATTCAGGTCTTCCTTCAGGGAGGAAACTCCTTTCTTTTGTCTTCAGTCTCATTTTCAAGACTTCACAAAAAGGAACCTCAGTCGCTGCATTGACCTCCACTGCATGGATGAGAGCAACTGATGTTGGCATTAACATTTTTAGTGGATTCTGTAAGAAATACTGTGTGAGGAAAAAACCTACAAGTTAATAATGTATCCAGAAGAAGTACTGGTACCTTAATCTCCTGTTACATATCTTGGGTTTTAGAATTGGTGATATTTGACTTATTGAAGTGGCCAAAATGCACTGTGTAGCCAAAAGTTGATTTACAGAATTCTAAAGTTCAATCTGCAGAATTTTACCTAATACGTGGAGTTGTATCCCATAAAGACTCCAGAAATTGCTGTGTAATACGATAGTAGGATGCAGTTCCAAGCTGTGACGTACGCATACCGTAAATATGGTGTGGGTGGCTGCAGGCTGCCCCTCCTTACGTAAATGCAGTGCAACTATCAGCTCGTGGCGTACTGCTAATGCATCATTCTGGTGAGCAGCATGCAAGTGTTATGGGATAGGAAATTGAAGGTGATATTATTAGCTAGGAGCTGACAAATCTTTTGCCTTTTCCCACAAGGAAGAAGGGGAGCTGTTATTATACCCATCTTAAAGCAGCTGAGGAAAGAATACATACTTGCTCACCAATGATGTGACAGATGATGTTTTGTCTCATTAAGAAGCTGCTTATTTACATTAATTAACCCTATAAAAATGGATTTTGTCTTTCCAGTGTTTTCCGAGTGTCACTTCAGTTTACATTTTTCAATGTCATTTTTCAGGCTGATTAAAAAAAAAAAGTAAAAATGAAGTGGGTGTCAAGGAGAAGAGTGGTATAAAATGCTTTTGTTGCTTAGAGAAATGTTGAGGAAGATAGATGAAAACAGAATCCGTTTGCTGGATTAATGTGTTTGGAATTGTTGAGATGCCAAGTTTTCTGTACAATGTTTTTGTAATTAAACTTTGGAGTTCCTTTGTTTTTTAAAGAAGTCAATGTGCTTGTTTGACACCTGCTTCATTAAAATCGTTCAATATTGAATCCATTCTAGAACTATTACTGCCATGGTTTGCTTGTCTTGCATATGTTAAATATTGCAAGCATGAAGATTTAAGTAATTAGCTAGAATTCATTCCTTATGTGCATATCTGCCCAGGCCTGGAAAGAGGGTTCAGGTGCTGGTTGACCCTTGCCCCATAGCTGGCCCTGAGCTTGCGCTAGTGCAGCATGGTTGAAAAATCTGGCCTTGTTGATGCTAAATCATAATGGCAGATATCTTATTGAACTGATGCAAGTTATTCTAAGGCATAAGAGGATTGTAAGATTCTCTGCTTTCTTTATCCCTGTTGGTGAAGTGCTACACCTCCTAAAGTTATGAAACACTGCTGTTATGGGTTTGTAGCTTTGCTCACTCTGAAAACCTTGAAGTGTGTCTGTGCATTGAAGTCCGTTGTAAATACTTACACACACAGAGTTCTGTCTGTCCTGATTCTTGGCTGCTAGATATCCATCTGGCTTCCCTGAACTGAGTAGAAGAATGATAACTCGCACCAACCAAATACCTGGCTGTCTGGCAATCAGAAAAGAGTTCTAGTTTTCAGTCTGGAGTAATAGTACCATGGGATTTCTCTTTCTGTCTCATATTGGCAGTTTTAGTTTTATTAAATCTGTTTCAGTGTTAGTCAAGAGAGAAGTCCATCTGATTTATTTGAAAGAATATTGCTTAAATCCAGAACCCTTGCAGAGAAATCCCAACGTGACGTTTTAGGCCTAGAAACTTACTGTTTCAATGCCTCGCCCTTCAAAGTGGATGTTAACAACTGTATCAGTATTCTGATCCTTCTCAGAGGAAGCTTCTGTTCCTCTATGACACTTCAAATCCCTGCCCAAGCTGGTTTTGTTTCTTTAATATTGGATGAAGTAAACTGTTCAGGATGCTCTGAAACAGCAGCACACATGCTGTTTTCCTCGTGTGTGCGCGTGTGGATTATGGAGAGTGTTGACATTGACCTCAAAAGATTTGGGTTCTTTTAAAACACGTATACGAAAGAAGGGCATCTGCTTCTTTAGAAGACATGTGGCTGTATGGTGGCTTGTGGCTTCCAAGCATATGCTATGAACTCAATATGCAGAGGGGAATAGTGTCCTTTTCCTTCTGCTTGCTGCCATTAATGAGTGGCTCTGGCATACGTAAATAGAGGGTCACATTCTGCTTACAACTATTTTTTTTCACAAAAAATGATGAGTAAGAATTACTTTATACCCCCACCCCATTAAAAATCTGCAAAGGGCCTTTGTAGACTAAGGACAGCTGGAATAAGAGGACACAGGAAGAGAATTCACCTTTATTCTTGAGGTTAATGTTCTACTGCCTGTGCAGAAATGGCTGAGTTTTTAGCTTCAGTGATTTTGGATTCAGGCCTGCAAATTCCATACATTCTTGAAGTGCTTTTGAGCAGAAAAAGTAGCAAATGTGAAAACGGAACTCCTACTGCACCCTAGTTTCGGGACTTTGCAGTTATGTGGTAAATGTGCATTTCCAGCTGTCTGAAATTTCTATCCCCATAAGGAAAATAACCTCTTTCCTACTGGGGGATGCAGTGCCCTCTAATGATGCATCTTGGTATCTCAAAATGAGAGTGAGAATGCCTGTTGGTGGGAGTCAGAGAGCTGCTACATGTGGAAACTTCAGCTGATTCCTGGGTTTATTCAAGGCAAATAGTCATTTCTTGGCTTTTGTGTTGATTTTTTTTTTTTTTAAAAGATTATTCCATTTCATTGCTTCATGCAGAAACTTTATCCTTTTCCTACCAAGCTGTGAGGGCAGGTCAGGGTGGAAGTGGTCCAGCAAGCATTCTTGCGTTCTCAAGGAAATGCTGGTACAGCAACTAAAACATGAGCTCAGTTTGCATCTCTTTGAAGCTGTCATTCTGAAAGCAAGGAATGGCTGGAGAAGGGTTTCTCATTGGCTAAAGCTGATGCTCTGTGTTGGCTGGGATGTAAAAGCAGCACAGCTGACTTCTCTAGCTTCCTAACTAGCAGGAGCTGTGAATACATAAATCCATGGAATCGAAGCTTTGCAACTGTTAGTACTTACACGTTACTGTGTCTTTGCAGAGCTGGTTTTCATTCTGGGAGCCTGCAGCAGCTTCACACTTAAGCAGCACTGCCAGCTCTCTGGAGCTAGAGCCTGTCCAGCATGGTGGTAGCTGCTTCACTAGGATCTTGCTGCAGCCAAGAGCATTGCTGCCCAACTGTGAGACTCACTAACTCATCAAAATAGTAGAAAATCACCCATTTTTTTTCTTGCTGAAACGTTTTTTTTCCCTGTGTTTTGTGACTTGGCTGAGCTCCTGTAGAGGTCTGGCAAGCACTCAGAGAGAAGGGAGGCGCAGGAGCTCATTTTTGGAGGTATCTTGCCTGCGTTTTGCTCACTGTTTCATGAAGTTGAGCACTGAAATGATGTGGGAGCACAGACTATAGAGAACCATCCCCTTTTCAGTGTCTAAAGCTGTCAGTAAATACATGACAATCAGTCAAATCCAGACTTCATGCTGGTTGTTGCCCTTATCTATATGCTTTCCTCTGTGCTTTCCTGTCCTGCTTTTCTTTCCCTCTCACCCTCTTCTTTGTGCTAAGCTGTTTCAGCTGAAATGAACTAAGTGCCTCTGCCAACAAAGATTTTTCCTATAGAGAAAGTTTTTTTCACAACAAACATCCCTGGAGGAGTAGTGAATTTGGAAGGGGCCCACAGCTACTGCTGTCCAAGTGTTTGGATAAGGCAAACCTATGGAAATAAGTGTTTGAAATTACCTTGTCTTCTGTTAAATGGGGGCAACAAATCAACCCAACAACAGCAGCATCCTTCCTGGTGCCAGTTTCCAAGCCAGACGCTGACAAATCAAACTGGAGGTATCTGATCAAGACTGCTTAATCTGGGGGGAGGACGGATAGGGGCAAGTTCACGTTCCTGAGAAAAGAAAATACACTGAATAACCAGCTCCTAGCTTTTTTCTTTGGGGATTGTGTTCAATTGCGGAAAGGATGTTTATTGAAGAATATGTTGTGCTGTTTAACATGCTTCAAAGAACGTATCCTTTCTTACCTTGTAGAAATTTCTCCTGATGGAATTTGCTCACAAGCATCTCATTATTTTTTTCTTCTCTTTCTCTTCTTTTTTCAGACCATACGTCAGTGGAACTGATGTATGTTACCCGTGGGCCAGCTTCTACGGGGGAGCTTAATCTAGGCACGTCCTTACCTTGAATTGAAAGTCTGTTGTATTTAATGGAGTGTTAACTCAGTTTATTCTCTGGGATTTGTGCAGTAATTTTATTGCCTGCAAAAGGAACAATTTGAAGCCAGATGAAGTGTAGATATACTCTGTAACGTACCTGCTGAGCTTGGCAACGATGCTGGACGTGCTTGCCTTGTTCTGATGTTTATGTTTTCTTGTCACATCTCTTGCATCTCTCTGGTATTCCTTCTTTGAGTTGGAGGGTGACTTTCCTTCTGTCAGGACATAGATCTGTATGTACTGTGTCTGCTCTGTTTCCAAATCTAATATCCCGTTGTGCAGCCCTTTAATTGCTGTGGGGTTTCCAAGGCATAACCATAGGCAGGATTTGTTCTCTACATCTTCATCAATATATCTCAACTCTGACTTAATCTTTGTCCCTCTCACCTTCAATCCTGCCTTCCTTTATGACTCTTCACTGCTGGGATTTGCTGTTTGGCTTGCATGGAGTCATTCCATTTGGTGCTTTCTCCCTCTCTCTGAATCTTTTTAATGTTGTATAAACTTCCTTTTCTCATATAAGTGACTGCAGAAGGAATGCCAAGATCCTCCTTAGGAAATGACTGTTGTTACACAGATGTGATTTTGCTTTGGTACCAACCACCAGTACTGAGGGTCACCTGGTCTGTCACGGACAATTGCTGTTTAGGTGTTCAATTTTTATTTAAACAATGCCATCTACCAAGGCTTATCACACTCTGATTTTGTTTTTTCCTGACTTGTTTTGTCCTGATTCAGTCCCATACAACAAGAAAAGATTTATCAAATATTCTTGGTTGTGCAGACAAGCATAAGAATAATGGTGAGTTTGGAAATCAGTTTTTACTAATAAGGCTCTTTGGTAGTGGAGTTCATAATGCTGTAGCAGAACCTACAGTGAATTACTGCCCAAGACAATGACAAAGAAATGTGTTCCTCTAGTGCTGAAGCACCAGCAGTACAAAGACAGAGGAGAAATCAAAGACAAAGAACAAAAATCAACTTAAAGCTGACTGACTGCACAGTGTGGCAGACTTTTATAAAGGCTTCTCTCAGATGCAGCTGTTCTGTGAGGGAGAATGGCGTAGATCAGCATCCCTGCCTTAGGACACAAAGCTGAATTGTTCAGGCCTCTTACACAGGTGGTCTTACAAGTTCCTCACAATAAGAGCACAGACAACAGTTTCATGAACATTAAAAACCATTTGGATGTTGCTAAATTAATAGGCAGTATGTGTTTAATGTGAATGAGACACACAATGTCTCTGCTGTTGAACTAGCCTGAATACATTATGTGGTGTTTATGCTGGCTGTAGAGGACAGACAGCACTAACTTCATCAGAAACTCTTTGGAGCACACCTACGAACCTAATATGAAATATCAGGTTTTTTTGTGTAGTTCAGTTTGTCCTGTGGTTTTGATATTTTTGATCTAGTAGTGCATACCTCACAACTACATCAACTGTTTTGTTGAGTCAAAGCTACAGAAAAGTTTTGGCCCCCTTGAAATTAGTGAAAATGTAGTCACTGAGCTTGCTGGAGCCAGGATTTCATCTGCAGTCTTCAGCAGTTCTATATGTGGTTATGGATTCTCCATCTGTAGGGAAGCTGAAACCAGCTCTGCAGCTTTTCCTGGACTCATCCAGTGCCTCCAGTCCTGCAATACAGCTTCACAGAAGAATCTGCATGGGATTTCTCCTAAGAAAAATATCAAAGAGGAACGCCTGCAATGCAATATAAGACTGAAAAAGCATACATTTCTTCAGCTAAAATAGCAGTGCACTTTCACATATAATGGGGTCACTGTTTCTTTGCTGAGTTTCTCATATCATTGATACTTACCAGCTGGGTTCCAATTTGATGATAAAATATCAGCACTTTAAAATCCTAGCAATAAGAGAGTTTCAAATCACAAGAACGTCAATCCTGTCACTTAAAGAAACACTTTTGTTACTTTCCATCGCTGCTGCCACTTTGTCTTAATGATAGGAAAATTCAGTTTGACTCTGAAGTTCTCTTAGGAGTAAATTCCCTGAATCCAATATTTCACTCTCCAGGGCCAATGCTTTTTCACTTCACTTCTGTTGAGAGGAAGGTGTCCTAAAGGTGAGGTGGGAGGACTGAGGCTGGATTTGGATAACCTGGGTTCCAATTCCAGGCTCCGAGATAGGTTTTTCTGTGTGTGATAATATTTCTTTATCTTAGTCTGGTCAACATACTAGGGAGATACTTGGATACTTCAGTGATGAGGATGATAAAAGAACTGATGTAAACAGAGTTCTTGGGCATGTAATTTGTTTTTCTCTGCTTCAGTTCTTTATTGTGCAAATGAGGAGTAAACATCATCCATTTAGACTGAGAGCTGCCTGAAAAAGTGGCTGCATCTCAGCCTGTGTGTCAGCAGCAGTCCAGGAAACATCACTGTGATCCAAATAGGAGTCTAAAGGCATTATTTTTTTAAATCACATGCCCCCAATGATAGCTTGGATATGTTTAAGAGGATCAGACATGGGAAACAGTAATTTCTCGTTTGCTTTTTTGTTATTATTTAAGGAAGACTTGCAGTATCTTTTTTTCCTGTTTGAGATGTGCTGCTTAAAATAGTGCAAATATTGCAGTTGAATCTTATCTTTATTATTCTTTCTAAGGCTCTGGCCTTTGAGAATGCAAGCAGAAATTATATCTGTAAAAGGAGGTGGCAGAGGTCTTGTATAGCCTTCTGAAAGCAGTCCTTTTTGTTTGCATGGCACAGTAGTCAAAAAATGCATCAGAGCAGTTCAGAAGATAAATAAGGAATGACATGACTGGGTGTGGGAGGCAGAAACAACCTTTTGACTGGGCTTCTTCACCTAGCCAGAAATGATCAATACAGTGAAAAAGTGATTTTTAACCATCTTTAACCATAAAGATGTAGTCTGCCTGGACACATACTCATGTCAAAATACTTAACTTTTGATGTGGATGCATTAGTAAAGTGACATGATTTAACATTAAAATCAGTATCCATACAGTCTTACATAATTTAACTGTATTGTGTTAGAAGCTGTTTTTTAGCATAGTAATGAGCCATGTCTAGGTCTGTTGTTACAGAGACTGCATAGTAAATAATGCCATTACAGAAAATGGGTTTCTCGGCATCCTAAATTCTCCACTCTCCACAATCAATATCTTCTTTTCATTGGACTACTCAGTCTCTTCTGAATGTCAGTATTGCTCCTCACTCGGGTCAGGGTGAAGTGTGTTTCCACTGCTTTTAGATTTAGAACAAATGATGGACTGCTACAAGGGGTTTAACTGGGAGGCATGACTGCTGTGTTCTGTCTCAGCTAAGGCAGGAGTGGCGCTGCCAGGAAACTTGCCCTGCAATTAGGAGCTGGTGATCGTGCTGGGAGAATGGAGCTGTGTTCAGAAGAGAACAAGTCAGTAAAAGTGACCTTTTCCCACCTTTTCCCATCGATACAGTGGGAAGTCGTGGATGAGAAACGTTGTTTTATTACCATGGTGTGATTTTGGGAGGAGAGAACAGTATAAAACAGGTTGGATTTCAGCTTCACTGGTGGATGTAGAGCTGGTTTGGTTGCTATACATGAGGGGAAGGTTCCCATGAGCTCCAGATCTCCCAAGAGATGTTGTTTGCTGAGCTTCTGTGATGAGGAAGTTCAGAGCTAGTGTCAGTGGGGATGGTTCATTAGTTTAAATGGCTGGTTTGGGGACGTAGATTCTCAAGCAAAGGCTTCTAAATATAAAACAGTCTAGTGAAGTTAGCTTATGAATATTCACTTGTTGAATTTACATTTTGTTTTTCATCTCTGAGCTTCTAGAACAGAGCCTTCCACTGAGGACAGCCCTCCCATCTGTCTGGATAAACTCTGTGACAGAGAGATTTTGCAAAAACAGTACCTTGTTGTTTTGGTATGTCTATAATCCCTAGTTGGTATCTTCCACAACACTTTGAAGGCCCAGCCATTGACATTTGGAAACTCTAATAATCCTGGACTTAAGCAGAGTTTTGATCTCCAGCGGACCCTTGAATGTATTGACAGAAGTGGTGGAGGTGCAGGTGGAACTGATAATACAGTTTTGCCACGAGAGAGTTGGGGTTATTTGAGTAGCTGTTCTTGGTGAACTTGGGAGGGAGTAAACACTTTGAACACGTGCTTTTTTGGGCATCTGGAGTGGGTGCTTTGGATGCAGGATTATTGCTAGATCTTATAGAGACACTTGCCTTCTCTGGACATGCTCACCATGGTTCATGACCTCTTTTGAGACCATTAGCTATTGCTGTCAATCCTGTGCTTTCATATCCTCTGCAATCATTTGAAAATGTTGAAATACATAAATAAGGATATGCATTGTCCACACTCCCCCTTCACAATACTCTTGGGTGCTTGATTGCTTCCAGGTAGAGGGGTTTGTTGTACTAGTGTCATTTACTTTCTTTTTTCAGCTGTGTATCAAGTTATTTCCTAATCTGGCTTCATATGGTGGCTAATGGAACAGAATTGATGCAATTGCTCAAAAAAAAGCTTTTAGCCAGTAGACACTAATTAAAGCAAACCTTTTTTTTTTTCCAGAGGAAAAAAAGTCTTTCAAAGAGCCCACTTTCTATCTATGAGATGAATATATATGCAATAATTTGCCAGCCTGATAGAGACAGAAGTTGGAATATGCTTGGAGCAGTTATATTCAACCATATGTACATGCTGGCACTACCTGGAGCTTATTTCTCCCGCAAGGTGATATTTCTACCATATAATTTTGCTGCTGCCTGCTGTAGGCAATATTAGGGAGAATGTGTCAGAAAATACGTTGAAATGGCTTTCTGTCAGAAGATTCTATTTTAGTTATGCCCATGGGAGAAAATGCATAGATGTAGTTGAAAATTCATGGTTCTCAGGTTTGACCAGCTTGAGTTTTAGGGGCAACTCCATATGCCCAATTGCAGAAGCACTTGCATTTACAAATCCTACCCTCCGGTTCTCCACGGAGACGGTTTCTTTGATCTTGCCTGCTTCTCCCATGTGCTTAGTTGCTCAGGCAGAGATGGAGAAGAGCTTTTCGTAGTGCAACTCTGCTTCCAGGAAACCCCCCATCCCCCACACACCTATAAAGATGATTATTAAGACTAACCCACTGAATTTCATATTTGTGGTAGGTTCCCAGTGACCAAAGTGAGACACAGCCATGAAAATGGTGGGAAGGGGTCTAGTCTGTAGGTAAGGAGCTGTACTGCCCATGATCATTGTACTTGTTGGGTCTAATCTGGTGGTGGTAGTGGGAATTATCTCATCTCCTAACCTCATCTCCCTTCCAAATCAGCCTGAAGTGTCAGACTGAGAAATCAGTGCTCAGGATCAAAAACTGTCCTCACAAATTCAGCTTCCACTCCAAGTGCCAGGAGCATTTTGGTTTTTTAAACTTCCTCCTGTATTAGTGAATCTACTTAACCAGCCTTAGCAAGGAGCTCATTGCCTGACTCCCACAGCCATCCCCAGGAGGAGAGGGCGATGGAATGAGTGGATTGCAGCTAATACTTCCTAGCCTCAAGACCCAGTGGAAAGACATGGTGGATGAGTGTGCAGGAAGCTTAGTACATGAGCATCTCTGATTTTCTTCCCTCGGTAACTGTACCTTGCTTCAGAATAGCTGTTCATAATTCCCTTACTGTCCTAAAAACCAAATGCCATCTTACTTGCCAGTTGGAGCATTTAGGTTCTCTTTTCATGAGGAACCATTATCTATCACACCAAAAAGAGCCCAGTAAGTTATATCCCTGGAAATCCTTCCTGTCCAACATTCCCTGGCTTAAAAAAAAAAACAACAACAACTCATCCTTTCTCTGTCTCCCTTTTCTCCTGGTCCCTTGTATCTGAGCTGGCTGTGTCTGTGAAGCTCCAAAGCCTGTAAGTGATGCTGTTTGCCTCTGAGTCACAGGCTTTTAAATCTGAGTGTAAAATGAGACTCCTACAGCAGTAAACAGAGCGATTGTATACTTCCTTTGAAGTTACCATTTAAATAACCTCCAGGGCTTTACTAATGCGGGAGGCAAGCAAGAGGAAATAATTCCCCCCTCCTCCCTACTGCTGCTTCCCTCTGCAAAGCAGGGAAAATGAAAATGAATTCCTTGGCAGAGAGGGATACTAGTTTTCAGGATATTGCAGAAGAGATGAACTTGCAGCTGAGTTAATGAGTCAGCATGTATTCATTCATGGGCACAATTTATTAACCCATAAACACTGCAGATGATGGTGTTATCACTGTGATAAAGTAATTTTAATTTGCTGTATAATTTATAAGGTAGCTGCTACATCAGAGGGAAGCTTGGGTCTGCTGATATGTCCAGATCCTGTCTTTGTGCTAGGGAGGGAGGGGAGGGTCAGGGAAACAAAAAGGAAGGGGGTCCTAACAGGACTATGGGAGTTGACCTGCTTGCAAACCATGTTTTTCTGGTTCTCCACCCCTGTGGGTTATTCCTGGTGCTGCAAATTCATGAAAAGATAGATGTGTTCTCAGGCCTCTGGCTCTACATCTGAATTGAGGCGTGGATTTTTCCTGAAGGCAGATACTTATCAAGAGCACAAGTGAGTGTGCGTGACATCTGACAGCACTGGAGTGGTGTTCAGAGAGGTGCTGGGAAGAAGGTCATCCTGCGCCGAATGGGATACTGGGATGCTGGATGGCAGCATTATATGGTGTTGAGGTTATAGGAGGGTCTTCTCTGTGGAGTGATGACGTATGGCTACCAAACACAAGCATAGAGTAGCCTTCTGAGACCTTTGTAGTTGGTGGGTACTCCAGTGGGATAATGGACAGCTTTCCAATGAGACAGCAGGTTTACCCAGTCCTGGAAAGACTGGGAACTGAGGAACCTGGAGAAGTAACACTTACTTGCCTGGATATTCCTTGTTTGCCAGATAGTTTAACTAGTCAATACCTAATTGAGTTCACTCCTTTGTTAAGTGATTTATTAAATAGTAAGATTTATTCAGATAAATAGACTTTATTAGTGTAGCATATTAACTGGAGAATGCCCTAAAGACATCTTAGTGGAAAGCTGAAGCTTACCACGCTGCCTGAGGTAGTTTTCTCCTGGGATCAAAAATGCAGCACTCATGGACTCCTGTGTTTTCAGCCTGCTCTTAATCAAGTGTTTAGGGCTTATCTGTTAGAAGGAGAAATAAGTGCTTGTCTGAACACGTTGCTAGCTGGTCCTTGGCCTGACTGAAAACGCTGAATTTCCAAGGCAATTATACCTGCACTAATCATAATTTCCTCCTTAATCTAGGAGTATCTAACTCTCTGTCTGCGTTTATGTTAAGTCCCTGAACAATTTGATTAGGTGCTTTGAATAAACTGTGTAATTATGCTGTAGGTATTCCTGATGCTTACATTACTTTTATTATCTAAGTTATCACTGCCTGTTGTTGTAGTGCAATAACGTTTGGAGGCTGCTGTTAGAACTGAATCTCAGTTGTGCTGGATATTTTACAGATGTATATAAACTGCAGTCTCTGTCCTGGAGAGGTGACAGCTTCACTGGGCTGCTGTTGTACAACAGCCCATTATAGCAGCCTGACAGACATCAGTGCCCAAAATAGTTCTGTGGGCTCCATAGTGAAAGTGGCCTGGCAGGCCCTCTAGCCCATGAAGGCAGCAGTGTTCCTGAATTCACCTTTGTCCACATTCTTCCAGAATTGTCAGTGCTGAGGTTTGTTAGGCAGAATTTTAGGAAATGATAGTTTCATGTGTGCTTGGAACTGGCCACTTCTGCTTTCTCAGTGAGTCTTCCTGAGGGTGGAAGTCTAGAGCCAGGCTGTATCTGCAGCATGGGGTTCTGCTTTGTCTGATGCATTTTATTGTGAGCTAATTTTTTTTCCCAGCTTTTTTTGTACTTCGCCAAATTCCCTTGACCTTGTGTCAATCAATGATGAATTGTACAAGTCCCCATTGAAAGCACTGCAAAGCCAGAGGAATGCCAGCCTCACTGTGTAGGACATTAAGTCAAAATATTTCAAGCTTAAGACTGATGGGTATGATTCTTCTGTTTCAATCTGCTCCTTCAGATTAAAAGCCTACTAAAAGCTTTAGCTTGTCTCAATGCATCTGCTGCTTCATGACCAGTGAATGGCATGTCCAGGGCTGGAGGCTGTGGGCAGGAGGATGATAGTTTGTGAGAAATGCATCTGATGTTGGTTTATGTTCAGAAAGTTTTTTAAAAGTCTTCTACAGCAAATGATCAATCTGTTAGATTGCTGAAATAGCATCTAGTGTTCCCTTGGCTTTGTAGAACAAGTTAAGTCTAAAAAGACCATAGACCTCTCACATATGCAAAGTCACTTTTTGATTATTCCTCTTTCTTGCCTTCCCCTCTGCTGTTCCTGTATTAGATTGGCTATAACTGCAAAATACTGTTCTGTGATATGTTGTGTATCAGATCTCCTAATAATTTGGTATCACTTTCACAGTTTCTTCGCTCTATGATTAAATCTGCAATCCATTTATGGAAAAAACTATAAGATTATTGTTCTTTTTTACTTACCGTGTGTTCTGTTTTCAGTGTCAAGTGTTCAGTGAGCCGGATGGATTCTATGATGATGGGAATCAATGGTGGTAGAGTTGACTGATTTGAATTTAATGGTATGAGAATGAGGATTTCCTGAGTAAACTGGAAGGCTGGAAACATGCTCAAAGACATAGCTGGTAGAGCAAGTCTGTAAAACCTTTGAAATGATGAAAAGGCATGAATATCAAGCTTCTTCCTGTCAGACTACTGTGATCAGTCACAGCACCAGCAGTAGAAGGAGGAGTGATGTGGAAGCTACAAAAGGCAACTCATATTTCTGGAAATGACCGTTGGGACTCAGGCCAAGTGCTATTTCTGGAATTTGAGGTTGACCCATGGCTAGGATTAAGGGCTTGAATTTGATTTAGTTTAAATCTGAGGCTGAACTTAGTTGACATCTACTGGTTGGGATTCTAGGAAATCACAGGGAGCTGACTGATGTGAAATTCAGTCTTCGAATACTTTTGAGCCATGTTCCAACAGAAAACAAGAACCCAAACTGGTGATGCTTAGGTCCGACCTCAACACCCTCATTTCTCCTGCATTTTGGAACTGGGGGTGCATGCAGAGAAGAGGAAGATGTCTGGTAAATAGAAATTCATTGGCTTAATCTAGAGACCACTTTGCTGCAGTCTAACTGGAGTCTCTTATTAAGAGTCTGATGGCACTTCTAAACAGGGCGAGCTGTTCCCTTGGTGGGGGCAATCTCCAATCATACACCAACATTGCTTTTGACATATTTATGACTCCAATAAAATCTCCCATCTGGTATATTTTAAAATGAAATTGAAAATTTATCACTTTCCTTTAGTCGGTTTGTCGTTCTCCCCCAGAGAAGATAGCCAGGCTGAGATTATTGCATCGGCAGCCTGTCAGCTGAGGTTAGGCCAAGGTGATTTAAATTTCAATACTTTCCACATTACGGCTGTCTGGGGTGGGGAAATCACAAGGAGAAAAGCAGAGTGTCTTTTATTTTTATTCATTAGTCTCTCCTTATTTGTTTGGTTTTGTTTTTCTTTTGGTTAGCTCTGCTCACCACTGTAGGGCACCTGGGGGAAAGAGATACTGCCCATTTTTCTGGATTTCCATCATCTTTGCTTGGTTGGAGGCACTTGGGAGCAGAGCGTGAGTGTGTCTCCCCCTTTGCTCTACTGTTAGGCTGGGCTGTGAAAGCAGGAAGAGCTCCTTCTCCATATGAGGAACCATGCAAGTTTATAGCATTTCTACAGCCTGTCATACAAGGACTGTAATTTTTTTTTGCAGAGGAAAGCTAAGGGAGCAGTGTTGATGCAGATTTCCCTGATGAAGGACCATGGGAAAGATATGGGAGGCGTTTCGTGTCACTTTGCCTGGACAGCTGTATCTAAGCAAATCCACATTTCATCACAACAGAGAGAAACAGGCATTTCTGGAAGCAGGAGCAAACACACTGTGGATGTGCCTGGCTGTTCCTAAGCCTTCCTGATGAGTTTAAGTCAGGCACTTTTAAACAGTCTGCAACAGGTGAGAAGAATCACCTCCCACATGATTTCTTTGTGTGTCAGTAGCTGAAGTGGGTCTGGAGCTCAAAACGGCTGAAGCTGAGCATAGAGCTCCAGCTGTGGGCCTGCAGTGGATCACTGGAATCTCACATTTAGCCTGTGCTGGAATAGGAACGACATGGGAATAAGGTGCTCCCTTGCAGTGTTGTACCCAAGTCTTTCCTCAGTGGAAGGCTGGCTGTGGGCTGTATGGAGCCCAGGCATGCAGCAGTGTCATCTGCCTCCTGCTTTTGATTAATACTGGAGTCATGCCTGGCTGGCTGGTCTAGCATTGCCCACTGAGGCGTTGGATTAGGTGCATTTGTTTCTGTTTAGGTGCTTGATCACCTGACTGTAAAGTTATCAGAAGTCTTATCTGGGCAGTTAGGGGAGTAAAATGCCCTTATCCTCCACCTCCTGCAGTTGCTTCATTGCTCAGATGGTGGGACTTGTGACTGCTGCCCTCCACTGAAGTTGTACAGGCAGTAAGATGGGAAGGCACAGAGTTTATCCCCCATAAGCTCAAATCCTGTGTCCCCTGGCCTGGGGAAGGAATGGGAGAGCTGCTAATGAATCTCTGGATGGCCTCTGGGCTGGTGCAGCAGCACAGCAGCCCTGACCCAGAGCTTACACAGCTATTGGCTAGCGCAGGGAATCCTGCTCTGGGAGATGGTTAAACCTGACCAACCATTTATGATCTAGAGGTGTTGACCCTCTGTGGGGCCAGCAGCGACCTCAGCCCCTCTGTTCTGTGTGCTGTGCTCTAAACTTCAGGGTGAAATGCAACCCCCAGTGCTTTGGGCTTATTAAATGCAACCTTCATTTAAGACATATGAATTATTATTTATGGAGCACATATAAAACTTCTATGCACAATGTGTGTACTGGGGTGTTTGTGTAATGTGTTTCTCGTTTCTAAAGTGTGAATTTTGGGCTCCTTACTCTGTGCAATGGGCTTTTTATTCTGCCATATATTTGTACAGGTGAACATATGGTTAAGGATCTGCCTGTGTGCATTTGAGCACAACATCAGTGTATGGATAACTCCTTTGGGAATACTGTGTTTGTTTATGGTGTTGTGCTTTCACCAGCATACCTTTAGTGCACATACAGTGCATACGGATGTGTCATTTCATTTAATTGTTCTGGCTTTCTGTTTTCTGGACTGAACAATTAATGGTGCTTTTTGAGTGCATCAGATACATTATTTCCTTTCACAGCAATTGTGCATTTGCTATTGTCAAATTTACTTTAAATGGATATACAGGTGTAATTCTTGATTTGGTAGACCTCAGTCTTTCTTACATAGATTGAATGGATGATTTGTTTGCATGCTCAGTGTATTTGTCCTCCTGCAGTGCCCATGCTTTTGTTGTCTGCAGAAATGAGTGAAAATAACTTGTGCCTTCCTCATGTGCTGTAAATGTGTGTGTGTGTGAAGGTGGGGGCTATAGCATGTGTGTACTCAATGTGCAGTAAAAGTGAGTTTTATGTCTAAAAATCAGGGTGCTCAATTTTATGCTTGTTCAGTGTAAGCACATATTTTCCTGCCTTTGCTGGCAGAGCTACAGAAGTGTTGAGTCTTCATATTGTTAAAATAACAGAAGAGCATTCCACATATTTTCTAATTTTTTAAAATGTCCTCCAGCTTCCATGGTTTAAATTTCTAAGTGTCTGTCCAAGTGATGTATGTCAAAACATCAGGAAGGATATTCAAGCAGTTATGTCAGCAGAATGGAACAAAGTCATGAGTTAATGCTCTTCTGATGCTATGTAAAAGGGAAAATCATGAAGAAGAGCCACAAGTAAAATACAAAATGAACAAGATCAACCCAGGTAAAGTCAGGAGGTTTGTTCTTAAATTGGAGACATCTACAGCAAAAGAATTCACATGACTATATTTCTGTTTTATGCCATCCTGTGATTATCCCATCCTGTCCCAGATCTCACACCCTCCAGGGTCAGTCCCCAGGAACCAGGAAGGATGATGTAGCCTCCTAACCTTGTTGCTTCCTCTTGGCTGTCCTGTCAGGTGCTTTGAAAGTGAGTCAAGGCCTTCATTATCCCCCCATTTCTTTTCAATGACATTTTAAAAGACCTGACACAGAGTAGGAATGGTTGAAGCGCCTGCTGCTTTTCTCTGTAATTATCCAGTTTCTTTGTTGGGACTGAAATTATTGCCCTGCAAGAGTGCAACGTCCCTATTACCACGTAAGAGCTTGCCAAATGCAAACCTGCCTGGATGCAACTAGCACCATTCCACATATTCCAACATAAAAATGACTTTGTTGGCTGCTGGGCTGTACCATGGAGTAGGTGCCCCAGACCAGAGTGGTGGAGCTGGAGGGAAGGCAGAATGTGGGTGGGGGCAGTAGCACGCTTGGAGGCAGGGGAAGGAGATGGGCAGAGAATGGGGAGAGCAGGAGGCAAGCAGTGCCAAAGTGTAGGACAGTGCCCTGGAGAGAAGGATAAGGAGGGACACAGCACAGCTTTGGGAACAGGGAGCTGTGAGGGGCTTAGGAGGACTGGTATGCCTGAGGGCTCTGTTGGGATGGATGGAGCTGAGCATTGGGCTCGGCCTGGGGAGATCTCAAACATGCAGGATCAGTGCACCCATCTGAGCAACAGTCAAGCTCAACACACAATGGAGGGGAGGTGGGTGTGGTGTGCTGTTAGACTCCTAGGAGACAGTTACAAGTGGCTTATCGTCTGTTTTCTATGTGTCTGTCTTTTAATGATAACAGTATTACATTGAAATGAGCGAATCTGAGCCCTGAACTGTAATTAGTTCTCAAATGGTCTTCCCTGTGCATTGCCCAGCTGAAGGCCTTGCCTGTAGCCTGTGGTAGGAGCAGGAGAACACAGCCAGGAAGGCAAATCAACAAATATGGGAAAAATTAAGAATGGATTGAAATTGGAGGAATAAAATGATGGTTGAGGAAAAGCCTCACTCAATTATGGAGTGCCTTCTGCAGCATTTGCTTTTTAGAAGGTGATCAAGGAGAGTCTGCAGCCATTGCCAAGGGAAACTAGATCTGGAGATATGAAGAAACACAAAAACTGGGAACAGTTGAAGCTTTCTCAGCTGTTTAGCAAAAGACAGAATTGTGCCAGGGATAGTGTGAGACACCAGAGGGAGCCGACAGGGATTCCTGGATTCCTGTAGGTATTGGTAGCCCAGCTGCTCTTTTGTTGTCAGATCCTGAAGAGTCAACAAATAACTATCGCTGATGCTCAAGGGCTATCCCCCTGCAGTCTGTCGAGTTCCTTGTCTCCACTTGGACTGTAAATTCACCTCTGTGGATGCTGGAGTGTTAGTGGATGTGCAAGGTGAGAGAAGGAGGGGAAGAATGGAAGGATTAGTCTGAAGGATCAATGAAGAAAACTAATTCCACATTTGGAGGGTTTGCAAGCTCTCTGTAACAAAGCAGGAGGCAAAAAGAGATCCTGTGTAGCCTCTGGGGTGTGTGGATAATGCCTGTCTCAGCCTATGGGGTTTTCATGGAGCTCGGCTCGTGCCCCAGCTGCCTGGCCCTTGCTTCTCTCTTCCCTTGGCAACACATGCTGTCTCTCCCCTGCCCCCTCTCCCTGCAATTCCTTGTGACAGGCTTACAAATCCTGGGACCCCTGATGTAGGAATGGCATTTTGGCCTGGCTGGAATTGTTTATAAGCACAGGGCTTTGATTCTGTCTCCAAAATCTCTGGAGAGCAGAGAAGGGGCTATTTTTCATGTGATGCTTTTGGAGAAAGCTATGGGAAAAGGTCAAAGGACAGAGTGGGAATGAGTAGGTCACATACTCATTGGTTTAGGGCACCACGACAACGTTGATTCTTTAAGATCTCAGAGCCTGCTTTGTAAAAATAAGCACCTCTCACTGAGCTGCCTGGGAAAGAACAGGGACACGCCTCCTGCAAGCGGATGTTTGCCGCGTTGCTCTGGGTCTGTTCTCCTGCCTTGGCCATCGCTGCACCTCGGTGTCCCTGTGAACCAAACAGATCCCTCAGACAGAGCACAGCATTTCAAAAAGTCTCTTTGGTTACCACTTTGTAATACAAGGAGAAATTCGGCACCTGGCACGGATGGCAGTCTCTTAGTGGGGTCCGGGAGCAGTGTTGCAGGATTCCTTAGTCCATCCCTATTTCACTATACCGGGTCTGTGGGCAAAATGAGCTCAGGGCTGAACTGCTGTTTGACCTTTGTTTTCACACTTGTTATCTTTGCTCATTTAAATTGGGCTGGACAGAAGAGGCTAACAAGGATTGTCCTTTTTCCTTTCTTCCTCCCTGATGCACACACATAGGGTATCAGCCAGAGTGTGGGGAGTGTGTGAAGGAACAGGAAGCAGAGGGGTGAGGTGGCAAGTCATTTACATTGGAAATAGGAGCTGAATGTGCGTTTCCCTTCTCTGCTGCCATCCATCACTTGGATTTCCTGTATGCTACGGAATAGATGAGTGGAGTTTGCTTGCTTCCCACTTCCCCCGGGAATGGAAACACTCTTTTGTTTCACTGCCTAGAAATGCTGATCACTCAAAACATTTATTTGTTTCAGAGACACATGCAGTTCTGAAGCTGGACTTCTCAGTTTCCTCATCTCTAGTCTTCAGAAATGCCTTCAGATGCCCTGCAGACCTGGAGAATGACTCTGCTGGTGCTCTGACTCTATTAGAGATGTAAAGGTGCTGCTGTGGTAGTGCAGACAAGCCCATGGCCAGCTGAGCAGATGCTTTATCACTGAGCACTGGCAAATACCTTCTGTTCCCCATCCAATTACTTGCTTTAACTCGTTCATGCGATCTGGCACCTGATACAGCGAGGTGAGGGTTTCAGAAGCCTAATCCTGCATGTCATTGGAAACCTTTTAGTGACTATTTTACTGGGTGAATAAATCTGTTGAGAGAAAATTATAGTGGGGAGTTAGGTGGAATAGACAAATCAGCATGGGTTCACTGTTTGGCTCTGTTGGAAGGGATGGGGATAGCAGTAGAGGCAAAGCGTGGGACTAGGAAAGGAATAGAAAAAGAAAAACAGAAACAGAAGGATGATGTAGGGCAAACAAGAAAGCGAATGGGAAGTCCATCTCTTTCTATAGCAAATAGCAAAAATGAAATGAGTTTGTAAGAATTCCGAAGGCCTTGCCTCCTGAGGAGGCACGATAGGAGGCACCCAGCCATGTATTCATTCACCTTGTGATAATGCTAAGATCTGGCATGCTTTGTCATTTCTTGGATGGTCTCTTGTCAAGGTATGTCTTCCTCTCGTTTAACCATCTCATTAGCCAAGTTCTCATGCTGCAGAGGAGACGCTGACTTAATTCATACCTGGGGTCACTCAGGCTATGGACAGTGTGGGACTCATGGATAACCAAAGGGACAGGGCACTACTGAACTCCTGTGTGACTTCAGCAGCCCTTGCCTGGTTGTGGCATGGTGTCTCTGAAGCTTCTGTGATGTGGCTGGGACTGATGTGTTGTTACTGTTCAGTTCAGTTGCTGTGGTGGAGGCTGGTGAAGCACTGTGTCCTTGGAGCACAGTTGTGGCCAGGCAACGTCTGTCTGTGGGGGGACTGGAGCCCCATTCCATGAGGGTGTGAGCTCAGCAGCTTTTATGACCTCAGACCCTCTGGGTCTGGGCAGTAACTCCCAGGGGAGACCTGTCGGGAAAACCCAAGGGCTGGAAGGAAATGCTGATGATGAGTCAATAGGCAGAGCTGTTCCCTGTGTTGATGTTGGAGCCAAGCCACACAGACACATCCCTTTATACTCACTAGTTACTTATAGTTCATGTTCTGTAACCACTGGCATTCTCATTTGTTGTCCACCCATCCAGGCGTGCAAGGCTGAGTCCATACTGTGACATCTGGTATTGCACTGGCACTTGCAGCCTCCAAGAAGCAAGGATGCATTTGCCTCTGGAGTGAGGCATGTTTGGCCTGTGTGTACCTGTCTCAGGCATGTACAAATGTCGTGACTATGCAGACATGGACAGTGTTTATTGCTCTGGCTCTGTCCATGTTCTTCTTGCCCAGGAAAGGTTGTGTGTGTGAGGTCACGTGCACATAAAAACCCAGAAAGCTGTGTCATTAACCGCTCTGTTTGAGACTGGTGAGAAGAGATGATGCTGAAGTGTTGGTGGTTTGGTGTTCTGGGGAACTGTGGGATGGGCAGGTAGAACAGATGGGGGAAGGGATGAATTTGGATGACAAAACATCATGACAGAGAGAGAAGAATCTCTGCCGTGGCCCATATTAAGCAAGAGAGACCCTTAGTGGCTGCCTGCAGAAAAACAGTGGTGCTGAGTTCAGTCCTGTGTGAATGCTTTGTTTTCTTTTCCATTTGCTCGTTTCAGACATGAAGTCATGCAATAACTTTAACTCTAGAAAAAAAGCAAGCTTCATTTTCAAGTGGTTTAACTGCAGTGAATTATTTCCCTTTTTTTCCTTTCTTAATGATCCACTTTGAATGGGGAGGTGTTTTGTAACGCTGACACATTTTCAATCCACATTGATTGCCCTATGATATTAGTGTATTTTATTGCAATTGCTGCCTTATTCTGAGAAGTTATTACTTTAAATCTTCTTGTAAATCTATTTCACCTGCTCCGGTGCTTCCATTAGCTGCACTGGCATCTCTTCCCCCTTGCTCCCCACCAGCCCAGTGTCTGTGTGTGACTGAATGTGGTAAATACCTTTAACTGACCTGATTCTGCAATGCCCTCATCCACCTCGCTAGCAAGTGCACAGATAATCTGCTTGCTCCTGTGAAAATTCCTTCTATGTAATTAGTCTCTTTGCTGTGGCTGGCAGTGGCATCAGCCTGCCCGTGCCGTGGATACCTTCTGGCTCTGCAGCAGCACAATCTTCCTGTCCCAGCAGGGATGATGACACACGAGGGCTGCCCGTGCTTTTGCCTCTGACTTGTGTTTGTGAGAACAGCCTCACTAGAATTTACTCAGGTAACAACCAGCAGCAGGAAAACCATCCCTGCACCCATGCTGTTCCTGGGGTTTGCTCACTATCATCTCAGTGGCCAGGGACTGCCTCCCAGGGGGTCTGTTGTTGTAGCTGGATGAATGAAAGGCTGTGAATTGGAAAAGAGGGGATGGACATCTTGAGGGGTGGCTCATGTTTGGTAATTCACTTTGGGTAAATCACATGGAGATGTGCAAAACAAGGATAATGGTCTGACTCACCTTTGTGAAGAGCTTAGAGACCTTGGCTGAGAAGTGCTTTGAAAGAACTGTGGTCTGTTACAGTGATACTGCCTTTTTCTACCACCCCTGAAATCCAACAAAGGCAGGCACACAAGACCTTCTCAGGACTCTGCCAGCAAGATTTCTACTGGTCTAGGAGGGAGCACAGCAATGTACTGCAGAGCTCTTCATTATTCTTCTGTCCCTTCCAGGGATGTTCAGCAGTGGTACACAAGTTACTGCAAAATCATCATTGCCATCATTAAGCTGCTGTGAGTAATCACCACTCAGTGGGTTCACTGAGTTAGCTCTTTCCTGGCTTCCACTACTAGAGCTGACTGATCAAAACTGAAGTGATCCTGAAGAAAATCTAGAAAGCTGAAATTTCTTTTCAGCCCAAATTCCCTTCTGCATTGTTTTTATTATTATCTACCAGTGCTACAAGTAGTAAATCTTCTGAAGTCATGAGCTGTTATTGTATCAAGAGAACCTGTGAATGATGCTGCGTACAGACATGTAATGGACAGATGGGAATAGAAGAACCATGGGATCCCAAAGAAATTCTCTGTAGCTGGGTAAAGGATTCCAGCAGAGATGAGACTTTAAAGTTAGTGCCTTGATCACTGTTAGACCCCTTCACAGAACTTCCAGCTCTCATGTCTGTAGGAGGCTGTGTGTAAAGCAAGTGGCAGTTGTTTCTTTAAGGTCTTCCTTCACTGCTCCTCTCTTGATATTTTGGCTGACACAGGTTTTACTGTCTTGCTCAACTGCTGTGTACCTGCTGATATTAACTGGCTGTGCAGGGTTTGCTCAGGCTGAGTTCCTGTGTGATAATAGAAGCAGCACCCAAAAGCCTGTTCATCAGCTGAGAGGAGTCATTGGTATGCGAAGTGAGGCCTGACTTGAGCAGCTCCACAGGTGACCCACAGAAACTAGTCACTAAGTTAATATGTGCCTTTAGTTAAAGGTCAAATCAACTGACAGAGGAAACTGCAGGGACATTTAGAGAGGGAATAGTCCAACAGGAGCTTTCCTATCAGATCTAGATATTCAGTCTGCCTATGTATCATTATTATCTCATATACTCAGTATGATCCTACCTATCTACCTGTGGATAAAAAAAGGCATTACACTTGGATTCAATATCACAGAAGACAAGCAGATGTGAATTGCCATGTTGTGTTCTACTTCTGCCTCCTGGACACACTGCCTTTGCTTTGCTCCTGCTTTAACCTGAGTTTACTAACTTGGCTTAGTCAGCCTGAGCAAGAACGCTTTCTTTTTCCTTTCCTTTTTTATATTAAAAAAAAAGAATCCAAACGTATTTCTTTGCAACCAGAAAGACTTAAAGGGGCTCAAGGAAAGCTGACAGGGGCTCTTGATCAAGGAGGCAGAGATAGGACCAGGAAGAATGGTTTTCATCTGAAAGAGGGGAGTCTGAGATGAGGTATCTTAGGAAGAAGTATTCTCCTGTGAAGGTGGGGAGGCCCTGGCCCAGGTTGCCCAGAGAAGTGGTGGCTGCCCCATCCCTGGAGGTGTTCAAGGCCAGGCTGGATGGGGCTTTGAGCACCCTGATCCAGTGGGAGGTGTCCCAGCCTATGGCAGGGGAGTTGGAACTGGTGGACTTTGAGATCCCTTCCAACCCAAACCATTCTGTGATTCTATGGGTAGGAAGGCCTTTGTTGTCAAGTTTCAGGAAGCTGGAGTGTGCCAGATGGGAACTGGTTAGAGAGAGCTGTGTAGGAAGCCAGCAAATGGGTGGAGAAACCTGTGAATATTGATTGAGGCAAGGACGACAGAGTCTCTACATACTTTCAGCCTGTTGCGGTTGTGATGAAACACACAGTCATGTAAAGGGTTTCTGTGGTGGGTTGTTACACCATGCTGCATTCCTGGAGAAAGGAGTTACTTGGTCAGAAGGAGAGGTACAGAGGAATTTATGTCTGCCTTCTGAAACATAGATGTGATCCTGGCTTTCTGTGTGGCAGAACTCCCAAAATGCACTGCCTGGTGCATTACTGAAATCATTCTGTGTTCTTGGCTGTTCCCCATGGCTTAGGGACTGCAGCACAGTCCTTAATCTTCCCCAGTGTGCTTATACAAGCAAGGCTTACGGGGCTTGGGCAAGGCCAATGGGATTCAAGAAAAGCCTGAAGTGCTCCCCAGGCCATGTGAAGTGACAAAATAACTGTGGTGGGGTTCAAAGTTATGTTGCAGAGAAGACAGGGCTCCTTGGAGTCCGTATGGGGGTTAATCAATGTACATTCATCATTAATTTATGCATTTAAGGGGGTTTTGGAGTAGAGCTGTCATGCTGGTTTTGATAATGTTAACTCTACCCACCCTGCCAGCTGCTGCAATGTTGTGGTAGTTTGTGTTGCTGCATGCAGAATTATGGTGCTTTTGTGGGAATATTATGTTCCCTGAATAGAGCCCCACAGAGCAATTTGCTTCATCCTTACAAACCCATCCAAATAACTGGCAGCGCCTTACAAATACAAAACAATTGAGAAAATAAATGTATTATACTGTACATCTGTGACAAAACAATGCTTTCATGTGCAAAGAGAGAAATGTGTTTGTTTAACTTACGGTCTCCCATTTGGAAATAAATGCATTCATTTAAATCAAAATGGGACGTTCTTCACTATTACCGTATTTTGCATGCCAGATGTAAGAAATATGCTGCCTGAAGAGCAGACTGAAAACTTGGAGTGGCTGATATTAGTGTAAGCACGCATGTGCTGGCTTATTTCACACATTGCCTCTCTTCCTTCAGGGTGTCCTCTGCACCAGAGTGGGAATCTCCTGGCTTTATGTGTGAGGGATCTGTGTACAAAAGCTTTGGGGGTTGCTTCTCCCTCGTGGGGCAGTCTGGGTCTGTGCACATGCAGGGAAGCCTACTCTTCACCTAGGAGATGTCCACAGTCAGTTGTCAGGCATCAGAACTTTGCTTTGCTATGTCCACAGTGCAGACAGATTCCCTGTGAGATTTGTAGCAACCTAAAAAGGTTTTGATCATTACCGGGTTTTGTGTTAAAGAACTGTTATTTTCATTTAAATGCAGCAGTGGAAGTGTTAGGTGGGCGAAACGTAATCAATAAAGTACAGGTTGAGTGTTCCAATATTTGTTTTAAAAAATGGGTCCCATCTTGTATTTTTCATCATTTTAAACGGTTGAGCTCTTGTAATGAAAGTCTCCTGCATTTCAGTTTACACATAAGCTTAACATCATCAAGCCAAGTTTGTTCTGGGAGTTAGCATTTGCATTTTTGAAAGCAGCATCCTAATCCAGAGCAAAACCAGATGAGGAAGCACTTTAATACAGCACATTACCAGCTGTCTGCTGGTAGGTGTGAGCGTTCCACAAAAGGTGCTGAAATTTGATTTGGATAGTTTTCCAAGACTCCACAAACTTCACTGAGCAGAACTGAAGATCATTGCTATCAGTAGTAGGAGTTGTAAATGGGAATTCTGCTGTGACATAGTTATTAGAAGGAAAAATAGCAAAAGAAAAAATGTACATCTGAGCTTTTCTGCCCTGATTTTTTAATAATAATAATGGTGCTCAGACCATCTTCTCAGATCATTATTCTTTCTTAATTGGAATAACGACTGGTATTATAGATGAGAAGGAAACAGGAGTTCTAGTCCTCTGCCAGTGTTTGCTGATGCACACGGTCGTGTAATGGTATTTGTCATGTGTAGTATCAGGCCTGTGCAAGCATGTGGTTGTATCTGTCCTTCGGTAGCTGCAGAGCCACAAGTGATGAGGTTCACAATTCAGCAAGTCTAGTATTAGTAAATACTGTTTAGTTCAATTGGAGAGCATCATGGCCTGCATCTTCCCCGTTTGAAATGTTATGTCCAACTTATTCTTATATTCATCCAGCCAGAGGACTGGTTATGTTACACCCAGCAGAAACGCGTCAGGTTTCTGAAAGCCGGCCCCTCTGAACTGACTGATTGACCAGCAGGGCTATGCAGCAAAGATACTTTGGCCTGGCCCTGTTTTTCCTCTGGATTGATTAATCAAATACTTCAAATAATTGCTGTAGTTGTGACTAATGTCAACTGCATAGCTAATTACCCAGGAGAATAAAATGACTCTTTCTGGTTTAGAAAGAAACTGTAAATGAGTTAATTATTTACTCTGCTCACCTCTCTAACCTTGTGATGCTTGTAAATGAATAGAAGTATTGATCTTGGAACATGTTTGGGTGTTACCCATCTTGCATCAGTTTAATTAGGAGTTTCAGCATAACCCTGTTTGCTCCATCTGACCAAGCACAGATGCTTTCTGCTTTGCTTTTTTATAACCCATGAATATGGGACCGTTGGGGTAGAACTGACCTCCAGCATTTGAAGGGCTTCTACTCTACCTAAACCTCTGTTGGCTTGTTGCTGCAATGCCTTCTTGACCACCTCTCTTGGTAGCAGACTCTACCACCCAGTGGCTGTTACTGTTAAAACAATCTTTCCTCAGTGAGCTGTTTCCTTTCATTAGCTTCAAGTCACATCTTATTTTTCCATGTTCTCAGCCTGTGAGTATATTTTTCCCCACACATGTACAAACCACATTTTAATTACGTCCCTGGTTGCTGTACCAGGTTTCTCAACCATGACAGTGCAATGTCAGAAGGCTACAGATTTGCTAATAGAGATGCCTGACATATTTACCACGATGGGACAGAGACCCGAGCGCCTCCCAAAGTAGCTGGTTCAGCTAGCGCTTGTGTGCCCCATCGCTCTTCCCCTTCCAAAGAGCAGAGCCTCATGAGTTCCTACCAAAATGTGGGGTTCCATGTCAAGCTGGCAAAAGAATGCCATTTTTAGGAACATTATCAAGAAGGTACCACTTAGTGAAGGGACAGCAACCCAGGAAGCTCCTCTGCTGTTACATTTGTGTGGATGGAAGTAGAAGAAGCTTTAAGGCCAGCTGCTATTTGAGTTCGTGTCAACTCCCTGTGCTTTCATTTCCTTGCAATTTGGTTTCCAGGAAAAGGCTGAGTGTCTCACCTTCTGGAAAGGCTGTTTCAGACCCTGCCAAGCTTGGGTGTTTGTCCAGCTCTGATAGACTCACTCCTGTGTGCAGCCATCTGGATGCTTTGGTGGAGCTGTGTCTGCCTTGCTGGGAGACATCAACATCTTTTCCAGAGCTCTGATAGAAGCTGCTGCCTTTTTGTGTTCACTTCACTACAGCTTCACGCAGAGGAGACGGCCACGGTGTTCCCTCTGTGTCGGGAGGCTTTATGTAGCATGCTGGTCTGTGTCTCATCTTTCCAACAAGCATGCAAGTCAGACATGCTCTTCAGCTCTGGAGTCGTACTGTTCATGTCAAGCTGTAGAGACTCACGTTTGCTCTGTGAGCTGTCGTGTGGCTCATGGAGAGCTAAAATGGTGGCTACCACACTTTCTTCTCTTGCTTTTCCTTTTGTTTCCTGAAACTGAGGTTTTGAAAGGAAAGCATGACAGTGTGGCCAGCAAACAGTATCTGTGCGTCCTGGGGCTTGTCTCAGCTCTTCTTCTGTTACAAAAGCTGGCGGCCTTTGAACAGGTTGGACAGTGACTGTCAGAAATAGCCTTTCAGAAATGCAATACCAGCCCTCAAATCCTAAACCATCTGTCATGGTCAAGTTAATGTAACCTTCTCCCTGCCATCAGTGAGAGCTGGGGGAGTATAACAGCAGCTTCTGTTCACATGGCTTTCTCACATACTTGGGTCTCTTCCACTGGCTCTATTCTCAGTCCCTACCCCACAGAAAAGGTCCCAGTTGGTGCTGAGAGATCCAAATTCTCTTTATTTTCAGCAGGAGGCTCAGTTATATATGCAGCCTCAGGGCTATATGGATGTGGTACAGGCATGGCTGGTGCTACAAAAGAAGTGGTTTTGGTGCTGGACTCAGTCGCTTATCGTACTCAGTGCCATGACTTCGTGGTCATGTGCCAGGTGGCAGCTGGCAGTTTGCCGTGCCTGTGCACATGACTGGTGCCAGGCTGGGTGTGCAAGACCTGTTGCTGGAAGGGCAAGTGGTTATATTCTGACACCCCAGTTCTGATGTGGTCAGTGCCAGGTACCATCATGGGAACTTGGCTGCAGCACAGTTGCTTGAAGGCTGATACGTTTCTTGTAGCTTTTGCATGTGGCTGTATTTTCTGGCAGCTGAAGAAAATGGCTTTGAAAAATAATAGCAGCTTTTAAGTCAAATTGGTGTCAACATTCACTCCAGGCTACTAGAAGCCAATCAGTTTAGGTTCCTACTTGGCAAATGAAATCCCTCTTTTGCTGGCCTTTCTCTATAGCTCAGTTCTTGTAACTGGTACTTGTTTTTCACTCTCCTTCTGATGTGTCTGGTCAAAGGGGTTTTTGGTTGCTGAGACGTAGGATCTGCTGTGTTTTTGAAGGTACCCACGCTTTGGCCTCTCCTTTTTCATAGGATCTCTCTTGTAGGAGCAGAGGAGAATGAGAGGCAAAAGTTGGTGAAGGTTTATCTCCTGCCTTGAGCACAGTTCAGCTGATGCAAACCACCAGTCACTGCTCTTAGCAAGGCCCCTAATTCCAGCTGGCATGCTTGGACTGAGACAGGTGGGGAGTGAGGATCCATGGGGGAGCCATTACAGGCTATTCCACATGAACAGCAAAAGGAAAGAAGCAAAGCTGCTTGTGAATAGAGAGAATCAGGAGAGCAAGAGGTAGATGGGCTGAAGAAATAATGCTGTCTTTAACTGTGAATAAGTAACAGCATCACAGGGGGCATTCAGGGCAGCAATTTTGGGGGTTAATATGAAAGTTAAAGATTACATTTGGGATTAGGATTAGGAAAATCAGGATCCCTAAGGAATTCTCAGTGAATGCTAAAGATAAAGGCATAGGCAAAAGCAGGTATGTCTGGAGTGATGTCTAGTAATTAGATACGTGATGGATGGCTGGATGATCTGCTGTATCATCTCTTGTGTTAGTGACGCCTGCGTGCAAGGCATCTGTTCCATGTACACGTGTCACGTGCGTTACACATAGTATTAGCAGACTGGATGTTACAACATATGCAGCCTAGTTCCTTGGACTTATGGAACTGTTGGAAGTTGCTGTGCCAAGAAAAAGGTTTCCTCTGGCATCCCTGTACAGCAGCTCCTGTACGACAGCAGCCTACATGTGAGGCTTTTCTGTTGCTCAGAGTGACTGGCTGTGAAAGCAGCCTTTGCCGTTTGACTGGAGCTCCTCCCGCCTTCCCTTGAACGTCCTGGGGTAGCGCAGGCTGTGCTAACACGCAATGCAGATGCTGGTGAATGAATGAAGTGGAAAAGGAAGAAAGAGCAAGCCTGTCTTTCTCATCCTTTTCAGAAAGCAGAGGAAGGCATTAGCAGCCTCCAGAGGGAGTTTCTCTTCTCCACTGGTCTCCAGGCATGGGGAACTGATGCCTCAGGGATTCTCTTGATGTATGAGCCTATTTTACTCGGTTCTGTCATGATCCTTCAGAGGCCATTTGCTTCCTGTTTGGTTTTAAAAGATTGGGTTTACTATATGCTAATTTAGTATGAGGACATCAAACTTGCAGAGGAACCAATCTACCAGAACAGACTCCCTTCCAGCTCTGCTAGGAGTCTGTGCAGCACTCTGCATGCAAGCCCTGGGCTCTGCAGTGTGGGGCTCGAGTAACGAACCTCCTCGTGGTTTGAGTCTGATCAGCTGTAACTACAAAGCCACGCGTGTGGGCACCAAATAGCACCGTCATTCCGTACCACTTGTAAAGCTATATCAGGTCTGCGATGTGAGGGTTGACTGAGTTGTTTTGTAAATCTCAGCAATAAAAATGTGTCCACAATCACCCAAATAATGAGAGGAAAAAATGAGAGCATGAAATGATTATGCTGGTGAAAGAAAGGAAGACTAGTGGAGTCTGAAAGAGATGTGGGCAGGTGAGCAATGGGCCTTGTGAAGCAGAACGAAACGCATTATTATTTTTAATGGAAATTCGAAAAAGGCTTTGTGGATGTGCTGGGCAGAGGACGAGCAGAGGATCTGCTAATTCTGTTTCATGAAGATGGGGAGAGTGAATCAGGCTTTGCTCCTCTGCTCAGGCAAGTGGATTTGGCAGCTGGGAAGGACTATCTGGCAAGGGACAGGAGGAACCTCATGTGGGGATTGCACTTCACACCTGCCAGTTTTTCTTCCTGTCTGTGCCACAGAAGACAATTGTGCTGGTGTGAAGCTCCAGGTCCACTGCAGAGGGAAGGAGATGTCTCAGAAATTTCAGTGAGATGCTAACGCCGGGCTTCTTGCTGCTCCTCTGGCTTGAGCCTCAAACCTGGCCACACTGCATGTTTTCTCTGGCCTTCTTAGTCCCTAAGCTACCTTTCTGGCCTAGGCCATCCTCCATCTAGCATCCTGCCAGTGCACTTGAGGGTTTCTGCCCCCAGAAAACTTCCTGCATGTGGGATTTGCAATAGAAATATTAGGAACTCTGGAAATCATGAGCTGAACCATTAATGACATTTGCTCTGAGAGCATTAAGGGAGGAATTGCTGCACAGCAGTTTTGCCATCAGACCCAAGCCTCTATGGAGGTATTCTCCTATGCAAGTTAACTGTTTCTTCCAAATTACAGGTAGGTAAAGCTGTGCTTAGCTTCGTGCTGATGAGTTACTGGGAAGGATCTCTTTGTGGGTTCTGATGCCACCACCAGGGAGCAGAAGTCCTGAGACTTTCATAGGCTCTGAGGTGTTCTCTCTCTTCTTGACTGGGTGCCTAAAGCTCAGTTTTTGAAACATGACAATAATCTGGCTAGAATGGTGGTGTCATACTGCACATTCCCATTGCACTCAATGCTCCTTACAGAAATAGTCGTGTCTCCCGTTCCAGAGGCTGCTGGAGAATGTGGCACAGATTTTAAAAAAATATATAATTGACAAAAAAAAAAAATCAGTCTGTGTCCATGGGGAGAGCATTCTCAAGAAAAGCATTTGACAAGAAAGAGCCTTTACTCTGCTTCAGGCAGAATCAGAAGTAATTAAACATCCTAGGGATGCCCTGGGAGTGGGCACACTTTGGGGAAGACACTGAAGTTTTGGCTAAGAAGAATCTCAAACCTGGGAATAGTTTCAGGAGAGGTAGTTGGTGAGGTTTTGCTATGGAGGTAGTTTTACCTTCTTACTGGCTTGAGGCAGGGAAGGAGTGGAACTGGTGCTGCTTGGTGGAGTGGGTTCTCCCAGCCTAACCAAAGCACCTTCAAGCTTTTTCTGTAGCCTTGAAGATGAAAATCATTCTGCTCTTAGCGGCCTGGCTGGCAGCCCAGCTCCATGTGGGTGGGGTGACGCTGGGCCTTTGACCAGGTGTCTTGTAGAAGGCTGAAGCACTGAGTATGAAGTCCTCTGAGTCACTGAGCTCCTTCTCCAGCCACAATGTCTGACCTACCTGGGACACTGGGAGCCCCACGGGGACCTGGAGAGTGTGCTGTGATGTGCTGCAGGAACGCCCTGGGGCTGGCGTAGGTTGGGTGTGCTGGGGGCGCTTGGGGCCGTGCTAACCCACTGCTGGATTTATAGGGAAGAGAGCCTGAATGTGGGATCCTCAAGGCAGTAAGTTGTTCAGAGACCAGCAAAGAGTGGGTTAAGGAGTTGGAGAAATATCAGACATCATCTGGAAGAGGGTGATACTGGCAGGAAAGTGCTGCACCAGCCTTCAGACACCTCCCTGCTTTGAACAACCATGTGGCTGGTTAAAGGGAGGTCAGTGCCGTGGGATGGAGGAAGAGGTGAGAGGCTAATTATTGGAGAGGCGAGGGAAGGAGGTGAAATGTTTATGGGAAGGGTGGGAGCAGAAATGCAGAGATTGGCCATGGCTGTGGGGTTTGAGCCAAGAAATACCAAGAGCTTTGACAGAAGAAGCAGGCGGCTGAAGGCAGAGGCTTAGAAGGAGCAGAGCTGGACTGAGCCTGCAGGTGTGTACATCTGAGGTGAAACACAGCTCTTTGATACAATCCAGTTCCGTTTCAGGAGCTAAAATGTGACTGTGAGAATGAGGGAGAGTACAAATACAGGCTTGAAAGAAAAATTTAATGCCAATTTAGTTTTTATGGTGCTGTTTTTTTCTGTATCACACGCTCATTTACAAGGGAAGATGACTGGAGAAAGAGGTCAGTGACTCAGAGTCAGGATTTCATACTCGGTGCTTCATGCTCCTGTCTTTGTGAAGGCCCTGGTGGTAGTCAGTTAGGCAGTGAGATTTTGAAGTGTGAATTCCACACAATAGCAAAGCATGGATTCTCCAGGGGCAGACACAGCATCTGGCCACGGCAGCTGCTAAGGCTGATGGATAACGTTGAGGGATTTAGGTGGTGACAGTGGTCTGTGATGGTATTTAATAGAAATTGGTGGTGGGGTGGTTATTTCTGGGGGATGTAACCCCCTGGATAAACAGCCTTGCATTGTACAGCACAAGCTTTCTGAGCATGAAATTTTTCTACGTGTTATGGAGATGCTGAGGAGTCCCAAATCACTGCATAACTTCCCTGTGCACCCCTGCAAACCAGCTGGATGTTGCAGGAGCAGGGTAGAACCACTCTGACCTGCTGAGACATAGGTACCAAATGCTATATCTCAGGGTGCGTCTGATTACTTGTGCCAAGTCCTCTTTTACTGAGAGGTACCTGTGCCAGGATGGGCTGGACAGTCCCTTGGGCTACATCTTGATCTGTTAGAGAGTAGGAAGGCCCTACAGAGGGACCTGGACAGATTGGAGAGATGGGCTGATTCTAGTGGGATGATGTTTAATAAGTCCAAATGTCGGGTACTTCATTTTGGACACAACAATCCCATGCAGAGCTACAGACTGGGGACAGAGTGGCTGGAGAGGAGTCAGGCAGAAAGGGACCTGGGAGTGCTGGTGGACAGGAAGCTCAACATGAGCCAGCAGTGTGCCCAGGTGGCCAAGAAGGCCAATGGCATCCTGGCCTGCATCAGGAATAGTGTAGTGAGTAGGACCAGAGAAGTTATCATCCCACCTGTACTCAGCACTGGTCAGGCCTCACCTTGAATATTGTGTCCAGTTCTGGGCCCCCCAGTTTGGGAAAGATGTCAGGATACTGGAATGTGTTCAGAGGAGGGCAACAAAGATGGTGAGGGGGCTGGAGCACAAGCCCTACGAGGAGCGACTGAGGGAGTTGGGGCTGTTTAGTCTGAAGAAGAGGAGGCTCAGGGGAGACCTCATTGCTCTCTACAACTCCCTAAAAGGAGGTTGTAGTCAGGCAGGGGTTGGTCTCTTCTCTCAGGTGACCAGTGGCAGAACTAGAGGGCAGGGACTCAAGCTTCGTCAGGGAAAGTTTAGGCTTGATGTGAGGAACTGAAAGGGTGATTGGCCATTGGAATGGGCTGCCCAGGGAGGGGGTGGAGTCACCGACCCTGGAGGTGTTTAAGGGGAGACTGGATGAGGCACTGAGTGCCATGGTTTAGATGATGGGTTGGTGTTAGTGTTGGTGTTAGTGTAGAGTTATAGGTTGGACTTGATGATCTCAGAGGTCCTTTCCAACCTTGTAATACTGTGATACTGTGATCTTCTCATTCCTCTTTCTGTGCCTGTGGAGTGCAGATGCTGGGTACTCAGCCTGACCTTTGTCTGGTGTTTCAAGACACACTCTGAGCCGTGCCAGGGTCTTCACAAGAGAAGTGCTGTGCCCTAGTGAGGAAATAGGAGCATTTGCTGTTCATAGACAGCTCAAGCTGGATCTTGAGATGACAGGACCAGGCTCACCTCCACTGCAGCCCACCAATATCAAGCATTTGCTTTGTAATAGTCAATGCACGAGGCCTGATTTCTGTGCCGGGTCTGTAGGGAGGGGGAAGCAAGTGCAAAAGAGGAGGAGGGTTTAGGATTTGCTTTCTCAATGACAGTCCATTCTGATCCTTTGTGTGTGTGCTTGCAGAGCACAGGAATGGAGGGGATGCTAGTGCTTCATTCAGTGCTGCAGAAGACTAATGGACCTTGACAACTGCAGCACAAGATGGAAACTATTAAAAAGGGAGGACTGATTAAAACCCCAACCGTCCCAGCATTCCCCTGGGCTCTTAACCCCGCGTTGGAGCTGAGCAGCCTAGCAATGCCTCCTCCCAGTCTGCACAATTAACATCTCTTGTCACTAATTGATTCCTGTGGTGCTCACAGGACAATTAGAATTTAAATTGCCTTTTACAAAGGTCATGAAAACATGATAAAAGACGAATCTATTAGGAGGGATCACTGAGGAGTCTCTCTCCTTTCCGCAGCGCTGGCTGTTGGTTATCATACAGACATGAGTGAGGGGAGGTAGGAGAGCGGTTCATGCCTTGAGTTCATTTCTTCTTGATTGTAGTTCATGGCAAAGGTTTGGCTCTTTGTGACTTGTGAATATTCTTACACTGAAGATGCCATTTAATTTTTCTGCTGCCTCTTTTATAAGGGTTTTGTGTCTGTGTGTGCTGTCTCTTGTCTGTCTTCTCTGATAAACATTGAAATCACTTGGGTTTGCATTTGAATCTTGAATTCACTGCAGGGGAGGAAACCTGTTTGCAATGAAGGGCAAAAGATTTGCCTTTACAGGGCAAAGTTTTCCTAGTGCCAACCAATCTTTTTTTCCCAGACAGTGGAGTAATAGATTAAAACCTGACGTGACTCCCTGGAAAATGTGACATGACTTCCCTGGAAAAAAAGTGCTGTGACGGGAAGGGCAGCTGGGGCTCTGGATGCTCCACCCTTCTTCTGTAAAATAGTCCTCAATAAAGAGGGCCTAGAAGAGAATGCATGAATAAAAGCACATGAAAGCACTCATGCTTGCAGCTTTCCCATCTGCAGCTTATACTTCTAGGAACTCATGGCATCACATCCAACCTGGGTGCAAACCCTGGCTACAGGTGCCTGTCGCATCATGGCCAGGGAAGCTGTCTGAGTGTTCCTCCAAAGTAGAATATGGCAGTTTGGGGGGAGCTTAGATGGGGAGCTGCTATTCTGCTGGCAAACAGGAATATTCAAAGCAGATTACCTCTTATAGGATTTAGCATGTTTTGTTCTGAAACACCTGGTCCTGCCTCAGAGACAGCGTTCTGGACTAGCTCTATTTCAGGTATAGATGCAGTTAAAAGCAGTGTTAAATCCTGTAGTTTTGTGATTTCTTTTTTGTCACGTGCTCCAAGTGTGGAGTTTGACAGGGAAAACGAAGTTTGAGAGCCACTACTGTGGTCCAGAACCAGCCTCATGTAGCTAGAGCAATATCTCATGCCGAGAGAGAAAATCTAGCCAGAATGTCCAATTGCCTACCCCATCATATCCCAGTGGCATCCCCATTATAAAGGAAGCCGTCTGGCTTTTTGAGAAACTCATGTCCTTTCCAAGTCCTGCCTTTGACTTCTTGCTATTCTGGTTATTGAAATTGTGCTATTCTGGTTATTGAAATTGATTTTACACTCCAGGCATGGGATTTTCCATTGCCAAGTTTAATGTCGGAGATAATAGAAGTTATGTTTCCACTCGCACATAAATCTCAGCACTGTTTGTGCTCAGATGACTGGACAGTAAGTACAGGTGAAATTGTTCCTGTGATTGTCTCAGTGAAAGTGTATTATTGTTGTAAGGTTTTATTAAGTGTGTTTAACTGGTTTACACGTATTTCTAGCAGACACCGGGTAGGGTATTTTTTATAGTAAATATAAACCTGTAATCAAGGCACATAATTTTTCTTGTTGACAGTGTGGTAAATCATCAGACTTTGGAAGAAGACCAAAGAGGGAGCAGCAAGACCACCCAGTGGTTGTGCAGTAACCTCTCTGAGACTTTCACACCCTCACAAGGGTCTCTGCGCTTTTGGACACCTCCTCACATGGGGCAGGCTTTGTATTGACTGCAACACAGTCTGGTCTGCACTAAATCTTGCCATCATTAGTCAGGGCACATAGAACCTGGCTTTGAAAAGCTTGGGAAAGAATAAGCAAAGGTGAATCTCTTGAGCTTTAAGGGCAAAACAGTCTGAGAAGGTTTCTTTAGCTCCCAAGAGCTGATGGAAATAATGGTGTTAGTGCCAGGCCTGCAGGGATCAGTTGCTGCTTTCTGGCCCAGAGGCACTCCAGCCTTTGGGTCCCTGTGTCCTACCCTGGCAATTTTTTCTGTTCCCAGGGGTCAGAAGGACTTGTTGCTCCTTTAAAGAGCGTGTGAGATAATCTCACACTCTACAAAGATAAAGGAGTGGGAGGAAGGACTCTGGAGAGGCTCGAGCCTACAGCCACTTCAGCCACGGGCACCTCTGCTTAGATGTGAATCTGCTCAGCTCTGCAGTCCTCACCTGGGCGACATTCCCGTGATCTGAAGGCCTTGATCAGCTTCCCAAACAGCTCTGTGTAACCCAGCCAGCTGGCTGCCAACCAGCCCTGCTGCCATCTGCTACCCTGCGCCTCTGTTGTGTCTGGGCCCTGGTTGCCAAAGCTGCTGCCGTAGTTCCTTCCTGAGGGAAGCCCAGACCCTGATAGTTCAGGTGTTCTTCAGACAACATTCTTCCTGCAATAAAGTGCCAGCCTGGAACAGCCAGGGCATGCTGCGTGGTGATTAGAGCACTGCAATGAGTAGAGTGTCCACGAGATATTTCTTATGTGGCTTCCTACCTGCCTTGACCCCATATTCTTTCATGCTTTGCACGTCTTGTGTTCTTGGCTCAAGCAGTATCATTAGTTTGTGTCAGGTAGTGCCCAGCGTGGTGAAGCCTCAGCTTGCTGGTGGTGTAGGTATTGCTGAACAGTTAAAAATGATGCACTTGCCTTATTTTTGCATTTGCATGCATTTGGCAATGTTGCTTTGCTGGATTACATTGCTTCCCTCCCAGAGATCTTAACTTTGGCTGGGAGCAAAGGGGTTCAATTTATCTCTTCCTTACCTTGCAGGGGTTTGGGGAAGCTCAGCTAGCAAAAACTTGTAAATTGCTTGGAGATCATTAGAGGAAAAGTGCTGTAGAAGAGCAAAGTATTATTTATTAATGTGCCTCTGTCTTACAGTGCCATAAATATCAAGGTTTTAATTGTGCAGACTTGTAATCTGAGTAACTTCCTGGATCTTCTATTTTTTTCCCCCCTTCTTTGATTGCCTTGGTAAATAATTTCATGGAGCAGTCATTGTACAAAGCTATACGGGAGTGGTGTTTAAAAGCCAGGTTTGCCAGGGGTAGAAGACAATGGGATGCCACAGAGTGACTTTCAGCTTTCTTTTGCTGCTCTAATCTCTGCTACCTCAGTCTTATCCTCTGCATCTAAACACGCTTTTCCTCTGTCCTTGTTTAAAATCTCACCCCTGCTTTTGAGAGGAGTGTGTGAAACAGTATTACAATGCTTAACAGAGATCTGACATTGCCAGTGATTCTGGATCACCTCATCAATGGTGTGCAACCCTGATAAACTCTAGCCAAGCCTGCAAATTGGCATTATACCCACTTTTGGTCAGGACATGAGCAATGCATCTGAAGGGCAGAGAAGGGATAAAATCCTTCCCCCCATGCCTCCAGCTGCAGCGAGCACGAGGCGGTGGGAGGCTGTGGGGCTGCCTTGCTCTCTGCTGCAGCCAGTTCGAAGCAGCAAGGCTGAGTGTGAGCCGAGTGTGAGCACTCCAGGAGGAGTTTGATACATCAAGATGCAGTTAAATCTCTCTTATGAAAGTGCTGAAGTCAGGGGTTTTCTCTGCATCTGCAAGCTGTCTCCAGGCAGGTGATATTAGGGGAATATCAATTGCCATCCTGCCCGTCTCACTGGGACTGGGCTGGGATCTTGCAGGTCCTTGTCCCTGAGCTTGTGAGAAGGCTGCAAGCCTGTTTTTGTGACAAACAGATCCACAAAGGCTCAGGTCAGATGTTGTTCGTGATCCACAAAGAATGACATCAAACACCGTGGTGAGTGGGCTTAAAACCAAAACCTTTGTGCAGTATTTCTAAAGTGCAACGAGGAAATTCATTCTTTCTCTCTGTCTGTATTGGTTTTAATTGCCTCAAAGCCATGGCAAAGCTGAGCCTGCTCCTGTTTTCCCCAGTGGATGGGCAGCCTGCTGTTTGCTCGTGCATTTCTGAGCTCTGGGATAGACTGTTCTAATACCTTGTTCCTAGGCCTCTGAGATTACCCCATTTCATACAAAATTCAGTGGAAGCAGCAGCAAATGGGGGTGTGTTTTTATTCCTTCCCAGCTCTGGCAGATGAACACCAGCTTTAAAATGCTTGCCTTGGCTGTCAGTGATCTAGAGCTGATCTGAAGACTTCCCTTTCTTTGGATGTATGAGTTATGTGCACAGCGCTCTCCGCTCCTTTCCTCCCACTCTGCTCGTACTCTTCTGCTCCTTCCCAAGATTGCTGTAGGACTCTGGTGGCTGCAACATTACCACCTCATATCAAACTTAAGGGGATAAAATCCCACATACATCAGCATTGCAAGGAAACCTTTGGGTAGAGTGATGAGCGTGTTTCCAGGCAGTCCTAAGGTATTACAGCTCAGGTGGGGTGATCAGACAGTTCCTCTGTGCTCATCACAAATGTGTGGAGAAGAAGACAGTACCTATGGTTGTGATCTTCTCACTGAGATCATCACTGAAATCCCTGGTATCCAAGGACCGGGCTTTCAGCTGGAAGCAGAACATAAAGCTACATCTGACTTATCCCTCAGTTGTAACCATCTGCCTTTTTTGCTGCCTCAGACAGTCTCACTTCCCATTCAATTAGCAACATTCCCCCAGGGACTCAATTATGCCACCTGAGGCAGAAGGAGGGGAACAAATGGTCCATGCTTCAAGGGAGAAAACGGAGTGTCAAGTCCTAATTCGAGCACAGTGGCAGCCTGGCCTTTCCTCATGAGATAGCACTAACGGTTTTTAAGAGGGGAAGTCACTAATATGAGCTGCTGCTGGGACAAGCACGACTTCCCGAGGCTCCGTGGGTAAACGTGAATGCATCTGCAGATGCTGAGGGCCATGAAATGTGCACCAGGGGAAGATCTCCACTAATGATTGCCCATTATGTGGCAATATCAATCAGGACAAGTCCTAGTTCCTTTAGCTATGCCAAATATTCAGTGCCAGTGGTTCATATGCTCTCTGTTTTTTTTCAGATATGGGGTTGATATTGAAAAGATACATTTTAAGCACAAAAGGTCTTTAAAGAGCTGTGTTTATGCTTACAGAAAGGAGATCTGTGTTTCGAAGGTGTAGATGAAACGACATCAAAGTGAAAAAGGAAGGAACCAGCACATTTCTTGACTCTGTGAAGATCTATGTTTTGAAACCTAGAGCAACTCTTTGCAAGGAGAAATGTATTTTCCTTGTGAATTTGGCTGAGATTTCCAAAGATTTTTGCAACATGACTGCAAGCTGGAGCTTGAGGAGATAGTAGTGGTGGCACTGTAACTGCTGTGCATCCAGTGGGCAAGCTTTGGTGTCGCAGGAGGGAGCGTAGAGGGGGGGTTACAGAGGAACTTGCTGTTCACAAGGATCCCCTTGGGAGCATCTGTAAAGGCAGGGACAATGGCTGGACCTGGCCTGGGCATTACTGAGGATGTGTCTAGAGTGCAAGGGTTGACAACGTGTTGAACAAACCCTGGTTAACACTCAAATTCTGTCTCAGCTCAAGCTCCTCAGCAGAGGGAGTGATCTCTGTGCCTCACACATGTGTATGATGGCTTCTCTCCTTGCCTTTGATCTTGATGCTAAAGAGGTGGAGATGGATCAGTGCAGTGGAGACAGAGACTGGTTTTGCTGGGTGCTAGGGCCTTGCTCATGCAAAGTTTGCTAGCATTGCAGAGGTATTTCTTAGCAGGAGAGCTGGTGTGGACTTGTCAGCAGTGATACCACCCTGTTCTACCCATCCCAGCTCTGAGCAGGCCTGGGGTCTCAAAAACATCTGTATGATAAAGCTGTAGTAACTTAAGACTCTTGCTTACTTGGCTTCTATCCCCTGCCCTTCAGCTGATCGTTGGTAACTGATCCCTTTAGTGAGGGGACTTTGAAGTTGTTGAGACCTTCTGAAGTAATTGGGTGAACTGCGTGGTTGAAGCCTGCCAGGAGTGCTCACGTGGCCATCTGTGATCACAACTGGTACATAGAAGACATGAGGCTTCTTCTGGTTTCTTGGTATGGACACCCAGCAGCACGTTGTTGCACTTGGCTGTCGCTGTTGCCTGTGGGCAGGCTGAGGAGCACGGTGGAGTGTGCTGTCTGGACTAAGGAGTCTACCAGCATTCAAACTGTAACTGAGCTTGAGCACTGCTCAGCTCGAGACTCCCAGCCGGGTCAGTGCTCTGGCATACTCATAATTACGAGCGGAATTAATTGCTTTTATGTCAACGACCAGATTGGAATAAGGCAAGAGGGAGGAAGGGGAAGGGCCGTGGTGCAGATCTGATTCTCTCAGCTTGAAGAGCTCTGCAAGCCTGCGTGGCTGCTGCTGCCTTGTTCAGCTCAATGCATGCTGCACTGGAAAGTGGCAGTGAAATGGTTAAGATGCCTTGGCCAGCCTGCTTTAGAAATCCAGTATGGGAATAACAGGGACTCTTAAGGCTGGGACTAAATTGTAATGACAGGGTTATGTGAACAAAGCCAGTAGGGAGACTTTAATTTCACCAGTGCACAGGAATGGAAAAGAAATGAAAGCTGGCACATGATTCTGTTTCCACTTATGAAGCACCCATCTGCCTTTTTAAAATTCAATTTATGGGAATGGTGAGTAAGGCTGGGCCAGTTCTTAGCTATTAGATCCATGCCATTAACATCCTGGCCACTTCGTTGTATCAATAGCATGTGCTGAGTGAGGAACATCTCTCATGCAGGATTGGCAGAAATTGATATTAATAAATGGATCTAATATTCTTAAATTTGTATTCCTTCCCAAGACTCGCAGCGACCCCAAAGGGCAGAAGAAGTAATAAGTAAAGGCCTAATTCATTATTTATAACCAGGCGAACCAGGGAAGTAACTCTGGGAGATTACCTGGATAATCCAGCATTAGCATCTTGTTTCAGAGATCTTTATTAGGACTCAGGAAAGGCTTCTGGGAGAGCAAAGACGGTACAGTAAATTCATATGCTCCCCTTTGACCCTGCCTAGCATCCTGGCCTTATAATTTACTTTGGGAGTTGTGTGAGTTTAAGAGAAAGATAAACACTGCTGGGTGAAGAGCGAGGAAAGGAGGCTGAAGAGGGGCAGCACCATTTTAAGCTGCTTGGAGTGGATTTCAGAGTTGTCTGCAAAGCTGCCTTTGCAGTCATGGACCATGAACAGTGTCCGGCTGTGGTCTCCTCTCTTGCCTGGTTTATGGGGCCAAATGAATTTTGAGGGCACTCTTCAATCTTTTAGACTCTTGTTTTACGGAATGGAAATAATATCACATCCTAGAGATGAGCCTCATGAGGTTAATTGTTATTTGAAGCTTTGAGGTTAAACACATTAGTTCTTTTAGTCCAACATCTGTTATTCTTTCTCAGTGCAGGGACAGGCCTTTTGAAAAATTATTACTTTACTCTCCTATCCCTTGTTGATTTTTAGGTGATATGTGGATGATTTTACAGAAGGAAGGGACAAATTGCTGAGCTGCAGGTTGAGAAATATAGACCTCATGGGGTTTTGGGGGTGGTTTTCCTGAAGAGGTTTAGGATGGTCTCAGGTGAAAGGAATGAAACCAGTGAAAAGGTCACAAATTTTTGCAGGATGTGGTAGGAGGAGGTGATTATGCCCCTTTTCTCTGCTCTCATGGGACCTCACCTGGAGCCCTGCTTTCAGTTCTGGAGTCCTCAGCACAGGAAGGACATGGAGCAGCTGGAGTGAGTCCAGAGGAGGCCACATTAAGAAGATATGAGGGCTGGAGCACCTCCCATATGAGGACAGGTTGAGAGAGTTGGAGTTGTTCAGCCTGAAGAAGAGAAGGCTCCAGGGAGACCTTGGAGCAGCCTCCCAGTACTGAAAGGGGCTCCAGGAAAGCTGGGGAGGGGCTCTTGATCAGGGATTGCAGGGACAGGACAAAGGGGAACAGTTTTCAGCTGAAAGAGGGGAGATAGAGATGAGAAATTAGGAAAAAATATTTTCCCTGTGAGGGTGGGGAGGCCCTGGAACAGGTTGTCTAGAGAAGTGGTGGCTGCCCCATCCCTGGAGGTGTTCAAGGCCAGACTGGATGGGGCTTTGATCAGCCTGATCCAGTGGGAGGTGTCCCTGCATTTGGCAGTGGGGTTGGAACTGAATGGGCTTTGAGGTCCCTTCTAACACAAACCATTCTATGATTCTACGAAGAAGAGAGTACGATGGGACAGAGAGGGAGACCCTCCTTCTGAGACTCCCAGCTCAGCTTTGCTGATGTGAAATGTTTGAATAGATTATGGGAAAAAGAATTTAATGCGTGTTTAGTCTTGATAATGCCTTCAGCTCCTTATGCTTTGCTGAGCAGTCCTTTATTGCTTAAAGAGGTTTGCTTTTGTGTGCTATTAGCAAGGAGATGGGAGATACGCTTTGTGGAAAATTCATGGGGATTCCCCTCTGGAGGGATTTTTCCTTGGACTGCTACTGCTCCGAATTCTTTGCGTTCAGATGTGTGGGCAGACAGCTCCAACAGGAGCAGAGCAGGCTGTCAACAGTTAATAGAGTAGCAGTGTGACTACTTTGCATTTATATTGTACCTTCCCTCAGAGGATCTCAAAGTGTTTCCAAATATTAACTAATCCCCACTAGACACCTGCCAGGTAGGTACAGTCAATAATGAACCCATTTTCGATGAGGAAGGCTGAGGTGGAGCAGTTTAACAGTTCCGTAACAGATCAGTGGCAGTGCTGGGAATACAGCCCAGGACTCCCGGATGCCAGTCCCTGGCTCTGATGCACTCTTCTCTGCTGCTTTTTCATCTGAATGGATTTACCCATCCCTAATATAAAGCAGATCAGATCACCTACCGTGTCTGCATACACAAATTTCCTTTAAACACTGGCTGTCAGTGGGCCTGTTCGTGAAATTACATGCGGAGGAAAGAGAGAATATTACCATCTGGGATATCGTATCAGCACTTCTAGAGATATTTGGTACAGGATGTATCCAATTATAAATGAGCTAGAAGCCTACAGCCTAACAAAAGCAGGTGGGACCTTATCAGCAGCAATGAACAGTTTAGGAAAGGATAGTTAGCAGGATTATTAACCCTCCTGAAATAGATTCTGTCTTCAAGAAGGGAAAATAATAATGTCCATAACTGAAATTATTAACAGAAAAACAATTTGCAACACTTACTTAGTTAAATGAATAAGAATATGCTAATGCAGAATTAAGACTGCACAAAGGCTTCTTCTACAGTGCATGCTAAGGATGCAATTTTTAATATGCTCATAACTTTGTTAAATCAAAGCCAAACTCCTTCCAATTTAGGGAAGCACAGGCTGCTCATTGAGACTCTATGTGCCAGGTTTCGAGCATGAACCATGCTTTCTCGCTAGAAGGCTTTTGGGGTTGTTTTTTTTTTTTCTCCCCAAAGTGTGCTTTTCATCATTCTGTAACTCACAAGCAGCTGAAGTGATTGTTCTGAGATGATTCAAAACACTCCTCAGCTCTGGGAAAACATTACATTGTGAAGCAGCCATTCCAAAGTGTGTTGAAATGGCCTGGCAATGAGAAGTGTCTCCAGCTGTACCTGCGCAGGGCGCTGCCAGCTCTGCCGGCAGAAAGCTTGTCATTAGGAGTATTGCATTACTACTACAAACTGTGCCTGGGAGCAAGGGGCACTGTGCTGCTGCCAGAGCCGTGCTGTGCCTCCAAATACACCTCCAACCAAACGGTACCCAAATTAGTAGGTCTTGATGCTGTTATGGTACCAGTTCTGTGCCACTACATCTGGCCCAGCTGTCCCACCCGCTGATGTGGCCTTGGCGTTTTAGCTATGGGCTGGCAGGAAAGAAGAACTCAGTCCTTTCCCTGCAAGGGCTCCTGCCTGTGCTAAGAGGGGAGGATGAAGCCTAAGGCTGGTTTGGAGGGCCTCGAAGTGCTGCATGCTCTGTGTGATACCTGTCTGCCTGAGATGTAACGAGGGGTGAGAGCTGGTTCTGCTCTGTTCTGCTGGTGTGTGGCTGTAGGTCATGGAGCCAGCTCTGCCGTAGGAGAGCGATAAACAGTGGCTTTAGGGATGTCCTGTAATGTTTCTGTGTGATTCCTGAAGTGGTGACAAAGCTGGGATGGAACTGAATCTGGAAGATGCTACTGATCTCGTGCGTGAGAAGAGTAGGAAGAAGTGTTGCTTGTCTCTCAGGGTGAAGCCCTCTCTGCTCCAAAAGCTGACAAAAGGAAAAGAAGTTAAAAGGAGAACATTTTAAAGCTGCTTTTGGTATCATCTGGGTTTCCTCTTCTCCACTAAAGTTGCTGGTAGTGGATTGCTTGTGTGCATTTTCTGGTCTCAACCTACAAACGTTGCCTACTGACACTAAAATATCCTGATAATCTTCATTGGGCAGTGTGAATTTTTTGGCCTTTGTTTGCCTTGGGATGAGAGCTCTTTGGGGTTTAGATTTGCTTTCTCAGTAGTGAGGAGATACCATTCACTATAGAAGCGTTTCCAAACAAATAGGAGCTCTGTAGCAGAAGTGAGCCCTGTTCTGGGTTAATGGTATATAAGTCCTTCCATTTGCAGTGAATGCAGAGCACTGGAGCTGATGAGCATACTCAATAGCAACAATGTTTTTCCTTGAATATGCTATTAAATACAGTTCAGGTAACCATGTTCTGGACACGTCAATAGGTGCTTTGGGAGATGGTTCAGGCCTTTTAAACAGATTCCTGATATAGCAGATTTCTCTGCTGAGCATCCCAGTGGCATTCCTTATATGTACTGTTCTTCTGTTCCTGAAAGGAGCTGCTAAACAACTAATTCTAGGCTTGAGGTGTGGGAATAGGGGGATTTGGTCAGGAAAAGTGGATTGGACTGAAGAGCACATGCGTGGAGGGCCGGGGACTTTCCAGGATGAATGTGAACTGCCGTTCCTCCTCCTCTGCTGTTCACAACACCCAGGCTGACTTCAGCAGGTGGGGACTGTGGGAGAAAAATGACAAGAGTGTGGGAAGAGGAGTGTATGGTTCTTGTGCTTTCTTTGCTGAGCTCTGTGCTTACATTTTCCTCCTTATGAGAAGGCTGGAGAGAAATTCCTGAAGTCCCAGGCACAGGGATTTTAGGGGAAGAGTACAGCAACAAGAGAGAACATGTGAGAATGGGTTTTAGCAGCTCATTTGAGTCAACGTGACCCAAAACAGAAGGCTCTGGCTCTAACACAAAATGACTTATTCCCATGCTGCCAAAATGCACGCTTTTCCATACACTATCTACTGCTTCATAGCTCTTTTAAGGCTGAAATGATAGAGAACTCTCTCCCATGGTGTGTGATTGCTGGGGTTGTGGGCTGTTTGGTAGATCTAACAAACCATAAGTGCAGGTGCTTGGGTAAATATTGCCTCTTCCTTGTCTGAATCAATACCCGTGCTGATCACTTCGTAAATTGATGTGCTTTGATGAGAGAAGAGGGTGCAGTTTGCTATTTCACAGTCATTCTGGAATATCTTTTTCTTCTGATTGCTTTGCTTTTATGGGACTCTGGCCCATGTTCTGCAAATAACCCTGGAATTTTAAATAGTTAAATATAGTTGGCCAAATTCTTCTCTTGGAGATACCCGTGCAGTTCCCATGGCATTGCTGGTTGCCCAGAACACATTTCTGAGGACAAGCTTAAGCCCAACAGAGCCATTTCACTCCAGGCATAACACTGTTCAAAGTCAATGGAAGCATGATTTGAGCACACTGTGTTTATATTTTTACAAATGTTTTTCTATACTCCTTTATTTTCAGGCTAGAATCCAACAATGCAAATGCCAGGCAAGAAAACTCCTGTTTTCTTCTTAACCCTTGTTTCCAGTGATCTATCCATGTGTTTGGGCCATATAACACGGTGACAGCAGATGTGTTGGTGGCAAGGTGGGGTTGTGTTCAGGACACTCAAGCTGAAGAGAGCAAAAGGCAGGAAAATCGACTTGGGTTTTTGGAAATGTTGAGGTTACCGTGATTTGCTCCCCGTGAAGCTGGCTTAGAATGTTGGCTTCCATGGTGGTGGAATGAAGCTGGAGTGGAGTGCCTTGGAAAAATCTCATTGTTCCTCCAAAATGTTGATTACTGACCAGTTACAATCATTTTCTTCCCAGGTTAGCTGTCTGAGGTCAGCTCAGCCCCATTCACTTGGCTCAAACTTCACTGCTTTCACGAGGTTTAATACACAATTAGCAAGATGGACTTGACATTGGTTAAAAACTCTCTGAGGTGAGACACAGGCTCGTGCTTCTTTTTCCGTTGCAGTTGGCCTTGGAGGTTCCTAGGCTGGGTCAGGCTGTCTGTGGTAGAAGCCTCCACCCTGCAAAGTCATAGAATCACAGAATGGTTCGGGCTGGAAGGGACCTCAAAGCCCATCCAGTTCCCACCCCCTGCCATGGGCAGGGACACCTCCCACTGGATCAGGTACTCAAAGGCCCCATCCAACCTGGCCTTGAACACCTGCAGGGATGGGGCAGCCACCACTTCTCTGGACAACCTCTGCCAGGGCCTCCCCACCCTCACAGGAAAAGGTTTCTTCCTAAGATCTCATCTCAGTCTCCCCTCTTTCAGCTGAAAACTATTTTCTTGTACTATCCCAGCACTTCCTTATTAAGAGCCCCTCCCCAGCTTTCCTGGAGCCCCTTTCAATTCTGGGGACACTTAGTGCCTCTTGCTGTGTGTCCTCAAGGACTTTTTGCATAGTTCTTTGTGCTGAGCTACTGTGGGAGCTTATTGTGGCCAATTGTAAGACAATGTGTCTCTTAAGGGAAACTATGAAAAGGCTTTGGAAGGCTACCAGGATGGAAGTGATTTGGACTGCTGAGAGGAAGCGGTACACGGCATCTAATCTTTACTCACACCCACAACAAAAATATGTCCAGACTTGGGCTGAGAGCTGTCCATGTAGACAGTGGGGCATTTTATGACAGATCCTAGGTCAGAGGGAGTCCAGCCTGCACTCTGTGTGCTTCAACTGCGCAGCTCTCTTGGCTCCACTTAGATAGTTTTGGACCTGCCTTGGGAAATGGTGCAGCACCCATGAGGTTTGCTTTTGAGAGCAGTTTAAGAAAAGCAGGTCAAATGTAGTCAGTGCAGTTGGGTATGTACAAAGTGTCTGGGCATGTGCAGCAAATCCTGTTCTTGGACAGTAAAAAAAACTCTTTAGCAAATTGAGCTGCCTCCCCAGCAACTGGCACGGTGACAGGAGAATTGGCCAGGCAGGTTTCCAACAGGCTTGGTGGCAACCCTGATTTAAGACAAATACTCCTTCTCAGATTTATTTAGAAGCTAGAAATATCTATTTTACTTTATGGTCTTTCCTCGTCTGCTTCTTAAAATTTTGCTGCCTTCTTCTCACCATTGTATTTTCTACCCATTTAATGCAGAGGTTTGCTAGGGTGAGTGTAACCTGCAGCACACAAGATATGTGAAAGCACCTTGCTCAGCATTCTGTGCTCAGACTGGTTCACATAGGAAAGGCCCATGTCTTAGAATCACAGGATCCTCCGGTTGGAACAGACCTTTGAGATCATCGAGTCCAACTGCACCCATCATCCACTAAACCATGTCCCTCAAAAACCCATCCACCCATTTTTAAACACCTCCAGGGATGGTGACTCAACCACCTCCCTGGGCAGCTGTTCCAGTGCCTGACCACCCTTTCATTAAGAAATTCTTCCTAATATCAAGTCTGAACCTCCCCTGGTGCAACTTATGGCCATTTGCCCTTGTTCCATCTCCTGTCACTTGAGAGATCAACACTCACTCCCCCACAGCCTCCTTTCAGGCAGCCATAGACAGTGATGAGGTCTCTTCTCAGCCTCTTCTTCTCCAGGCTAAACAACCCCAGTTCCCTCAGCTGTTCCTTGCAGGACTTGTTCTCCAGCCCCTTCACCAGCCTCGTCGCTCTCCTCTGGACGTGCTCTAACACCTCAGTGTCCTTGTACCGAGGGGCCCAGAACAGAATGTCTTAGGGGCACCCTTGCTTCCCTGTCCCATGGGACTTTTGGGGATGCCTGAAGACTTGTCCACCTTTCAATGTGCCGTTTTTGGGGAGACCTTGCTCTTTCTAGGACCCTTGGACTGGCAATGCTGGTGGCCGGTGGGGCAGTGAGTACCTGGGGACAGCCACCCTCAGGAGTCAGCACAGGGTGCCACTGCGCTGGGGAGAGATGCTCTGCCTGCAAAGACCTGCAGTCCCTGCACCCTGGTGGTACAGTTTTGATGAGTCACTTAAGTGTGGGCATTTAAAGCCTGTGATAACTGTGTGTGGAGAGAGAGAGAAATTAAACCAATTCTGCTGAAGATAAGTGACTGTGAAGCTCTCTCGGGTCCTTTAGATCCTCTTTCTGTCTGAGCTGTGCTCTGCAAGAGCTTTTATGGTAGAGAGGACTTCAGTGCAGGCTGTGTACCCAATCCAGGCTCCCCTTCTGCCTCTGGGCTGCAGCCTCTGGGTGCCAAGGCAGGGAGAGGCAGCCTGGCAGGGAGGCTGTGGGAGGGGAGTGGTGGTGCCTCCCGAGCAGCGCCAGCCCTGTGCCCCTGCTCTGTGCAGCCCTTTGCCTCTCCTCTGCCCAGTGCTGGGTGCAGAGAGAGCTCCCTGTGTCCCAGAATCACCCCTGGCTGCTGACATATGCTCTGTGCAGGGCTGCTGGGGAGAAACAGTGTGTCCTGCCCACGTCTAGTTCCTGCTGTCCTTAGTCCATCGTGGGGCCACTCTGATTTTCCTTCATACTGTTGCTGTACTCAAAGGAGGAGCTGCCCCCTTTGCCTTTGGGCAGCTGGAGAAACAAGGTAACTGTGAACTCAAGGCCTGATATTGCAGCTTCTTCTCTGGAAGGCTCAGAATGGGTCATGCCAGGCCTTTTTCATGGACGTTTTCTTGGGAGATCATTAAGGACTTGGCATACTTGGGTACTAATAAGGAAAAAACATTAAGCTGAAACTTTGTAACTCAACTTTGGAAGGTGCAGCTTTGCAATAGCCAAACCTTGCTCTGCGTGGCCCCGTGGGTGTGTAGGTCTCCGTGCATATCCAGGGTGCATAGAGGGCTAACGACCTGTGCTGATGGTGGAGCTGATGCAGCAGGAGGATGCACTGAGGCTGTCTTCCTCCAAAAACCTCAAGTGTTTGATTTGTACACCTTGAGAGGTTTCCTGAGTGAGGTGCAGATTGCTGTGAAATGGGTTTCAGACTTCTGACAGTGGCCTGCTAATCCGATTCAAAAATAGACCCTGGGCTCCCAGGGACAAGAGGAGCATGGGCTGAACTCTGCTTCTTAAGCTGGTGTGGAAGGAGGCAGTGTCTTTTTGAAGCCACAAAGCTGCTGTGCTTGTCCCATGCAATTTCCTTATTGCTCAGCCTAAGGCCTTCAGGAAAATGCCAGAGACATGCACTGACCTCCTTGCAGTACATCCCAGAGCTCGACAAGCTGATATTAATTACAGCAAGGCTCTATATTAAAGCACAGATTTGCCAAGTTACCATGGGGGTTTCAATGCTTGATTCACATTAATTTAAAGTGGAACTAGAAATTCCCCTGAGCAGCTTTGGAAATCTCATAAAAACAGAAAGATGGGAATTTTGCTTAATATGCCCTGTGCAGCCAGGGAGCTGCTTAGTGGTTACCTGTGAACTACAAAGGGTTGTCTATTGTTTGGTATTTACTCTGTCTGTTCATTTATCTGTTCATTTATCTATTCATTTTGGCCCAGGTCTATTGCTATAGAGACCCTAAAATTGTGACATTTCTCTCTCCCTTGGCTTAATGCAGTGGCTTGTACTGCTGTCCTATGACAGTCCTCTTGCAACTGGATCTCTAGTGTCACTTCTTGGCTTTTGTAGCTTGGGAGAACTTGGTGGATGAGAAGCTTGACATGAGCCAGTGATACATGCTCACAGCCCAGAAAGTCAGCAGTGTTCTGGGCTGCATCCAGAGCAGTGGGACCAGCAGGGCCAGGGAGGGGATTCTGCCCCTCTGCTCTGCTCTCATGAGGTCTCTCCTGCATTCAGTTCTGGAGTCCTTAGCATAGAAAGGATGTGGGTCTGTTGGAGTGAGTCCAGAGGAGGCCACAAAGATGATCTGAGGGCTGGAGCACCTCCTGTACAAAGACAGGCTGAGAGAGAGAAGGCTCTGGGGAGACCTTAGAGCAGCCTTCCAGGACTGAAAGGGACTGAAGGAAAGCTGGGAAGAGGCTCTTAATCAGGGATTGCAGGGATAGGATGAGGGGAACAGTTTTAAGCTGAAAGAGGGGAGAATGAGATGAGATCTTAGGAAGCAATGTTTTCCTGTGAGGGTGGGGAGGCCCTGGCCCAGGTTGTCCAGAGAAGTGGTGGCTGCCCCATCCCTGGAGGTGTTCAGGGCCAGGTTGGATGGGGCTTTGATCAGCCTGATCCAGTAGGAAGTGTCCCTGCCCATGGCACGGGTTTGGAACTGGATGGGCTTTGAGGTCCCTTCCAACCCAAACCATACCATGATTCTGTGACCCAGCAGTCAGGCTCAAGGGGCTGGATAACAGCTGTCTGCAGTAAGGGGTGATCATTATAACAAAGCCTCTGCTTGGCATCCATGTGGGATCTGGGTCACTTCTCTAAATGTCCCACAACAAACTGTCTCCCTGGGATTTTCAGCAGAGGAGGTGTTGTATTCTATGGTCCCAAGATAGATCCTCCCACTATGCTGCCTGTCACTTCCCTTAAAGCTGCTGCTGGAGCAGGAAATGTGTCAGTGGGGCACAGAGGTGCTATGAGTGGTGTGGGCTCCAGGCAGCTGCTTGTCCTCTCTGCACCAAAGGGGAAAGCTACTTTCTAGTCTTGGCAAAGCTGGCTTCTGATGTCAGTGGAGCTTGGAGGAAGGGCCTGTCATGAGGGACTCTGGTTTGAGTGAGCAGGAAGCGTTTCCTGCCTCTCTTCAGTGATTATAATTTGTCCTCTGCATTCTTCTTCTCTTAGTATCTCTTTTTCTTCTGTCATTTTCCCTTCCTCCTTCAGCATCTGCCATCTCTTGCAGCTTCCTCATCTTCTTCAGCTTGATCTTCTTTGATAGCAGCTCTGGAAGCAAGGGCAAGGTCAAGCAGCCTTCCTCATGAGAAAAGGCAGCAGAATTGACCCCTAGACCACAGCCTTTCCCTGTCAGGGCAGTGACAATAAGCTTTACCAATAAGCTTTAAGTGTCCTGACCACCCTCACCTGGGACTTCTCTTCATCCCCTCTGCCCATGAGCCTTGGAGCACCATGTAAGGCCTGACTTCAGCCGTTTCTGAGCCCTAGTGTACTTGCTTTCAGACCTTTCCTGGGCTGAAGATTATTTTGATTTCCTGGGTCAACCTCAGACCTGGTTTGTTACCTCACTGCTGCCTGATGATCTGTTAACGGACCCCTCTGTGCCCACCTGGCTCAGGTGCTGTGGGACTGTGCCCTTGTTGGGAGGTGGTTGCCCAGCCTGGCTCAAGGCTACTCTCTGCTTCCAGGTTTGTCTGCATTTACAGTGGAGCTGGACCTTGCTCTTTCCTGATGATCCTTTGGGAGCTTCAACTCAGAGTAATTCTGTCTCTTGAGTTAGATACAGACAAAAAGCACTTTAAATCTTAGTCTCACTCCTGGGCCTAGGGCTGTGTTTCCTGTGTAGGTGGTGTGTTGTTGGCTTGGTGACTGTGCCATGGGATCTGCACATGAGCAGGCAGGGGAAGGCAGAGGCCGTTGCCTGTGCTCCCTGGGCTGCGCAGTGTTGGTGGCAATCCCAAGCAGCACTAAATTCCATTTCACTTGTATCTACAAAAGCTGATGCAGTCAAACAGAGTTGTTCTGACAGCAGCATTTAATAGCCTTGCTGTCTGCAAAACCCTGGGTTCCTGTACTTGCTGACAAGGAATGTGTGCTTTTGGAGAGCTGAATTTACTGTCTTAGAGTTAGATTTACAACCTCACCATTTACTGAGTACCCACATATGCAGACTACTATAAAAGACAGTGCAGGGGAGGAGGGAGGTGTTGCATGTTCAAACAGACCGACAGGGAAAAAGGCAGCTCTTGTGTATCTTGGTGTACTGAAGTCAACATCCAGTTCCCTCCTCCAGCCTGGGGCTAAGGAGGGAGGCAGCAAAGGGAGTGCAAGCCAAGCCAGCAGCAGCTGGACATCTCTTCTCCCACTGTGCTGTTGTTTTTGGTGGTGTGGGAGGGAGATGTCATTGAGGATGTGCTACAAGTTGCAGTGCATGGAGCCGTGCCTCCTGCAAAGTCCAGCAGGCTCTTCATCTTCCTAGTGCTTTGCTCTGTTCTTACAACATCCTCAACCCTTACACGAGCGAGAAGGTTGCAAATGGTCAGTAGTGGGGGTGTTTGGAAGATGGGATATGAACCTCCAAGGTGACTTTAGCCCTTGGAGTCACTGGTGAGGGTCACCATGCACCAGGGCCAGCTGCAGGGTTAATAACAAGAGATCTGTTTGTGTTTTTTCCCCTCTGGTTTTAAGAAAGCAGTGGCAAGGAGGAATTGTTTGCCTTGCTTCAGTTCTGACTCCTCTTTTGGCTGGGTACAGCTGTGCTCATTTCTGCCTTAACAGATTAGGTGCTGTCACTGCACACAGTTGCATCCCACCCTAGGGATGGCTGCATTTTGGTGATTCATACTAGCCCAGAGGAGTGCCTGCTGCCTATTCCACCAGTTTGATGGGAAGTAGCAGTTGAACTTGTTCATACAGTTACTGGAATGCCTGAATGGCAGAGAGCTGTGGTGTAATTAATATCTGTACCAGTGGCCTAACGGCCATCTTTCATTACTGTATGGGCATTCTCTTCCTCCATCTCTAATGGCTGGGCCTTTCCTGGATGGAAAGGGCTATCAGCTGCCTGGTGGCCAACTTCTGAGAGCTTCTAGGCTTGAGCAGAAGCGGTTTAAGTGTGCTGTGTGGCAAGGAAGGTGCTGCAGTGTTCCTCTTGTTGCTTAATATCTAAATGAAACTTCCAATCCACATCTCAGGTAGCATGTTAGAGACACGGTCTGGCCCAGCTAAGGCAGGGAGGTTTTCCAGGTGTTTTTCTTAGGAGTCAGTCCTATTGGTGAGTAAAACTCGTGGGGTGAAAACACACAATTTTCCAGGCCATGATGCTCTCTCCTGGCCCATTCCAGGAGTCAGGTTAGTGGTAGGTAACTCATCCTTGTTGCAATATCAAGGAAAAGGGACTTATGTGCTATTCATTTTCCCATGGACTTCATCAGGTTCTTGTTTTTTTTTTGCTGGACCACTTGCCCTGCATTGAGGAACACCACTTGGCTCCTCCAGTTCCTTTTACAAATCCATGCAATCTCCTCCTCCTGCCTCTGCTCTCCCTGCTGCTCTACTTTCTTCTTTCACTCTTGGCTGTTTGTATTCAGGGTACTCTTGATGTGCCAAGCTGCTGGTTATCCCTGCCCAAGTTTCTTACATTGTGCTGGCACATCCACAAATTGTGCTGATGTGTGGGTGAGAACTAGGGAGACTGAGCAACCCCTGGCTCCCATAGCATCCCAGGCCCTCAGAGCTAACAAAGGGAAGGCAGACCCCTTTTCCAGAGACTCCACAGTCTAATAAAGAGCCAAAGCTCTCTTGGTGCCAGAGAGCAGCCTGTTGGCTGGGAAAAGGGAGGACAGCTGTAGGCTGGGAAGAAGCATAGCAAGCCTTGGGCAGGGTAGTGAATGTGGAGCTGGGAAGCTGACTTGGAGTGTCAGAAGGGCAGTGATGGAAAGGGTATGAGATAAGAAAATGCCTCCTTTTGAAGGTGGGAATCTTGCCAGATGGAGTCCTGGGCCATTTTCCAGCTCAGTTATGCTTCTCCTGTGCTGCCCACGGCTTATGGGGAGAATGTAGGCTGTTCTCTCAAGGACATAGAGTTACTAGTAGAGAGACTTCCCTCGTTTGACATCAGGCCTAGCGAGCAATGTGTCATCCCTTTCCCCTTAAGAACTCCATTCTGCCTTCTCAGCCAGCTCTTCCTTTGAGAGGGCATCTCTTTTCCCAGCTGCTCCTGTGGCTGCTACAGAAATCATATTTACCCCTTAGGCCAGGCTTCAGCTGAGGGAAACATTTTCTGTGGGCCCCCAAAAAGTGTTTAGAGCATGTGTTATTCACTGGTCTGCTGGGATTTCAGGGATGCTCTACCAGAGGCTGTGGGCAAACAGGAGGGATATAGACTGAGGCTGCCTGGGAAAGGGTTGGCTAGGAAAGGGTTGGCTAGGAAAGGGTTGGCTGCTGTGTGTCCTCCTGCCCCTCAGCTGGTGCGTGGTAGCTCATGCGTGGGAGCTCCTGCTCTGCTTTGGCACGCAATATGAGCCAAGCAGTGGCCAAGATGGCCAGTGGCATCTTGGCCTGTATCAGAAACAGTGTGGCCAGCAAGACCAGGGAAGTGGTTGTGTCCCTGCACTCGGCACTGGTGAGGCCACACCTCGAATCCTGGGTTCAGTTTGGAGCCCCTCACTGCAAGAGGAGCATTGAAGGGCTGGAGAGTGTCCAGAGAAGGGAACAAGGCTGGGGAAGGGGCTGGAGAACAAGTCTTATGGGGAGCAGCTGAGGGACCAGGGGCTGTTTAGGCTAGAGAAGAGGAAGCTGAGGGGAGACCTAATCACTGTCTACTACTGCCTGAGAGGAGGTTGTAGTGAGGTGGGTGTTGAACTCTTCTTCCAGGAGACAGGTGATGGGATGAGAGGAAATGGCCTCAAGTTGCACCAGGGGAGGGTCAGATAACACTTTAGGAAAAATTTCGTCACTGAAAGGATTCTCAGGCACTGGCACAGCTGCCCAGGGAGGTGGTTGAGTCCCCATCCCTGGAGGCATTCAAAAGACAGGTAGATGATTTTCTCAGGGATCTGGTTTAGTAGTGGACAGGTGCAGTTGGACTCAATGATCTCAAAGGTCTTTTCCAACCAAGTGATTCTATGAAAACACTCTGCCTTGACTGCTGTAGAGCTGGGCCATCCTCCCTGAAGGACTCCTAGTTGGATGTGGTGGGTTTTCTACCTTCGTTGCACATGGCAGTGGTGAATTAGACCAATGCAAAGGCAGCAGTGACCCAAAGTCCTTTGGTACTTTTTCCTTCCTGCAGTGTTCCTTGATTTCCCCCTTTCCCTCCACAACTGGCTCAGCAGACGAGAGGTGCTAAGTGAATGTATTGTTTGGCCTAAGGGGGTGCTGTGACTTGCCCAGGACAACACGTTTATCAGGACTAAACTCAGGGACTTCTGCTGCCCAGTTGTATGTTTTAACCGCTCGGTTTCACTCCCCAGGACACTTGGATCCTGTTGGAAGCACAGCAGATGGAGCCAGGCGGCAGGTCCAGCTCCAGCTGGCTGGCAGGGAAAAAGCAAAGCAGCAGCACCAGCGACCTTGCTGATTTATTCATTAGACAGTGCTTAGAAGAAGGGGAGGATTGATTTGTCTGTCAAACGCAACACCAAACCATGCGGCCTGCAATGGGAGGACTAATTGTGCCTCTGACACAGAGGCCAGTACTGACTCACACAGTCAAGCACCTTTTTATTATAATTTCCTGCTAGTAAGCCCTTCTTCTTTTCATCTGTCTTATTATCTTGGGCAATTTGTTGATGCACAGCCAAATTTAAGTGGTTATTTTGCCTGTGAAAATGAGGAAAAAAATGTCTAAATACACTGAGGTGTTGGATCAGTCTCTGCATTTTGGTTATTTGGAAGCAGTTTGAAGCTGTCCAGCTGTATAAGCCACAGAGGTGCTTCTGTGGTAGCAAAATGCCTTCAAGAAGCTGAGTGTCTTGCTCAAAATCACTCTGTGGGCTCTTAGGTAATGTGTCCCAAAGCATTCAGGATGCAGGTCCTCGATTCTTGAATCCACGGGGTTCTTGAAAATACCTTCCTGCCTTTGAAACAAGTGCCAGAACTGCCTTGATTTGTTTTCTTTTTAAAAAAGAGAAAACTTTCTGTGAGTGCAGGTGCATTGCTCTGAGAATGCCATTCTTGAAGGCAGGCAAGGGTCAAATTTCAGTCGGCTGCTTCGCATGCAATCGGAGGTACTGCTGGGGCTGCTCTCCACATGCAGCATGAGTGACCCTTGCCTGTTTTGTGAACTGCTCGGGCACTGTCAAGTCTAAATTAGCGTAGTGCTGGGTTAACATGGGCCTGGCTGGGTTGAAACATGAGGCAAACATGAGCTCATGGCCCATGAGGCGTCATAACTGCCAAACAAGCTGCTCTTCATGCTCATCCTTGCAGGAAATATGTGGCTTTATCCTTCCTGAAGACAATTGACCAGCCAGGCAATCGATGAGGGCAGCCTTCTCTGTTCAGACTGTTTCCTATTTCATTTGACAGCTTCACCTGCACTCTAGCAGAGGCAGCTTTGGCTTGTTCAGCCCAGAGCTGAAAAGATTCCAGTCCGTGTGGGATACCTTCAGGGACTTCAGATTTTGTTCAGTCCTGGATTGCTTCTGCTAATGGTTCCTAATCCAGGCCTAGCTGGCAGCCTTTCAGGGTCAGCGCAGTCATTTGGAAGATTTCCAATCACTGCAAAGGGTGCTGAGTTGAGCCTGCACTGAGGATACAGGGAAGAATTAATTGTCTTCACTAATTTGGTTCTCAGATTCTCCCCCACTGCTCTGCTAAATGGACCTCAACCCTGATCTCGAAGCAAGCACTTTGCAGAAATTTACGCCCCTACAGGAATCAAATTGCTCCTCCTTTCACTTCCAGCCTCTCCATTCCTTGCAATTTCTGTTCCTCCTCCACAATTTTTGGAGGCCGTTTATCCTCTAGTTGCAACGCGTGCACGGTGCCTCCCCCTCCTCTACTTCAGCTCCTTGCTGTCACCCGGCTGTTGAACATGATTCCATCCTGTGTTGCAAAAATAATCACTTTTTAATTATGTGAAGGAAAAGAGGTTGTAAAAACCCTTCAAAGTGTGGTGTCTCCGAAACCTGCTGCAAAGCAAAAGCAACGTGAGCCTGGCAGTTTGTGTTCACAGTGAGCTGTTCCTTTAAGCTACGTATTACACCCTCCACCAGTGTTTAGTCATGAAGGAAAATGCTAGCTGAGAGATTCCTGTGCTGTTTGGAAAGCAAAGAGGGATTAATTCCAGCAAGAACTGAATGCCTTCCTCCCAGCTCCTTTCATCCCCAGGGAGATAAATTAGGGATACTCTCAGCATGAGGGCAACGCAGTTGCAAAGCCAACTGTTCTGCAGAGCGACTTCAGAAAATCTTGTGGATTTGGCAGAGAGGACATCAGTGAAAGTAGCCAACTGCTTCTCAAAGGGTAACCCCCCTGGATCAGAGAAATGCTGCTTGCAGTTTGATTTGGTGCTTTCTGTCTCGCTACGGGGCTTTTAGGCCTTTACAGGGAGTAATGAATCAAGGGATTCAACTTACTCTTAAGACTTTCTTTCTGCTGTGATTCCCCTGTGAAACAACAATAGCAAAGGCCTGGGCAAGATCCATTAATGTCCCTTATTCATCCTGCCTGGTTCACAGAGAGTCACTGAATATGATGCTTGCTAATAGATGCCGTCGTGTGCCTTTTCTTTTAGCTATGTCCTACTTCTTCTCCCTTCATAGTTCCACCCAAAGCAATTCCCACCCAAAGCATCTACAAGAGAGTAATATTTGGCCTTAGTATAGCACCCAGTAGTTGCAGAGACACTTTAGGGGCAGCAGTGCAGTCGGCCATTGGATCCTGACCCTCTCCTGTGTCCCAGGACGAATGTTCCACTGGGCTGAGTTTCCGAGTTATTGTCCAGGATTTTTCACCCTCCTAAAAAAATCTGCCTCTAACTGTGGGCCTGAGATGTGACCCCTTGGGATGTGCTAAAAGGTAATTAATAGATGGAGTTTAAGGGGCAATTGCAATGCAATTCTTACAGATGAGAAAACCTGGTTACCTGAGCCATTCAGATAATACAGTGGCATAACTGGGATCTCCCATTGCTGGGTCTCGTGCATCTGTAGATCACACTTTCTGTTGTAAGGTTGAGGAGGAGAAACTGCCAGCTTGGATGCTTCCCTGGATTCCTGTGGGTGACTGCTCAAAGGGGAAATCCTGCATGACCACGTGTTCTGCTGATTCTCTGCACCTGAGCTGTGATGAAGTTGGAAAAGCTCCAGGAGTACAACTTCCCTGCCAGCGTCGTGGTGACACTGGGGTGAGAAAGTCCAGGAATGAGTAAACCTGAAGAACAGGCAGGGTTGGCAAAAAGCAACAAGCAGACTTGTGCTTTTGCCATGAAGGACTGGGCAAAAGGGGAAAGGGAGGTGGGATGGTGAAGGACAGGCAGAAGGAATCTGAAGATTTTTATCCCAGCTCTGTAACTACCTTGAAAGGCAGACCTGGATCAGTGTTTTCGACCTGCCAGGCCTCAGTTTCCTGTTCTGAAGTTCCAAGCTATCATATGGATACAGTTATGCCTGGGAGGACAGGTATCTGAAGGGTGTTGTGATCCTTAGTGTGACAGAAGGATAAAGTCCTCTTTATTGACACTGCATCGTACCAGCTGGGAAACAGCTCTGTTCAACTTTGGAAGCCTTTTACCCACAAAGAGGCCCGTGATTAAATCCCTATCCACCATCCTGAGGATAAAAGGACCCTGGAGGTTAGGCAGTATCTTTCTCCAGCGGAGCTGCATGCCGTGAGCCTGTGTTAGCAGTTCATTTACATATTACACACTGCTATGGGCCTGACTGCAAGCCTGAGAATCAGCCAGGGCAGTGATGCGTTCAGCTGTCACGCTGGGATTCACATCCTTTACAAGTCAGTTCATCTCTTGATCTCAAAAAGACAAAAGTAATGAACCTCTTGAAAGAAGGTTGCTGTTTGTCCTGTTGTACTACCACATTGTTGGGACACCAGTTAGAGGAGGCTAGAGTCAAAGCAAAAAGCTGTTGAATGAATAAATCGGCTTAGAGAGCTTTGTAGCGATTTATTCTGCTCCTTGGTCCTTTGGGCTTGTGTGCAGCTCATAAATGAGCTTATTATTCTATCATGATTCATAGCTTTGTGGCAGAAGCAGAGGGTATATGTGCCGCCAGGGAAGATAGAGGGGCTGGCGATGGTGTGTTTGAAGCGGAGATCAGGCAGAGGTCACACTGGAATGAGGCAGAGGGAGCAGCAGAGGCTGTCCCACAGCCAGCCAGTGAACGACAGGGTGATGGATCGCTGTGTGCACAACACCGCCGGTGCGGGCGATGACCCTCCCTGAGCCAGGCTTCATTTTGTCACTGTTGGCATTCATTTGAGAGATTTTGGAGATCTCCTCGTGACAAGAAAATGCTTTGTAGATCTCCTACTGATAAGAAGCTTTGCGATGAGTTACATACAAGCTGTCTTGAGGGAGGCCTCAACCCTCTCATCCATATCCTGGGACTTCTCGATCCTACTTCGCTCTTCACAACAGCAATTTCAGTCTTTCTCCACATCAGAGGCAGACTTTCTTACTGGGATGTTCTGCCCTAGCATGCACCAAGGCACCTTAGAAGTCCCTTGTACTCCCCTTGGCATACATGGGAGGGTGTCCTACTTAGAGCTCTGCACAGCTGGTTTGTGCATGTTGGGGGCCTCTCTGTCACTGGAGATTAATGCTGCAAACAGAAATCGACAGGCAGCTTGAGATGGGGCTTCAAGATGTCCCAACCCATCATCCATGCGTCTGATCTGATCTGTCAGTCAGTATCCTTGGCAAGGGAGCGACAGCATGAGCCAGGCTGCTTAGCCAGATGCTGTGGTATGGTTGGTGTTTCAGAGCTGTCAAGGAAAAAAGGTGAAGCTCTGGCCTTTAGCACCTCCCTTTGTTTTTCCAGCGTGAGGCTGAACTGTGTCTGCAGGGGTGGTGCACAGCTCTGGGTGCAGGGAACGAGCAGGTGGGCTTTGTTCTGTATCCAGGTCAGAGGAGCACCATTCATTCTGCCCACATCTAGTCCTTGTGCTCAGTGATACTCTTCCTTTTCACGGAGACCTCAGCCAAGGCATCTTGCAGAGCCTGACAACTGCTGGTGCAGCTGTGGATGTGTTTTTCTCTGCTGTGACCTTGGGAGGCCTTCTCTGCCCCTTCTTCTCTCTAGAATCATGGTAGGACTGTGGTCCTCTTCGCTTTTCCTTTGATTAAATGCAGGGATTACTGTGCTGAGGCTGTTTGCCCACAGTGGCATGAGACACAGGAGAGTGAGAGAACAGCTCTTCTCATAGAGGCACTGTCTTGAAATTTCTCAAAAACATTTTTCATTAAAGCCTTGAATTCCATCAGTGCATTAGTTTATCGTACTGGGCAAAGAGGTGCAGGTCCTGTTCTCTATGTGTGTACATCATTGAAGTTGGGGTTCATCCCATCCCTGCTGAGGAACACAAACAAGCTGTGAGTGCAGTCATGTGTTGGTGATGGTTTTGCAGTCAGGTACCACACAGTTGCTGCACTCGGGGGGAGAGAGAAATGAGCTCATATAAGGCCACTTGCCTTCTGGCCATGCCTTCCTCTCTTGCTGGTTATAGAATGAGCTTTGGACAACTGTTATCCTGTACCTTCTTGGGTGTTTGAGGTAATACAGGTAAATGGAGGTCTCTGACTCAAGATAGGTGCCCTTTCTGAATTGTATCAAGAGGCAAATAATCCATCATGAGGCCGCGGCTCTTTGTAGCTCCTGGTGCAGCGTGGTGACACCCGAACACGGTGGACAGACCTGTGAGGGGTTGTGCAAGTAGTTCAGAGATGCAGGTGAATTTGAGAGTGCGTTGTTTACCTTAGCCTACATAAGAACAACTGCATTATGTGAGACCAAATGTCCATCCAGCCAAGTTTCCTTCCTCCTGTGGTGGCAAATAGTGGATGCCTGAGGAAGAGTGTAGGAACAGGGCAAGCTTGTAGTGACACCTCCTTTATAAACTCACTCTACCTCCAGATATTTATGACTTTCTTAGCTGAATGTAATTTCATTACACTCTGTAGCTGTGGATGGGGTTTTCTCCCTTGAGTTTGTGCAGTCACTTTTTCAACTTATGAGAATTTGTAGCATCCAGCCCCCTGAAGCAAGGAGAATCCCGCTGGTGTCCAAAACACAAGATTTCATGTTGGCTTCACTAGTAAAGCAAACCTAATAACTCAAAGAGCTGCAGGTCCCTGGGCTGATATCATTGATGCTTCTGAAAACTGAATGGGTTTCAGTGGAAGTGTGAGTCAGCACAGAGTTGCCTCTAGCTTAGAAATATTTTCAAGACTCCTGGCACGAATATTTCTTCTAAAAAACAGGCTCCCGTTTGTATCTGCCTGTGCTCCAGGACTCGAGGAGTTCACTGAAGATGGATCTGCAGGCAGGAGTTTCTTCAAATCAGCTGGGAAACAGTAAGGCTGGCAAAGAGAATAAGTTTTTTCTCTTTGGGTTACAGTTGCATGCGACAGCGCTGTCGCAGGTGCCTCCTGCCTGAGCGAGGTGCAGGCTGTGTCTGACAGCCACCACTGCCTGGGCAGTGCTACAGCAGCACTGGTGTAGAAAAGGCAGGTGGTGGTGGTGTGTTTGCTGTGTGCTGAGGAGAGTGTGAAACTCTCTTTGAAGGGACTCTGGCTGGGAGAACCTTAATGTCACAATTTAGCCCCGACCCAGCTAAATTCAGCAGCTAAGAACTGTGCAATTGGGCTCCCAAATTCCACCCCCTAAGCCCAGAGGAAAGGGGAGAGGAAAATGAGAGGAAAAAAGGCTCGTGAATTGGAAACTAAAACTACAGCTTTAAAGAAATTATGATAATAATAGTAATAATGATTAAAATAATTAAATAGTAATGAAATATATACAAATATCTGAGATTGCACCCCCACCCCACCCCTCACTGACCGTGTGTACCTCAAAGATGGGGAATGGGTCCACAGACAGGAGAGAGCTGAGCTCAGGAACTGGGTTTAGGAACACATGGATCTGGGGTCAGGAGCAACGAGACCAATGAGGTCGTCACTGGATGTCAGCTGTTATGGGAGAGAAAGACGCTCGTGATCTCTCAGTTTAATACCAAATATGACATATATGGGATGGAATCCTCTGTTGGTCAGTCTGGGGTCACCTGTGCTGTCCACCCCTCCCTGCAGGTGCCACCTTCTGCATCAGCTCAAGGATAGCCTTGGTTACCAGAGAAATAAGCATGAACATTGGTCTTTCGGCATCCCAGTGTCCCTTGTTATCACTGCTAGAGAGAAAGTGTCTGAAAAACATGCAGTCAGCTTTCAGAAAATGAGGTTACTTTAGACTAAGGCCAAACCAGAGCCAGAGTCACCCCAATTAACTCAAACCATAACACTTGCAATGAGACAACAGTGAGGGAGAGCACTGACTGGCAGAGAGATTTGGTGGTGGTGAAAATGTAACCACAGGTTCTGCTGATATCACAGGAACGCTGAGCAGTCTCATCAATTCCTCTCACCCACAACGCCAGCACCCAAACTGAAAAGACAGCATTTACTTTTCAAAGACAGATAGAAGGAGTATAGGATGAGGCAGCCCATGCATTTGGTGATCCTGGGAGCAGGTTAAACAGGCAAAACCTGACTCCTTTTCTTCTGCACTTCAGTCACATGTGCAAACCATGAGACTGTGCTTTCAGAAATAGTTGGGAGCAAGAGGTCTCCATCAGGGAGACAACTCCAATTCAGGGTGCACTCAGATGGATGTCACTTTGTCAGAGCTGCACCTGCTTATGCCAGCTCTGAGGGTGGCTGAGGGCCAGGCAGCACTTGGGTAATCAGATGGGAAATAAGGAAGTGACTTTGATTAAAGCTGAGAGACAACATGTGGGGGAACAGTGGGAGGAACCACTCTGAGCCAGTGGAAGGGAAGTCTACTGGAAAAAAAAAAATGGGGAAGGATTTCTGTTGTTTGAATGAGTGAAGTAATAAGAAAAGAAAAGCTCAGAGAAGGCTGCGGGTCCTTGGGAGATGTGATGGTTTGGGACAGCAGCAGGAGAAGAGCCAAATTCTCCTGTCGTCACATTTCAGACTCTCCATGGGCATGTGGCACAGCAGCTTTTGGAAAGAATGACAGAATCCTAAAACCTGAAGACTTTTTCTAGCAGCGTGCCCCTCTCAGAGGGACATGGAGAATAGATGAGGGGTCTGATCCCGGGGTGTGCTGGTCACCTTCTGTTGTATGTCAAAGGTCTTCCTGAGCCAAGAGGTCAGGTTTTGGCCCTGTGCTGTGTAGTGTAGACTATGAACAGCTTATGCTGGTTTATCATTGTGGTCAAGTCTCTGCTCTCTCTGGGATCTTTCAGGGAGGTGGCAGCTGGGGGACTCAACGGGATGGTGACATTGTGGGGATGGAGAAGGCAGAGCTCATTGGGAACACTCCTGTGGTGTCTATGCAGCAGGTCATGTTTTGGGATCATGAAATCTTTCCACAAGCCTGCCTTAACCGTTTCAGGACATGGGTGGTGGTGGTGGGTGTGTGTTTACATCAGTGTCTATCAGAAAATACTGCAGCAGCAGCATGCTTGCTGGGGTGGCTGCTCTCCAGCCGCTCCACAACTGCCCGCGCAGTTTGTATGGTGTGAACCTGGTGGCATCAGCAGAACATGGTGGGTGTTGCCTCACCCCATCCCCATTTTTTTCTCAGCTTTGCTGCACAGCCTCCTGGAAGGAAAACATGTTGGTTTGTTTTTTTTTTAAGGGGTTGTTGGCTAACAATGAGGGTGCTGAGGCCCTGGCACAGGTTGCCCAGAGCAGCTGTGTATGCCCCCTCCCTGGAAGTATTCAAGGCCAGGTTGGATGGGGCCTTGAGCAGCCTGGTCTGATGGGAGGAGTCCCTGTTTATGACAGGGGGATCGGAACTGGATGGGCTTCCAACCCAAACATTCTATGATGTGATTCTATGAATTTGGTCCCCCCAACACGTTTGCCTGGTCTTTAGTGAAAAATGTTTTTTCTTGTTGCTGAGGTGCATATAAGATAGCAGAAGAGCAATGGGTGAAAGAGGAAACTCTGAATGAGCAGAGAGAACGATTCCCTAACCTTCCTCTTGTCCCGAGGGTGTGACTGACTAAAGCCATTAGGTTTAGGCAGAAGGAAACACAGGACGAGTGTGTGTGGAGCTGGGGGGTCGCAAACTGTGTTAGAGACCCTGTATGACTGAGTCACTGTGAAGGGAGGCAGAGCCTGTCGCACAGACCCACCGTAATGAGTAAGAACAAACCCAGAACAGCTGGCTGTAGCATATGGAGCATCCAGAAGGGAACAAAGCTGAAATAATTCCCTTTCCTTTGCTCTTTGCTTATCCTGGCCCTGGTTCAGGAGCGCACAGGGGACTGTGCTCATCTTTAGACCTGCACTTTAGGTCCCAATGATTTCCATGATAATGAGTTTTAATTTTACTATTGACTTTATGAGTCTTCTGTGCGGGTAAGTGCCTGCCTGAGTGGAGTTGGGGTGCAGCATCCCTTATGCACAGAATTCATGAGGGCTCTGGCTCCTCAATGACCAGCACTGGCTCCTCTGTGGAGCTCGTGTGGGAGCCCAGCACACACCCTTGCTCCTGGATAGGAGCTGGAGGTGAGTCTCCATGCAGACAAGGAAGAAACACAGTACGGAGCCATAACAGTTAACTAATGGCCCACTTCCTGGGCTATGGTATTTTTTCTTTTCCTTAGAGTTGATCAGGTTTTTGATTTTGAAATCGAATTGTTTCCCTCATCTGCATGCTGCTCCAGGAATCTCAGAGGAGACAGGTTTGCTTGAACCTTCAGAGAGAATTTGGTAGAGCTTTTCTACTCTCTTCCACTTTTTTCTGTAGCAGAGCAGTGACAGAAGGAATGAGTTGTGGTATAAACAAAATATACGTGTGTGTGAAAAATGTGAGTATGGCATAAGTGATCTCACCCAGCATTTCTGGCTTTAATGCCCAAGAGAGGATAATTATCAGCTGCTCTTGCATAGGGGTGCAATGGTGGAATCGGAGAGAGTCTGTCAGAAACGAGCAAGAGGAATTCACAGGAAAGCTGCTTACTCCTTGTTAAAAATCCCTCTGTGTGTGTGCACATAAGTGTGTGTGTATGGGGTTTGCACTTGCCTCAGCGCTTTTGGGTGGGCTGTGAAGCAAATTTCCTAAGCAGTCTGCACCTCCTGCTATGCAAAACCTGGCCTGAACATTTGTTAGGTTTGTAAAATGCATCTCTGTGGTGCCCTTTAAGCAACTGCCTCATTTTAGATAAAAATCTATTTGTGATTTTTTTAGGGCTCTTCCAATTTATTGGTTCCTGTGATATCCTAAACCTATTAGTTCTCAACCCATCCACAAAATCTTCTGGAGAAACAGGATCGACAAGACCTGAATGTCTAATTAACAACAACAAAAAGAGTAATGAAAAAGCCCAAGCAGGAATGAAAACAATCAAATAAAAAAAATTGACAAAGCGAAACCCAGCACAGAGGTTTCTATGCCATAAGAGAGGGGGAGAAATGACAATACAGCTGTTTTCTTTGCTTTCTTTTTTTCCTCTGCACCTCCCTTTTGGACAGAGGCTCCCAGTGGACAGATTGGGATTGTACCCTGCGAGCAGCACTCACTGGGGAAGCAGCCTGGGCTGAGCCAGAGTATCACACACTCCTTTCAGGTTTGTGCGTGCTGCTGATGGGATCCTGCAGCCCCTCGCTCTCATTGTGCCGATGTTGAGCAGAGGCTGAAAGGGACAAGAAGAAACAGAGAACCTGGAACAGGAAAGAATTCTTCAGCAAACCCCAGCATTGACATTACAACATATTTCCCAGCTCATGAGCAGAAGCAAAGCCTTGCTATTACCTGCTATTCTCAAAGGTGCATTTTGTCTCTATTCAAATAGTCATTCTACGCCAGGTTTTCTAATACAGTCTCCAGAAGACTTTAATGTTAACATTAAAAAGATAATGAAAACAGGCAAACAGACAAATCATGATGCCCAGTGCTCTGCTTCCTCGTTGATAAACATGAGAGCAGCTCCCCCCTGCAAGAATTTTACTTCCCAGGCTGCTAGTCATTTACCTTTTTATTTATGAAAAGGAGAAAAAACACGTTTCCATCACAGCACCAAAGCGTAATAGAATGGGGAAACTCTCATGCGTTCTGCATGGGGCTGTGCAAATGGATAACAACACCATTTCTTTCATTACAGCCCAAAACTCGCTCTCTGGTTTGATCACAGACCTCAAAACCATGTTTGCATTTGATAATTTCCCTGCTCTGCTCAACCACAACTTTATGCTTTGTACTTTTTTCCTTTTGCAATGTTTTTGGGGCTGGTGCAGCTTGCATTGTGACTCCTAATAATTATCTGTATTGCAGGAATTATGAGAGGCATCAACTATTATAGGCTCGGTGCATGTAAGAGACAATCTCTGCCTGAGGAGCTTAAGGTCTAAATAGGCAAGGCAGATAGTGGAAGTGTTATCAGTCTTATTTCTACAGAGCTTAAATGACCTGCCGAAGGTCACACAGGGAGTCTGTGGTGGAGTCATGACTAGAATACAGATTTCCCAGGTTTTATTTAAGCATCTAACTCAGGCTCCTTGTTAAAGAAGGCAGTTGTGAGGGTGCTGCCTATGCATGTGCAAGGCTGGTTGCAATTCTGGGTTGTGTACTAGATTTGCATGTGCCCTCTTGGTCCAAGCGTGTCTCTGAGGAGCTCTGGGTGCTGTAATAAACACACAGCTCACAAGTAGCTATGAGATGCTTGCTCACCTGCACTGCACATCTCAAAGTAGTTCAAGGACAGAGCTTTCAACAAAGTGGCAAATGTTGTTAGTGGCTTTATTTAAGCTTTCATTATTTTTGACTACATTACAAAAACGCATGTCCAGAGGAGGGCAACAGGGCTGGTGAAGCATCTGGAGCACAAGTCTTACGAGGAGCGGCTGAGGGAATGCGATGGTTTAGCCTGGAAAAGAGGAGGTTGAGGGGTGACCTTATTGCTTTCTACAACTACCTAAAAGGAGGGTGTAGCAAGGTGTTTGCTGGTCTCCCAAGTAACAAGTGACTGGATGAGAGGAAATGGCCTTGAGTTGTGCCAGGTGAGGTTTAGATTGGACATTGGGAAAAATGTCTTCATTGCCAGAATGGTGAAGCACTGGCAGAGGCTGCCCAAGGCAGTGGTGGAGTCTCTATCTCTGGAGGGGTTCAAGGAACACGTAGATGTGGCACTTTAGGACATGCTTTAGCAGACACGGTGGGGTTGGGCTGACGGTTGGACAGATGAGCTGAGAGGTCTTTTCCAACCTTAAAAATTCTGTGATTCTCTGAAATCTGAAGGATAGTGGTTGATCTGATTTGGGGCTGATGGAGAGCTGAGTCTTGTGCCTGCCGTGCCCAGCTGCATGCACCTTGATGTTCAGAAGCAGGTAAGCTAAGAACCTCAAAGTTTGCAAGAAAGCAAACGTTTCAAAGTGTTGTTATGACATTTTGAATTGTTATAATGAAAACACAGGTGTTTAAAAGAAGACCATGAGGTGCACAGGTTCGTGTGTGATGGGAACCATGCGAGTACTGAACACAGTGTCCACTTAGAAAAGTAGCTCCTACAGAGCCTCCTTCTGCCAGAATGAGCTGTGAAGGACTGGAGAAAATGGTGATCCTTCTTCTGATCCCCTTTTGCCAGGTTGGGAAGGGTGTCTCTGCTGTACCTGAGGGTGTGGAGATGAATTCTCTTGATCTGTGCTGATGGAGGTGTTCTCTCTCTGTGTTTGGCTGAGGGAATGCTGTACGATAGTTTTGAGTATCCTTTCTTGGAAACTGGATACAGGTGGGACTCTAATAGCACAGAATTAGCGTAACCACCTCACTTAGCTAATTGTTTTAAATGACATTTTAAAAAACTACTATTTTCATTAATATTTCTAGTCTAGTTTTCCATTGCCTGCAAGTACGAAATTCGATTTCCCTAAGCATCAAATTTTATCTAAAATATAATACTTATTAGCAGTTCCAATGCATTTCACTGTATCTTTGTTTTTTAAAGTCATTTCACAAAACTCTACATGTATAATTGAAATTGACTCTAACTTGAAACAGCCTCAAAGAGGCAATATTTCACCCATCTGTCTTAGCTTGTTTCTCAAGGAAAATGTTATTTCTGTTGCTGCAAAGGGAAGGAAGGGTTGTGTCGTGTGCTCTGAGGGTTCAGAGGCTCAAGACCCAGACTTTGAAGAACTTTGGCCAGTTGTGACTATAGGATTCCTGAACTTGTGCTCATGTTATCGACTCCACAAAGCTTTTATTTTCTGAGAAATTGCAGCTTTTGAATAATACTCATGGTTTCCTGAGAAGTCAATGCTCTTTTTCAGTGGCTGAATTGGATTAGGGCAGTTTAGCTAATTGAGGCATGAAGACAGGCATTTGAGAGCTAATGCACATTGCTGAATGCAATTCCTTTCCCCCTTTTTTTCCCTGGATACAATGCATTCTCAGATTAAAGTTGCGTTTATGGCCAAATAATTTCTTTTCAACTCCTTTTTGGAACTTACCTTTCAATTAATGTGTTTTGCCATTGTTTTAATTTTAAAACTCCATCATTTGAAAAGCTTTTAGCGCACTGTGAAAGGACCGTAAGTGGCGTGGAGTCCTCAAAGTGCCTCTTGCCTTTGTTAGCCTGAAAGAGCTTAAAAATTGCTACTGAACAATCAAATCCTCTCCCCTTGCACTAAAGTCACTTCCAGTCACTTAAGAACATTTAAATAAATCTTTTCAAATGTAGTATAAAGGAATGCTCTATGGGAACACCCAAACACTCTGAGAGAAGAGTCAAAAAGATGTAAAACTTTGCAACGCAGCCTCCTTGATCCAGGGATGGTATTTCCATGGCCTGCTGGCTATCTGCTATGTTCTTCTATTCCGTAGCCTTGGGAAATACAACTCCATATACAAATGAACATGAACGTTACCAATTACAAGTGGAGACACTTTGCCAATATTGAAATAATTTCATTACAGTAAATCTTTAACTTTTCAAAACATTCCAAATGAAATTTCAGCGCTGCTTTCAAAGCAGTCAAGAAGACAATGGGTTGCTTCCTTTTCAGCTTTGTAGTTATAAATGATTATTGAAAATATTTTTAGATTTCCAAAGGTTGGAGCATCAGAGACAGCAAATAAAATTGTCCTTCTCGAGGATGTCTTTATTTCCTGTACTGAAAAAGAAGTTAATATATTTTTGTCAATAAACAAAGATTTTGCTTTATGAAGATCCAGCATTTTAGCTATGGGTTAATCTTGTAGAAACAACGTTATTTAATTTGCTGTTGCATTCAGGAGATTTGTGCAAACAACTAAGTAGTGTTGTTGTGTGCCTTTGCGGTTTCACCGAAGCCACTTTGTTGCTTTCTGTATTTCCAGCCAATAACCCTTTTCAGAATTGTTCTTCATTGAAGCTGTAATAACCTTTACTTAACCTTTGTGTCTGCGTGCTGTCTCGCATCTGACACTGCACCATGAGCAACTGAGAAACTCCTGCAAAACCCATTGTGAGTCGCCTGACAATTGTAGCCACCTTCAATGATTCATGCAAAATCATTTCACCACTCATCTTGGAAAGCACTAAATCTTCCGGAGATGTATCTTGAGTTATTGTCATGGTGCTGCCATTGCCACTGAGGTTATCACGTGACCAAGAAAAAATAAGTAAGTAATTCTTAGACTCACTTTTTATTACAGATCTTTTTGTTTTGGTTCTGTATCACTCTGATTCATGGGCCAGCGACCCTCCATAAACTGGGACTCAGGATTTGGGCCCTGATAAATATAGGGGCAAACAATAATTTTTAGAGATCAACAGGCTCAGAAAACATGACAATCCAGGTGAACTTCTCTTTTTAAAGGTAGTCATAGCCTGCCCTCTCGCCTTTTGGATCCTAGTGGCAGTTGAGACCATTTCTGGATGAAATTTGTGGTGACATTTAGGGTCCATTGGTCTTGAAGATGCTATGCAAACATGAACTACTGCTGTTTGAGATCACTCTCCCCACGCTCTATCTCAAATAACGAGATAGTCTGGGGAAATGAAGCGGCCTTTGCGAGACAGCCTGAGTCACTCTGGGCTGTCCCTGGGGCAGGAAACATTTGCAGTACTTTTCTCAGACAGTTCCACTGCTTCAGCTCAAACTTAATGATTTCTCCTTGCTCAAGCTTTAGCCTCACTGCAGGATCGGAGGGAGAGCCAGGGCTTGCTTTTGAGGAAATCTTCACCTCTTTTATCTCTCAAAATTCTTGTCCATTTCTTGTCCGGAGCTCTGAGGAAGCTCATTATTGGTGTGCTGCTGGCAGCTGTCCTCCTGCAGCTGGGACCAGGCAGGTGTCCCAGTCCTAGCACACAAAGGGGGTGGAGTTTTTTTCCACCTGTAGGCAACTGAGACTGGGCAAATATTGTCACAGTGCTCTGTGACAGCTTCCACTTAAAAAATTCGAGGGCCCTACCAGAACAATGTGCTACCATATTTCAAGCCCCTATTTTGCACATGGTAGCACTAACTCTTTGCAATAAAATGAACTAATACTTGCTTGTGGCAGTTGGTTGCTTTTTGTATTGCCTTAGTAAACTCCTGCAGAATTGTTCCTGCTGGCCTTTCTTCTCCTTAACTGGGTTGCAAAGCCAAGAAGGAGCTCTGGGGGGGTATGAAGCAAAGCCACCTTCATGGTTCCTGTTTCTGGTCTACAGTCTGGTACGGGCTTCGTATGACAATTAATAAGGTTTTTCCTCAGTGGAAATGTGTGGATGATTTTTGTTAAAAGTTTGGGTCTGTTCAGGTTGAACTCTCGACTGCAACAAGGTTTGATCAGCAGTTACACTGCTCAGTGGCTTTTCGGGCAGTGTTTCTTTGATTCGATCTTCTCCTTTCTCCAACGATAAATGAATAAAGAAAGGTTGTTTTCTAAAAGAAGGAGTGCTGGGCTCCTCTTTGCATTGGGATTAGCTGGAGGGAGTGAAAATGTGCCCCGTGGTGTCTCTGCATTTTTGCTATATTGGAAAAATGGATCAAATGTGCTCCAGATTTCAAAGTGTTTTTTGTAATCCAGGCAAACCATCTATATGTCCAAATGTGTCATCATTAAACAAAAATAACAAAGTAAAGGGAAATGCAGGCTGAGAGCTTAGGCTTTGGAATCTCCCAAGGGGAAGAGTTTAAAACCTGTTTTGGGAGGTCTGGAGTGAACAAGGCATACTGGTAAAATTCAGAATTTTTTATCGTTAAGTCACTTACAGCTTAAACAATATTCTGAGAAAGAAGCAGTCACTCAAACGTGCCTGAGTAAGAAATATTGGCTGGGTATGTACCAATAATTCAGTTCTCCATGTCATAAGTTGGACTCCTGAGGGGCTTTGTGCACTTGTTTTGTGGAGGTTCTGGAAACCTGCAGCTTCCGCTGGATTCGACGGGTCTCGAGTGCGGTCCCTGGTGAGCTGACAAAAGAGGACAAGGATTGTTGAAACGTTTTCCATCTCAGCCTTGCCTAAGGCGCTGGCTCTGGTGTGTGGAGGTGTCAGTTGTGTTTCTGTCTTATTGGCAGTGTTTCAAATGGAGACCCAGGCCCTGAGCAGCTGCTGCTGCTGCAAGTCAGAAGTCAGGAAAAGAGGGATCCATTGCCAAAGCTGCTTTTTGCCTGGCTCTGGTCCCTCACCCTTACAAGTGTTAAGAGTTAACCACACTTACCTCAGAGCAGAGAGATGATAAACAGCCCAGCCCTCCCCTGAATTATGGGCTGGTTGCAAGGGACAGCAGGCATGCAGACACCTCCCAGAGCCAGGGGCTGCCAGTGGGCACCCACTGGAATGTTAAGAGCGAAAGAGAGGACAATTTTCTTGCTGATGAAATGCTGCTTTGCTCAAGGGACCGTATTATTGCTGTTATTTATTATTTATGCACTGCTGAAGGTGTGCACAGTGCTTTATAGTGCAATAAAAAACTGCCTGGTGTCCGGTCCCTCGGGGCATTGTGCCACTGCTGGAGAGTGGCAAAGGGGCAAGAGGAAGGGGTTGGTTCTCCCTCTGCAATGGTGCAGAGCTTTGTTTTTCCTACAGGATGTCCTCTTCGGACCGCTTGGCTTGGCATGTTTGTCACCCTTTTGCACGATAGTCTGCGATGGTGTTTGCAAGGGCATGTGCCCTGTTTGATATGCGTTGGGAGTCTGGCGGTGGTGGGAATGAGTGAACAATAAAAGTGCCGCTGTCACAGCCCCAGGTTTTTTTTATTTTTACAGATTCCCAGCCATCTGCTGCCTCACCAGCTGCTCACAGTGCAGCTCAAAACTTTTCTCCATTCGGGAGATCACACCCTCAAGGAGGGCAGAGGTGTCTGCCTTGAAGGTCCACAACTGACCTCCCATGTGCTGCCTGCAGGGCACAGACCCAGACCTGGTGCCAAACTCCAGAGAGATGGGGAATAAATGCAGGGAAAGGGTGGAAGAAGTGAAGTTCAAACACATGGCCAGTCACCCCTTAAAAAACACTGGCCAGGAGACTACTGGGAGGGGGTTGTGGGCCTGAGAAGACCACAGGCAGTGGCCCAGCTCCAGACTGGACACCTCCTTTAGCTGTCATTAGGTTGGCAGAAATGAGGAAGAGGCGTTCAACCAAGGGCATGGAAACGCTCAAGCTCTGTTGTGCTGCAGCCGGTCCTTTGCCATGAGGTGGGTTTTGCTGTGGAAAGGCATCCGAGGCTGGTGGCAACATAAGTGGAGGCAGCAGGGAGAGAGCAGCAAGTTCTGCCTGAGGGAAGCTCAGCAACTGCTGGCGTCTACAGAGGAATGGAGAGAGAAACTGCTTGTGGAGATTTGTGGGGCCAGAGGGCCCAAGAAATCCTGCTGCCAAGAAGGCGGCATGTATTAGTGTTCAGCGTCTTTGAGGCATCAAGGTGAGAATTTCCTAATTTGATTAAAGCTTATTTTTATAATCCCCTTGGGATCCAGACGGCTGACCTGAATGCTCTCTAAACCTGCTGCCCCATCCCTCTTGTGCCTGCTGCCCAGAACTGGAGGTGATGCTGGAGCAGGAGAGGGAAGCGAAGGCAGGCTGGCCACGAGAGCAGGAGGGAGTGACCACGTTCCCTCCACCATTCCCTAAGAGCTCCTCTGCTTTGCATGTGCCACTTCAGACCACTCGGAACACCGTCCTCCCTCCTCATGCTTTTATGCATTTTCCAATTAAATTTCCTCCAAGAGAACAAGAGAGGCACTCTGAATCCATTAGCATTAGTAATTATGCAAATGCTTCAGGGAGTTGACTGCCCATCATTACATATAATTAATGTTTCTGGTTATGAATGGAGGGTTTGTTACTTTTTTCCCCCCTTTTGTGCTGGAATGGGGTGGGGTATGGGTACAGGGGGTGATGTTACTGTATTTAATTTGCATAATGAGGAGGCCTGATTGGGTATGCATGAGGGTAGAGGCAGGGGGGGGACCTTCTCCAGTGTGCACTCTATTAAGCTGGCAGCAAATCCCAAGAGGGAGATGCAGAGTGTAAAGCGAGGGTGAGTGCAGCACGGTGACTGCAGACAGCAGACTCAGATTTAGGTAGCACCACCAGTACAAAGCAGGAAAGGAGGTAACCTTGCACTGGCTCAGCTATGTCTACACCTGGACATGCTTATCCTGTCATTTTCCTTTCCTTGTCTGCTAGAAATGACAGGGATTCTGCAGATACATCCCATTCCTGGCTTTTATCTTGGGCAGCACACCCAGTCCACAACTCACAGCCCCCAAGGCATGTGTAGAGCACATATTGCAGAGCTGGACCCCAGACACCCCAGGGGGAACAGGCTTGGATCTGGCAGCCAGACTCAGCACAGACTCCTCTTGTGCCCCATTTCTCCAAGCTGTGCACAGAGATCTAGATCCAGGTGTCTCACCAGGCACACTGGTTCTCAGAGGGGCTGGGTGTCATGTGTAGCAGGAGCTGTGGATGCCCAGTGCCTCTGGAAAGCAAGGGGCTTGGAGGGGAAGTACCTGGATGGTCTTGGCTGTCCGTGTAAAAGCGGTCAGGACAGACAGTGAAGCAGTAACGTTTTAGCTCAGGGCCATTCCTCTGAGAAGGAAGAGTCAGACCTTACCTCCTGAGTCAAATGTTACAAAAGCCAGGGCGGAAAAATTCCCTGTGTTTATTCTGTCTATGATGTGGGAAACGTCACTGGAGACCTCCCTTCTTCCCAGTACATGTGAAGAAAACACTTCCTTTCCACTGTAAAACATCTTCCTCGTGTTCTTCCTATTCTCTGGTCACTATCTATTCACTTTTTGTCTATTCTACTCCTCTTCTCTCAGGAACTCTATTTCTCCTTGGCCTCCACCTCAAGTCTACCTTGTGTCCTTTCCCACAATCCCTGTATGTAGGCTGCCCATCACTGGCCTCCAGACTTCCTTGTTTTTTAAGTGACAGCTGCTGTATTCCCTCACTCCTCCATGGAATGCATATAACCCTTGGGTTTGGTTGATCCAGGACTTGCAGGAACAGATATCCAGTGAAGGGGATCTGGAGGTGGGGCGAAAGATTCTGGAGACAACTAAGCTCAATGGGTAACCCTTGTGGAGAACACTGGAAGGACACAAGCAAAGGAGAACACAGAGGTTCTCAAAATAGTGGGAGATGAACCTAAGGGTACCACGGGGTCTAGAAAAGTGCCCATGAAGCAGAGATCAGATTGGCCAGAGAGTGCCTCAATTAAGAAAGAAAGAGGGACAGCAGTTGCTTAGATGGAGTCTGGAGGTCCCATGCTGTTCTCCTACTCTGTGGCTACAATTATTTTCTGTCTTGATTCGAATAGATTGGTTGCAATGCAGTTACTGGAAACTGAATCGATCTTTTTTAGCACCTCTTGCTTGGTCACCTTGGGCAAGGGGTGATTTTTCCCCAGTGGGACAGAAAATTGCAGTGGCTCAGCAGAGGTTCCAAGAGCAGAGACAAAACTGGCTATTCCCACCCTGTTATTCCCACAGCTTGTAGAGATGTGAAGCAGATTTCCAGAACAAATCCCAGTAACCCTTAGAAGAAGTGAGGTGCAGGAGACATGTAAAAGAAAGAAACAATCCTGAAAAAATACTGTGTTTCTGTATATATGTCAGTATATGTGTGTTTGTTTTTAAAGCAGAAAAAAATCCATGTGTGTGTTTGTGTATACATTTTTAAAGGAGCAGAAAAGTGGGGAAAACTTGAAACATTAAACTTTGAAGAAAACCTCAGACTTTTGATAGTGGAGCATTGTGAGAGGACACCAATTTTGCTCTAAATATCGACTTTTGTTACAAGAATCTTGAGGCAGTACTGGAGTCTGTTCTTGTCAAGGTTTTGTTTTCTCTGACTTGAAACTGCTTTGGAGATTTGTAGTTCCATGGTTCGTGTTGTTCAGTATTTTGTAAAGCACTTGTATGCTTGGCCTGCTGATAGGGAAAACCACTGGGGAAGACTTTCAGCAAGCACAAGCACCTGTAAAATCTCCAAAGTACAGAAAACCAAGAGATCTGGTTTGCTTAGGCCAAGCACTTCTCTTCAGCAGCAGAGAGGTCCCAAAACTTATCAGGAAGGCAGTCTCTAAAGGACTGGTTGAAATCCCAGAAGGCACCTGCTGGAAGTAGAGTGGAGGTCTCAGGAAATTATGCAATGAATGACTGCTGTAAAATCACAGCCAGCGAGTGATGGTGCTTCCTTATGTGGTAGGGAGTGAGCTTTCTGGCTGTGAAATGGGAAGGTGTCAATAGCTCTGCTCTGGTTATGACGGTTGAACTTGGTGATCTTGGAGGTCTTTTCCAAACTTAATGATTCTATGATCCATCCCACAGGAAAACATGCCACTGAGGCACCAGGACAGTGGTGAGAGGCACTCCTACTGGCCAGGGGAAGGAGGAATGTCTAGGAAGTAATCACCCATAGGACACAAGGTATGTTCATGCTTTTAAGAAGGTCCATTGGCCCAGGCCTGGATTTGTTTTCGCTGAGGTCAAATCTGCTGTGCTGTGCCAGAAAAAGCTATGGGATATCCTCAGAGAAGAGGAGAGAAGGTGAAGACCTTGCTGTCCTGCACAGCCAGCACGAAGGTCAGGAGGGCTAAAAGAAAGGAAGCAGGAAACAAGTGTGAAAGCAGGAGAGAGACACTGATGAGAAATGGGGCAACCTGGAGTCAAACTGAGGGAGGGACGAGGAAGAGGATGGCAAATTGCCTGACAACACCACAATTGTACCCTGTGTCTCATCAGCCAGAGGGATGCTGGATGTGAACATTCTGTAGCTGTGGTCCAGGGACCATGATCTGCAGGAGCAAAGGTTCCAGTTCACACTTTTCCTTCTGCAGCCTACTCTGTATTCACTGAAGTTAGCAGCTAATGAAGTGCTTGAAGATGTCACTGTGGGAAAAGGCAGAGAACAAGGTCCCTTCTAACTGTGCTCAAAGTTCACATTGCTGCTTTTTGTGGTCATGGCAATTTCTGTCTTTCCCTTTCTGATTTGTTTTTTTTTTTTTGCACGTGTGTGTGGGTCAGGGTGTGTGTGTGCAGCAAGGACAAACCCAGCACATGGGTACATGCAGGCACGCAGTGCATGTGTGCACAGACACTTGAGATTGCTAAAGGCATAAGTTAAATCCCACATCAAAGCAGAGAGCTATCGGAGCAGCACTGTTCAAAGGCGCCAGCTTCCTTCCTGGGAAAGACAGATTGTCACTTTGATTAAGAGATTTTAACAAGAGAGAAAAAAGGAGGAATGAAATAATGGAGAAGAGAAAAGAGAGACTTTTCATTTATACCTCTTTTTCCCTTTGGCCATCCAAATAAGGTTTTAGTTTGATGAAAAAAAGACCCCAATTTAAAATAAGTTTAATGTAACAATGAATTATTTAAGGGAGAAGAAAATACAAGCTGTTGCTTAAAAAAAATAGAAAAAGCTATTATTGAAATGTCAGAACAAATACCCAGCTTGATCTGCATTAATATGATAAATACTAATATATTCATTTCCCCTGGTGCTTCTGGGCTTGCAGAGGTACATCTGCAGTGCGTTGCTTATGGTAATCAGGTCACAGCTTCAAAGGGAGACACGCAAGGTGTTCTGGGTGATGTTGTGCAAGCTGCAGTTAGAGACCTTGTGGATCATTGTCTAGGGTTGAGGAGGGCTGATCAAGGGTCTTCTAGAAGATCTGTGATTGCTGAGGGAAACTGAAAGTCTTGTCCTATTCTTTGGTAGATCACCGGTCGTGGGACAGAACTGGTGCTGGCTGTCAACTCCAGAGTTGCCGTTTTTCTGTAGCCAACTTAATAAGAGAGAAAAAAAGACTGAGATGGCGAAAGCAAATGAGCTTCCTGCCTTCTGCCTCCACAGCCTAATTCCCATTGTCTCTGTGGCTGGGATTAGATGACATAGGCAAGCTGTAAAGCATAGCTACAAGTCAACCACCAACTCAGTTTTCACTTTCAGAGTCTCACGGTAAAGCTCTCAGAATAATTTAGTGGAGCTGATAGCTTGAACCTTCAAGAAGCCTCACACAAGCATCTTTTTGTTTTTAGAATTTAACAATCTAGGAACTGCAAGTAGGAAGGTTTTGGTAGGGACAAGTTCTGCCTTCTACTAGACATCACCTCTGCCTACCCCATCCTTCTTGCCTATTGGACAAGAAGTTCTGTTGTGACGTGCATCAGGTTTGCTGGTGTTGACATCACCTATGCCCTTGGAAGAGCAACCTGGAAATCAGCCTCCTTATGGATTGTCTTTCTTTCCTATAACCAAGGACTAGATTTAGACCACTGTAGTGCAACCAGGTATGAACAGAACTGGATAGGTCAGAATTAGGAGAGCTTATTTGGGAGTGATGTGGTGCAGAAGGTGTTGAACTGTGTTTCCTAACATTGTAGCTGACAGTTGAATGACAGATGGGGAGTGTGGTTAAATTAGGATGCAAATTAATTGAGCTGGTTGGTAACAATGAGGAGAAAATGTTGGAGAGAAACAAGAGAGGGTCTGTTTTAGATGAGATGATTGGAGTAGAGAGAAGCTCAGAGACAGGGAGTGGTGGAGAGAGGTGGGAAGCGTGTTTGGAAAGAGGTGGAAGAATATAATTACCTCACATGAACCTATCAACATCTCAAGGTGTTTTGAGATAAAATCAGGAGACATTCAGTTAGTTTTTGACCTTCTTGTTCAGGACTTCTTATTGAGGAAGCTCAAATATATTTAATTAATACATTGCTGTACCCTTGGTTCCTTCCATGGTAAATTCCTGTTGAGTGCTACTCTGAACCTGTTCTCTCGTGAGACACTGAGCTCTTCGTAGCAGTGGACGTCTACAACATAGGCTGAAGCATAGCTCTGTGAAGTGGTGATGTGCCTTCCTCAAGGAAGGAGTTGTTGCATCCAAAGGAAATTAGCTGATGTGAGTGCCTGGAGTTCCCAAGTAGATAAAATAAGTGTGCCTAAAGCCTACCTAGGGCCAGCTAGAGACCTGCAGAAACTGTGCCTCGGAGTCTGCTGGGATCATCTGGGCTCACTTAAGAAGCTTCTCTTCTGTGTGTATGTGTTCCTCCATGAAATGCTCTAGTTTCCAGGGAGCACTAATGTGCTTTTCTGGTAGATTTTACTCACAAATGCAGAGAGTCTTAGTCCATCTGCTTCTGTCCCTCTTTCTCTCCATTGCCTAAATTTGAACATTTAATGTTGGCTTTTGGGCACAAGTGTGCTGTGCCCAAGCCACAGACCAGATCCTCAATTAAAAGATGCATAAACTTTATTACTTATACCATTTTTTTCCCCTGGAGATGCTTCACAGGGTCTGTAGTTTGCTGGAAACCTCATTGACAGCCCCTGGCTTTTGACTTCAGAAGATGAACTCTCCCAGTGGCCATTTTCAATCCACTCGCTGGGAAAATGTGATTACTTCTTATTTATTGAAGTTAAGTATTCCTGCTTGTAGCCACTATGGCATTAAAGTAAAATGTTCAGCGTTTAACACGATGAATGCAGAGACATGAGGCTAAATGCACTGCATAAAATCTTTATGGGGCTGTAAACAGACACCCAGAACGTTTTCAGCTGGTTTGTTGTGAGTCAGGCTGGTGTCCCCCCCTCTGCCAGGCAGCCTGCCCCAGATCTCCTTGGGAAGCAGCCAAGACCGTGTCAACACTGCCTTGGCCTTTGTAGAGGAAGGGGCCTGGGGAATAGAAAATGAACTGGCGTGCTTGCTGGCAGGCGTTGCTCTTGCCAAGACTGGCCTTAGCCACCCTTGGTGGCTGTCACTGCATTAGTGCTCATCGGGGGGGTAAATACAGGCTGAGATTGCTTTAGAGCTGCTTTCTTCACTATCAGTCTCAGATAAACACAGCTCAAGAGAAAATCAGTTCAGAGTGAGTTTTGTCAGCTTCAAAAGAGATTCATTCCTGGTGGTGTCAGTCACAGGAGGCTGATGGCTGAGATTAGTGAGGAAAGTAAGGCCTGTGGGCACTAAAACAGAGACTGTTACTGGAACTCGGAGTTTGAAGATGAGATTTAATCTGGAATGTGGATTTATACCAAGTCCCTTCCCCCTTCCAGTTTCTCACTCTGAAGGCCTGGGTCCTACGGGCATGCTCAGCCTCCTGTGCTCTGTTTGCATTATCATCTGTCTGATCAATGCAAAAATCTGCTCCCTTCCTTCTGTGTGCACTGGGCACCAAGAGCTGGCCTCTTCCTTGGCCTTGTTCTCTGTCTGTGGTGGTGTGGCTAGGCTGAGTCCTCACCCACAGATGGATCCAAGAAAATTCTTGGCAAAATGAGCACCTCCTGTCCCCCAGGAGAGTGGCTGGGGTTCCAGGGAGCCAGAGCTGGGGTCTGTGCAGCTCAGCAGCTCTTCTGTGCAGAAACCCAGCCAGTGCCTCATGGGACTGTGACACAACGACAACCACTCGTGCCACCCAAAGCAACTGCTTGCTGGCACCTTTGCTTGCAGTAATCCATGCCACCGTTAGACATCTCTGCAAGTTCTAGGCATGGTTCATGGTAAATGAGGAGACAAAGCTGAGTCTCAAGCTCTGGGTATCTTTATTGCTTTAATAAAATGCTGTAGAAGGTACTTAAATAGCCTCCTGAGAAGCATTGAAAAAGCAGCACTCCAACAAGGGAAAGCCAGAGGCCACAATTCCACATCGTGTGTTACAGAGCACAACTGGTCAAGTTTGTGCTGTGAGGAAGTCTGCGCAGCACTGGCTGACCTTCCAGAGCCCTTTTCTGCCATGGAGGAAGCTCAATGACAAACCTGTGAGAGTTTCTCTCTGGAGCTGATCTTATTTTTGATTGCTCCAACATTGTGTCCTGCAATTTGGAGTGGCGTATCCCTAGAAAGTTAACTTTTTGCAAGATTTACTCTCTGTAGAAACTCTAATGTGCCTGCTGGGAATGCCCCAGCCTATCTGCAATAAAGTGATTAGGACAGCTTTACATCTTTGCCCTCCCTTGATTGCTTTGGACGCTGCAGTGCTACAAAGGTTCCTGTCTTGTTCTCCTCCCCCATCACCTCCTCTGCCATTCAGTGAGTGGCCTTTGCCTCCAGCATACGGTCAGAGCGTATTCACAGCGACGCCGGCCCTTCTGCCGCTTTACTTGGGCAGCCACAATGACTGCTGAACGGGAAATCTGTCCTTTAGCTTGGCCGTTTGCAGTCACTGAAGAGAAGTAATTACACTGGCTTTAATTGGCTGGCTGCAGAGCCACTGCCCAAGCAGTAATGAATAGTGCACGCTTAGGAGCTGGATGAGATGAAACCACCCAGCATTTCTTCTCCTCGTCTTCCAGCAGGCCTGAATCCAGTCCACTTAGGAAGCTAACAGGGATGTCAGGCTGCTGCCTTGAGGATCCAACCCTTCTACAAAAGAGATGCTGGTGGGCTGAAGGCCCGGAGGTCTCTCTTGAAACTCTTGCAAGGGATGCTGGCAGGGACAGGCTCTTGGCATCTCTAGTCCTGCCTGCTTCTGCCTGGGTTCCCTGCCTTCCGTTTCTCCTGTTGCTGCCAGGCTGGAGCACGTTTTTTTTCATTAGCAGTGATGCAGGCAGAGCGGGGCCAATTACTCACTGCTTTATGCTTGCTGGAAAACCCACCCAGGACTGGTAATAGCCATTAAGTGAGGGTGCAGCTTTAACTACGTGCCATTACATTAAGTTTCAAGTTGATATATGGCCAGAGCAAATTGAATTCCTGCTGCTATCCCGTCTGACATTTGTTACATTACAATGCCTGCTCTTTTGTTTTTGAGTCAATAGCTGCTGCTTTCGAGAAATATGGATTATTAGAATTTATAGCCCGTCCTACGCGTCTTTTCAAACACTCATATCCTTTTATCATTTCGTTTTGTTGTTATTCTGCCCAGCACAGTTTGTATTTCTTCAGGTTTTAGCACCTGGGACTCTTGATACTTGTGCTAAATCAATACCCTTTGTCCTCATTGCTTTAATATACACAACCATTTGTGTGATGCATGAATTGCAGTGGGTTTTCTGCCTGCGATAGTCATTTACTCCTCCTGCTCAAGCGTTCCTTCCCCTGTCTGTGTGCAGGTCGTGCTTTGCAGTAAATATCACAGATCTACATTTAAATTCCTTTATATGACGATTTCCAGGCACCTGGCTGAACAGGGGAAGGTGAATTTGCTGGCTCCTTAGCAGGAGATCATTGCATGTTTGACACTATTCCAGTGCCTCCTGAAAGTGCTGATGTGCACAGTTCCAAAAAAGCCAACTTTTGCTCTTAAGCTGCATTCACATCTTCAAAATCTATATTTTAATGCAGCCCCACCTTTTCATAAAGTAGATGTGAAGAATCTCAAGAGCAATAAAAGGGCAGAAAAGGTCTTTGGACTTCTGTTCTGATGTCCTCAGTAGCAACTGAAGTTGTCACTCATCAGTTGGCTGTTCTGGAAACTTATGGGAGAGGAATTGCTCTGATGACTGTCCCACTGACCAGCGCTGTGTGTGACCAGAGTGGAGAGACCCAGGCTGGTGACTTGGATCCAGCCCTATGGCTCAGAGTGGATTTACAGTGAGAGCATGGCACAGCCTGTGCTGTCACTGGATCTGCTCTGCCTCTGTGTGCTTATAGAGATGTTCCTAAGGCTGTTCATCTCATCCCATTTACGTGTGGTGGGTACCAGAGCAGGCCGCCTAGGTACCTGGTAGAGATCAGGGCTTGTTTATGCATGTACTCCCTGTTGGGCTGCTCCCCTTTTCCTCTGCTGGCTGTGGGAGTCCAGGGTGTGCAAGGACAGCAAAGCTGCGTGTTCCCTCTGAATTCCAGACTCTTTTGTCAAATCAGGGAGCTCAGGGAAGAGACAAGAAAGATGAAGCATAAAAGATGAGATGAAAGAATGGGAAGGCTTAGCTTCACCAGTCTGCTTTTCCCACGCAAGAAGGGGCACATTGCCCTCTGACCATTACCCTCCATCCATGCATTCTTCTTTTCCTCTACTCTGTACACTGGCACTCGTGCACATGACCGCTCGTCCTCCAGCTTCCTCCTGGTGCTTTGCCAGCCCCACAGCCATCCCACGAGCTGCCTCCCCTTCAAGCCTCAAGCTGCCTGGCTTCATGGTGCTGTGCTTCAAGCCCCTGTGCTGCTCCTCCACACTGATGCCACTCCCTGGGCTCCGTTCTCCTCCCCGCCGCCCAGGCTGTCCAGCTCCGGTGCAGGGCACAGCCCCGCGCCCGCCTTCGCGCTTGAGAGGTGACAATTTAACTAAGTGCGATTTCCGAGAATGATGAGTGTGATTTTGAATGTCTCATTGAAAGGCAGGGCAAATCCTTCATCCCCAAAGGGAGATGTGTTAAACACTGCTTCAGAATTAATCTGCGGAGCGTGAATCTCCCTTGCCGTGGTGGGGAGAAGCAACACGGCGTCCTCCTTTGTCTCCGTGTTCATGGCAGTCTCCTGGTTTATCTCTGCCACTGCTGCTCTTTGGGGCTCTCCCTCCCTGTCCTGCCTGTGAAAAATGATACACCAGCTCCCTTCAGGGCTTGCATATTCCCGAGGATGTATTTTCCATGTAAATTAATGGGAGTGATTTACCTATCAGTTACAATAACTGCAGTAGAGACCGGGAGCTGCAGAAGCAGGGGTGACCGGATCCTCCACTGGCCTGGCCCCCTCTGCTGTGCTTGGCCTCCCAGGAGCTGTGGCTTGGGCACAACCTTGGGTATCTGCACTGAGCATCCACACTGCCTTCCTCCAGATTTGTAGCACCATCACTAGAAGGGGGATCTGACCCCCTTCAGGATGAGGCAAACCCGCCCAGCAGCTGACCTTGACTGAAGGGTTTCCCGTGGGTTTCAAGTCCTCCCCTAAATCTCTTTATATTCCCAGTGCAGCATTTTCCATCGCAGGCGGCTTCAGCCCTTTGGATGAAGCACCCACATCGCAGACCCAGGAGGCAGAACCCGGCAGGGATGTCAGAAGGTCCTTCAAAAATCTGTCGGCACAGGTGGCACGTGCCTGCATGTTCCTTGAAACATAAATGCTCCTGAATATAAAGACTATTTACATTCCCAAACAGAGCTGCCAAACACTTCTAAAATGCACTAACGGTGCCTCTCTCTTTCCGCTGTGCTTGCTGATAAAGGGCCATAAACAAGCTTGACACATTTATAATAACCTTCCTCCCCTCCCTCTTCTCTGTTCTCTCCTCTTCCTCTCTTGCCTCTTGCAGGCTGCATTGAGTAATTTTATATTCTACTGCCATTAGCTGGGATATATTGTTTGATAGGAAATAAAATGTCGAATCTCTTTCTTTTATTTTTATTTTCTTGTTCTAGCAGCAGCTGCTTCAAATGCCGACAGCGAGTGCTTGGGTTGAAAATTTTGTTTCCCCCAACTTTTTTTTTTCTCTTCATTTTCTCCCGTTTTCCTGTGTCTCCCTTCTAAAAGGTCATCGTAAATGATGCAAGGATACTTGCTTTTGCAAGTTGTTTTTATCACTTATCCGCCTATTCCAAAGGCCATTTAGTCTTCTAGGCAAAGGTCGTAGCTTTCAGCCCCCACTCCCTGTTTACAAAAGAATAATGGATGCTACATCTCTGGGTATATAAATTAGGTATAGATATAAAACCAAAATGCTAACCCATCTAGAATAAAAGATCCTTGTAATTTCTTTGTCTCTGGTCTGAAGAGGTCTCCAGTTCACCTTTTTTTCATGTCACCTGTTCCTCTTAGAGGTATTGATGGAAGTGCCACATCTAACGATTCCTTCTCCATCCTGTATTGATGGTGCTGCAGAAAGGCCCACTCGCTGTAGATGAAAGCCAGCGGTGAGCAGTCTGGGTACAAACAGTTCCTTTGGAGCTGTTCTTGAGGCTGTTTAGTTCAGTACCTCACAGCTGCACGAGGGTTTGTGTGCAGTGGGCACAGGGGCACGAGGCACCGCGCCGTGGGGCCCGCAGAGCCCAACGTGGGCATCTCTGGAGCCATCGCACTGCTCCTCTCTTTACAATTCTGTACCCGTAATGATAAAGCATGTGTTTGCTTCATCTTCACTTGAAACACTGGCCAGAGAGAGAGAAAGGGATGTGGCAGACCTGGCTTGGAATTGCTCATCTCCTGGAAGCAAATGAAGCCCTGCTGGTCTGGGCTCCACCGCTGGCATTGGGTTAGCCTTGCTTAGGAGTGTTGCGGTCCTGGGAACTGGGCAAAGATGCAGCAACTAAGGAGCTGTGTCAGAAAACGTCACCTGAGACATGGCTAAGATAGCATGGAAATCTCTTCCACCTCTCCCCCTTCGTCTTACTCCCATGGTGTGTGTGACTGGGACGTAGGACTGTCCGTGGGTATGGGTATGGCTTCTGGTACCACCAGGGCAATAGTCATGGTGTGCAGGCCTTAGATGGAACCTCTTTCAGCACTTGAGCCTTTCAGATCAGAGCTGAGGAAAGGGTTTTTTATGATTGATTCATTAAAATTGTTGCTTTTCTTCTTCGCTTGGTATATTCTGTTGTATGTGCTCTATAAATTTGCAGGGATATGGTTGTAGTTATGGAAATCACACAATGGAATAATTAAATGGCCTAATTGTAAAGTATATTATCCTCACCGTTGCACTCATCAGCTGTTCTGCCACACCTCATAGCAGAGGGCAGCAATTAGGAAAAGCTGACACAAACTTGGAGGTGAATCCAGGCAAATCCAGATTTGATAAACTGATCCCACAACCCATTAAGCCCTCATGGTGGTCTTCAACACAGTTAGAGACTGAAATTCATGAAGGGTTTAGAGGGGAAGCTGTATGAGGAGTGACTGAAGTCACTTGTTCTGTTCAGCTGGTGAAGAGGAGGCTGAGGGGAGACCTCATCATGTGCTACAGCTTCCTCACAAGGGGAGGAGAAGCAGGCACTGATCTCTTCTCTGTGGTGACCAATGACAGGACCCGAGGGAATGGCAGGAAGATGTGCCAGGGAAGGGTTAGGTTCAACATTAGGAAAAGGTTCTTCACCCAGAGGCTGGTGGAGCAGTGGAACAGCTCCCCAGGGAAGCTTTCACAGCGCCAAACCTGACAATATTCTGGAAGCATTTGGCCAAGGCCCTCAGACACATGGGGTGAGTGTTGGGGTTGCCAGCAAGGGGTGCAGGGTCAAGAGTTGGACTCAATGATCTTTGTGGGTCCCTTCCAACTCAGGTCGTTCTATGATTCCATGAAATTGGAGGAGGGGGCAATAATATGCAAAAGAGAGACCACAAAGCAACACAGAGACAGCTGGGAGCAGTTTAACTTTGGTCCCACCCTGGCCCTCTAAACCTGCTCTGTGGGCCTCAGCTCTTCACCGTGTTCAGGTGTTTCATCCTCTGTGGTCATGGCTGGAGTTCTGTCAGAACAGGGCTGTGCGAGAAATCCTGGGGCATGTGTCAGGGCTGGGGGCTGATGCTGTCTAAGAAATAAGGAAGGAATGAAGTGTCCTCTCTAATATGACACAAAACCCTCATCACCCAAGCCATTTTCCAGCGTATTAATATTCATTTTGCACTAATGCAGGATGAATACATTTCAGTGTTTGGCCAGAGCACATTCGTCATTTTTATGTCATACTCACAGAATGCATCAGTGTGATATATTGTGTATTTTACCATAATAGTAGACAATACAGCTCAGTATTTCATTTGGACAAGTAGCAAGTATGAGGCAAGGAGACAGCCACTGCTGGACAAGGGGTGAGCTCAGGAAAACAGAAATAAATTAAAACATATCCATCTGGAGTGAAAAGTCATTTCTCCAGTAAATTAAAAGCAGCAGCCTTCAGCTCATGTTGAGTTCCCCTATTAGGCTGCTTTAGAAAGGCTCGGCCAGGAACAACTTCTGGATGTAACTCAACTGTAGGGCACTTGGCCATCTCAGCCTTGCAGATGGCAATGACCTTTGGAAAAGGCAGTACCCTAGGGGAGGCCCAAGGCTGGAGGATCTGTGATGGTGCCAGGTGGATCAGTCCCTATTGCCAGATGTGGGATAGAAGGTACCATTGTGCCAGATGGGCTCGGTCCCTACTGCCAGATGTGGGATAGAAGGTACCATTGTGCCAGGTGGGCTCGGTCCCTACTGCCAGATGTGGGATGGGAGGGACCATGGTCAGGTGGGTTTGGTCCCTACTGCCAGATGTGGGATGGGAGGTAGCATGATGCCTGTTTTCGGAGCACAGCTATGGTAGGATGAGGTGCAGCTTTGTGCTGGGAGGGAAGGAGGGAGTAGCTTCTAGGAGGATCTGTAGGATGCCCACAAAGGGAGGCTGAGAGGCACGGAAGGAGAGAGAAGAAGCCCCAAAAGCTACCAGTGAAGTCACAATTACTGAATGGGTTTCTCTCTGTTGCTTTATTTATTCCCATGTTTTGCCCTGGGCACTGATGTTGAGTAATTTAGACCAAAGGGACCTCAAGAGTTGCCATAAAAAGTAGTTCAAAAATCAATGGATGTTAGAAAGAGTCAAATGATGCCATAAAGAGATTAACAACAGCATGAAGAGATAATATTCCCCTGACTGCAAAGCTGGCCCTGGGAGCTTTATGATAGAGCGAGAAAAGAGTAGAGGCAGCTCAGGACCTCTTTCCTTGCTTGACTTCTCTCCTTTCTGAAAGCTTGGGGCTGTCTGGGGAGAAAGGGGGCAGGAGTGGTGGGAGCAGCGAGCAAGGAATGGCTGTGGAGATGGGAATGAGAGGAGACAGGCAAGTAGGCCGTGCCATTGCCTGATGGTTTCTTCTTCTAATCCAGACAAACTGCAGCTCTGCTGACAGTCCCTGCTAAATCACCCAGGAGGAAATTGCTTACTCAGCAATCAGCCACAGGTTTACAGCACGAAGGTCAGATTTTACGTGGGTCACCTGGAAATGCACGGGGGAAGCGCAACATGGCTGTGTGTCACCCTCCTGGTGCTGGACCTCAACACAGGGCAGGAGTGTGCTGGGTGAGGGACAGGTCCAACCAGGGCAGACTCCTCCTCTGCCCCTTCCTCCCCAAACCCCTCGTTGTGCTAGGGAATAACCTCAAGAGCGCAGCCCAAGGGACCTGGGGGCTGAGGAGGAGATGGCATTTGGTGATCAACTGAACATCCTTGTCAGGAAAAGGAAAGCTGCTCTCTGGGGATTTGCTTTTTGCTTCTTTTTCAGATGTTATTCAGTTTCGTGGCACGTTCTCAGCACTGACAATAGTGCCATGTAGGAACACGATGAATGAAATAGCTCTGCTTTCTCCTGCCTCTCTCCCAGGGCCTTGCCTCCTTCTGTGGAGATGGGCAGAATGAAGCACTCTTGAGGCACAGAGATCTGTTCAGGATCTGTGGAGGGTCCACTGCTTCAGGTCTGCAGTTGGGCTCATGGAAGGGGTCTGGAGGAAGTGAAGAAGCTAAAACTCAGCAAGGATCACCTGGGAAACCTCCCAAGGAGATTTTCCCCTTGGAAAGAACCAAAGGCAGCTTCCCAATGGCCCAGCTGATGCCTGGGGACCCTAAGCAGGAGTGAGTGACCTACATATAGGGATCTTCATAGAATCATGGAATGGTTTGGGTTGGAAGGGACTTTAAAGCCCATGCAGTTCCAGCCCCCCTGCCATGGTCAGGGACACCTCCCACCAGACCAGGCTGCTCAAGACCCCATCGAACCTGGCCTTGAATCTTGCTTCAAAGCATGTGCAGTCCTTATAGGCACAGCTCCCTGAGCCTTGCAGTGGTGACAGTTCCTGGCAAGATAAAACCAAGTCAAATAATAACAGTGCTGTTTTCCTGGCATCACATTGTTGATCTTAGTGTTGCAGGAAATTAAAAATCACACCCAGAGGTGCTTGATGTTTCCTGGATGGAGGGTCCTTTCTCCTGGTGCTGCATTTGTCAGGCCAGGCTGGAGCCCAGAGGTACAGCAGGCATCCTTGGGGGCTTTGAGGAGACTCCCCAGGGTGGGAAGAACATGGGAAAAATGGGGTGGTGTTTGGTGTTGAACTTAAGTCAATCAATGTGTGAATAAGTGTGTTTGGAAGAGATGCGTGTAAGAGCCAGCAGAGCGACAGCCCATATTAGCAAGCTTGAAGGGAGAAGAAAGAGATGGCTTACCCTTGGGAAAAGATGACCTTGATCTGCTGCCCTCTGAAGACATGGAGGCATCTGTTTACTGGAAGAGACAGCTGCCATTTTATGTGGGAGCATTTGAGTCAACATGTGCTAAGAGGTCTGCACATGCTGAGCTCTCTTTGCTGCCGTGTTTGGGTGGCTTTCAGCCAGCATCAGCTCAAAACCCACTTTCCCCAAGGAGGATCCTGCTGTGGTTCTCTTGCCCTTGCCCAGAGGGACATTTCTCTCTCCTGCTTCCTTGCTGAATGTAGCAGAGACCCTGGTGGCCATCAGGATGCCTGGTCCCTCCCAGGGGAATGTTGTCTCTGCTGGGGACACAGCAGGGAATCCCAATTGCTTGGCTGTTCCTGCACCCTGGGAGCCCTGGGCAGGGCTTCCAGGCCCTGGCATGGACCAACAATGTGACCTTTGGTCAGTCTCCAAGGAAAGCAGTGTTTTCCTGACAGCCTTTAAAGTTGTGCTGGCTTTGCGTTTTGCTGTGTTGCCTCTGTCTCTCTGATCCTTTTTACCACTGTGCCCTTTTATCTTCCTCCCTCTCTCTGCATTTCTCTTCTATAGCTTCACTTCTGATTCTCTCCTACTTCCCATTTTTCCCCCCTTCCACATCCTGCTGCCCCCCTTGCTCTCCTCACAGGCATGCTGGGGTCAGCTGGTGGCCTGGCCCTCTTGAAAACTTTGCTTTCTTCTCTCACACCCAAATGACAGCAGGTGAGAGAGTAGGGTGCTGCCACGAGATCCCTGTGCTTGCTTCCATCAGTGCTTCCTGCAGAGCCTGGGCGATTATTATCTCTGTAAATGCCTGAAAGAAGTACAGTGATAAAAGGATTAAGCTAGACATATTTTATTTTATTTATTTATCTCTTACTGCTCCTCTTCCATCCTCCTTACTGAGTGGAGCACATTGTGCTGCAGCTGCTGTGGCTGTGCCAGGGAGCAGCGGGAACAAGGGAGAAGGTGCGGAGTGATCTGGGAGGAGCAGGAGCACAGATGGGTGTTTGGGCAGCAAGGGGGTGAAGTAGGAGAGGGACAGAGCCCACTGGGGAAGGGCTGGGGATGCAGTGGAGGAAGGGATTGCCCCGCTCTGCTCCGCACTGGTGCGGCCCCCACCTTGAGCACTGGGTGCAGTTTTGGGCACCACAGCATAAAAAGGACATCAAACTACTGGAGAGTGTTCAGAGGATGGCACAAAGCTGGTGAAGGGTCTGGAGGAGAAATCATATGAGGAGAGGCTGAAGTCACTGGATCTGTTCAGCCTGGAGGAGACTGAGGAGGGGCCTCAGAGCCATTCACTGCTTCCTCACAAGGGGAGGAGGAGCAGGCGCTGAGCTCTTCTCTCTGGTAACCAATGACAGGACTCGAGGGAATGGCAGGGAGATGTGCCAGGGGAGGGTAAGGTTGGACATTAGGAAAAGGTTCTTCACCCAGAGGGTGGTGGCACACTCTGACTTCTCCCGTGCAGTTCGCTGGTGACAGTCCCTGGCTTGTACCATGCCCTGAACCATGCCCAGGATCATCTGGGAAGGTGCTGACTAGTGTTGGCCAGGGAACACGAGCAGTTAAAGGACTTGGATGACCATGACACAGCGTGTGAAGCCAACGCCCTGTCCCTGTCCCAGTTACCAATACAGATCTCTCCTGAGATGCCTTCACAGAGAAAAAGGAGTTTCAGAGCCTCACGGGTTGGAGGCAGGCACGTGGGCTTCCTCTGGAGCACTGCTCACTAGGAGCACAGGGTCATCACAGCAGGGAGCAGGAGCAAGGGTGAGCCTGGAAGGGAGTAGGGAAATTTGGATGGAGAGGGCAGAGGAATTTGTGGCAGGCTGGGAAGCCCCAGCGAGCAGGATTGGAGGCAGGAGGACCCTCTCAGCCCTTTCGCAGTGCCTCTGCCTGCATCAGTGGGAAGAGCTTGGCACCCTCCGTCTTACTGAGTGCTGCGTGGAGACAAATCAGCTGCTGCATTTGTGTGACTAAAGAGCCCCAGGAGCACAATCATCCAGGAAGTGAAACAAAATGATGCCTGCATTTGGACCAATACCTTCAGCAGTCCTAGGGATATGGGAGTGCTTCAGGCAGGTGAAGGAGCAGCTGAAACTACATAAAACGACTGCACATTCCCCTGGACTCCTGGGACCATGAACTGGCCCTAAAGGGGGCACCAGCTGTGCTGTGCTATTCCCTTAGGAAGTCCCATCCCTGAGGTGGCATTACAGATATTTGCCTGGTAGGTGTATGGTGGCAGCAGCACCCCTTTATTAAATCCTGCCACTTGCTCTGTCTCATGCTGCAGCTGCAAAGCAGCTGATGTTCACTGGGCCCTGTGGACCTCAGCCTCCATCACTGAACCTAAAGGACGTCTCTTTGGGTTAATGGTCAGCACCAGAGGCTGTAGGTGTGGTGTGACCCACCGACTGTCACCTCTATGAGGCAGCCTAAGGCCAGTGGAAGTGTGCTGCCTTCACAGACCCATAGGTCAAAGCAAAAGCAACAATTTAGTCTTTTCATAAGGCATTTGGGAGATGAAGTGGCATCAGAAGGGTCCTTTGTGGTCTCCTGTCCATCCCTGGATCATACAAGCCAGGTGAGGTGGCCAGCCATCACTGGAAGGTCACCAGAGGTACGGACATCTTCTCACAGTCTGACACAACTCCACATAAAGTCAGAGTGATTCCCCTGGGCTGGCTCTTGCTTTGAAGGCTTCTCCCCACAATTCCCTGCTGGCATTTGCTTTTCCCTGCCTTCTCTGCTCCACCGTTTCTGCCTTCCCTTGCATCAGTGCCCACAATGAGCAGAGCGAGCAATCCAGCATGGCCCAGTTTAATATTCCACAGATCCTCACAGGCTGATAAAAGAGAACAAGAGAGGGAAGGAGGGGGTGGGAGCCTGGTGCATGGGGGGGGATATAAAGCCCTGAGCTTGTATTCAGAGCAGCAGAGATAACAATAAGCGAGAATAATAGTCTAACAAGTCGGAAATGTCACACACGATCTGGTGCCATTAACACAACATGGATCTGAAATATCACATAATTAGTTTTGTGCCTGTTGTTCTGATTCGGAGAGAAAAAAATCTTAAAGGGAAGAGATTTGGGGGGGCAGAGAGGGGAGTGCCAGCAAAGTGAACTCATAAAAGGGCAAAGCCTACAGCTTCTAATGTTTTTGGAATAGTATAATAAAGCTCTATCTCCTTACCCGTGTTTGAGGCAGAGATTTCTATCTGGCAGTATGGGATAAAAAGAAATGAGAACTTGAAAAGAGTAGATAAAATTGCGATTGATCTCTCTAGGATGGCCTTGCCTCCTTTCAGGGAAGCTTGTGGGCCTTGTGAATTGCTCCACCACTGAGACACATGAACCCCATCCCTTCCCATGCCACCTCACTAAAAGATGAAAAGCCCTGATGTTTTCAAGACTTTTTTTCCCCATCTCTCTACAACCCAGTGCACAAACCATATGTTTGAAGGCTGTGAAATGGCTCAGAAGCTGTTCGTCCCCTGAGAGTGAGTCTAATGCTTGAGTGTGTTGGGGACCCCCATTGCTGCTGAGGCGTGTGAGTCCCCGTGCCTTCAAACAGGCTGCTCTGAACACTGGGGCTCACCACCAGCCATTGGGTGCAAAGCTTCTGCCTCCTCCTGCAAAGTCCACTTCTTGCTGGTGGCATTTTGTGACTCTCTGGGGTATACAGGGACTACCAGGAGAGACAGAAATGCCCAGATCTTGGAGGAATGGGTACTGTTTGGGGACAGTATAAGGGTTGGAACAGGTCTCTTCCTTTTCTCAAAGGTGATAGGAAAGGAGAAAGTTGCCAATAAAATCATATAATCATTAAGATTGGGAAAGACTTGTAAGCTTACCCAGTCCAACCATCAGTTCAACACCTCGTGCCTACTAAACTGTGTCCCAAAATGCCACATCTACGTTTGTAAACGGCTTTAAACTGGAAGGGGGAAGACTTAGGTTAGACAGGGGAGATGGAGCTGGGTGATCTTTAAGGTCCCTTCCAACCCAAACCATTCTATGATTCCATGTTTTTTGAATCCTTCCAGGGACATAGACTCCACTGGGCAGCCTCTGCAGTGCTTTCCCACTCTTGTCAAATAGCACGTGGGACAAAAGCCGTCAGTCTTTCCTACCCTGCAGCCCGTTGCAGTGTGAGTAACCTGGTGTACGTGCCAAACCCTCATGATGCTTTGTGGTTGTGTCAACCATACACCTGGGTGGGTTTAGGAGCAGCTTCAAACGGAGAGCAAACCCCTCTGGCTGGCTGGCACAGCCCCACAGCCTCACTGGGTTCCAACACTCTGCATTTCCAGCAGGAGCTGCCCCTTTCTGCAGGGCCTGCGGGTGCATCTCAAACACTCATTTGAGACAGGAGCACTTGAAACAGGGGCATTGTGCACTTACCCACCCCTCTGTCATGGAGCAACTAGCATTTTCATGGTCAACAAGTTCATGTCAGGGATGGGGAAGGATTCCTAATGCATGCTTCATTTTAAATGTTCCCCTCTCCATAAGCTCTTCCAAAAAGCCCTTTAACTCTGGTGCTCCCTGGGACATGAACAGCAATCCCTTTACTTTTCTCCGGTGAGAAAGCTGGAGCTGCTTATACAGAATCAAGTGTGGATTTGGCTATCTCCTCTTCCCTTCTCCATCCCCTGTGTGAGGATGATGGATGCCTCAGTCCTGCTCCTGCAGACAGGCACTAATCACCCATCGGTGCTTTTCCAGGCAGTGTTAGCACAGAGACTGAAGGACCACGCGGTGCACAGAGACCAGAGCTGGCTTTGCCAGGCCATTCCAGGGCTGTTTTTCAGAGAGGAGATGGGAAGGACATTCACTGCTTGCTCTTGCCCCGTTGTTGCCAAGCAGCTCTGCACCTATCTTGGCCCACGTTACCCCTTCCTCCGGTCTCTCCCAGTCTGGATGGAGAGCAGAGGAGATGTGCTGATCATAGGTTTGAATTTCAATGCATACAGAAGCTTTCTGCCATTTTTTAACGTGCCAGTTGCTAATCATTTTTAAACATATTCTGGGCAAGAGGTACTTTCAAACAAAAGCTGTGCTCCTACGCCAAAGGCACGGCTTGCTGTGTCCAACTCCTGTCTCTGGGGGATGCCCTGAGGACTGGGATTCAATTAATTCAGTCCCAGCGGATTCATCACTTTGCCTGCTAACGGCCGGGTACTGACAGCGCGCGACAGCAACCGTGATCCATTGCTGGCTGCCCTGGCCAGTCGGGACAAGGAGGCTGCTGTCACCATGGGCCTGTCACCTCCAGAGCCAGAGCCCTTCGCACGGGATCCACAGAGGGCTGAAATGCAGCTGCAGCAGCCACTTAGCAAAAATATGCTCCCTGCATTTGCATGGTGAGTGAAGTGTTTCTGCATGTTGTTAACACTGAACAGAAGTGATAAATATTAGGGACTGGGGAAGAAGCGAGTTTTCCGTTTGACAAGAAAGGCTGTGGCATCAGTTTTTCCTTTGACACTGAAACGAATGTTAAAAATTCTGATGAGGCATATGTTCTTCCAAAATTAAACATTTCGTTTCTATTTCAGCCTTTGCAGCTTGCCAGTATTTTTAAAAAAACAATGATTTTGTTTGGAAAAATAATTTTTAACAAGGCGTTTTAGGCTTATCAAAACACTTTGTTTCATTGTTTAGAATTGGAAGACTATTGAACACTCGATGTGACATTAGTATTTTCTGACATATGTTCATTGAAATGAAAATTGATTAATATTTTTAGTGGAAAGCAGTGCTTTGATGAAAAATTTCTGATCTGCTCTACTAAGATAGGCAAAGTCTATTGTATATCAGCCTCTATCCAGAGAGAGAGGCTACTGCAAGACATATAGGGAAGCTTGCATTAATAACACTATCAAAAAAGCCTTGAACACATAACTCCTCTGTGTCATGTGTCAATGTAAATAATTTAATTTCTTCTAGCAATTTACAGGGAATTTTATCAGAATGATGCAAGGCGACTTATTCCTAAAGATTTCTCTTCTGTCTCTTTGTGCCTGGTTGCAATCCTACAGCCTCCAGCGGGATGTGTGCGCACGGTGGGAAGGATCACTGCAGGCATGGTCACAGGCTGTACCACATCACGTGCAGCTTCTGGAGCCATTTTCCCTTTTGGAGTTTTCTAGGTCTCTATCCATGGAAACAGGCTGCAAGGTCAGCTTGACAGTGATAGTTCTCCCATCCATTTTAGTCTTTGTGAGCTCTCACCAGATCAGCTAAGCCTTCAGTTGTGTTGAAGGTTCGGACAGACCTCTAACACCAAGCCATGGAATGGTTTGGGTTGGAAGAGACCTTAAAGCCCATTCAGTTCCAATCCCCCTTCCATGGGCAGGGACACCTCCCAATAGATCAGGGGACTCAAAGCCCCATCCAACCTGGCCTTGAACATGGGATCGGGCAGCCACCACTTCTTTGGCCAACCTGGGCCAGGGCCTCCCCACCCTCACAGGAAAACATTTCTTCCTAAGATCTCAATCTCCCCTCTTTCAGATGAAAACCATTCCCCCTCCCCCTAGTCCTGCACTCACTGGTCAAGAGCCCCTCCCCATCTTTCCTGGAGCCCTTTTCAGTGCTGAGAGGCTGCTCTAAGTTCTGCCTGGAACCTTTTCTTCTCCAGGCTGAGCAATCTGTCCTGATATGGGAGGTGCTCCAGCCCCTTGATCACCTTTGTGGCCTCCTTTGGGTTTGCTCTAACAGATTGAGTGTTCACTGAGAGTACAGCTCACAAGAAACTGAGCAAACCCCACCAGTTCTGTGACTTTGGGTTGCAAAACAGAAATCAAGCCCTGCCCCAGCCAAGAGGCTTGAAAATGAGGTGGGGCAGCTGAAATCAGAGATGTAAGTGTGTCTGGTTTGAAGCCCTTTGAGGACCACTTCTTCCTCCCTATAGCTACGAGGTTTAGAAGCATCCCATGCATTTCAGTTCATTCAGAACGCGAGGTTATACAGTGCCTAAGACTCAAGGACCTGAGGGCATGCAATTCCTTGAACTCATAAAATCATGATTTGGCAAAACCTCCTTAGCTGCAGAGCTTTTCATGCTCTTAACCTGTATTTCTCCTAAGCCAATTAGGCTGAGTTTCTAGTGAGGGTGATAATGGCTGGGCACGCCCTTTTGAACCAATAATGGAGGTGGCTGTGGTAGATGAGTGGCCTGCTAATGAGGGAATGCTGCCTGCTAGCCATGCAGAGCTGATGATCCCTGGCTCCAGCAGCCCATGGCCAGGTGGAACAAAAAATCCATTTCCACCAAGTGTTTCATTGAGCTACACTCAAAGGCACAGCTCGGTCTGGTGGAGACAGCGGGGGCGAGTGATTGGGATGGGGCTGTTTGAGGGAGAGGAAGCCCGTTTTCCCTTTGTCACCCTGGATAAGCCTCTCTGCCTCTTTGGGTGTTGCTGTTCTTTCCCACCCCCGCCTATGCAAAAGGCTGCTCTGCAGCATTTGGGAGTGCAATGTGTTGGGATACACGCTGTCATAGAGGAGGAGTGCCAAGATCCTGAGTTTTTAGTGCCACAGTTTGGAGATGCCTGTCTGGTTAGTGTCTGTCACCTCCTCAGCCCTTTCTTGGGGGCTAATACTCTTCTGGCTTTGGGGAAGGAGCTCCAGAAAGCAGGAAAGCCCCTAGAGAAAAGGTCCATAGTCCCTGTGAAACACAGAGACTTCTTCTTGGCACAGATTGACCAGAGAAGTTGTGGCTGCCCCATCCCTGGAGGTGTTCAAGGCCAGGTTGGATGGGGCTTTGAGCCCCCTGATCCAGTGGGAGGTGTCCCTGTCCACGGCAGGGCATCGAAACTGGATGGGCTTTGAGGGCCCTTCCAACCCAAACCATTCTATAATTCCCCAGGATTGGTCCTTGTCTGTTAAACCCAGCATCAAAGGTGCAGGCAGGCCTGGTCCTTGTACCTGAGCTGGCCTCTGGGCTTTGCTGTATCCCTGCACCAGGAGGAGGAGAGCAGCCGCGAGGAGCGTGCTCCTCTGGAGCTGGAATGATCTGGTGCAGTGCAGTGGGAGGCAACTGGTGGCACTGGTGCCAAAGCTCAGGTGCGTGAGAGGCTGCAGCAGCGTCTCTGCAAGGGCCGGGCTGGCTGCGCGCCTCTCGGTTTGCAGGAAGGAGGAGTAGGTGGACAGGGTAGAAAAACCTACTGAAAGATTTCTTCCTTTCAACAGATTAAACTCCTCTTGTGAGGCTCCTGTGCGTCCTCACTCCCACTTGAAATTATAAATACACTTTTCAGTGAGTTAGTGAAAAATTCAAGCTTTCTACTGTAACGACTCTGTCTCGTAACCCAGGCCCCGTGAGATCTCCGTGTCGGTTGATTTAGCCCCTTTGCACTGCTGGTGCTGGTGAAATGTATTGAAATGCATTCAAGATGCTAAAGAAATATAAGTGATTGCTGTTAGGTGAATTTATTGCTATTTAGCAGAGAACAAATACATTTTTAAAGGGATAATGGTAAATTAAAAATCCTATTAAGCAAATTTGCTTACCTAGTACCCAGTAGGAACTTGGGCTTAGATCCCACAGTCACCTGAACGTGTGCATGACTTTACTCAAGCATGCAGGCCCAAAGAAGCCTTAAATCTCTGTGGAACCAAGAACATGGATATTAAAAGAAAAATAATTAAAAATAGAAATCCTCCATCAAATTAGTCTTTTGCTCTTGGTGTCAATAATCTCTTCCTGACCCGCTCTCTGCCTTTCCTTGGAAAATGAAAATCGATGAGGTCTGTTTTACTTCTGTTTCTACTCAGCATCAGATGGGTGACCTCAATGTGCTGCTTTTTTGCCGGAGTGCGGTATTGATCCCCCCTCTGATCTGCAGCACTCGACACCAGCCGGTGGAAACCCGGCCTGGCCTAAGGGCCAGTGTTGGTCTGTACTGGTGGGTCTGGTGGGCTGCGCTCGCCCTCTCTCTCTGGGACCTGCAGGACACAATGCTGTGCCCCTGGGTACACGAGGAGTGTGTTGGCTGGCTGGATTTGGAGAGCTGGCTGCTGGTGTGCCGTGCAGTGGTCTGCGCTGCCAAGGGCTGGCGAGCCAGGGACAGCCCAAAGCAGAATTCTCTACTGAAACATTGTTCAGAAAGCTCATTTTCTTGGGCTGGTGGATGGACGAAATCAACCTTCTTCAAGTGTTTCTTAACTTCCTCATGGACTGGGCTGCTCAGTGCAATTCCCACCTCCTCTTTGAACAAGCTACAAACACAGAGTTAAGTCTCCAAGAATTGGTAGAAATATCTTGCTCTTCTTCAAGTTCTAGTTTGTATTGTAGATCAAAGCAATAATCTTTCTGCACTCCTGGGTCAGAGATGGGCATGTATTTAATTTGTTAGTTACCATTTTCCAGGTATTTTGCTGTGAATAGTGGGGTGCCCTCTTACCAGTACAGCTTGCTAATTCAGTTGTGTGCAGACTCCTGCCAGGGAGGTGGTCCTGGCTACAAAGGACTGGCCTGGGTGAGGTGAGTTGTGACCAGGAGAGGCACCAGAAGTCAGCCATGGTGCTTCCACACAAGGCTGTGCAGACCTGAGCGGTGCAAAGTCATAATGAAACCTCAGTTCATCAGCTGAAGTACTGCGCAGGTCAGTAACTTTAAAACAGAGAACACATACTGAGGTGTTTTGTGCAGGACTGTTTTTCTGTGGTGTATTTTGTTGTGAAGATGGATTGGAGGTCCTACACGGCTCCCTTGGTTACACAGTTAGAGCTGTTTATGAGGCTTCGCTCTATGTTTCATCACTGAAATGATCTGGTTGTAAAACACAGCTCTCAACAGCTGTACCAGCACAGCAGAGGTGTGCAGGCATGTCTTGAGGGCAGGAATGAGCTGCTGGACAGGTGGGTTAAAAAAATGGGGCTGAGGGGGCAATTTTGGCATTTTGAGTGGCCAGAAGTGGCATGCTCTGGACCTGTGCCCCAGGATTTCTACTGCATGGCTGACAAGAGCTGACTTCTGCCAAGATCCAGCTTTTAGAATCATAGAATCTCTTGGTTGGAAAAGACCTTTGAGATCATTGAGGCCAACCATACCTGTCCACTACTAAACCATATCCCTAACTGATTAATCTACCTGTCTTTTGAACACCTCCAGGGAGGGTGACTCCACTGCCTCCCTGGGCAGCCATTCCAGTGCCTGAGAACCCTTTCAGTGAAGAATTTTTCCTGATATCTAATCAGAACCTCCCCTGGTGCAAGTTGAGGCTGTTTCCTCTCCTCCTATCACCTGTCACTTGGGAGAACAGACCGACACCCACCAACACCTGGTGACAACCTAAAACCAGAAAGTGTAGAGCTGTCCCTATTTCCATTGATTGTAAAATGAAGTTGTGGTGGTGGTGTAAATAAATTCACCCAAACCAGCTCTTTAGCGTAGGGCTGGGTTCTCAACATGGTCACCATCACTTGGCTTTTCAGCATGAAAGCCTCATCCCTTGCAGATCTTGTGCTTGATGGAATCTTCCCTCTCCTGGTCTGGCTGCATCTGGCAATCCAGGTGAGAGTCTGCAGCAAGGTGTGCCCTGCCCACGTGGCATGTGGGTGCCACCCTCCTCGCACCCATCCTTCCTAGCTCTTCGTTAGCAGTCACCTTGCTGAAGGTGGGCCACGGGGCAGCTGGAGGTGATTCTTGCTCCAGGCACCCACTGGCTTGTGCCTGCTCTGTCCATATTTTGGATTTGAGATGTTAGTGAGTCCTGTGCATGTTCTTGTTGGAAATGACATGTGCTATAATTCCTGTAGCAAAAAATATACTTGTGAATGCGTTTCTCAGGAAGAGTGGCAAGTTCAGATGACTGCTTTCTGAAATCCTTCCTCACTATTTGCACGACAACTTCTATTTATGTGAAAGTACAGCTTCTGCAAGCACCCTAAATTTGAGCCGAGTTTGGTGAAGACGTTTTTCAGCTGAGAGATGAAATTTTGATAGTCAAAACAGGATTTTGAATGTACGAAGCAGTTTTAAATTACTTTTTTTGACAAAATTTTCCTGGAACTAATCCTTTCTCTTGGATATGAAATGCTTTAGACGATCACTTGGATGCTTTGATACAGAAACAATGTTTTTCAGCTGGAGCCAGCCTAATGCACTCTTGGGAAGGGAGCTGGGCTGGCTCAGCAGTTAAGCATACAGCTTTGTCTGCATCTCTAGTAGGTGCCAACTGGCCACTGCTTTCCAGTTCAACAGGAGTGGTCATCCAAGCGAGGAAAAGGAACCACATGAAGTGACCCACTGCAGAGGGTGGTTACCTCCTGAAAAACCAAGATTATTGGCCCCAGCTTCCACAATGTGATTCTTACTTAACTGCAAGGATGGTGGGTGGGCCCTCATGGCTATGCTCTCTCTGACTGTTCCTTCAAATTACAATGCACTGTGTTTGAGTTTGATAAAAATCAAAGCAGGAGTGATTTTGATGTGAAAATAACACCTTCCTGTGAAAATGACCCCTCTTTCTATTTTCAGTCTGCAACAGAGCTACAACGTGCCTCTTTGAGACTGGCATGGTGGTAGGTCCCCTGGGCAAATATTCTTCAAAACAGGTCTTTTCTACCAAAAGCTGGAGTTGCAGGAGAGCCAAGAGAGCTCTTATGGGGAAAGCAGGCGCCTCTTGGTTTGTTGGTGTCCTTGGCAGGCTGGCGGGATGGGCTGTTCGGAATGCGGGAGAGGGGTGGATGTGAGTCATGCCTTGCCCTTGTCATTCCCTTGTTTCCTGAGCCACACTCACTCATCTTTCTGAGCGCAGGATGTGGCTGGCTTTATTTGGAATGTTGCAAGCATCCTTGTCTGACTTAATTGACCAAGACAAATTTTGTTTAAAAACCTTGACATTAATAATGAGAAGTAAGAGCTGGGAGGTAAAACACATGCTCTCTAGACATGCATTAGCAGTACCCCCCACCCTTCCAGACTCCTTCTGAGATAGTGTGGCAGGGAGCTTAGGTCAGTTAGTTTTAAAATTAACTTCTAGTCCTCAAGGCAGCCTTTAAATAGAGTTTTTGAGCTGTGACTATCACTAGTCTTTCTAGGCTCTTTAACGACATGAGTCAAGGAGGGATGGAAAAGCACAGACCCAGGGAAATCCATAACTGCAGGTAAACCGGTCTCATGACTGATCCTGAGCAGATCCTTCATCTCCACCCCCAGGCCCTGCAAATTGGGCTGGGATATGGTGCACTAATTGGCACCAGGAGCGGGGATATTCCTCTCCTCCAAGAGACAGCCTCCACATGCTGTTAGGCTGCCCTTTGCAGTGTTGAGCTCTCACTGTGATAATGCAGTCCAAATGGACATTGTTCCTGCTGCTGGCCTTGGGCATCAGTGTGCTGATGTAGCTAAACAGAAGCCTTGGCCTAGCATAGAATTGTAGAATGGATTGGGTTGGAAGGGACCTTGAAGATCATCCATTTCCAGCCCCCCTTCCATGGACAGGGATACCTCCCGTGTGGGTGGGAGGACTGGCTGGTGTCGCTTTGGGCACCAAACATGCACTGAGAAGAAACACCAATCCATCCCCGAAGTACAGAGCTGTTCCCTCCTCAGAAAGCAGGGGGCTGAGCCCAGGAGATGAGATACAGAAGTTCCTTCCAAAAAGACAAAAAAAAGGGGGAAAATGTCCTTAGATGAAAAGATGAAAAAAACCCCAGACACCCTCCAAGAGATGAAAAGATGAAAAAACCCCAGACACCCTCCAAGCCTGGTAAGTAAGGTGGGGCTCCTGAAAAACACCTGTGAATTTGCTGGTGTAGTGACATGAAGCCTAAGCTGCAGTGACAGCCTTTCCCAGCATGGTTAACGTGCTTCTTCACCTTCCCTTCCACTGGCAGTGGGGAGGAGTCTCCAACAGGACTATGGCTGCTGTGTTATCACATAACTTGGCTTCTTTGGAGCCATATATTATCCCCATTCCCTGCTTCCAGAGCCAGACAAGAAATTCATGATGAAAAGATACTCCTGAGGACATCAAGACAGCAGCAACAGGAATATCTTCATTTGCTTCTGGAAGCAGACAGAAGCTGGGTGCTCGGCATGGCTCCCATCCAAAATCCCGGTGCCGTCGTGGGCTCTCTCGGGACGCGGTGCTCCCTTGCCTTTCCCTGCTGGTGTGGGCCATCCATCAGCCCACATCTTTCCCGAAGTGGCAGCACTGCAGCCGTACATCTCTGATCGATACCGCCCAACCCTGACACGGAATCAGTCACTCGGAGCCAGCTCATTACTGCTGCCTGACCGTTCGCCTGCAGCAGCCCTGTAATGGCCTTTCCTGGCTGCCGCCGAGTCACAACAGGAGTGTTTAGTGCTCTTATTTACATGCAGCATTTCACCAGTCCCTCCTTCCCCTTGCTCACAGTTTGCCATCTGCTCCGCAGCCTCGGAGGAGGAGGAGGTTACGAAGCAGGGACAGGAGCATCATGCCTGTGCATCGTCTCTATGGTGACTGAGTGCCCTTCCTCGTGGTGGCTTTGGGGGCTGGTCCCAGTTCTGCCCATTTTAGGCCTTCTCTGCTAAAAAACCTTTCCTTTTCCAGAAGATTTTGGCATTGTGCTTTGCTTTTATTCTGGCTTTGAAGCTGATTTTAGTTGCAGCGATTTTAATCCGCTGTGTATTTAAGTTTTCTCATCTCAGGGTTTTACACTCTCCAAGGGGTGGAGGAAGCTCAGAATGCTCTTCCTAGAGAGCAGCTTTACAATGGCTATTAATTATTTATAAATCAGGGGATGGATGAGGTCTGGGAATGGAGTTCCTGTGAGTCTATTAGCTGGGCAGGTTGTGCCCTGTGTCACTGCAGAGCTGCTTTCCTTTATATCAGCAGCAAAGTCTTAGACTTGACTCATGACCTTGGTCATGAGCCATTAATGATCTCTGAAGGAAGAAATACACTGACACATGCACGTTGGGGGATATTTGGTACATCTGCTAGCTTGCCATTGATTTACACGAGCAAACTCGAAGTCAAGGGTTGGGTTTTTTTAAATGGCTTTTACTTAAACTGAAATCCAAGTTTCAACCATAGCCTCTGATTTTTCATGGCAAGAAACAATTTCGCCCTTGGGAGTGAGGATGTAGATGACAGAGAGAAATGCTCTGTGTGTGCAGGCAGGAGGGTTGGAGAGGCAGCTGGGACTGAATGGTGGAGAATAGGAGAAGGCAGCAGCACTGGAAATGAGGGGAGGTGGCATATGGGACAAGTGCTGTTGGTTATTTGACCCTACCCCTCTCTTCTTGCTGAGGTGACCCTCCTCTTATTCTTCCTCACAGTCTCTTAGAAGGCAGTGGCACAGGTGTAGAGAGGGCAGCGTTGTGGCAGAAAACCCATGCAGAGCAGAATTGGCATGTTTTCTGCTTTGATGACTTGTGGTATTTGTGATACTCAGGTGTGGTACAGGAACCCCATGCACAGACCCAAGATGCAGCCCTGCCCTCCAACTCCCACCATCAGTAGTGAGGGTTAAACTGACGTTCTGGCCGTTCTTGCCGAATAAAGGCAGTGGTTTTCTGCACCTTAACTACTTCACTAGATTACTTCAAATTATTATCCTGTTTCTTTCCTGACTGGGGAAATCTTATTTAAATACTTAGAGGTGGGAGTTTATTCTTAGATGTTTGGGGAGGAACAAGCAGTGCTGTAAACTGAACTGTGTTAAAAGTATATTTACTCTGGTGTGAAAGATGGGAAGGCTTGGTCCACGAACATTATGGGCAAGAAATGTTTTCCAGTCTCGTGTCTACAACCACTGCCTGAAGGCCTCAGTTTGTTTTCAGTGGCGAGAAAGAAATGGGGGCTTTAATTTCCTTAGCACAGTGCAAGCAGTGTTCTGAGTATTGAGGAGTCCTGTTCACAGCACTTAATGCCAGGGAGGGAAGCACGTTTAGCCCAGAGCTTGAGCTCGGTGGAGATTTGACATTGGAGAAGGCTGGCAGCTAAACATTTTCCTTGTTACCAGGGTCTGTGGTCAAGGAGCTGGCAGCCTCTGGGAGGCTGACCATCATGAAGGATCAGGAGGAGACACCCAGAGACTTTCTGTCCCTCATAGCGTGGGACAGCCCTTGCCATCAGCACACCACGCTGCACTCTGCGTGCACACCATGGACAAAAGGTATCCAGCTCCGGGAGCTGAGGTTTTCAAGCCCGTGCCTTTCCACGTGCAGGTGGATATAGTGTTCCTAGGAAAGCTGGGTCTCTTGGCATGTTTGACAGAATACTACCAGACTCTCAGGATAGGGCTGAGCCTTCCTGCTTATCTTGGTGCTGAGACCAGGCTGGTGCAGGTGCGGAATGTTCTCCCATAGCTATCTTGGCAGACCCTGGGAAGTTATTAATGCTCCCACTGAGGGCGAGGCTGCAGCGTGGAGCTGCACTGTGTTAGCTTATGGGATTACAGGGGAGGATTATGGAGGAGAGGCTCTGAATGCTAAAATCACTGGAGCCCTTCAGTCATCACTTGTGCTTCCTGCCATGGCAGTCATTGACGTGTGGGCTCAGGCGCGGGAGATCAGGCTCAGCACTGCAACCTCCATCGGCCTTGGTCCTCTTCTGATATTTGTCTTCCGTGGCCTGGAGGGGCATGGCTCTTCCCATTCATCTGTGAGCCCATCCTCACATCCTTGCTAATGAAGGAGAGTTTTGTGTTTCAGGGCAAGATTTGCAGGCCTCTGTTTCTCCTCTTGATGTCAAGAGCTGAATATATGGTTTCACAAGAGAGGGCTTTGTACTCGGTTCTCTTGTGTACAAATGTAGCTGCAGAGACTCAGAGGAAAAAGGCAGCCTGAGATGGCTTTGCAAACCAACTTTATGCAGTAAAGTCTGTCTGCAACAAAACTAAAGTTATTTATTGTAAGTGGTTTTCCAAAAAGTATCCTCCCTCTCCTTGAAGTCGGAGTTGGAGAGCAGATTAGTTTTCTTTTATGTAGGAAAAGTTGGAGCTTCTATGTGAGGTGAAGCAAAAATAGATCATCTTGACTTGTTGCATGTTGCATAATTTCCTGGATTTTGTTTCCCTAGGAAATTTGTTAGGAAAATAAAACACTTTTTGGTTGTCTGGATGACATGCAGATGAGAGAACTGGGCTGGGTTGCGTGGAGAGAAAGCCAGGTTAACAAGTAATTTTGCTTCCCAGGAGGCCAGCTGAAGGCTGGTATGTTCTGAGAATACCAAGAACCTGGTTGGCGGGCGGGCAGTGGGTGAAGGAGGTGGGCATGTCTATTTTTTTCTTTCTAGTGTTAGAAACTGAGCAACCAGGTTGTTGGGGTTCTAATTGTCACAGTCTCATTAAGTGGGATGGTACATCCTACCTGCAGGCTGGGTGCTCTGCAGTGAGTAGAAACATAGAAACATAGAATTGCTTGGTTGGAAAAGATGTTTGGGATTGTCGAGTCCAACCATACCTGTCCACTACTAAACCAGATCCCTGAGCAATTCACCTGTTAAACCCCTTCAGGGATGGTGACTCCACCACAGCCCTGGGCAGCTCTGCCAGAGCCTGAGAAGCGTCACCCTTTTGGTGAAGAATTTTTTCCTGCTGTCTACTCCGACTCTCCCATGGTGCAACTTGAGGCCATTGCCTCTGGTCCCATCACCTGTCACTTGGGAGAAGGGACCAACACCTGCCTCGCTACAGCCTCCTTTCAGGCAGTTGTAGATAGTGATGAGGTCTCCCCTCAGCCTCCTCTTCTCCAGGCTAAAAACACCCAGCTCCCTCAGCCGCTCCTCATAAGACTTGTTCCCCAGCCCCTTCACCAGCTTCTTTGCACTTCTTTGGACACACTCCAGCCTCTGAATGTCAGTAGGGCTGCACCAGCACAGATAACAGCACTGGGATGTGATGTTCATCATCTGTCTGAGGCTAGGAAGATCTGTGCAGCCCTGGTAGCTCAGGGTGATACATGACATCAGGGTCTGAGCAGCTGTCTAGTCCATCTCCTTCGCAGCCAGACCTCAGCCCCCTCCGCTGCAGTAATCCAGATGCAATCAATCTGGCACTTTCAAATATTTATGAATCATTGATGGATTTTTTGAAGTTTGAAGTTGTAGCTTTCATGGAATTAGGTTTGATTAGCTGGAAAGTCAATATTTTCACTGTGCTGTGTCTGAGCTGCATTAATTCCAGCCCAGGCAGCAGCAATAACAGCACTGCAGAGCCAATGGCTCTCTGCCTGCAACAATTGGCATTTAGGTAGTCTGGGATGAGCTTGGAGTATGTGGAGGAGCCTTAGAGAGTCAATAATAAAGCAGTACAGCTCATGGTGAAAATTGGCAGAGGCATGTAAAGAAGGCCTATGGCAATGTTTGGGAGTCTGCAAGACGAGGCGTTGAGGCTGCCTTTCTTGATAAGTCATCTCTTCCAGCACATCCAAACAAGGTGGAATGCTTTTTTTACCATAACTCCCATTAACTTGCCTTAAAAGAGCAAGGCACCTTCAGCAGAGTGAATCAGAACCTCATGGGACCAGGTCTTTATTCTTTTTTACTGATGCAAATAGGACATTGATAGGTGAGGAAAGTTATCCTTGTCTTTACAGATGGGGGAGATAAGCCACAGGGGAACTGTGTGAGCTCAGCAGAGGCACAAACACCATCTCTTTCTTTGTCACTTTGTGCCATCATAGTCATTGCCTGCATTGGAGAGCCCATCTCTCCTGTTCACATCAATAACGTCTGTCCTGCTCCAAATAAAGTGTCCCAGTCCTGTTCCAAAGGAACCAAACCGCTTCCATGCTAATTTGTTATGGCTGGACAGTCTGACCAAGAGCTCATAAGATCTCTGCTGTTAGTGGAGGCTCTAGAGAGAGCTTCCAGTGCTCTCAGGGTACATATCTGAGTGTATCTGAGTCATGCTTTACAGTGAATGTGCCCACATCTGTCAGGGCTGGATATTCCAGTGTCATCCCAGGGTTAAGTACCTGCTGTGGAAAGTCATGTAGGGTGTTTAAAGGGTATTTCCTTTAAATCCACATGTCATGGTGTCATTCTGTCAGACCAGGTACCCAAAGAAACCCTGTTTTTTGCAGCAGGAAATGTTTATGATAACCTGTGCTCCCTGGGCAGAGAGCTCAGTGGGGGCTGAAAAGTTGTCTGTTGTGTAGGGATGAGATCAGCCCTTGTAAAGCACAGTGGTGCTCTGCAATGATTAAATAATACCATGCCTGGGACTCCATTCTGGAAGGCACCCTTAGCTCCACTGATGCAGCTACAGGGACATGAGGGCCAAGGTCTTGAGTCAGATTTCTCCTAGATCTCTGCATCCTGGAAGTTATTACTTGGAATACTGCATTCAATTCTGGAGTCCTCAGCACAGGAAGGACATGGGTCTGTTGCAGTGAGTCCAGAGGAGGCCATGGATATGATCCAAGGGCTGGAGCACTTCCTATCTGAGGACAGGCTGAGAGAGCTGGGGTTGTTCAGCCTGAAGAAGAGAATGCTCCAGGGAGACCTTAGAGCAGCCTCCCAGTACTGAAAGGGGCTCCAGGAAAGCTGGGGAGGGGCTCTTGATCAGGGAGTGCAGGGATAGGATGAGAGGGAACAGTTTTCAGCTGAAAGAGTGGAGATTGAGGTCTTAGGAAGCAATGTTTTCCTGTGAGTGTGGTGAGGCCCTGGCACAGGTTTCCCAGAGAAGTGGTGGCTGCCCCATCCCTGGAAGTGTTCAAGGCCAGGTTGGATGGGGCTTTGAGCACCCTCATCCAGCGGGAGGTGTCCCTGCCCATGGCAGGGGGTTTGGAAGTGGGTGGGCTTTGAGGTCCCTTCCAACCCAAACCATTCCATGATTCACGATCGGGAACTGTGAGGCAGGGACCAGCCTGGTGGGGTTGCAGTAACAGGTTTACAGAGCACTTGGATGCAGTGTATTTCAGCCAGAGCTTCTTGCTTGCTGCAGGGCTGTCATGTTGCTGTGGTCTAGCTGAGAGGTGACAAAAGGCATGGACAGCTGTGGCAACTGTTCTCAGGCTGAAGTGAGATCTGGCATTAAATGTGATTCACAGAAGCTCTGACATGGGATCTTAAAGGCAGCAAGGAATGCAAGCTAAGAACTGAACTGCCTGCCAGCAGCACCACTAACCTCCAGCTTCCATTGCTAAAGTGCAATTGTGGTGAATTTACATGGCCTGCACTTCCCTTCTGCTCCCAGTGCAGTCCCTTAGCTGTGAGCTGATCTTGTTGGAATTCTAGGGCACCCCTGTGGCACTGGCATCCCTGTGAATGACAGAGACAACGACAATCCCATTTTGAAACTTCCCAGGCTTTTTGGCAGTGTTAAGTGTGCAGTGATGATGCTGAAGCTCTTCTGAAGGAGGGAATGCAGAGCCTCATCTGCCTGCTCCTGGGTCTCACCTGGAGGAGTCTGTAGAGGTGTACGTGCACACCCATCCTCCAGGAGGGAAACCACAATGAGTACCAGGGAGAGAGCGAGCAGATCCTCATAGATTTATGCTGATCATAGAGGTGCTAATGCCTTGCTTTTATGGCTTGATCTTGCTCCTGCCTTTTGTGCTGGTTAATAAATACAAGCCAGTTCATCTTCTGCTTTGGCTCTTCCTGTGACCTTTCTTTAAATTTGGTCAGGTTCCTGATGCATAAATTGTCTTGCCCCTTCGCCATGAAGAGATCTGCCCTGGGGTGACCCCGAGCCTCACCATAATTTCTGCTGCAACGCTTTATTTCAGACTTTATTCTGGAGGGATAAGACTCTATTCAATCATGCTCCACAGGGTGCTAAAAGCCCGGGGCCTGGGTGATGCTCTGTGTAATCTGCCTTGTCAATACCCATCGCTCACATCCACAGCAATGAGGAGGGGTTGGCCAGCTCACTGGGTGCTTCTGAACCTGAAGTGCGATGCTGACTTTCCTTCCCTAGCCTGGCTTTCCTGCTTTCATTTCAAGCATTCCTTTCCCATTCTGGGTTCTTGGAGCACGTGGCAAAAATATGTGTAATTACCCCCAGGAAATGTGCACATGGGGAGTGTGGCACAAGGATTGCCTCATTACACACCGGAGAAGTGTCTTTCTACAAAGGCAGCTGTGGGGGGCACTGCCATCCAGTCCTCTGCCTTCGCTGTGGGATCGTATTCCCATTAGTCACCTCCACAGGAGCCAAATCAATCCATTGCTTCTTCAGCCTTCCCTGCAATTGGCTGCCAAAAGCAACTCTTTTAAGGAAGAGTGATGCCGCTTGTTTGGAAACTCTGCTTTGTTATTCTGGCAGTGAATGAACTTACCTGGAACATCAGAGTTCCCACTGCCTGTGAGATCCAGATCCCTGCCAGCTGATGCTGAGATAAACCAAATGCATGGTCAGAGCAGAAAGCCCAAAGATCACGTGGAGAATGGCTGCAAATGCCTCCTCCCTACAGGTTAGAAATGTATTTCACTGCAGGAGCCTGGCCGTGGCTTTCCATGAGAAATGCCATGTCTGGATGTGCTGGCTCATTATTTTTGCAGGGCATTCATGCTTTATTTGTTTCCAGTGGCAACTCAACTGGAGATGGGAAGTCCTCATCTTGTAGAGATTACAGGTTAAAATTGTGTGAGATGTATCAGGGAAAGAGGGAGATGGCTTGACAGCAGAACTGGGCGCAGCTGGTTATAGGAGGGGCTTGAGAAGGCAGTTGGGACAACTTTATGAAACATGCATGGTGCACACAGCAGTCAGATGTGGTGTGTGCCTGGCTGTCATCATTAGCATGATGTGCTGCTGGCACAGGAACACCTTCCCCGCTGAAAGCAGTGCTCGGAAGAGACAGGGAATGTGCCAGTTGCAACGAGATGACAGTGATGCAGCAGATAAAGAGCAGCCTGGGAGTGGGAATTAATGTTTTCTGATCCTGTTCGGGGCCCTTTCAGCTTGATATTGATTCTGTTTGCAAGCTGCCTGGGAAGGGATGCCCTGGCTCCAGGCCTGCCTGACACAACATGCTGCTGGTCCAGCCTGGACCCTGGGCACTACTGTCACAGGGTCAAGAACAAGAGGCCCCAGAGCCCTTGCAGCATCAGTAGCCCCTGATATGCAAAAGTAGTGAAGCAGCAGTCCCTGAAAACTAGTTCTTTGTATTTGGACAGTTATTCTTGGACAGCTGATTATTCCTGCCTGAGAGAAAACCTGGCCCTTGAATCTGCCTGAAATAAAGGATGATTTCTCGGAATATCAAGATCTTCTAATCCTGTCTCTAAAAGTACTTGCAGTTCTTCCCACCTTCATGCTACCTGCAAATTTAATAAACTTCCTTTTCGCTCCATCATCCAGGTCAGTCACGAAAACTCTGAAGAGAGCCAGTATGTGACAAACTCCTACAAAATCCTGATTGTCAACGTGTTCTTCCTTTGTAGCAGAGGAGAGCCCTGGTATCTGCCCTCTACATATGGCTACCTGAGCAGTTTTATACCTGCCCTGTCGTAATTTCTCTTAAGACCATATTCCCCTTGCTTATGGGGATGGCAGGCAAGACAGCATCAAAAGCCTTCGTAAAGCTGAGGTGTTTGACAGGTAGTGCTCTCTGCCAAAAGCCTGTTACACTGTTGGAGGAGGAAGATAGATTGGCTTGATGTGATTTGCTCTTGACAAATCCATATTGGCTGCAACTCATCTGCTTGTTATCTCATTGATTTTTGGAGGGCTTGGAATTGGGTCCTCAGGGAACAGGGCAGTGTGTGTGATGGTACAAGAGCTTCCTGTCATTGTGTCGTTGGCCACTGAAGTGCCTCTCCTGCTCCACAAATTGCTAGTTGCTCCCTCACACAGAAGTGGCCATGGGGTGGCTATTGGTGTGCCCTCGGTGGGGGATTGTCACACCCCAGTGACTAAATGGCACAGTGACAATGGATGGATGCTGCTACAGGCTTTGGTGCACTCACTTTTCCTGTGATCCAGTGGCCTGGGGTTCAGTCCCTCCTTGCTCACAACATGCTTGTTTTTTTCCTTGCAGGCCCTGCATGATTCAACCCCAAATCTTCCCACTATACAGCAGCCCTTGGGCTGTTGACCAGCTGCACTGAGTGGAGAGTGAGTTTGTTTTCTGCTTTGGTAGCACCAATTCTTTTCTCCTCTGCTAAAAGTGATGATGGTTCTTTTCCCCTTGCATTAAGAGACTTGGCTGAGGAAAGACAGGATGAGATGTGATTTCCTTAGTCCCTCTCCTCTGGGCTCCCATCAAAGACTTGAGTCACTTTCTGGCACTGTAATGACAATGCCAGCAAAAACAGCCTTGTGGAGTCAGCACCAGTTTCTACCCACTTGGAGGAAGATTTGGCCAAGATAGGTAATTTACTTACTCTTCTGTGGCTGATATGGGATCATTAGTATTCAGCACCTTCACTGATGGATCTCGGGGTCAGCACCTGGCTAACAGTACAACGTGCAGACCGTAAAGCTGGGGCAGAGAGAGAGCTTGTCCAGTACCTCCCTTGCATGTGCTCTGGGTTTGAGGCCAGAATGGTTTGTGTCTTGAGCCTCTTGCCTTAGAGGAAATGGGTGGAGGGAGGTTACCACCATCCTGAAGAAGCCATATGGTGCTGTGGGTGCAAGCTGAGCTGTTCTGACTCACCCGTAGACACAAATACTTTGTCACAAGCTCCTTGGTGGCTGTTTCTCTTTTAGAGCTCCCTGAGCTATCGGGGGGAAGAGGGAGGGAAGATTGTTCTTTGTGGTTTTTGGGAATGAGTCCCTAAGGAAGCACTTATGGCTCAGTTGTGAAACCACTTTTGCACCCTCAGTAATCAAGCCTGAAATCTCAGGGCTGCTAATGTGTTAGTTCCAGCGCCGAGCTGCCCCAGTGGGAATGTTGTGCAGATGGAAACCTTTGCCCTTGTGAGGTGAAGCAGGGGCTCATACAGCAAACCCTGCTCATGTCTCCACGCTCCTCGTCCTGGTTCTATCCTTCTGGCCCTGCTAGAGGATATCTGCTGTACTGAGAGCCAGCTTCACTCTAGGCAGATGTCTGAGTGCTCAGATTTGGGCCTGCAAGAAGCAGAAGCTAATCTTGGGACTTCAAAATCCAGAAATAACTGGCACTGAAAAGTCTGCTTCAAATGCCCACCAACATACCAGAAAACTGCTGAGTTTGTGCCCTTTCCTGTATGGAAGCAGTGAGCTTGTTTTCTGCTTACAGATGTTCAGGAAGTCAATGCTGCTGTGATCCCACATTGTCTCCCTCGCAGAGCTTTTATCTCACCTTTGTCTTGCATAAGGGTAGCTGAATTCTGATTTTCCTACTGACAGGGTGTGTGCCCTTGCTGCCCTCCTCCACTCGCTTTGATCATGATCTCTTTCAATATCCATTTCCAAACTGTCTGAGCAGCATCTGCAGTGGATGGAGGAAAATACGCTTGAACTGGAAAGTCAAACACAGGTTTTTCTGAGCTGGCTCTTTGCTTGTTCCCAACATGGCTGTTGGAATTCTCAGGTGGTGCTGGGTGAGATTCCCAAGGAGGGGATCTGCTGAAGGCTTGAGGGTCTGAGCATGATAGCTAGTGCTGACTCAGGACTATTGCAGGGAGAGGTTGGAGGAGATGAGGGCACTTGCAGATGACACTGATGACAGCTGATGAGTGGTACCTGGTGGTGGCTGTGCCATACTCATCATCTGGTTTTGCTTTACCAAGCTGGGCTTCTCCAGGTTACAGAGCAGCATAGTGATGCACAAAACCAGCTTTGTCATAAGGGTTTTGATAGCAGGAAACATGCTGAGAGGCAATGGGGCCCTTCTCTGAGACCTGGAAGTGACTGGAACCAGGAGCATGGGGGCAGCAGGACAGAAAAGGTAATTACCTCCCTTCTTTAGAGCCTCAGAAATGCAGCTGAAACTGGGGCAAGATATCTAGGCTGTCCTTGCTTTGCTCTTTCCTACCCATACCTCTAAGAACCAAATCATGCTCTAGAGTCAGGTGGAAACTCAAGGTATTGGCCCTCTCCATAGTCTCCACGTGGGCAGCACTGGTGGCTCAGATTCCCCCAGAAGACTTGCTCTGCAAATGAAGAAATGTCAGCAGCTGCAGGGTCACTGGAGCTTCTTGCTGTCCACAGTGGGGTGAACCAGGCCTTTGTGGCGGTTCCTGGGATCTCTCTCCTCACACTCTCTTGGTTTTCCTCTCCTCCGTAGCCACCGGGGGGCAGGCAGGAATCCCACAATTACCAACCACCGGGGAAGGAAAGCACTGGAATAATTAAAAAGCAGTATTTGCACTGCTATAACTGTGGTGGCATTGCTCTTTCCAGTTGTGTTCTCTGCCTCTTGCTCCCTCTCCACCTGCTTCACTTTGTGGATTTTCCTTTATCAGTTGCTTTTCATCTTCACTTGAGCAGGCTGTGAGAGCTGAAGTAGGAGTTCAGATTAAGTTGCAGCTGAGATCTGCTTTGCTGGGGGATTACGGAGTTGGCTCTGATGTGTCAGCTGCCCGGTAGAGCAGGAGGAGCAAAGCCTTTCAGCAGGCTGTGATCAGATGGAAGCATCTGCGTTCCTGGGCTGAAGATGCTGCTGTGGGGCTGAATGTTCCCAGTGCAACCAGTACCACTTCCACTATGGAACTGGTTGATCCAACCTAAACAGGATGGCTATGTTGACCTCTGTGGTGAACTGGAGAGCTGTCAGTGCTGGTGGAGGTTCAGGCAGCAACTGGAGAAGAACAGTCTACTTCCATTGACGTGTTTTAGTCTGATACAGGTCCATCAGAAACTGGAGCTTTGAGATGTATTGATATCAGCTATTTTAATTGTTTGGGTGAGCTTAATTTCTGTAATGACTTCCTCCAGGAAGCTCCCAGGCTGTGCCTGTTGTGCACCACAAGGAGATGCATCACCCGAGGACTAAAATGCAGTGGCTGTGAGTTGGGAGGCAGAAGAAGCCAGAGCCAGGAGCTGCCATGGAGGCAGGGGTAGGGCACTAGCAAATGTTCATGGACTGGTCTGAATGTATAGACTCGATTCTGAGTTAAAATAACTGACACTGAGTGTCTGTGTCTTTCAAAATGTTAAAAATATCCCAGGTTCTCCACAGATCCGAGAGCTGGAACTGCAGTTGCCTAGCACGAGTGTGGATGACTGTCCTCCCTCAGAGCCCTGCTGGGAGCTGTAACACTTGCACTGCGTTGATTTTTTAAGGGCCCTTAGAGAGTAAATTACTTTAATCTTTAGTTTGGCAGCTGGGCTGACCCAGCTGGGATGTAAAACAGTGGCTGAGGGCGGTGTTATCCTTCCAGTGGCTGAGTGTGAGCTGACCTCTCATTCATTGCTCTCATGTGGGGCAGAAGGTCCAGCCCAGGAAAAGGTTTCTGTGAGATTGAGGCTAAATATTTTAAGCAGAAGACCATATTTCCCACAGTCCTCCAGAGATGAGTGCCTTCCCCATCCCAGGGTGGAAGGACCCTGCCCGCAACCTAGGGGAAGGCATCCCACTTCCCCATCTCTGGAGCTTGCTGGGCTGCAGCATTGCCCTGCCATCATGGCACAGCACTGGGGTTATGTTGCTGCTGCTCTATAACATAAGCACGCAACAACACAGCAAAGCTGGACCTTCCCTCTGCTCTTTGTGCACATCTCTTCCCTGCAGCCTGTTACCAGGTGCTGCTGGAATCCTCTCCCTTTGAGCCCTGGCTGATAGAAGACTGATTTCCATCCTGCCACTTCCAGGCCTTTCATTCCCGCTGCTCTCAGTTCCCTGAGTTACTCCAGGGGAAATTCATAGGATCATAGAATGGTTTGGGTTGGAAGGAACGTTAAAGATCATCCAGTTCCCACCCCCTGCTGTGGGCAGGAACAACTCTCACTGGATCAGGGGGCTCAAAGCCCCATCCTAACACCTCCAGGGATGGGGCAGCCACCATTTCTCTGGACAACCTGTGCCAGGGCCTCCCCACCCTCACGGCAAAACATTTCTTCCTAAGTTCTCATTTCAATCTCCCCTCTTTCAGCTTGAAACTGTTCCCCCTCATCCTATCCCTGTACTCCCTGATCAAGAGCCTCTCCCCAGCTTTCCTGTAGGCAAGGAAATCTGCTGTTGCTAGAAGAGCTACTTTTTTCAGAGCTGTAATCTCCCCACCCCACCTGTTCCAAGCTCCCTGTGTTGCAGGCACAGCTTTGCTTGCCGTGCACTTCCAACTCCAGGACACACATGGCAGGAATGCTGCCCCGCTTAGCGGGGGCCAAGGTGATCTCTAAAAGCATCTGTGTGTTGTTGAGATAGCTCTTATCTGTTGAGAGGGAGTGAAGGAGTGAGCAGGCCTGACCTCCAGAACACAAATGAGACTAAAACCTCATGCCTGAATCTCTCAGCTGATCTGTCAGATCTCCCTCCACCTACAAAAACATGAAAAATCAGTAAATACGATAGCGAGGTGCTAGAAGACACTTGGCTGAAAGGCTGTTGTACTAATGGAGAGCAGTAAGAGGGTAGTGTGGTACTTGCAGCCATGAAATACACTGTAAATTGGGTCCTGTGTGATGCTGAGCCACTGTCGCAACATATGGCAGCCGATGTGGGCTGTGAAGTCTGAGCCCCTCGGTGGGTGCCTACTGACACCCAAAATGGCTCGAAGCCATCTGCTGTGACTACCCCTCCTCCCACCTCCTGCTGTAGTCACGGCCCCAGTGCGTATTTCCTGCTCGTAGCCTTTACAAAGCAGCCACATCCTTCTCTTAGGAGAATCTGAAAAGCTGTAAACCCAAACGTTTCACAGAAACCTTTATGTCAACATGTGTTGGAGAAGTTACAGATGCTTCCTGCCCTCCTCAACTACTTGCTCCCTACTGAAAGGGGTCAGGGGTGCTGCAAGAGCAGCAGTCCCAAGAGTTAATGTCCAGGCTGAAATTCCTAAAACAGGGGACAGTGAATGTTTGTTTAAATTCCCTTCCATCTAATCTCCACAGATGCTATTGAGATAACAACATTTTTTGCAGGGTTACTCAGCAACGAAAAAATATTTGGGTCAAGTTGAGCTGTTTACATTTGTCTTGGTTTATCCATCTTGTAGGGAATGAAACAAGTTTCTTCTTAAGTTTCCCCCTTCATTTTATTTTTATCTCAGTGCTTTGTATAAAGTCTTCCATGTGAATCATGGACATTATGATTCCAGTCATGATGGAGGCCTTGTGACATCTCTTTGCTGTGGTGGAACATGAGGGATGAGTAAGCTGGGTTTGGAACAGTAAGACCCAGCCTGGTGTCTGTCTCCTGCACTTCACTGGACTTCTGGATTTGAATGGAGCAGCCCCAGTTTGTGAACTGGTGATGGTAATAGGAGTAAATTTCAACTCTTGTCTTCTAATGAGATGCACAGTGGCCCAGGGTTCCACAAGTGATTCTCCAATCTGTGTGTGAAAATGCTCTCAGGGGAACAGACCTCTTCTTTACTCTCGTATTATATTTTCATGCACTCTTCGCTTTGTGATTCTAAGTGAAGGTGCAAATAACAATGTCTTTCAAAAGTCAGTTTCTGCTTTTTATGTCATCACAAAGTCCTGATAAAGAGACTTACTGAGGGATTGGTTGTGCTGGCCCTGGGCTTGTGGCAAGCTTAGTGTTGTCTTTGGGGATTCATCCATCCTAAAAAAGCATCAATCAACTGAAGATTGTGCCATAGTTTTAGAGGAATGCCCCATGCCTATCCCAATAGTGGCCTCTCTGATTTGTGCTCTGTGTCCTGGGGCTCTGTTGGTGTTGTTGGATTAAAATAGACAAACCTGGAAATCTAGAAACATTCAACTACTGCTAAAGGAGACCTCTGTGCTCACCAGTCAGGGAAGCTGGACCTCCTTGGAAGTGCTGTGACTTAAAAAAGATGGAGAAAAAGTCCTGAAGGGATGGACTGCAGGTGGATGATGCCACACCAGGAAGTGCCAAGGCTGGCTGAATAACCCAAAAGTCATTAAAGTCAAGGATGTTCCCCTAGTACGCCCTTCACAGAGCAGAGGTGTTGCCGCAGGGCTCTGGGCAAGGTGTGAATGACTGCTTCCACTGCCATGGAACACCAGAAGTGTCACAAACACATGAATGAAAAGTAGGTCAGCAGTGAGGAGCAAGTCTCTGAGGGCTTTAGCTCGCTTGTGTGTCTGGCAGACTGCGGGAAGGAAAGAAAAGCAGTTTTATCCTATCCTCCCTGATGCGTGCTGTGGAGGGAAGAAGGGGTCTTTGGGGACAGCAGGACAGATCCTTCTCTGGAGCAAATCTTTGTAGCTCCTCTGTTGATTTATTTGGCACTTCACTGATTAATACTGGTTGAGAATCCAGGCTGGAGTGTTTCGTATGCATGTAAATAATTGACGCTCATGTGAACACAATGATGTGAAGCAGGATGGGAACAAAGCAGAGACTCTGAAACGAGGCTTTTATGTGGAAACACATTGGCATCTCGGCTGCGAGGTGCTGTGGTTGAGTGTGAGGGGTTTTTTCATCATAATTACAGAAAGTAGAGCTGGAGAGCTGTTGGAACTGTGAAAAATGGCAAACACATGTCAGATGGGGAGAGGGAGGCTCGTGCCAGATGTTTCCCCCTCCCCGCTGCCTGACTAGGTTTGATAAATATACATTATTTTTTAATACTAAAAATGAGTCCTAGTTCTGGCAGGGCACGAAATTGGCAAACCTGGAGATTAAAGCCCTCGTTATCCAGGGTGACGCAGCAACAGCACAAGGTTCCCCTGCGCACTGAGGGATCCAGTTAATGCTCCACCACTTCAGTGATGGCCAAAAGATGCCACTTGCAGCAACGGCCCTTTGTGGTGTGAGCTGTAGGTTCTTTTCATGCACTGGCTGCCAAATCCCTGCCAGCAAGGGTTTGGTGGGAGCTGATGTTGACCTGTTCGTTCTCCCTTGGCTGGGAGCAGATCAAGCATTCCCAAATTCCTGTTTGCCCCTGCATAATATGCCCGTGGCAGCCTCATCCCCTGCTCACAGGGAGATGTGACATTAGGAAATCATTTGATGTATTTAAACCCATCTCTTTGTGTGACTTAGGGACAAGAAATGAGCCAAGCCAGTGGCCTGAGAGCTGGTGGCTGCCCTCAGCCGCTAGGCAGGCACTCCAGGGAGCCTGGATGGAGGGCTGCTGATACGCGGATGCGAGCTTCAAAGCCTGGAGGCTTCCCAGGAGCTCCTAGGGGAGCAGATGAAGCAGGTCTGCAGATCATCTGTAAGATTCCTAGAGCTCTGCTATGCGTGAGCTGCTTGCCTGGTGGAGAGGGGCCGTGTCTCTCTTGTATCTCCTCCCCAGTCAGGAAGAGTAAGATGTGAATACTTGGTGGGAGTTGTTATTCTTCCTAAATGCCCAAGATCCAGGAGGGTTCAGGTTTGGAGAATGCCCGTGGGTTGTTCTTTTTATCCATCCCAGTAGAAATTAATGTCCCTAATTTCTCTTCCACCTCTGGGGCCCCCGAGCTTGGAATGTGGTGGAGGCAGTGGTGCGGAGCGGGGGCCGGTGCAGCTCCTTGCTCCCGAAGGCACAGCCGGCTTTGCCCGCTCGCGGGAGCAGCTGCCATTTTGTGCCCAGCTCCTGTTGGGCTGCACGGTGAATCGCTGAGCTCAGCCTCTCGGGGAGGCTTTATATTCCTCTTTACTTCTGTCTTTAACTTCAAATAAAAGGCAGAAACAAACGCCTGTTTGCGCCGGGTGTGGGGCAATGTGAGAGCGACTGCAGGCGGCCTCCATTTCTCAGACCGTGGACACAGCTTAACACCATAAGCCATTTTTATCCAGGGCTTGGACTTCCCTTGCTGTGGAATTTCTCAGTTAGCTGTTCACTACACTGCAAATCCCTTTGTGCTGCAAGATATTGTTGTGTGCTGCCAGCAATCTGCTCAGCTGGTGTCCGGGTCAGGAGCAGCCTGCATGGACCAGGGCTTGGCCCCACTGGCTGCCCTCAGCCCTCGCCCAGGAGGGGCTCAGGTGGGATTGGAGCAGCAGGGAGTGTTGAAAGTCAAGATCAAGATGTGTCAGGTGACAGATGCAGCCTGCAATCTCACGGATGGATGCCCTTAGGACGGTGCCGCAGCGGGAAGTGGCAGGAGCAGGAGGGATGATGACCCGAGTGCTGAACACAGAGCCCTCCGAGGTCCCAGGGGTGGCACTGCTGGGCTGAGGTGGTTTGCCCGCGGCTTGAGGTGAGCTGACACTTTGCCACCACTCCCTGTAACCACAGAGAGGATTTGGAGAACACCGTGTAAACCAGCAGCCCTGTCCCACCCAGACAAGGACAGGAATGCACGGTGTAGAGGGCTGCAATCCCTCCAGGCTCCACAGAGGTGGTCTGACCTGGAGCTTGTCTGAACACCGGCTGTGGGAAGAAAACTAGAACCTGTGAGGAAGTGTCAGACTGTAATTGTTAGAGAACATGATGCTGGAAAAAATTCCAACCCTCTCCCCACAAACTCATTCCAAAACATGTAGTAAAGGTTACCCAGACAACCATAATACCTCCAGCAACATGACCCCGAGAAACATGTAGAGAGCAAGAAATTTTTGGGCAATCTCAGCTGCTGGCCATGAATGGCACCCACAGAGTAATGTGTTTTATTCTCCACCTTGGTTTCACTGAACTGAGGTTGCTGTCACTTGAGACTCAACAGTTTGGCTCAGAGAATTATTGCCCCTTGGGGTGATTCTGAAGAGGCATTTATACAGTATATCTGTCACAAGCACCCACCAGGGAAACTAAATTTCAAACCAAGCCAGCCCTGCAGGGGTAACTCCTAAAAGGATACCTGAAACAAATATTGAGCTCCTTAAAAAGCTGGGTTTTTATTGCACTGGGATGTAAGGTGCAAAGCTGCCCTTTGCAGGCGTGGCTGCCCTCCTCTGGGAGGCAACAGCTACTGCCCAGGCCATAACTGAAAATGGAACTGGGTAACTAAATCATGCCTCACGACATTCCTTATCTGGCAGAGACCTGATATCTGTCAAGGGACTCAAGCAAAACAGTGGGAGTTCCACATCTGAAACCTTACTGTTAGGACATTGCCTTGACAGAGAGAAATGCTAAAATTGCAAGAAAGTCACAACTTTGACACCCTCCTTTGTCACTTGTTTTGATTGCCTCAAGTTTCCTAGAGGTCTGCCCTCTCTTTAGGCTCTCCTGGGGCACATCAGGCTCATCAAGGGATCACTGACCAGGGCTGGGGACAGGGAGGTGGCAGCCAAGGGTCTGGTGTGTGAATCCACACAACCTGCTGCTTGTGGCCGGTCTTTGTGCCTTTGTTAATAAGAAGGTGGGACCTTCTTATTATGTTAATAAGAAGATGTGGAGACTAGTCTCCACACCTGGCACCTCCACCCACTTTGGTCTTCTGTTCAAGCAGGAGTCAGGCTTCAGGGGTGCTTTGGATGCCCAATTTGGTGACCAATGAAAGCACCATGGGTGCCCAGGAGGGCCAGGGGTCTGTATCCCCCTGCCCATCTCCAAGGCTGTAGCAGCCCATCACCTATGGCTTGCTCACTGCTGAGAAAGGATTGGGAGCTGCAATAGAAAAGCAAAGCAGACACCGAAACAGGCCCAAAATGCTCAAGTGGTGACTTTCCATGCCTGCATGAGTCAGGGGCACTTGTAAGAGCACTATTTAAAAGAAAGCAAGTGAGATTTCTAATCTATTATTCATTCAGGAAAAATCATTTTGGAGTAAAAGAAAATGTTTTCCTTCTCCACCTCATTCTTAATATACTCTCTTCTCTCTCTCACCCACCTTCCCTTCACCCTGCAGGGCTCCTGGGAACAGTATGTATGAAATGATTTTGTAAAATCCAATAAAAATTTTAATCAGGTCAACATAATTACAAGGGAGGAAAGTGATGGAGTGTTCCTGATGCATTAAAAAATGTATAGGAAAAAAGCAATGTAAACATGCAGTTGTAGAAAGAGGTAGAGAGAGCAGCATGCCAGGACACTCTGCAGTGCCTCCTCCTCATCCCTTCTCCATGGAACCTGTCTTGTTTTCAGCCAAACCTGTGCCAAATCCATGGCTCTCATAACCAGAAACACTCCCATGTGCCACATACACCAAATACGCTCCAATGTAGGGAGATGCAGGCCAAACTCCTTGGCCAACACCTTCTAGGAGAACTCCCACCTCTGCCTGTAGATCTCAGGCCCCTGTGTCCAGATATTGTCTCTAAGCAGTGGTTGGTAAAGCAGAGGAACCAACTAGATATGTGGCAGCTCCCCTTTTTAATCCTTGTCTCTCCGATTACCATGGAGGGGAATAACAAGCCCTGGCAACACGCGGTCATGCTCTCAGGATTTGCATAGTGTATTAAGGCTCTCTAAGATCTCGTTCCTATCCTGACATTTACAGAAACTGCAGCTGGTGAGGCTCCTCTCCATCTTTTCTCTTTCAGATTAAACGTGAACTTCTAAATCTGCCAGGAGGAGCCAAGGGAGGGCTGGGGAATGTAACTGTCTTGCGCTGACCTCTGTTCATTACCACCATCAGAAATGTGGAGCTAGGCCAAACGATAGGAGTGATGGATGTCTGTGCAGGTCAGAACCCCTGTGGGAGAGGAGCAGACATTCCAAGCCCTAGCTGTAATATATAGTTGAATCCAAGAGATTTGCAAAAGCCTCCAGGAATGAGGCAGTCAATGCTTGGAATAAGGTATTGTCATATCGAGTTCCTTGGGAGGATGCAGTAGGGGCTGGTTACCTATCACACCCTTCCCCACCAAGGTCAAGGTGATGATTGTGGCTAAAAATACCAGCTCTGGAGATGAGCACCACACTCTGAGGAGCCCACCCATGCAGTGTGAAATGTAACTCCTGAGAGCAACACAGCTCCTCATACAGATGCCTATTTCTGCACTGTTAGGACTTCTGTGGAGTTTCTGCCTCCTTGGGGAAGCAAGGACCAATGGAGCAACCACAGGTCCTTGTGCTTTTCTGACTCTTCTGGGACAGACTGAGGATGGTTCAGAGAAACAGGAGTTAGGACTTTATCCCTTAGGGTATGAGGGTGCTGTGTATTTACAACCTGGAGACAGCTGAGGTTGAGCAGTGGCTGAGCGTACTGAGAGGGTGGCATCAGGAGCAGAGCAGGGATTGCCAGGGCCATGAGCTGCCCTACAAGAGATGGCTGAATCCTTCTCGAGGGCAGGAGGGGGCTGTGAGGGCTGTATTCCCAGCCACAGTCAGTCCCTGAGGTGTTTCTAGTGACAGCACTGACATATCAGGGTCAGAGTACACTGCAGTTCATCACCTCAATATCATGTCCCCTTGGTGGTGGTGACCCACACGGCTGGTAGGAACGTGTGGTTGGACCTGTGAGCTGGAGCCTCCGTTCTCCACTGGCAGATGGGCTAAAAAAGGATTTGAAACATTCAGTGCTTCTGGAAAGAAAAATAAACACCCAGGCAAGTGCCAATTGCAGCAACCATTCTGGCAGAGCACTGTCGGGGGGGGGTATCAGCCTCATGGTCAATGGGAACATCCATAAGTGGAAACAGCCCCAGCCCAGGTTATGGGCACTCACAGCCCACCCAGCAGCACCCAGGCTCATGCCTTTGCCTCCCCCAGGCACAGGCAGGCAGGAGGAGGCACCTGCCCGTGGCCCATGGGCTGGCACCTCTCCTCCTCCCTGTGAGATTTCTTCACCACCCTCTGAGCACACGCGCACACACATCCTACAGCTCTGACGTTATTCTCCCTTGGTTGATGTGAAGGACTTGAAAATGTCCATTTTAGGGTTTTTATATTTTGGGAGCCAGACTGAAAAATCTTTTCGTGGTCAGTGACAAGCAGCTTGTGGGAAACAGATGAACAATACTCCTAGGAATTCCTCTGATTGCTGTCTGTGTTTAAAATCTAAAGTTAGAAAGGGAAAGCGAGGAGAAAAATAAAGTTTTGCAGGCTGAATTCCAGTTGAGTGCTGTGAGACAGTGTCTGCACTCTCCCTGTATGGGCACAGAGCTCGGAGGGGATGGATGGGCATGGAAAGCTTGGCTGGGTACAGATCTGATTTGGAGTGAGGCCCCACTCTCCTGCCGGGAAGCTGCCAGTCTTCTCAAAGGGTCTGGTCTTTCCTGGAGCCCAGAAAGACAAGAGAAGTGCATGGGAGTCTCTGAATGGTGCCCCCCAAGCCAGGCAGGTGGCTCTTTGCAGAGGAGAACACGTTCCTCTGGTCTCTCCCACTGCAGGGAGGTGAATTCCTTCCAGGCAACCTGATGGTGATGGAGGGCCTGGTGACCACCTCGGACAGCCCTGGTGTCTGCAGCAGGGTCGATCTGCCTGGCTGTCACCTTTCCCAGTGTCTTAACCTATGTAAGTCCTACAGGGTCAATGCCTGGAGACTTCCTTTGTGCTGGTTGCTGGATCTCTTCTCTAAGCCTTGACCTGCTGCCTGCAGGGCTGTGCCTGGTTGCATCTGTAGGCAGAAGCCATGCCTGAAGCTGGGAAAGGAGGCCTGCAGCTCCCTGTAATAGATGGCAGGGGGGACTGATGGCACAAGTGGTAAATAAATCTTGTGGGCTGGGCGATATAATAAAGCACTTGACCTTTGCCCTGGTGGTTTATTTTGTAATCAGCGCCAAGCCATTGATTTATGGGCTAATCAATCTCTCCCTCTCTCCATTCCTCTGGCCTTGGCGTTGCCTGCACCATGGTCCTTGCTTCTGAGTGATGACTCCAGGTTATGAACAGCACCCAGGGACGAGGCTTTCTACCCCTGCCTCCTTCTCTCCCCCCAGCCCCTCTCAAGAGCGGATGTGCTATTTACAGCCTCATCTGCCCAATAAATGCTTGTTAGGTAGCTCTCATCCCTCTTGCAGGGGCAGCTCTCTCCATCTTGCCAATCTGCAGTGCTCCTGGCCTCACAATTGGCTTCCCAGCAACCTCAGTTTATAACTCCTGCAACAAATTGTCCTGAATGAAAGGCTTTCATGCCTTGTGATGGATTTCCCTCACATAAATTGAAGCTGTGAGCATCCTTGCCTTTCCCAGAGATGCTCTGCGCTGGGAAGCTGCAGCTGGAGCAGTGAAGCTTGTGCAGGGGCAGAATTCATGGCCAGGAGATGCTTGGCTCTGCTGTGTGTTCATACTGTGGCTGCAAGTCCCCAGGGCTTCAGACAAAGGGCGAAGCAGAGAGCTGCTCAGTAACGTGCGAATAACTTCCTCCCTGGCTGTAATGCCCAATTCTTCATCTCTGTGGCTGTTATTCTCCTTTCTCTTGCACTGGCTTGTGTCTTCTCTACTCAGCTATATGCTGCCTGACAGCTGGATGCAGCTGGGATGTGGATGGAGGGCATGTGGAGTGGAAGGACCATGACATGCCTTGGGATGGAGATAGCGAGGATGGGGGCTGCATCTTCTTTTGCTGCTTGGTAAATCTGTTCTTGCTGAGCCCTGGTTCCTCTTTGCTCCCTGCTCCAGAGGCTGGGGGGATCCTTGCTGCTCTGATAGCTGCTGTGTGGGCAAGGCTGCCTGAACAATTGAGAGAGACCTTGGAGGGATCTCATAAATTTAAGGAACGAAAAGAACAAATGAGGGAGCTCAGTGTGTAGTGGGTCTCTGATGGAGAGCAGGTTCACCCCATCAGAGATAGCTTGAGGAAGGGGTTTAAGTGCTATCTCCAGCCCAGTGATGTTTGTGATGAGCCAGAGAGACATAGACAAAGGTCTGAATCTCACCAGGCTTTATTGGGGGAGAGGCAGCCGTTCCTGAAAAGCTCTGGAAAATACTTCCCAGTTTTAACAGCATTAAACTCAGGCCCAGATTTCTATCAGAGACCAGTCCTAGCAGTGCAAGCTTACCAGGACCTGTGTGCCTTCCACTCATCCTGAGGATATGATATCATATACCATGTTAGGAACAGCGGTGGTGAGATGTTGGCACTGGGAAAGCTGCCTGCATTGATGGAGACCCCTGGGATGAACTGAGGGGAGCTATGGTGGGTATCAAGTACTCCAAGTAGGAGGCTGCTGGGAAAAGAGAGCCCCAGCCCCATGACATGCAGGGCACAGCTGTGAGGAATGCCATAATCCTGAGGTGAGGCTGTGTGGGGTGTGAGGCTGTGCTGGTTGCCATTGTTCCTAGGGCTGGCCACCTTCCTTTTCTTGGAAGTTTTTCTACATATCTTCTCCTTCCTTACGAGAAGTCTTTTCTTATATCTATTCTAAACTTTCCCTTCTCTTATTTAAGACTATTCCTTCTTGTAATACATCATCCTTGGTCAGTCTTAAAGGTTGGCAAACCCTGAGGGAAGAAAGAAAAGAGTTATAATGTCTGAGGGACAAAGGTTTGATTTGGATGCAACCACATTTATTCAGCAGCAAATTACACCTTCAATCAAACCAATGCAAATCAGGCTCCCACTTCAGTCTATTTGTTTGGACTTAGTGAGTGCAAGGGGATTCATTATTTCTTGTTCTTCCTTCCACCCTGCAAAGTTCCTGTGCGCATGTACAGACTTGCGCGCACTCGTCTGTAGAAACCTTCTTACCCTCAAGGTGTTGTGCTGTTGGGAATCAGTACACAATCATCTCTGGGAAAGCAGAAGGAAAACAGCAGTTTCTGCCCAGGATGACACCGTGCAAAGGAAGGGAAGGGGACCTTGGAGCTGCAATTAGGCTCGCTGAATAATTCAGTTTTTTGATGTCTGAAGTAGAACAGTTAAAAAATGTCTTTGGGAGACTGACGGTGATCTCTCTCCCCTCACACACACCCTGAGGAAGAAACAAACCATGAAAATCCATTTCATTTGTTTGGGGTCATTTCATTTTGCTTCTTGTTTGTGCATGCTGGCTGGCTTCCTAAGTGAAAAATGCTCTGGTTCAGAAATATCCAGAAGAAAAAAAGTTAGGTCTGAAATTTTCACTTTCACTTCTTTTTGTGAAGTTCATCTCCAAATTTGACCCGTATATGTCTGGGTTGGTATGAGACCTGCATTTTGAGGAGAGAGGGGAAAGGTAAATCCATCACTTTTATGAACCATTTCCCTTGCCTTCATCTCAGCCTGCCCTGGATGTCTGTGTGTCTGTCCCTGCCTGAGCCTCCTGTGAAGCCCCCTGTAAGTCCTCCTCCTGCATCTCACGCCCTGTGAAAGCATCGAGGACTTGTCCAAGCCCCGAGCTGTGCCGTGGGCAGAGCCACCCATCCCATTCTGGCACCCAGTGAGCGGGGAGTGACACAGCCCAAACATGAAAGCAGGGATGTGATTTCCCCTGGGCAGAGGGAGGCTTCTTCCCTCGTAGCCGTCCTTTGTTTCTGGAATAACCATGGCAGTATTTCTGGAGAAGAACCTGCTTAGGGGGTTTTGTGTTTGATCTGCTCCGACACATTGCGGCAAGGGGAGGGGGAGCACGCCGTGTCCTCCCGAGCTGCCCATGGGCACGTGTTTCTCACACACCAAGGCTCCACTCCTGCTCTGACTCACGTGTGGGATTAACTGCTTGCACCGCCCAGTTCAGTAAAATCTGACCAGTAAAGCTCAGGAGAAGTTTGTCTGGTGGCTTGATTGGCAGCGAAACGTGAGCAGCTGTGAAACCAATCCCCCTGTCCATGCCAGGGAAATAGAAGAGGTTTGTGAATTGGAAACTAAAAGTGAGACAGCCTTAATGAAATAATAACAACAAAATTAATAAGAAAATGATCATTAACAAGAAAATAATAAAATATATACAAACATATGAGGTTGAACACTCCTCAATGACTATGTCATGACTGATGCTGCATAGGAGGCTTGGGGAAAAGGTCCTGGGCTGGATTCAGCAGCAGGAGGGAGCTGGATTCAGGAACACATGGATCTGAGACCAGGGGCAAAAAGACAGATGGAGTTCTTATGGATACCAGCCATTGAAGAAGAGAGCCTGACCCTCTTGATCCCTCAGTTTTATGCCAAGTATGACATGTATAGTCTGTTGGTCAGTTTGGGGTCACCTGTGCTGTCTGCTGTTCCCTGCAGGTGTGACCCTTTTTCACCTCTTTCCCCTATGACATTCCACCAACTGGAGGATGACCTTCATCTCCATAGGCATAGATATAAGCAATGGCCCTTCTGCATACCAATGCCCTGTGTCGTCACGTCTAGAGTCAGGCACACTCTGAAAACATGCAGCTCACTTTCAGAAAAGGAAGTTACTTAGATGGGGTTAAGCTGAATTGTTAGAAAATTGATTCTGTTTTATCTCAAACCAGAACAGTCTGCAAGGTCTGGACTTATGGTTGTAAGCCCTTCGGGGCTGGAAGTGTCTTTATGTTGTACATGTGTTGCATGGGGGTTTTGTTCCTGCTTACAGCCTCCTGTTACCCTTGCCTACCAAGTCCAGTCTGGATTCATTGCCCAGAGCTTTCTGAGCTCAAAACAGCTCAAAGCACCTCCTGAAAATGGTGCAAAAAAAATCCATGCTGAGGAGAATGAGCAACATGTGCAGAGAAGGGGCACAGAGCAAATTCCTCTCTCCTATAAAGATGCTCTGAGCCTGAATTCCAGTCATACAAAAGCTTTGGAGTCTAGGTTTGTTGGGCTTTCCTCACTCCTAAATTGGGTCAAAAAGCTTTGCATATTTTTAGGGATCCAAAACTGGGCACAATATTATTTCAGAAACACTGTGACTGCCGCGTGCCCAGTGCTCCCCCAGCTGCAGGGACGTGGCTGGAAGAGGACTGGTAGGGCTGCCCCTGGACACACACGTTTTTGGGACCGGTTCCTCAGGGCTGGTGTCGTCAGGGCGCAATGTGTATCTCAAAAATTGATTCAAGTGATGTCAGGGAGGATGTCAGGGAGGCTTATAACTGGCACAACACACTTGAGGCTGAGATGTTGGCTGAGAGAGTTGGGGTTATTCAGCCTGGAGAAGAGAATGCTCCAGGGAGACCATACAGCAGCCTTAGGGTACTGAAAGGGGCTCCAGGAAAGCTGGGGACAAACTTTTTAGCAAGGCTGGTTGTGACAGGACAAGGAATAATGCTTTTAAACTAAGGGAGGGTAGATTTACACTGGACATGAGGAAGAAGTTCTTTGCAATGAGAGTGGTGAAGCACTGGAACAGGTTGCTCAAGGAGGTGGTGGATACCCCATCCCTGGAAACATTCAAGGTCAGGCTAGATGAGGCTCTGAGCAACTTTGCTTAAAGATGTTCCTGCTCCAGTGGGGGGGGGGGGGGGGGGGGGGGGGGGGGGGTGGACTAGAGGACTTGTAAAGATCCCTTCCAACCCAAAGCATTCTATGATTCTATGTTTGCCCTCATCTTGACCTGCAACCTGCTGGTTCTGGTGAGTGGTGGGTTGGCCAAGCCTGGCTTTCACGGGTGAGCACAGGCTGCTCACTGCTGGACCCTGGCTCCTCCATCATTCCCCAGGTATCTCCTGGCAGAAGCAATGCTGAGAGTTCACAGACCTTTCCCCTGACATCAGGTCCTGCACAGAAACAGCTCTGGGCTGGTCCATGGCAGCAGAGAAGAGATCTCACAAGCACCAACCAACTGCCTGTGCTTTCAGACTGGGCTAGTTGGCCAGGTCCCTGGACCCATCCCTCTTTTCTAGTGACCTTGCTCCCTTTAGGCAAGGGAAGTTCCTCTCCAAGCTCCTTGTCTCTGTCCCAAGCAGCCCAGAAGCTGTTTCATTTATCTTTTGTAGCTTCTCTGCCCTGTAAATATTTGCTTGTAAAGCCAAAGTTATGGACAGTGTTATTGATGTGGAGGAAATGGATATTTCAAGCTGCTCTGCTTTGCTGTTCAGGTTATTTTCCACAGGCCAGACTCCTTTCTGTAGGGCAGCTGCTGCTGTTACCAGGATCTCTCAGCTGGCTGGTTTAGGGCTTTGCCTCCTCCTGCCTCTCACCAGGTTGGCCTGCAGGAGGCTTGGCTGAACCTGCAAGCGTGCTTGGGGATTGCATGCAGTGACTTCTCCCTTGCACCATGATTCCCTGCCTCTTTCCCTTTTGATCTTCCCTTCCCAGACAGGTCTGTTTTGCTTTTCTTCCCTTCTAACTTAGACCCCAGCAGCTCCTCCCTCCTCCAATTCCCTTAGCTTTTTCAATGGGCTGCAGACGACTGCTGGCCAGCTCTGCTCCTGTGGTTCCAGCACAGGGTTGGCCCCTTGCCCTGTTTTCCCTGATGCTGATAAACTCTCCCTGGCAACAGCTCCACACTGGCAGAACATTTCCCTTCTCCTGAACTCTCATCCCACAGACTTTGTAAAGACCTGTCCTTCCTTGGCAACCCAAATTGTCTTTCCTTTTTTTTCTGTCTATCACTTTGTTTCTCTTGTCTGTCTGAAGATCTTCATCGTGCCAGCAGACAGTTGAGTTCAGGAATGGCTCCCGAGAGCCCATCCTTGGTTTTCCATCACCTCCTGTGCTGCTTGGACCTGGATCTCAGCATCCATGTGCAAGCTCCACGTGGGTAACTGAGGGTTCCCTGATCCAGGGCCGCTCGGCGTTGCCTGCAGGTGGGATGGCTGTGCTCAGCTTGCTGCGTTCCCTCGCCTCGGGTTGCTAAGGTACAGCTTAAACTCTCATCCAGAGTGTCATCATCTCACGGCTCAATTCCTTCAACATCCTTTTCTCTGGCCTTGACAAATGCAATCTTCTCCCACTCCTGCCTGCTCAGAGTTCTGCTGCAAGGATCATTTTCCTCGCCTGTCATTTTCCTCCTGTCACCCATGCTTTACTTGCTTTTGCTGGTTCCTGCTGGCAAACAGCAGTTACCTGTCTCTGCTCTCCAGGCCTTTCACAGCTTTCTTTCCTGTTAACCTGGTAGTCCCTCTCCTTACACAGTTTCTCGCTCTCTGTCAGCCTCTGGTGACAGTCTCTGCCAGCACTTGTTGTGTCTCCCAGCTCTCTGCTTTCTGCCCTGATGCCTCTTGCTCGAAGAGTAGCTCCTGGTTGCACCCTGTAGAATCACCTTCCTGCCCTTCACCCCTCCTATGCCAGCCTCTGTCCCACATCAGTGATGATGCCTCGGGCGCAGGTCAGGCAGTGACCTTGTTTTGTCCTTCTGGTGGTTCCCACCCTCTGTTTGGGTTGAAGACCTTTGGGGCAAGGCAGTTTTTAGTAGCAGTTGCCTAAAGAACAAGCTTGTGAGGACCTGGGGAGGGGCTCTTGATCAGGCAGTGCAGGGGTAGGATGCGGGGGAACAGTTTTCAGCTGAAAGAGGGGAGATTTACATGAGATCTTAGGGAGAAAAATTATCCTGTGAGGGTGGGGAGAGCCTGGCACAGGTTGCCCAGAGAAGTGGTGGCTGCCCCATCCCTGGAGGTGTTCAAGACCAGGTTGGATGGGGCTTTGAGCACCCTGATCCAGTGGTGGGGTGTTGGAATTGGGTGATCTTTAAGGTCCCTTCCAAGCCAAACCATTCTATGATTCCATGAACCTCTGGACTCCAAGCATGGGTGATGTGTATCTGTCCTGCTGCCATGCTTTAAAGAAGCAGTGGTGAAATCAAGGTGAATTAGGAGGCTGAGTGAGGATGTTACATTCCTCCAGTTTAGTAAAAAGAGGTAAGTGGATACTGCAGAGGGACCTTCTGTGGCACCTGGAGATGGAGGCTTGCTTTGTGCTGGGTTTGTACAGCTCAGTGCTCAATGCTTCATCCATCATAACTGGAATGAAGGGAGCAGGCAGCCCAGGGGAACTTCCCCGGTCCTGAACCCTACTGGTGGCTGAGGGACACACCAGGACAGCATTTGCTGTGGCAGACCAAGTCCAGCCTCAGACCCTGCCTGCCTGGGCTGATCTGGAGCACGGGCAGGGTCGTGGTGATTCTGAGCAGCACGTGGAGCCCCACTCTGTTCCACAGGTGCAGGAGGGAGATACAAACACATCAATGCCTTCATCTGCCCTTATGGATTTTTCCACCATATTTTGTAAGCGTTCATTTTTATTTATGTGAGGTTAAAGTCAGTCCAATTTGGAAATCAACTTGTCTAAGGAGCTCCCCTCAGGTCTTATTAGCTTCATGTAGTATTTCTATTCATTTTTGCTAATGCCATTCACCAGGCTGGCTGCGGTGGTGGCTGCAGGAGATGGTAACCCTCTCCTTGCCAGGCTGCTGGAGCTGTGAGCCTGGTGGCTGCAGGCATGGCTGTGGGAGTGGCAGGATCTGGCCATGCAGTGAAGGGCTGGGGCTCCCAGCTTTCCAGCTTCCAGCAGTGCAAGGGGACAATTTCTGACACCCACTCCCACGTAGACACCCCCTCTAGCCTTGCTGCAGCCAGAATCACCAACAGCCCATCCATTGCTTCTGGCACGAAGGGCATTTTGCCTGCTGGTGCTGGAAGTCAGTGGCAGGTTTGGACAGAGAACAATTAAGAAACACTTAGGATATGCTTGTAATTAGAGAAATTCCTGGAAGAAGAAAAAAAAATTCATTGAGGGCTTTTAAAGGAGAGATGGGATGCCTGAGTCAGGAAACCCCTCAGCTGCAGATTGCCAACAGCAATCACTTCCTGGGGAGGTATCACTGCACGCTTGGCGGGCTCTTACACCCCTCCCCTGGCATCCACTGCTGGCCCTTGCCAGAGGGGATATTGGCAGGGTGGACCACTGTGCTGGCAAGCACTGCATCACTTCTTCAAGTGTTAACTCTGTAACCCCAAAGGAGCTGACAGCAGCCAGGACTGCAGCATTAAGGTGGGGTCAGATGTCACCCCAGAGTAGGAGCTGAGGTGGCTGCCAGCATGGGATGCATCCCTGCCCGTGCTGGTAACATAGCACATGTTTCCTGAAGCATCACGGCTGCCCTGCCTCTCCCCTGCCTTTGATTATTTATTGAAGTGGTTTGATGCTGGGTGACTGTAATTAAAAGAAGAAAAATACACACAATAAAATGATTTTGAAAATGGCAACATGCTGGATGCAGTGAAGCAAGGAATGTATTAAATATTTATTGCCACTGGTCTGCTGGGGGGGGGGAAATTAAATTATTTAGCCTAAGAAATACATTTTAATTATTTAATTTGAGGGGAGATCTCCCCCACAGCCCTCCTTAGCACTAAGCCCCAGACAAGTGGCAGCATTTTGATTAAAATCTTGAATGGGATGAAGGTCTGGAGACAGGAACACAGGGTGGGGAGCCACGTGATTGCCATCCGAGCCTGAGGTCACCCTGCTCTGCCACGGCAGGTCTGTGCGTGTGATCCTGCATCTCACAGGGGGAATTCTTCCTCTCCAGGGCTGGTTTGTGCCTGGCAGCAGTTTGCCAGGGATCTGCTCTGCACGTGGGAGCCTGGGCTCAGGACAGGTTTCCCTGGGTGCATCAATCACGCTGTAGGAAATAGCAGCACATCATTACCCCAACCTGCCATCTGCAGCTTAAACGCTCCGGACACACGGGTTGCTCTGAAGAGCTTTGCTGGGGCAGGAGCTCTGGTGGTGTCCCAGCAGCCCAGTTCCACCACACAGGCTCTGCCAATCTCTGCAGGCATCTATCTTATGCATGGCACAGGACATGCTGGGCAAACAAGCTGTGTAGCTGTTTGAACACCAGTGTCCCCTGGCATTTGCATCTTGCTCTGGGAGGCTTTTCCCCAGCGCTCTGCAGGGAAGGTGTTGGGACCGGCGTCCTCTTGTCAGGTCCACTTGAGGCTGGAGCTAAGAGGCTTCCAGCCACATATCAAAGATTGAGAGGTACAAAGCGTGGGGTCTGGCAGCAGCTGACTGTTTTCTGTGAGAGGAGGGGCTGTGATTTTTCCCTTGAGTCTCCAGATTGACAGTCTCTCATTATTAGCCCCCTGGAAACAGGCACTTTGACGGAGCGAGCCATCCCTGCCTTCGCTGTAACAATCAAAGCGGCTCAAGAATAAACATGGCTTGGCAAGAATAAACACAAATTGCGATGCTTGCTGTGAACAGTGATATCCAGGGGAGCAAACATCAAATGAAGGATTATCCCTGTTTGCAAGGAAGCTCTTCTTGCAAGAGCTTGAATAAGGACCATCTGCAGCTGAGAGCAAAGGCTCTACCACAGGAACCTGCCCGTGCCGTAGGAGCTCTCCTGTTTGAAGCTCGCGTGGTCTCCTTTAGGCACTGTCTGGTTTTGCCTTGTATGCTCTGTTGGCTGCTGAAGCCCTGAGCTCTTTGCAGCTACATCCAACTTGCAGAGAGCGTGGGCAAGCCTAGAAAGCCCAGGGAAGGGAGTTGTGTGGGAGAAGGGTTGGAGGATGAAGAGAGCTTCCTGCTGGTGGGGCAGGCACTGCACATGGCTCAGTGAGCTTGATGAGCTCTTCAGGAGCTGGAGGAGGATCACATCAACCAAATCCTGCAAGAAGCTCTGCTCCTGATGCCAGTGCTGCCAGTCTTAGGGCAGGAGCCCCAGAGCCAACTCTTAACCAGCCACCATCCACCTGCAAGAAGTCATAGAATCATATAATTACCTGAGTTAGAAGGGACCCAAAAGGATCATTGAGTCAAACTCCTGTCCCTACACAGGACACTCCCAACATTCACCCCGTGTGACTGAGGGCATTGTCCAAATGCTTCTGCACAGGTGAGCCCTCCTCCCCAAAGCCTCGCTGAGAGACAGCCCGCACAACATAAATCAAATTTGGAGGCACAGAGGTTCTATAAACAAGCTTATTTTCTGAAGCCAGGTCCCATTATGTTATCTGTCACTTTATTGGGGTTTCTGAGCCATTTATTTTTATGTATATACATTGGAGCTGGTGAGCCAGCGTTGGCCTGAGAGTATAAAGCTGACAAGACACGGTAGCAGCGTGTGAAACCTGTCAGCAGAGCAGCCGCCTGTGAAATGAACACAAGAGCTGATGCCGATGATTTATTTATGGAGAATCTTGGGTGGTGTGTGCTGGAGCAGTGGGTGGCACTGGATATGCTCCTGGCCCCTGGCTGTGCCACCCTGATGCCAGCAGTCCTGAGCCGTCTGAGAGGGACCGGTACCAGACCCACCACAGGCAACGATGAGGTCTCAAGGCAGCTGGAAATGAGATTTTAATCTTAAGGAGCAACTTAAGCTGCTGAAATACTGTGGTCACCTAGTATCCATATAAAAAGGCAAATTTTCTTGTGGTGGAAGGTAATGAATACAGTTCTACAATACTTTCCCTTCCAGCTGATTATCTTGGTAGTGTGTCCCTTAATTTTTGTTTCTTTGTGTTTGAGATAAATTCAGATTTATCATAATTAGTTGTTCTGAAATGAGAAAACTGCAGTTTCCTTAGCTGAAAAAAGTGAGATGTTTTTGAAACTTTTTTTACCCCTGGAACAACATTTTGCCAAACTCAATAATCTTTACAAAAGCCAAAATGAATAATTGTTTCTGTCATGTTCCAGGAGAAAAGTATTTAGATCAGCACTTTTTCCTCTCAGCTGGAGCAAATATTTTGGATGGGAGATAGATTTATGGTTCATTGAAAACCTTAAAGAATCATCCAGACTGTTATCAGGGCAATGGTAGAAAACACAGACCCTACTCTTACCCTGCTCTGACCTTGCTGAGAATCCTCTAGTTTAGGATCATAGAATCATTTGGTTGGAAAAAACCCTTTGAGAGCACCAAGTCCAACCTGTCCACTACCAAATCTTTCCCTGAGCACTGATTCCACTTGGCTTTTTAAACACTTGCAGGAATGGTGATTCCACCACTGCCCTGGCAGCCTCTGCCAGTGCCTGAGAACACTTTCAGTGAAGAATTTTTTTCCCAATACCCAATCCAAACCTCCCCTCATGCAACTTGAGGCCACTTCCTCTCAACCCATTACTTGTTACTTGGGAGAAGAGCCCAGCACACATCTCACCACAATCTCTTTTCCAAGCTGCAGAGAGTGATGAGGTCTCCCCTCAGCCTCCTCTTCTCCAGGCTAAACAGCCCCCAGTCCCTCAGCAACTCCTCACAAGACTTGTGCACCAGATCCTTCACCAGCTCTGCTGCCCTTCTCTGGGCGCACACAGCATGGAGAGGATGTTGCTGTCAAGGTCTGGCCCTTCAGCAGGTGAGAAGTGCTCAGTGTACTCAAGTTGCTTTGGAAAGGCAGTCAGAGCTTGTGAGCAGCTGTGTTACATGTGGAGGTTGGTGCTCATTGCCGAATTTTCAGCCTGGGTGAGTATTTTTGCACTTGCTGTGCCAGCCCTCTCTTTTTTCAGCAACACCCCAGCCAAAGCTGGCACACAGCAAGTTGGTAGGTAACAGCCACCCCAGCACCATTCAACCCTGGAAGGTGAATGCCATAGCTTGGGCTTGGCAAGGGAAGGGGTCAGCAGAAAGACAGTGCTGTGTGCCAGGGGCCCTGTGGGACCATTCCTGCATGAGCCTCTGATGAGTAAAACCTGGGAAGGTTCCATTAAAATTAAAATTTTAATCTAGACTCCCACCCTGTCTTTGTGGTTCATGAGCAGGTAGCAATGTGTCGTCTTTCCATAGCCAGGCAGGAAAATGCCTCTGCAGCAGCCACATGTCTCATGGGTACCCCTTGCAGTGTTAAAGGCCATGGGTTAGATGGTGGTATTTTTATTTCTCAAAGTAGCAAGCCCTGACTTGTTCATAGAATCACAGAATGGTTTGGGTTGGAAGGGACCTTAAAGCCCATCCAGTTCCAACCACCTACCATGGGCAGGGACACCTCCCACTGGATCAGGGTGCTCAATTCATCCAGCCTGGCCCTGAACGCCTCCAGGGATGGGGCAGCCATGACTTTTCTGGGCAACTTGTTCTCGGTGGTAAGAAGTTTCCCAGTACTGCTCTGCTGCCTGCTTTAAAGTGAGTGGTGTTCTTTTAATCCTCAGCTTTCTCTCTGGTTTGTGCGAGGAGTGCTTTTCCCTCTGGTTTGACTTGCAGCCCCTTTTCCCAGCACACTGCATGCCCTGAGCCTCTCCTCCCTTCTCCTCTGTGAGTGAGAGCAGGCAGCTCTGCCTGATTGATCCGCTGCCTTCCAGTCAGGATCATTCCTCTGCCAGTCTGTCCCTCACCTGCCTGGGCACTGCTAAATCTTCCCAGGAAGGAACAGCTATTTGTCAAGTGAAATAGGAAGGTTTGAGTCTCACATTTCCCAAGGCCACTTAGCAGGGCTCTGGCTGCTCTCCGGACACTTGTCTTTCTGGTACAAGCGAGACTGAAGGCCGGGAAGGCTTTTCTGGACAAGGAGCTGCCTCCTCCCAAGCCTGAAGGCTGTGCTGTCCTGTGGGCCCTCGTGGTGAGTGCTCCTTGTGGTTTGTCCGTGTCCCCTCAGCCTGGAAAAGTGCAACCTGTCCCGGGTTTACCCTCCGTGGAGCGATGTCTGTGGTCCCCGCGCCGCCGCCTTGTTCCTTTGTGCTTCCCTGCGCCGAGCCACTTATTGACTGGGAGCGTAATTGTGCAGCCTTGTGTCTAATTGGTTTGCTCTGTCGCTCTCCATTTGCTTCCTCCATCAGCATCCTCCCCGCTCCCCTCCACAACGCGCCGGGCTGTGAGCTGTGAGAGGGGCACGGGGCCACAGTCCTGATTGCTGGAGGAAAAAAAGGCACCCAACTTCCTCCTTTCTTCTCCTAAATTCAAATGACAAGAAACAGAGGAAAACAATTTTGCAAACCCTTGGCAGTGGGCCAGCTCTGATAAAGAGCCGTAATTAATCTCCCCAGCTTTATTAGAATATCATTACAATTAACTCGGCAATCTTCTGTTGATCAAAGCCATTGTTCCCCGCAGAGCAGAGGAAGCCAGCGTGAGCCTGGATCGTGCGGTGCTTAAAAGCACCTAGAGCTGGATCATTCCTGCCAGCCCACCAGCAGCTGCCCTGTCCTCCTGGCTGCAGGGCAGGAGAGCTGTGCTGGCCCAAACCTCTGGCCCCATCCTGGCTCTCGAGTGACTTGCAGCTTTGATTTTGTTTTTTTTCCAGCTGGTCTTCTTTGTTGAGCTGTTGTAGCCCAGATCCCTCCCAGGCACTGAGATGTCCCTCATTCCTGATGCAGATGCTTTGGGGTCCAGGCTTTTCAGCACTGGGTTTATTCCTTTGTGTGTGTTCATCCAGCTCTTCGGGTGCCTGCTTCCCAGTCTCAGCTGGAGGCACGGGGACTGCTGCAATAACACAGTGAACAGCAGCAGAGCAGGGAAAGAAACCAGGGGAAATGTTTGTGGAAGCCACGTTTGAAAGAAAGGAGAGTTGTCAGAATGAAGCTTCATAAGCTCTGCAGTTAAATAGCCCAAGATGAGTGCTATAGAAAAGCAGAGAAAATGAGCGCCGCTAAACTACCCCTTTCCTCCTTTTCAAACTGTTCTCTTAATATCGGGTATTTATCTGTAATTTAAGCCTGTGATTAGTTTTATCAAAAAGATAGTTCTGAGGCAGAGATCTTAGAAATGATTAGGTGTGTGTTTGAAAGACAAGAACAGCTCCACTTGCACTGCAGGATAAAGATGTATCTGTTTGCTGCCTTGAGCATCTGTCTGTGAGGGCCTTGTGCCAGAACAGCCTCCTGGTTCCACGCAGATCCCAGCCCTCCCCGGTCTGGCAGCGCATTTCTTCTTCTCCCCTGAAGGTGCCAGCGCTGGACCCTCTTGTCATCGGGTGAGGTTGATTGAAATTATTTTGTGTCTCCTCTTCCTCATTGCACTTCTGCTTTTGGAAAATGCTCTCAACTTTGGTGCTGTCAGTGGGTTCCTGACCACGTGGCCTTGTTGACAGCTCAGGACCCAGAGACACCTGGAACGTGGAGATGTTTGGCAGTTTTGGTTCAAGAGCATCGCATCAGAGAGGCTTGATGTGGAGGAGCCTGGAGAGTCTGCAGCCCATTCCCATCTGCCTCTGCCTCTTTCTGCATGGTTAACAGCCCTCTTCCAGGCTGGAGAGATGTCCAAGAACTCTTCTGCTCTCTGGTCCTTGCAGGACCAAGAAGGTTTGCTCTGGGGCAAACAACTTGGCCCTGCCTCTGTTTTCAGTCTGATGGAAGATGGCCCAGGTGGAGGTTCTATACTTAAAGGCTCTGCCACAAAGGATTTATACACTGTGAGCAGGCACAGTGAGTGTGAAACTATGTTGTCTGGTTACACAAAGAAAGGGAAGCATGGGAATTTAGAAAGCTTTGAGTCTCTTCTCCCATGATTTCTGGAGCAGTTCACAATGGGTAGAAGAGCTGTAGTGGAAAAGGCAATGCTAAGCTGGGAAGGGTTATTCGATGAAAGTGTCTGAACTTCTCACTCTTGCTTTTTGTCCTGAATTCTCATCTGTTTGAATTGTCAACACTTGTGAGCCCTGGAAAAAAGAAAAGCGAAAGAAGAGGTAGGTCCAGGGTCGGGTGTAATCGACCTTGGCATTGTCCCTTTGAGCAGCACCCAGGAGAAGGCAGCAGCTGCTCCGGCCCATTTGCTGGTGCAGACACAGCAGTAAGAGGCAGCCCTGCCTCTTCTGCCTGCGACACTGCGCTCTGCAGATCCCAGCCCTGCAGGGATTTGTGGGAGAAGCAGGGCAGGACTGTGCTCGGAGCGTAGATTTCCTGTGCACAGCGCAGGGTGTACGGAGCAAACGCACCGCGGTGGCGGCACCAAGCACCGAGCGGGTCTGGGGGTGGCACCCACTGCTGCAGGCCAGGGGCAGAGCTGATTAACAAATTCAATCACACAACTTCAAGCAAGAAAGGTTTGTTAAGGACTAATAAGAAAATGGTGCAGACGCTGCATGGCTCAGAACCTCGAGCTGCCTGAGGCTGGGTGGGATTGCACAGGAAGGTGATTAGAGTTAATCCGTCCTCACTCGAGCCTTTCCTCTGCCATGGGTGTCCACCTGGGGACATGCTCCAGTGGGACACAGCCCTGGAGCTGACTCAGCACAGCCTTTCTCGTGGTGCAGACCTTCCTCAGTCCCTGAATCCTCACATAAGGGGACACTGTAGTAGTTCATCTTCCCCTAGCTTGTGTCCTTGGGTATGGCAAAGGAACCTCCTGCAGGTGAGGGACACCTGATCCCTCACCTCTCCAGACCACTGAGGAGAAGCTGTGGCTGGATGAGGGTTGGGTTTTCTTTCACCAATACAGCTTGGCCAGGGCATGGCCTCCAGAACAGACGCAGAGATATTTTCCCTGCAGCCTTCATCAGGCACCTGATGCTGAAACAACGTCCTCAGGTTTGATGCAGGCTGCCATTAGGACCCTCTTCCCACCCCCCTTTCCTTTTTTTTTTTTCTATGGCCGTTGATCTGGGCAGATGACCTGAGGCATCAGAAAACCCTAAGAAGAACAAAAACCCCCAAACCCATAAGGATCATAAAATGTCTGACAGCAGAAGTTGTGTCTTCATGTAAACTGCCGATGAGGTCCTTCACTGGTCAGTCCCTTGGGTGAGAACTTGTCCTTTCCCACTGTGGCCACCAGTGCTCCTCACCACGTGCTGAGGACAGGAGGGGATGCTCAATCTGGGCAGGCTCAGAGGTAGCAGGAGCTGGGGAGGGGGGGCTGTTCGAAGGGCTTAAAGCAATGCTTCCCTCCACATGCCCTGTCCCACCTTCCCCAGGAGGCAGCAAGCACTGCGCCTCCCCAGGTGGCTGGGGACATCAGGCAGGCTTCGGCGCGGCTGCCTCCGGTTTCTGCGCGAGACGCAGAGGCTGAGTGTCAGGTTGTTATTAAATATCATTAGTAAGTGACAAAACTGTGTGGAGCACTGCAGGCACTGACAATGGCTGGAGGAGGGATCGTTTGCAGCGCTGAGGAGATGAGTGAGAGATGGAGGTCAGAGACGCGTCGTGCTGGGCTGACGCCAACTCCTGCTCATCACCTCGAGGAGGCAGGAGGACAGGTGTTTCCTCTGGGGCAGACAGGTTTGCAGGGAACCCCTGGGTGTCACCAGGGGACTTCAAGATGGCCAAGCATGGGGTCCCCAGGATGGTCTCTGTGGGAGGAACCTGTGTAGCCCCTGGATCCTTCTCCTCTTGTATCAGCTTTTTCTTTAGGTACTCCAGGGCAGACTTGCACCCATCACAGTGGAGCTGCCCAGGGGAAAGGCTGTTTTAGCATCTCTTCTATGCAATGGAGTCAATTAAAAAAGAAATCTTGCAAATGTTTTTCTTGATATCTGTTCTCCATGCTTGGTGCTGTCTTCCCCCCAGAGAGAGCTGGAGAAGATGAACCGCTGAGAAGGCAGTGCCCAAACCAGCAGCCTCAGCATCTCTGGGCAAGCTGCCTGCTTGTTTTGGTGCCTGCCTGGCTGTGGAGCTCTGGGGAGGGGCTGGCTTTGGTAACACAAACCCAAAAGCCAGAAGGGGTGAGATGGAGGCAGAGGAACCTCTACTGAACATGCTTGGAGCGGGAGCCAAGGGACGGCGAGTCGTGTAATCATCTGCTTGAAGCAATCGCAGGCTGTCAGTGGAGCAGAGAGATGCTTCCTCGTGTTTATTTAGGGCGAGATGCCCTAGTTTTGTGCTTGCTGTGGAGTCCCTAATTATTCCTCAGTCTTTGTAGTGAGCTAATTAGTTTTGCAGCACTCAAGGCTGGGGAACACTGATAGGCTTGGGAAGCACAAGCTGGAGGGACGACGAGGAGGAGAATGCTGGCTGGCAGACGGGAATGGCTGGGAACAGGGCAGGGTTTGGAGAGCTCATGGATGATGGTCTGGGAAGGATGATGAAGGAGGGAAGAGCCATAATCTCGTGTTAGGTAAGGTGCTGGAGCATAACGATATGGGGAAAAGCAATTAAGTTGCAGGCAGTAATTGAGGGGGATGGCCCATGGGAGAGCATCCACAGAGCCCAGCGCAGGGCTCAGGGGGTGGGATCCTGCATGGACGGGGGCACCAACTGTCCTCTAACTTGGGCACTTCCTTGGGCAGCTGCCTGTCCTGGGGTGCTGCTGATTCTTGGGATTGCAGGATAGATGATGTTTCCTGACTGTCCCCTCTCTTTTCTAGCCTAGTGGTGACACCCAGGAGCTCTGCTGGGGGAGGCCAGCCCCATCTCTGCCACAAGGAGTGGCTCATCCCTGAGCTGGATGCTCACCTTCCCGCTCAATCAGAGCCAGTTCTGCTGGACAGAGCCACCACAGATAAGGTAACCCACACTGATCACTGGGTCCACAACACTCCCACCTACACAGTCCACTCTGGCTGCTCTCTGTGTGTGGATGCCTCACTGCTCTGATGCAGCGTTGTGCTCCAGAGCCCACGCTCCCTACATCTGCACCATGAGCCTGAGGAGCACAAAGGTCTCATTCCTGTTCTTGCTGTCATTGGCAAGTTCCCAGTGGCCACCGAGTGCAGCGTGTGACAACTCCGAAGTGCCCAGGTGGCGTGGATTTATTAGGGCATTATCCTCCTAGTGTTGCAAATGGTGTCATCTGTCTTCTAAACTTTGCACTTTATTTCAGGGAGAGAATTTAGTATATCCAGGCAATATGCTGTAGTTTTAGCATATGATAAAGCCCTGCTGGGAAGTGTAGTTTTATTGATTTTGTTATTAAAGTGCCACTGGAATAAATTTGCTCATTTGAATGAAATGTCTTATTACCTGGATCGTAACAGGCACATGATGAAATCTCTGGAGGGGCTGGTGCTACCTGCTGCCTGGTGATGGGGAGCTGAGAAGGAGCCACTGACAGAGACCCACAATGCCACCCTGCTCACCCTGAGACCCTCAGCACCCACCCGAGTCCACCGGGAAACTCTGCTTGGAAACATCAGGATGGGAAGAAGCTGTGGTGGTGGGGATTGCAGTGCTTTAGTCGAGGTTGGTGTTGTTCCTCTGATCCTTTGCTCAGGCAGGATCATTGTTTTAAAGGGAATTGAGGAAAAATATCTTTCATAGGGCAATATTTCATTAATACCACCAATAATAGGGGTGGACTGGGAAATGCACCGTTCCCCATTACACTGGGACCTAACAGCACAGCCTATGCTTTCCAGTTAAAATTTGATTGCCTTGAATCCTGCGGATTATGGAAAATAAGAAAAAGGCCTAGTAAAATTTATGGGTTTTAATCATAAAGTGATAGAATCACAGTAAATCTATCATAAGCATGCAGACATGGAGCTGGAAAACAGAGAGGAGAGCAATAGCCCTGTTTTTTCCTGGAGGAGCTCCACGTAGCCATGGCTGGGCCAGGGAGATGGGGAGCAGAGCTTCTCCCCCAGCCACCTCTTCTGGGGTGCTGAGCCCCTGCATCTCAAAGCCTTCCTCCTCTGCCATCCCCGCAAAACCTGGTGGCAGGGATGGCACTGCAAAGCCCACGCCTTGGCTCACAGCAATCCAGCCAGGCAGGGCTGGAGAGCACACGGGGAGTGAGGAAAGGGGAGCTGGGAAACAAAGGGGGACAAGGCAGGAGGGTGGGGGAAGAGAGGGAAGGAAAGGAGAAAAGGAGGGGAAGCCTGAAGCTCTTTCCCTCCTTCCCTCTGTGCTCACGGAGTGAGCAGGGTATTATGGCGTTGGGGGAGAAGGGAGGCAGAGATATGGAGGAGAGACGTGTGTGGAGAGAGTGGAGCACAGAACCACGGATGTGAGGGGAGAGAGGAGCACCTGACAGAGAGAAATGGCAGGAGAGAGAGACCTGCACAGGAGGCAGAAAGTGTTTTAAAAAATAAAAAAAAAAAATCCAGGAGAACAGGAGTGATAAGGAAGGAAAAAAAGGGAGAGAGTAAAAAATTGTCTCTAAAGCAGAGATAAGAGAGGGAGGGCAGTTAGTGAGAGAAGAAGTAAAACTAGGCACGATAAGGCCTGATAGAAATGGGGGAAGGCAGTAAGGCCGGGTGTGCAGGCAGAGAGCTGGGGCTGTGGGGCACAGGGAGGGGAAGGACCAGCCCAAATCCCTCTCCTCTGGGCACTCTCACCCTGTGCAGACCAAGGAACTGGTCTCAAATCTGGCTTTCTGGGCTGCTGTCCATGCCTCTGGCAATCCAGGGAGAGGGAGCTAAGCAGCCGTGGGGATTGGTGAGGAAGGTCAGGGAGTCAGAGTATAAATGTCTCTTTGCAGAGTGCTCGTAACTCTGCTCCTGCCTTGATGGCAGGAGGGGAGAGGCAGGTGCCTGCCAGTGTTGAGGGGACATGTAGAGCATGGTGAGATGGGAACTGCATGGGGTGGGTTATTGGAATGGGCTGCCCAGGGAAGTGGTGGAGTCACCATCCCTGGAGGGATTAAAAAAAATGTGTAGATTGGGCACTTCAGGGCATGGTTTAATAGACATGGTGGAGTTGGACCTGATGATCTTAGAGGTCTTTTCCAAATTAATGACTCTATGATTCTACGTGCCCAGGCTGGAAGTGCTGAATAACCCTCATCCCCCTCCCTGCTGTGTCCAGCACACACTGCCTGTCACGGAGATCCCCATGGGGCTCCCACTTGTGAAAGCAGAAGAGGTAAGGCATGTTCTCCTTCTGTGCCCTGAACAGAGCTCTTCCTAGGTTTTTTTTTTGCTACCTCTTTCAAGCTGTTTTATAAAGTACTTTGTATTTATTCTTATTTAAACCAGACAAGTGAATAGTGCTGTCTTGCTCTGACACAGGGTCCATGGTTAGCTGAAGAGCAACCCTGGAACCCAGACTCTGCTCTCTCAGCCCTGATTAAACTGTAGAAGAAACACACTGTAAATTTCAGCAAAGGAGAGAAAAAGAGAGTTTATTCGTTGGGAATTTTTTTTTTCCCATCTTTACCAGCCATGAAAATTGCTGAGCTAAGATGCTGGCCACTCTGAGATGCTCTTCTTCTGCTCCATCCATCTCCTTTAATCACATAGTGACTGCAAAAAAAAAAATTATCCAGTTCACAAAGCATCGAAGATTAAAAATCAGGGTGGATAATAAACTGTGTGGCAGGCAGCAGTGCCACGGAGCATCAGGCAAAGTTGCTAATGAAAAACTGAGAGCTTCAGCTTGGTTGCAGGGCAGGCAGCGTGGCTCTTTATCCCAGGAGGGTTTTGAGCAGCAGAGGAGGTGGGGCTGGGGTACACCTGGGGCTGGGTGGTGCGTGGCTGGTGCCAGGCTGGGAGAAATCCTCCAACAGCACAGCCTGAGATGTTATGTAGAAAGGAAATAATTTTCTCTCTTCTTTTCTTTTTTAAAGCTTCTTTTTAACAGTGAAAGTCTTGAGTCTTCCCTTTGATTGCTGGGACACTGTAGTGTGCTGCAAATACCTCATTGGACTTGGTTATTAGTGTGTTTTTTTTAATCTCTGTGTTGAATTAGCTCTTTAATTACAGCATTAAAAAAGGATAACTGGAGTCAATTAAGAAGCTCTTTTGGATTGCCAGTGTTAATATCTGTTCAGGAACACGGAGACCCCCCCTTCACCTCTCTGCTGTCTGTTGAACCGCTGATTGAGTTATTGTCAATCCTGGCAACAAGGCTCAAACTGTCATCTCTGCACCTAATGTGCCACTGTATGTGGCTTTCTTGGCTGCACTCAGGTCAACATCTTTCCTTGGAGGGCTGAGGCTTCAGAGCATCTTTGCTTCTCCCAAGTGAGCACTGCTCCAAGCTGGTGCTCACAGTCCCTGGAGCAGGATCTGCGGTGCAGGTGGAGCAGAGCATGCCTGCCTCAAGCTTTGCGTGTTGCTGTTTGTGGTTTCATGTTTAGCTGACTGAAAATTGTTGGTTAAACACTGGTGAGAGGGGAAGCTGGCAAAGAAGCATTTTTGCTTTGGCAAAAGAAAAAAAAAGCAAAAGGTTTTTAAAAAATGTTTTGGTTTCAAAGTTATAAAGGAAAGATGAGTTAGAGATGAGAAGCTAACAAATCAAAGCTCCTGAAACCCGCTGCGGAGAAACACAAAATGTTTTATGTGAACATGAATAGAAAGCTGAAACCAGCAAAAAACCCACCCCCTCCCCACGAGCACAAATGTTTCAGGTTGGTTCTTCTAGACTGGCACATCGACGGAAGAAGAGGAAACCCATTCTTTTCTCTGTCAGCACTCCAGGGTCCTGTCACTTCTTTTTTATCATCTTGTAGTGACTTCGATCCCTGAAGACTCCTTTAGTGCTTTACAAATCAAGCATGCAAATCTCAGCTCATCCACCTTGGAGACAGGGCTGGCTGGGCCAGGAAGCTGCTTGCTGGTGCAGTGCCACCAGTCCTGGTGGCAGCCGGGAAGGATGGGAAGCACCCACTGCTTCAGAAAAGCTTATAAAGACCTTCAGTACCTGCACTAACCCCATTTGCAGGGATGTTCTGTGCTTCCAGCACAGCCAAAGGTCATCATGCTGTGCTGGGGCCCCTGAGCCACTGTACCAGCCCCGTTTCTCGCATGGAAAGGATCCGTCACCCCACTCTGCACCTTCTGGGGGCTGGGAAGTGGGCACAAACCAGCCAGCAAAGGGCTGAACTGGTCTGATGATGCTACGCTTGTTTTCAAAACTTGACTTGAAACATCTCTTTCCTCAGAGCTGTCTTTTCATTTCACTCTTTCCTTCTGCAGTTGCCCTCCTGACTTGCTCCGTTGAATTAGTTCTCTGTACTCTCTCTCTCCACAGCCTCGAGGCAGGCTGGCACTGTCACACCTCTGCCCCAAGGGATGGACCAGGGACCAGATTATCCCACAATTCTCCCCTTTTCCTCCTTGAGACAATGCAAACCTCCCAGATCTCCTGATCCCAAGCAAAGGGACCTGCTGCTTGGTGACCAGACACCACAGTGATGGCCATGATGGAGTTAGCACCAGGGCAGCCAGCAGGTTACAGCCTGCACTGCCTCCCAGCCCCAGCCCTATGCCTGTTCTCCTCAGGCTCTGGGTGTGTGCTTATCCATGTAAGTAATGTTATTTTTTTCCCAGAGAAGGTCTCCTGCAAGTCTGGAAGCTGAATTCCCTTGGACGTGCCTGAAGGTACTTGTGAACCAGGCTGCCAGCAGTCAGGTATGAAACCACCATGGGAGTCATTACAGGCAGGTGGGGAGCAACAGTGGAGCTGCTCAGGCATCTGAATACCAGGGACTGGGGCACCTGGGCAGGCAGGGCCAGGCAGGGCACTGCTGCTTGTGCTACCAGCACAGGCACTAATGCAACTGCAGCATCCTTGCCCATAGGGACAGATGTCCATAGCACGAGAGACAACTTGTCCCTCATCAGAGCGGAGACACCACCGTGCTGCTGGCAATAGCAAGCAGGAAGTCCTCTCCCCGGGTAAGTAGTGGGATCCCTGGCCTCAGCTCACTGTTTCTCAGCCTGGCAAACTGCTGCCTGTCCTGTACTCTGCCTGGTGATAGGGTTTCATGTCATCATAGAATCAATCATAGATTGGTTTGGGTTGGAAGGGACCTTAAAGATCAGCTCCAATCCCACTGGATCAGGGGCTCAAAACCCCATCCAACCTGGCCTTGAACACTTCCAGGGATGGGGCAGCCACCACTTCTCTGGACAACCTGTGCCAGGGCCTCCCCACCTTCACCGCAAAACATTGCTTCCTAAGATCTCATCTCAATCTCCCCTCTTTCAGCTGAAAACCATTCCTTCTTCTCCTATCCCTGCACTCCCTGATCCAGAGCCCCTCCCCAGCTTTCCTGGAGCCCCTTTCTGTCCTGGGAGGCTGCTTTAAGGTCTCCTCGCAGCCTTCTCTTCTCCAGGCTGAACAACCCCAGCTCTCTCAGCCTGTCCTTGGATGGGAGGTGCCCCAGCCCTTGGATCATCTTCATGGCCTCCTCTGGACTCATTCCAACAGATCCATGTCCTTCCTGTGCTGTGCCCTTCTCACCGTGCAGAGGGCAGGCAACATCCCCCAGCTTCATGCTTCCTCAGCGCTGAGGCCCCACTCTCCCAGCTTTGAGGACGGACAGGGGAACTGGCTATAAAACCACAGCCAGTCCTTGGGGAAAGAAGTCAGACTCCTCTTGGTGCAGCACGGGGCCCAAGACCCGGCAGGAAGTGCCTTTTGGGGCAGTGCAAAGCTTTGGCATTAGTGGGAGACTCTGTCCTGTGGTTGTTCCGAGTGAGGAGACTGGAAAAATGCCTCCAGATGATAAAATGACCACTGGCCAGAGATACAAAACTGGACAGATCAAGAAGTCAAGATTTTGCATTCCAACTATCTATAGGAAATAGGGTTTTTTTATTATTTCAAGTTTTCATAAAAATCCATAATTATTGAAATCAAAGTTACAGAAGAAAGTTCGTAACTTTTTATTGATTTTATTTCTTTTTTCTTTCTTTTTTTTTTTGCCCCCCCCTCGTTGTTTTCCCCTTTCAGAATTATTATATCTGACACCAGAGTCCATCAGACAAAGTCCTTACAAACACAGGAATCCTGAAGACATCAGCTGAATGTTTTCCTGGTATAAAGAAGAAGAGGAGGAGAAAGAGGTGGTGACCGACAGTGCGGGTGCAGTGGGTTTGGACAGGGGCAGAGGGCATGGTGGAAGGAAAGAGGTCGGTATGTTTGTAGCAATGTTTGTTTTTTAATTATTTTTATTTGTTCATTTGTTCTTTTTTTTTTTTTAAAAAAACCACCCCACCGTTATTATTTGCAAATTGTTGCCTGGTTAAATCATTTTCATGTTGAACTTGCGCGGTGCGTCGGCAGAGCTGATGCCCGCGTCGGACTTGCGTGGCACGTACTCGATTTCAATGTTGTGCTTGGTGTTGCCTTTCCCCCGGCTCCACAGGAAGAGGAGCACCAGACAGAAGAGCACGACGCCCAGGAAGGAAATGAAGCCCATGGTGGTGGCAATGATGAGAGTCTTGATGTCAAAGGGGAAAGGCACGGTGGCGCGCGTGCTGTTGGCATCGCTCTCGTTGGGCTGGTTGGAGATGAACGCGAAAGTCTTGTTGGGCTGGTGGGGCCAGTCTGGGGAGTAGCTGCGCACGTGCAGGTGGGCCAGCATGGTGTCGTTGCCACCCGCGTTGCTGGCGATGCATAGGTAGGTGCCATTGTCCTGGATCTGGGCGTAGCGCACCTCCAGCGTGCCGTCAGGGAAGACAGTGAGCCGCCCGTTGGTTTTGGTAGAGATGAGGTGCTTCCGGGGAGAGAGCCACATGATGGTGGGGGGCGGGTCCCCATCTGCCCGGCACACAAAGTGGACCGTGTGGCCTTCGTCCACGAAGATCTGCTGAGGTTTGCGGTCCCGTATTCGTGCTCGGCGGCAGGTGAAGTAGTTGGGTAGGAGGACGTCGGGGAAGTCTTTGAACTCCTTGCCCTGGACGAACTCGGGAGTGGAGCAGGTGGGCTGCTGCTTGTTGAAGTTCAACCTCCATCGCCGCCGGAAAACCCAGAGCAGCCGACAGTCGCAGGCTAACGGGTTGTTGTCGAGGATGAGAGTCTCCAGGTTGCCCACCGAATGGAAAGCTGACTCCTCCAGGGTGGTCAGCAAATTCCCTGACACGTTCAGGATGCGCAGGTAATTGAGGCCGCGGAAGGCAAAGGGCTCGACCGTGGTGAGCTGCCCTCCCACCAGCTGGATCTCCTGCAGCCTGAGCAGGTCATGGAGCATGGAGCCCTCGATGGTGACAATGGGGTTGTAGGACAGGTTCAGGAATCGGAGGTAAACCAAGTGCCTCACCGACACATATGGGATGGATGTCAGGTTGCAGTGGGTGATGGACAAGGAGGTCAGGTTCAACCCGTAGAGGCAGTTGGACGTCATAGTATCCAGGTAGGGCCAGTGTGAGATCTCAAGGACCTTGAGCCGGTACAGCCTCTTGAATGAGTAATCCCGGATGGTGTTGATGTTCAGATGGCGCAGCCGCAGCACGATCAAGCCGTGAAGGTGAGACAGGGCCTCTGTGGGGATGGAGGTCAGGTTGCATTTCTCCAGGGTCAGCTGCTCCAGGCTGTTGAGGCCACTGAAGGCCCGGTGGGAGATGTAGACAAGGTCATTGTCCCCCACCTCCAAAGACTTCAGGTTGTATAAGTCCTGGAACATGTAGTCTAGGAGGATCACAATTTTGTTCTCACTAATGTCTAGCTTGGTAAGGTTGCTGAGTCCAGTAAACACCCCCAAGGGGATCAGCTTGAGTCTGTTACTCCTGAGCCCCAGCGTCCTGAGGTTGAAGAGGTTGTTGAAAGCCCCAGGTTCAATGGCACTGATAATGTTCTCATTTAGCTCCAGCTCCTCCAGGTGAGGGTAGTTGGCAAATTCATCCTGGTTGAGTGTCTTGATGCGATTCTTGCCCAAGTCCAGCAGCCTGGTCTCGGTTGGGATCCCCTCTGGCACAACCATGAATCGCTTCCGGTGGCACAGGACGGCGCGCTCCTGGGCAGAGCACTCGCAGCGCGGCGGGCAGCCCGTGGCCGAGCCGGACAGGATGGAACCCAGCATCAGGAGGAGGATCGGCTGCCAGCAGGCCAGGATTGGGCTGCGCATACTCGCCTCCCCAGCTACCATCCTATCTCTCACCTGCAGGTAACACGGGGAAGAGAAAGAGCAAAGAGGACGTGAGAAAACGATGGGCACAAACATGGCGAAAGATTTATTATCTTGGTAGAGCTGATGATAAGGCGAAAGGCACCACAGAGGTTCTCATTTTCCAACTGAAATCCATTCCCTCAGCTACAAGACCATCTCTTCTCCCCACCCCCCCAACTTTCCACTTGATGACTGAACGTGTGCAGACTTTGAGTGGAAAGCCTTCAGGAATCTGTGTCAGACAAACCTCGCTTCCTCGGCTTCTTAGAAAAAAAAATACTAAACACATCTATCTACATCCTATTTTAAGCTCTTGAAATTATTCAGTTCCCTGTAGATGGAGTCTGAATATAAAGGCTGCTTCGCAAACGCAGAGGAGCTGAGCGTGGGATCAAGCATCTGGGGGAACCCGGCTTGGGGTCAGCTGCGAGTGGGGTGTCTGAGTGAGGAGCAATGGCAACAGCTCCCTGGGGACTGGTGCCCTTTCTCCAAACTCCCCAGGCTTCCCAGGCTCCACAGCAGCCCAGGTTTGGTGTTTCCCCAAAGTCAGTACTTTGCCTCTCGCCGTGCCTGCCCGCAAGGTGCAGAGCTGAAGCGTTCCCCTCTGAGACACCGCAGCCGGGCAGTGAATCCCTCTACAGAGCGAACCACAGCCTGATGTGAGCCATGGGGTGCTACAGGGGCTCTGGGGGATAAAAGCATCTGCCCCAGCTGGGAAAGGCTTCCCTGAGGAGGACTGGGAGACCCACTCAGGGGTTATGATCTGGCTTGTGCCCTGGCCCAGAACCACCCCGGCCCATCAGCCAGCAGAAATCAACATTCCCTGTTGTGCTGCCTCGGTTGCATTTATTTCCATGTGGCTCAAGCTGTTTTGAGGGATCAAATCATATTAATATTGCATATTAGATGTACAGCTACTCTGGACCATGTTTATATCTCTTGTTATGTGTGCATTCTGCATTGCTTCCACTATTGCTATTTATGGCTATCGCTGAATAGACTCAATACATTACTTCCATTGGCCCTGTTTGTATCCATCACTAAATATCCTGTGCATTACCTTCCCAGCTCCGGCACTATTTATGGGTCTGGTACGCATGCTGTGCATTACTTCCATTGCGTCTGTTTATATTCATCATTTCATATAGATATAAGACCCCAGCGTAACTTTGGTTCCCCCAAAAATGTCTTTGCTAGATGCAAGGATGAAGGACTATGGACTGGCCATAAAACCATCCACCAGCACCACCTTGGAAACCCCCAGGCCTTGACACCCCAGGTGATCCGGTTGCGAGGTCCCAGAGTCCCCATAGCAATCCTCCTGTGGTTTCCTCCCTGTTTGCTTCTCCATCCCCCATCCCTGCCACCTCTGTGGTGGGGCTGGTCACTGGTGAAGGGGTGTGGTGCCGGCAGCTGAGCTGAGCTCCCTCTTGCCAGCCCTTGGCCTTCACCTCCCAGTCTGGTGGAAGCATTTCCAGTGGGTTCACCTGGGCTTGGGCCAGGCTGCAAAGAGCCATTTGCTGAGTATTTACAATTCATCATCGCCCGTGTCAGCACCTCCCTCATGCTGATGGTGCTGGGCAGCCTTACAAATACAACTGGGGGCTGCCACCACCAGCGCGATGCAGCCGGGGCCGGGCCCTGCCGGAGGGATGTGCCAGCATGCCGAGATGGCACCACCACTTGGCAGATCCCAGGGAAAGGGCTGCACGTGGCTTTGCTCCTCAGGCTTTTCCAGGGGTTGTCCATGCCACCACCACTGCATCTCTCCGTGGGCAGCACAGGGCTGGCAGTGCCCCCTCCTCCTGCTGCTCCCACTGCCCGCTTTCGCTCACAGCCCCTCTCAGCCCATGTTTCTCAGAAACCAATTCTCGCTCCTCACAGCCGTGCTGAGAAAGCCATCAAAGCAAGCAAAACACCGCATGCAAAACAAAATACACTCTGAGGGGCTTAATTATAGCAGGGCTGCAAAGACTTCAGCTCATTACAGTGCCAGGCAGCCGGCCTTATTTGGCTCTCTTCTGTGCTCAGATCTCAGCTCTGCCCGTGCGTGCAGCCGAGTGCGGAGCGGGGCTGAAAGCTGAATCCTGCCGCAGGGCCCCACACACGGCTCCCAAATCAGCCCTGACGTCCCCTGGGCCAAATTCAGCCTCTCCACCATCAGGAAGGGGTCTGCAACTCCAACACTTTTGGTCCCGTGCTGCTGGCCTTGGTGCAGAGGCAGCAGCCAGAGCTGGTGGGAGCGATGTGGTGTCGATGGATAAAATCTAAGCAGAGAAGTGATAGATGAATAAAGCAAAATCTGCATGACGTTAAAGATGAGACATGCCCACTTGCATAGAATAAAAGTCTAGACACACCTCACATGTTATTAGTTCTCAGCTAAATTTAAATCCATGATAAATACAATCCCTGACAAAAACATCCGTAATCTTAATAACCAGAGTCGCAGAAGAGCTTTGGGAGAAAGACAATGAATAAGCTGGAAAATTCTGGGCTAAGATGAGCTTTAAATCACTTCTGGTTCCCATTTACCTCTGGCTGCTTCAGAGAGGAATATTCATGCCTCAAGGTAAGGCAGATATTAAGAGGTGCCCTTCTAAAAGTGACTCAAATTGTGATTTCCATGCGAGCTGAGGTTAACAACTCATGCGTGGCTTTGCAGAGACCATCACACACGTCCCAACAGTGGCTGGACTGGTGTTGCATCAGCAAACTCGGCCAAAAGCTAGGGCTGTCTGTCCTTCTGTCACGCAAACCTCAGCCCAAAGCTAGGGCCATCTGTTCTGCTGTACTGCAAACTCAGCCCAAAGCTAGGGCTGCCCATCCAACTGCCCCACAAACCTCACCCAAAGCTAGGGCTGTCCATCCGTCTGTCCCACATCTACCACCACACAGTGGCCACCTCCGATGGGCTTGGGTGACTCTTGAGGTGGAGCTTGGTGCCACCGGTGGAGAGACAGCAGTGGCGGTTCAGCAGTTGCAGTCTGGAGGTCACTGGTAAGAGCTGAGACAAAGCATCACCACCAAGGGCTTTCCAAAGCCCTCCCAGATCTACCGAGGAATATCCTGAAACATGCCCGATCATCTCTCCAGAGTGCCCAGCCATGGCCCCAGCATGAGCCAGGCAGGATCAGGAGGTGACGCAGAGGCCAGCCCAGCCCAGGGAGAGCTGCAGCCCTCTGGCGTGAGCAGGGCTCTCATTTCTCACAGAAAGGAAAAGAATCAATAAGAAAGGAGCAGCTGTCGGCCTTGCTGCCTTTGGGCACCGAGCAAACCAGTGCAAACCAAAGCCCAAATCAAGCCCAGAGCCATGGAACCCACTGATCCTCACCACCCTGCGGGCGAGGACTCTCAAGTACAACCCCTTCCCTGGGTGAGCCAGGCTCAAGAGGCACAGATGGGCGCGGCCTTGGTGCTAAATGCAGCAGGATCTGCTGAGTGGCTCCGGCTGGGATCCGCGCTGGGAGAAAAGATGCTATTCCGAGCCTGTGCCTCGAAACGCAGCGCGGGGCTGGGCTGGAGCGCTGACCTGTGTGGGGTTCACCCCGTCGTGATGGGCACAGGCTGCCCTGGCATGGGAAAAAGAGCCCTGGGGAAACCAAACCCAGACAATGACCTACGGACCCCAGGGGTGGCACCTGGGTTTGCTCCTGCCACTGCCTTCCTGCCCTCGAGGCCACGTCCTCCATCATCACCGCTGTCCCTGGGCTGTGCCCTGCTCTCCGCCCCACCGGGGTGCCCGGCGGTCGGGGCCGTGCCAGTGCTCCTCAGCTCCGAGCGATCTGTCTGCCGCACTGACAGCGAGCGAGCAGCAAAAATCCCCGCGTCAGCTATAACCCCCACCTGGCAGCCATAAATTACAGCACGGGAGACGTTCACCCTTGAACCAGATGCTTTCGAGAGCATCCAACAACAACAGGCAATTTAGGATGCAGCGAGCCATATCCCCGGGTGGGGGGGCTGCAGCACTCTGGGGGCTCAGCAGCGCTGCCCCCACCCCGGCTGTCCCTGCAGGAGCCAACCTTGAGGTGGTGCCATGGGGAATGCAATAGTGAGCCTAAGCCCAGCAGTGCCAGGCACCCACATGTGGATGTAGGTCAGCCATGGGCTCACCCCATCTCTGCACGAAGCTCAGAGTCAGTGCTCTCGTCTCCTCTAAGCTTCTCCAGTTAAATCAAATTTTATTGAACTTGACTACATTTTAGAGCTAAAGACTCCAGGTTTACAAATAAATATTTAACAACCTTTCCTGCTGCTAAAAGAGTTGCTTATCCAGACCCCGGGCTCTGCACTAAGTGTTCCTCTAGCTATCTGCAAAGCAGCAAAACAAAGGGAGAAGCTTTAATTTGCCAAACACGTTCGTGCCTATTTCCTCCTCACTCCATCATCCCCTATGTCCAACATGGCATTTGTGGGCCCTTTCACTTTGTCTCTCCCTACTGCTCACTCCACCTGCTCCCTCCTCCTTCTCTTTTCCCACCCAGTCCTTGGAGCATAGACATGAGCAGTAGCTGCTCTCCTCCCCAGTGCCCAAGGATGGTCAAGGGATGGTAGGAACAGGGGCTGGAGTAGATAGGGTGGAAGGGGCAGTTTCCCTCCTGGGACCATGCTGCTTCACAGGGGTAAAGAGAAACCAAAGAGGAGATCCTTAAGTAAGCCCTGAGCACTGCCAGGGCTGTGGGCAGTGGACAGGGTGGCTCAGAGGGCAGTGGACAGGGTGGCTGGAGACACAGCACTAGCCTGGCTGATGGAAAGCTGTTGCTGCGTTTCCTCTGGGCCCTCACTACTGGATGGGGCTGCTAATAAAGGGCATGAAAACAGATCAACACAGTGCAAAGGGCTGCCCTATGTCCTTGTCTGGCCCCAAATCCAGTCCACGAAGTGGGGCAGAAACAAGCAGAAGCTGAGAAGGACCCCTCCAGCAGTGCCTTGTTCAGAGCGGTGGGGACACACGAGCAAAGAAACCCAGCAGGTTCGCCAAAGAGAAAAATACCTCCAGCCCTGAGCTGCCCACGGTCACCAGCTCCCCTTCACCCCCATCAAGGCATGGTTCTCCAGCCAGGAGCTTCTGCTCAGCCTTCTGAAGTATCTGCTTTCAGCTGCTCCGAGGCGGGAGCCTGGAATAGGTGTGCCGCAACCTGATCTGCTCTGGCAGTTGCTCTCAGGCTGTAAAAGAGCATGAAGGAGTATTTAAGATGCAAATCCCCTTCCGGCACTCAAACCGCCTGCCTGGCACCAGACATCCCCGGCAGCCAGCCTGCAGGACTGCCCTGCAAAGGCATTTCCCTGTGGCAGTGGGCTCTTCCACCCAAAGGGCTCTTCCACCCAAAGAGTGCCCTTAGCACCACAAGGATTAAGTCAGGGAAGCACCAAGCCCAAGGGCAAGAAGAGCAGAAAAAAAGTGGATGGGGATGCCCCGGGGAGGCGAAGAGTTCTAAAGCAGGCTGAGGGGTCAGGATGCTGGAAGGAGGGGGCTTCGCCCCAGCTGCCCACTCATTTAGCTCCGGGCTGTGGATCAGCTCAATCCCAAGCAGGGACAGATCTGTATGGCAGGGGACAACCAGTAATGGCCCAGAGCCAACCTGGAGAGTGGTTTTCAGCTCAGCAGGCAGAGTATCAGAGCAGGGTGATACGAAGGAGATCCTGGTCGTGTCTGCAGGGTGCTGAAGCTCAGAGCAGTTTTTGCTGAGGCTGTTCCTTGCTGTGATCACATCTGTGCAAGAGCTGCTTACCTTCCTCACACCTTTGCTCCTTTGTTTCTAACATCTTTTCTCTTTCTTTGGCTACACATGGTTCAGTGCCCCATCAGCAAAGAAAACATCCTGACAAGTGATCAATAAGCAATTGCAAAGGCAGCTGTGGATGCCGGGGTTGTAAAGCCCTGAGCTAGCAAGAGATAAATGAGGAGAGCAAGGGTGCAGTGCACGGTGGAGCTCAGGCTCGGAGCCAGCCCCGCTCCCCTCCTCATCGACTGCGGTGGCCGGGATGCGGGCTGGCCCACCGCTGCCGCAGCCGGTTGGCGGTTCAACGCTTCCCACCTCAGGCAAGCCAGGAGGAGGATGGGATGGTTTTCTGCTTGTGAGACAAAGAACAGGAGAGCTGTGTTTGCTGGAGAAGATCTCCCCAGGTTGGTTTTGGGACTCCAGCAGCGGAGGCGTTTCAGGCTGGGTCAGCAGGAGGGTGGTGTGCACTGGGAGGCCAGGAGGAACGTGCACCAGCTGTTCACAGAATCACAGATTGGTTTGGTTTGAAAAGACTTGAGATCAATGAGTTCCAACTGTACCTGCCCACTACTAAACCATATCCCTAAATGCTTCATCTACCCATCTCCTGAATGCCTCCAGGGCATTCAGACCTGCTGGGTTTCTTTGCACTATGTTGATCTGTTTTCATGCCCTTTGTTAACTCAACCACCTCCCTGGGCAGCTTCTGCCAGTGCCTGAGAACCCTTTCAGTGAAGAAATTTTTCCTCAGGTCTAATGTGAACTTGAGGCCATTTCCTCTTGTCCCATCACCTGTCACTCGGCAGAAGAGACCAACACCTGCCTTGCTACAACCTCCTTTCAGGTAGTTGTAGACAGTGATGAGGTCTCCCCACAGCCTCCTCTTCTAAACAACCCCAGTTCCCTCAGCCGCTCTTCACAGGACTTGTTCTCCAGCCCCTTCACCAGCTTCACCAGCTGGACTCGCTCCAGCACCTCAATGTCCTTCTTGTAGTGAACGGGGCTTCACCTTTTTCTTTCTTAATTTTGGCAAATGTTCCTGGGATTCCTGTCTCTGTGGACATGGGCTGGATCACCAGGATGTTTTAGGTGCTCATCCAAAGGCCCTGAGCTCAATAGACACTTGGGTGATGAGCACGTGCCGGGCAGAGGAGGCTTCAGTACAGCACAAGGGTCTCTGTAGAGGTTTTCTCTTCATTGTCTGTAGCTGTGAAAGGAGGATGGAAAAACCCCAGGCTCTTCTTAGGGCTATGGAAACATTTGCACCGGAGATATGAAAGAGTCCAAAGAGTGTCCTCTGGGAGAGCCGCCAGGGTCACGAGCCATCCCCTGCGCTCTGCTTCAACATGTCCAAGGGGAGCTGGGACAAGGCTGTCTCTGAGACAGCACCTGCAAAGCCCTTTTGGGGAGAGCTGGCATCGGCAGCTGCCAGAGCCCAGGCCACCAACCTGCTCCTGCTCACACTGGCAGAAATCTGCACAGACACCCTTCCTTGTGCCACCGCAGGGAGGATTGTTCTTTCCTGGGAATGGGCAGTACCTGAATGCCCAGGAGCTCGACTGTTCTGCCCACCAGCTCCACAGGGCCCTGGGGTGAGGGCCCCGGGGTGGCTCTGCGCAGCTCAGCACGCTGTCACGGTGCTGCTGAATCAGCCTGAGTGCAGCTGGACGGTGCCTGTGCTAAACCCTGCATTTCTGTCAGGGGCAGGACACCACCTGAGGTAGCATCAAGACGGCTGGTACAAAGTCACCCCACTGCCAGGGCACATTTCCTCCAGATCAGGAGCAGATGGCATTTCTCTACATGTTCACCTCAATGCTGGGTGAGGTGACCAGCGGCTTCCTGCACTCTCAGACCCAGGCACCAGCCCCTGAGGACGGTCCCTATGCTAGGACCAGTGCCAGCACCCCCACAGCAAGGCAGGCAGGTCCTCTGCTTGGCAATACCAATGAACAAACTACACCTGGGGGCACCAAGAAGGGCCTGGAAAGGCTGTCTGGCACCAAGATGAGCTGCTCCCTCCACACTGCTCCCTGCCTGGGCACATTCCATCCCCTCCAGCCGTCAGCCTCTGGCCAAAGTTGTCCCTGGAGCTCTGCTCAGCACCCGGCTGCTCCAGCAGCAGAAAACCAGGGCCACAAGCAGAGACAAGGGAGCACCCCAAGGCCTCGTGCCCCCCTTTATCCACAGCTGGCTCAGCAGGAGAGCAAATGCCGATCCAGCCCAGTGCCCTGGCCCCATGAGCAACCTCACTCCATAAGGGAGCACCGCTGAAGCTTTACGATGTGACCCCCTCTAACAGCCACGAGTCTGAGCTGCTGTGTCCCCACGGCATCCCTGCCATCGCTTCAAGGTGGGAACCCCAGATCAAAGTCCCAAACACTGCACAGTCACAGCAGGCGCAGAGCAGCAAGCGCATCCCGAGCCTGCGGTGCTACAGAGCGACGCTGCTGCCAGGAACTGGTCACGTTCCTTATGTTTAATTTAAGCCTAGACTGTACTTACAGCACCACTTCTGTTCCCATGCCACATCCCTTAAATGCCCCTACAACCAGTGCAGGATACCCAGGAATGTACAAGGGCTGCTCCGGAGCGCTGCGTCTTCCCCTGGAAACCTTTGGGGTAATAGCAAGAGGACTTCAGAGGACACAAACCTGGCAGCTACGCTGACTCCAGGGAAACCTGCTGATTTACCTCCCTTTAGGACTGGCCCTGATATTTTTAAACCGCTGCCTAAAATAAGCAGCCTCATAAGCCTTTTGGGAGAGGCCTGACTGCGGTCGAGTCCAGCGACGATGGTTCTGGGATAACTCCCCGGCAGGACAAGCTCCACGGGGCAGAGAGGGCACGCAGGGGCCATGCTGCCAGGTCCAACAGCCCTGCCAGAGCTGGGTGGCATCGGCAGAGCTCCCATGGGGACACAGGGGCAGAGCAGGGTGGTGGGCTCGGATGTGCTTCAGGCACTGCAAGAGATGAAAGTCCTGGCCCTCTCCATCCACCTCCTTTCCCAACTCCTTCCCGCAAGCCAGATCTCTCTCTCTCTCCCTCCCAGTTATTACTGAGTTTTGTCCACATAATAACAAATTTAGTGCCGCAGGAATTTCCAGAAAGAGAGAACGGAGAAAAAAGGGAGTCAAAGAAAGCACGAGCAGTGGCAAATGCGGAGGGAAGATTCCTTTCCCCAGCCTGGCTTTCTCTATGCTGGTTTTACATGTATAATTCTTTTTTCTTTCCCCCTTTCTCGGTTGTTTGACTTTTGCATTATTTATGGCTTGTCTTCAGGGCCTGTATTTGCTGTTATTGTTTCATTCAACAATAAAATAGATTAGATAAAAACAAACTGTGCTGAGCCACGGCTGAGCCTGCCTGTCCTGCAGTCAGCGTCCCCACAGCGCCGGGCAGAGCTGTGGGTGTGAGAGGCTGGGCAGTGCCAGCCAGCTGGCAAGAGGGGCCACGGCCTCGCCAGCCCTTGCCAGCCCAAATCCCTGCAGTGAGGAGGTGCTGTGGGACATGGACTGGCCAGGATTTGGGCTCCAGGTGCTGTGTGTCCTCTGCAGGTACGGGGACTGCACACAGGGGCCCTGGCACTGCACTCAAACTGCCAATGTTCCCCAGGCAAGAAGGAAAACGCTGGTTGAGAGAAGACAAAGCACTGGGAACTCTGGGGTGTTTTAAAGCAATTTCATGAAATCCAACGCACCAATTTCACTGGCAAGGGTGCCCCAAGCTGAGCCAGTGCTGGCTGCAGGTGCTGTGCCCCAGCAAATCCTTGTGAATGCATCCTGTGAGGCACTGTGCCATCACTCAGCATCGGAGAAGGGCTCGGTGCCGGGCAGGCTGGGAAACAGCTGGAGCAGGGGCTAAAAGCACAATTGGTTCAATGCCTACGATAAGGGCTGTCAGCACACCGGCAGCCTCAGTGCTGCAGGGAGCCACGCTGTTCCCTGGCCTTTTCTGTCTTCCAGCAGGTGATTGTGCTGAGCCCGTGGGCACAGGGAAAGAGGAGGGACCCACGGTGCGGATGGAGCGGGGCCCCCGCTGCCCGCGTCAGAGGGCTGCTTTGGGGTGGTTTTGTTGTGTTTTGCTTGAGCTGAAAGAGATGCTTTCCGCCCCTTCCTCCTTCTCCCCAGCGATGTTGATAATAACACAGAGACTGCACTCTGGGCTGTGCGTGAGAACAGAAGTAATCACGGGGAAATACAGTGCATAGAAATTAAATCGGAAATGCAAGTCCTGGGTTTCCATTTCGGTTCAGCTTCTGCACCGTTTCCCATTGAAAAGGATAAACAGGCTGAACACAAATCAGTTTAATGGCAGCACCTAATGGCAGCGCAATTCCATGTTTCCCAGAGCCAACCATAGCTCAAGCCCAAAGCGCCAGCCCATACTCTGCACGCCAGCTTCGTGGGATGGCCACGGCATGGCACAGCCCTGGCTGGGCTGGTGGACACTGGATGCAGGACCTGGGTGCAAGAGTGGCTGGTGTCCCTCTCCAGGCTCAGGAAGCTGGTGGGCTCTTACCTGCCCAATTCCCAGCAGAAAAGAGGTGTCCCATTGGGTACCCTTCCCATCCCTGAGCTCCTGGCAGCAGACTCGGATCCACTGGGAGGCTGCAGAGCTGTGCCAGGCTGCTCCCCCAGCACGGGTTGGGCAAGGAGGTTTTCATACTGTGGCCCTCGTTCCTTTCCTTCCTCTGGCTCCCAAAATCTATTTTCATCTAAAGCATGGCTACAGCTACCATTTATTTTTCTAACTCAAGCCTCCTGGCTGTGCCCTGCTCTGGGGTACAACACAAGCCGCTCGCCAGCAGAGCTGGGGTAGAAGCCAGGCCAGTGCTCATCTATAATGCCCTCCCTGGCTCACCAGGCTCACATCTGGGATTAGACCAAATCAATTTGGCTGCCCTCAGTCCAAAGAGGCAGTGGGGAAAGGTTGGGTTCGGGTATGGGAGTGAGAGGTTTGTCCATGTGCGTGCGCAGATGGAAGAGCCTCCAAGAGTGCTCAGACTTCGCTTGCCACCCCCAGGTTGCCTCTGAGATCTAAATCAGTTGTTTCCCATTTCACACTCGACATCTCAAATCCAAACAAAGAGCTGAAAGAATAGATCACGTCAAAATATTTCTGCTTCTCCCTCCTACGAGAATTCCCCATCAGAGACCAATCCAATTAAGGTGTTGGTTATGAAATTAAACATAATTACAAGACTGATATTTAATGTTTCGCATTCTGATAAAGAAATGGAATGGAAATGACAGAAAAAAAACTTGTGGGTCCTACTGAGCACTGCAGGGTGGCAGGAGGGAAAGGGCTGAGCAAGGGCTGTGCAGGGTGCTAGGAACCCCACAGCAGCAAGAGCTGGGTACTCTTGGGCACATTCCTCAGGGAGCAGCAGCCAGCATGTCCCCCAGAGCAGGGGATCAGCCCAGCCTGATGGCTCCCAGTGGGCATGTTGCCATTTTAATGTCACTTGGATTCTGCTGGGCCACAAGAATCACACCCCAGGAGGCCCAGCCTGGTCCTACATCCTCTGCCCGCTCCTTGCCAGGACCCTCCGGTTCACTCACAGGACAGTTCCCAGCTCGCAACTTCAACCCCAGCCCTGAGACAAGGGACAGAAGAGCTTCAGCAGGCAAAGCCTTTGGCCTCTGACCAGGACACCTGGGTCCTCTGGAGCCTGGGGCAGTCATGTATGGACCATGTCCACTGCAAGAAGCTGTGGGCACCAAAATGCAGCTTATAGAGACATAGGGAAATAATTATGGAAGAAAACACACAGGATGGTTAAAGAGAAGCCATTTCTGTGCATAACTGGGAGGATGAATGAAACTAAGCCAAGATCCCCAGCCCCTGTGAGAGGGAGAATCGTGGAATCATAGAATTGTGAAGTGGTTTGGGTCAGAAGGGTCCCCAAAGCCCATACAATTTCATCCCCTCTGCCACGGGCAGGGACATCTCCCACTGGATCAGGGGGCTCAAAGCCCCATCCAACCTGCCTTTGAACACTTCCAGGGATGCAGCAGCCACCACTTCTCTGGACAACCTGTGCCAGGGCCTCCCCACCTTCACCGCAAAACATTGCTTCCTAAGATCTCATCTCAATCTCCCCATTTCAGCTGAAAACCATTCCTTCTTCTCCTATCCCTGCACTGATCAAGAGCCCCTCCCCAGCTTTCCTGGAGCCCCTTTCAGTCCTGGGAGGCTGCTCTAAGGTCTCCCCACAGCCTTCTCTTCTCCAGGCTGAACAACCCCAGCTCTCTCAGCCTGTCCTCAGATGGGAGGTGCTCCAGCCCTTGGATCATCTTCATGGCCTCCTCTGGACTCACTCCAACAGATCTAACAGTTCTGAGCCCCTGCCCAGCTCAGTCCCCCACTCAGTTAGGAGAAGCTGTTTGAATGGGGTCGGGGGCCACGGAGGCAAGAGATGGTGGCCAAGGTGTTGGTAAGGCCAGAAACACTGATGGGGCTCATGGCAGGGCTCCCCCCAACATGGCCATGCTGCTGCTAAGGCATCAACACACTCTGAGCATCCTCCTGGCAGGGCAAGGCACGCTCCAGGTGGCCTCTGTTAGTGACTCCCCACTGCTGCTCCTAGAAGGTGGGAATCACCTGGGTCTCACCCCAACACAGCTGCTCACTCCAGCAGTGTGGGGGCTCTGCTCAAGCTGTGCACCTCCCTTTCCAAGCCAGCCAGCATGACCTGCTGCTCTCAGGGATGGAGGCAGCCTCACGTGCACTGCCCGAGCTAACAAGGAGATGAGGCCCTCCATGGCATTTATTAGCATTTATTCAATTGCCCACGTCAAGCTGACACAGCCACCTCTGTGAGACCTGTTTTTCTCCTGGCTCGCCATGCCAAGGGTGGGCAGAGGCACTGCTGACACTGCTCCTGGGGCTGAGGAGGCCACAGCTGCTGTTTCTCCCCTTCTCCAAGCCAGCCCCATCCTCAGACCCTCCTCTCTGTATCATGTGTGCCCTGAGCCTGTCCCAAAGTTTGCAGATTCCAACAGCCACCAAAACTGGCTGTAAGACAGGTCCACAGCCAGGGTCATGGGGAGCTGGCAAAGACATGGAGAGCTCTCTCCATGCAGCCATTCCCCTCCACAACCTCTGAATTTTACTCCTCAGGATGGTGAGAGAGAGAAGGGGCAAAAAAATGACTTGGCAGAAAATTGAGGCCATGCCCCTCAGTTGCTTTCTCCCTTTATTTTCCTTGGGTTGTTTGATTTATGTTAAGCATTTTTAGCCTTCTTCACTCTCATCCCAGTCTTCCCCACTACCTGAACCACCTCTTCTGCCTCTTTTTCCACCAAAAGCAACTTCTCCTCACTCCAGGATCAGCCTTGCTTCCTTCTCTTTTCAGGGTTTAGCAGAGGAGAGAGCTGCTGCCTCAAGTGCACTGGATGTATCTGAGAGCCAGGCAAACCCTCTCTGTCACCAAGCCATGCCACAACTCACACTGCCAGCTGGGCTGTCCTCTCACTGGCTCCAGATCACCGTGTTGGTGGCTGGTGCTGAGGATAAAGGGTGAGTATGGGCACACCAAGCTCATGTCAGCCTGTACCATGGAAGGAGAGGCAGTACAAGACAACAGTGCCACTAACACCCCCTCCAACACCAGCACTGCCCAACCAAAGGGGCCACAAGCCAAACAGGGACACAAGGGCTGGCAGAACTCAGCTGAGGTGACATGGAAAAGTGTCTCTCCAGTGTTTCCACACCTGAAGCTCCACAAAAGAGGTGTTGGAGTCGCATTTTCCAATAGGTCATTCATCACAAAGATGTGTCCATTGCAAACATGTTTTCCCCTGTCTTCTTTTGATGAGGTCCTGCTTCTAGCCCTGACACAGGTGTCACCCTGGAGCTGTCACAGCACCCCACATCCAACCAACACACCCAGGCCCATCGCTCACCAATGACAACTGCACACATCAAGCAGCACCTGCTGGGGTGTATTAATCCTCATTGAAGCACAATACCTTCAGTTGTGCTTTATAATTCACTAACTGTAATTATACTATAATTACACCATAATCGTGGTGTTATCATAAAGTGATTTATCAGCCCCTGAAATAAAACCTCAGGTTACAGGATTTTATACTTGTTACATACAACAAGCAGTACAAACTCCAGCATCATTACAGGGCCTGCATTAAGTAGGAAACTAAAGAAACAGTAAGTCATTCAGTCGTGCTTTTAACCTTCCAGTGATATGAAACAGTGGTAATTAGAGGTATCACAGAGCAATTACGTTATAGGTGTAGAGTAGCTGCAGCACAGTACGGTATTACAGAAGTATAACCTTTTAATTTTAACTAATCCCTCCACAAAAAGGCTTGGAAAACCCATCTCTTCCCCAGGTGCTGCAAACTCAGCTCCACTGACTCCTCCAGCTGCTTTCTGCCCATCCCGTGAGAGCCTCACAGAAAGCTAGGGCTTCTCAAGCACCTGGTGCCACTGCCCACAGCCCTGCCAGCTTCAAGCCCTGGGCTTCCAGCTGAGAGAGAAGGAGAAGCCCCCTCCTGCTACCTGGTAATCAGCAAAGTCTCCATCTGAGACAGTGCTGCCCCCAGGGATTCTGTCCTCATCCCAGAGCGACAAGCACTGGGGAGGGAAAGGAAGGGTCTGGATGTCGGGAAAACTGCCCCAGCATGTCTGTAGGAAGACCAGGAGGATTTAGCCCAGGGCAACATTTCTTTCTTGGCCTTACTCATCAGTCTTGCCAGGCTAAGAGCTCCAGAGACCACCTCTCCTCCATAGTATTATGTATTGAGGAGCCAAGGTGCTCCAAGAAGGAGCCAGGAGCAGCAGGTGAGAAGGCACGGCCAGTGCAGACATCTCCTCCCACCAAGCCCCAGCCCACGCTGCTGGGATGGGTGGAGGGTTGAGCAGGGCTCCCTGCACCAGGAGGGAGAGGCTGTCCCTCATCAGCTCCATGGCACCTGAGACAGGCTCTGGGTGTTACTGATCGTTTGCATTTGCAAGAGGTCCAGGAGAGGGACAAGGCACGGAGGAAGGAGGTGGAACAAAGGTTTGGGCGGTGGTGCTGGCGCAGGGCTGGGATAACTTCACACCTGCCTTTGGGGTGGGGATGGATTGGGCAGCGCTGGCAGCCCTGGTGAGGTCCACGCAGCCCCCATGCCGGAGGCATGGCCATGCCTCTGCTCCATGCATACCTCCAGAAACCGTGAAGGTCAGGTCAGGGCTGCTGCAAGTGTCAGAGAAGCGAGGAGAGGGTTAAGGCTGGCGGGAGGGCTGGGATGGGGATGTGGAAGCGATATCGTTTCAGAGTGGAGCTCCGGTAGGTGGTGCAGAGGAAGGGAGATGGAGGGAGAAGGAGCAGATCCGTGGAGCGGGGCGCTCCGGGAGATGCCTGAATTGCTCTGCCCCACGCTCCCCCCGCGGGCTGAGACCCTGGAGAGCAGCGTGGGCTGGCGCGGGGCTGTCACACCGGTCACCTGCTGCAGGCCAGCAGGAAGAGTCGCTTGCTGGGAAGGGCGTTTGCTGGGGAAGAACCGTGGATGTCGACTGCTCTTGTGGGAGCTGGGCTAGCGACAGGCAGAGAGAGGCAGCAGAGCCTCGGCTTTGCCAATGAACACGCACCCGCAGCGATGAGACCTGATCCCACCCGTGCCCACGCTCACGCTGTCCTTTCTTCCTAGTGCAAATTACTTTCATGACACAAACACTCCCGTTTCTTCTCCGAGATGGCACCTCGAGCACCTGGAGCGAATTCATGCCTCTGCCCTTCGCTCAGGCTATTTTTAAATCCAAGGCACAAGGTGAAAAATCTGATAAGCTACGCACGGTATCAGAGAGCAACAAGCAACGGCACTGACCGGGAGGGCTCCCAGAGCCCTTCTGGCCAGCAGGCTCTTGGGTGTCCTCACAATCCCGGCTGCCCTGCGGAGCCCCTTCAACATTAACCTCCTTTTTTCGGTCAGAGGCAAACCCATGGCTGAGCCCACGCTGGCAGGCTGACACCCCCTCCCACCCCACATCTCCAGTTCTCCAGGCTGGCTCCTTCGCATGGGGCTGATCCCCGAGCGGGGGGCAGCAGGAAGCTTCAGTGCCTCCGGAGCTTGAGGCATCATCCCATTGGCAGTAACTCCCCACAGCTTCTCACCTAGGTCCAGGCTGGGGGACTGGTGATGGAGAGGTGAGCCCGCACTCTGAAAAATTCACCCCCATGGCTCCTGCCTCCAACCAGGTCACTCAGGGCTGGTGAGCTCTCCCTGCCCGTATTTAACCCTTCAGATCTTTGCCTTGGGGATACGCAGAGAGCCAATTTCTCGTCTTGAATTAACCCTTGCTGGCTGGGGAGCTGGACACAGCCTCCTTGAGGGCTGATCCCCCTGCTTCCCAGCCAGCCCTGGCAGGTAGCACTGTCCCAGCCATACCCTACCTGAATATGTAATCTGCTCCAAACCGACTAATTCATCTGCTTAGCTACCGCGAGGAGGAGGGCTCCCACATCAGAATGCAGCTCTGCGCTCATCTCAGTATCACCGAGCCCCAGCCCTTTGCCGGGGTGTCTGGGACCCCAGTCCCACAGCCCGGCCCTGCCTGGCTGAAAGCTGCGGTTCCGGCAGCGAACGGCTGGGAAGAGGCACAAAGATGCTGTAGGGAGGCACAGGGATGCAGGGGAGAGGCACGGCGATGCTGGAGAGAGGCACAGGGGTGCTGAGGAGAAGAACGGGGGTGCTGAGGAACGAAGGTTCTGGGGAGGGGCACAGGCATGCTGGGGAGAGGAACAGAGATGCTGGGGAGAGGAACAGGGGTTCAGGGGCGGACTGGGGAAAGGCACGGAGGGGCTCGGGAGCAGAACAGGAGAGGGAAGGGCAGTGGAAGCGGCAGGACCAGCACCAGAAGAGCTGGAGGACAGCAGGGCACACGTTTCCCCCTCGCCAGCCCAGCGTTGGTAGCCCTCAGCCCCGCTGTCCCTCCCCTCCCTGCTTGGCAGTGTCTACACTGCTCCCCAATACCTGGACCCGCACCCCAAACCCGGCACCGGAGGGCACGAACGTGCACACACAAACACATGCACAAACACACACCCCGTGCCCTCCCCGCACCAAGTTCCCATCCCGCCGCCCCGAGCAACAGCGCAGGTCCAGCCCGGGGGGACGGAGCCCCCCATCTCCCCATCCCCGCCCGGCTTACCTGCATCTCATCCTCGCCGGCGATCTCCTTCGGTCAGAAATGGCATCTCCCCCGGCCCCCACCCCCTCCGCCAAAACCTCCACCTGCAGTAACGCAGCTCCCCCTCTCCGCAGCGACAGCAGCGAGGGGCGGCGGCGCTCCGGGGTCCGAGCCGCCCCCCAGCTCCGAGACCTAGCCTCGGGGCCGCCCTAGGGATGGGGCGCAGCCCTAGAGATGCACGGTCGCCCTAGGGATGGGGGGAAGCCCTAAGGATGGGAGGCTGCTCTAGGGATGGGGAACACCCCTAGGGATGCGGGGCAGCCCTAGGGATGGGGGGCAACCCTAGGGATGGGGGGCAACCCTAGGGATGCGGGGCTGCCCTAGGGATGGAGGGCATCCCTAGGGATGCTCGGGCAGCGGGTGCCCCCGCTCCGGAGCTGCGGGGCGGCGGTGCCGGCATCGCCCCCGCGGGCTCGCACGGCGCGGGGTCCGCTCGCCCGCAGCCCCGGCCGGGTCTGGGCTCGGAGCAGCCCTCGCCGGCCCCCGCCTCCCCTTCGGGAGGAGCCGCCGGCGGGCCGGGGCGGTGCGCGGAGCGGGGCCGGCGGCCGCGCCAGACCCCTCCTCCCGCCGCCGCCCCCGCGCCGAGGGGAGGCGAGAAACAGGGGGGGCCCGCCCGGCCCCGCGGGCGCGGAGCGCGGGGGGGACCCCGCCGCCCGCCCCCGTCACCCGGAGGCAAAGCGGGGACGGGGACAGACGGGGATGGAGACATCGGTAGCCCCTGCCGGGGGCGGGAGGGGGGACCGGCAGCAACCGCTCCGCCGGCGCTGTTGCGGCGTTGTTCTTCGCAGAGCACTGACTGGAGGAGCGCTGCCGGTCGCCCTTGCTTTGGTACCGATCCCTGCCTCGGTACCCAGCCCTGCCTCGGTACCCAACCCTGCCCTGGTACCCAGCTCTACCTCGGTCCCCGCCACTGCTTCAGTTTCCAGCCCTGCTTCAGGACCCATCCCTATCTCGGTACCCGATTCTGCTTCGGAACCCAGCCCTGCTTTGGCACCCGACCCTGCTTTGGTACCCGACCCTCCCTCAGTACCCAGCCCTGCTTCAGTATTCATCCCTGTCCCGGTGCCCAACCTTGTTTCAGTACCCATCCCTGTCTTGGTACCCAAACCTGCCTCAGCACCTGACCCTGCTTGGGCACCCAACCCTGCTGGAGCCAACTGAGGGAAGATGCCAGGCTACCCTGGAAATTTTAGAGTGGTCCATCATACAGCAGCTCCCTCTGCAAGGTGTTTTACTCCTCTTTTTTTCACTGTTCCCCCCACCCCAACCCAGCACATGAGAGGAAAAGGGTACAAGGAGCCTTTTAGGACTGGTCTAGGACCTGGTGATCCCAAAGGCCTTCTTGGAGGCTCAGTGCATGGTGAGCTCATGGCATCTTATTCAGGACTAAGTGCACAACTTCCCAATTGCTGCCCAGTGTTTTGCCCCCTCCCATAATGGGCACTGATCTATCGAGCAGCACTAGCAGCTTTGCCCAGCCCTTGCTTTTCCAGTGCAGGCTCATTTCTCCAGCAGTAATGGGCACAAACTTTGCTTCTAATATGCACCTTCCCCTCCTGCTTTCTCTCGTCAGGGCTCTCCTGGGGTGCTTCCTGCTCTGTCCTGGTTCTACCCAGCTGTCCCCACAGCTTGGCTGACTGTGGGCCAAGGTGGGCCCAGTGCAGCTGCACCAGGGCCCTCTGTGCTGGCACAGGCTGGGGCTGGATGCTCTGTGGGAGTTTCTTTGCTTGGTCCCATGAGTTTTCCCTTGGATGGCTCTTTCAGCCAGTGGGAGCTTTTGAGGAAGATGATGGCTTGGCCTTCCTCCACCAGCTATTTAACCAAGCTCAGGGGTGGAGATTCCCATGTAAAGCATCCCTCTGGGCAAGCCTCCCTTCCTCCCTCCTGTGAAAGCAGAGCTGTGTGGCTCACCCCAAGCTCCTCCTGGGCGACAGCGTGCCCACAGCCTGTGGAGAGGCCGGCGGGCGATGGGCTGGAGCTGGGCCAAACGCCTGTGCGTGCCCACCATGGAGCCCATGCCCACGTCCCTGCAGCAAAGCCAGGGCGGCGCGCGCCCCACTCCGTGCTCAGAGGCTGCTGCCTCCTCGCAGCAGAGCTCGTTATCCTTCTGCTTGGCACACGCCGGCTTCTGAGCGGAGCAGGAATAAACAAAGGGTAGGCACCGTGGGCTTGCCAGCTGAGGGCTGAATCACTCCCGCTCCCAGCTCCTGCTCGGCGTTCCTGCCCACTCCCAGGCTGCCGCCTCCCCTCGCGCAGGCACGGACCCCGCTCAGCTGGCAGGACGCGTGCCCATCGTGGGCTTCAGCAAAGGATCCTTGTGGCAAGAAACACGGTGGGGTGAGAGCAGCTCTGCGTGTGCAGGTGTGCTCTGCTCCTGACATCAAGGAAATTCCGCCCGGCCCCTCTCAGTGGTCCTCAAACCTTTACTCAGTGCAGATCGATGCCTCTTATTGTTATGGCTATTTCAGCGATGCCATCGATGTTAATAGCACTTCACAAACACAGACAAAGCCGGCAATCTGAATGCGGCCAGAAAAAAAAAACAGAGGACAAAAGATGGGCTAAGAGCTCTGAATGCTGTTTTTAATGCTTCCCCCCTCCATGGTTAAACCCCACTAAAGTGCAGGGCACTGCGTATTCAATAATAACACTCCAGAATAATTCCTGGCATTGTCTGGTGTAAGGAGGGGAAATTTCACCTCAGCCTTTCCACAAAGACACAGCAAACACGCCACGCAAGCGGCGCTGGTGGCCGTGTGAGAGGGATGCTATACACTGCCTGGAAGCAGGGGGCCTTCCAAGACCGTCTTTCTCTCCTCAGCTCCGACTGCCATCCCCACCCGGCACAGTGAGCGGCAGAGGATGAGGAACTTGGCATGAAGAAGCAGAGATGAGCTTTTGGGCTAAGATGGCATCAGTGGACACCTCTCAGTTTATGAGGAGCTTTTACACCTGATCTCTCCGAGATCTGCTACACCCCTCAAGGAGCAGCGCTGCCATTTGGGCTTTCCCCTTCCTTCCAAAAACTCTCACCACACCTCATGGGTGATGCTGCCTTACCTCAACAGCCCCAAGGATGCCTTGGGCAAAGGCAAGTCCCAGCAAAAATAACCCCTCGATCTCTGCAGGAGGAACTGCACTGACTCCTGCACAGAAGCTCCCACATTTCTGCATTTATTGACCTGTCATTGTAAGATCTGTGCTGGGAGACCTTTAATGCCCTTCTTGCCCCAAACTGTTGCCATCGTGCAGCCCTGGGGCAGCAGTGAGCTCCTGAGACTGGACTGTGCCACCAGGACAGCCGCCCAGAAGCGAGACCAAAGCAATTCACCCCAGGGACCAGCACAGCTCACCCCACACAGCACCAGAAGCCCAAAACTACCTGAGGTTCTCAGGGTGTCCCCCACTTTTCATGGGCCACCACTGGCCAGCATCTCACCACCACAGACAAACTACCACAAGAGCTGACAGCATCACACATGCAGGCAGTAACACAGCCCACCTTTAACACATGCTTGGCATGAAGGTCCCACTTGAAGAGGAGCAGTGATGCAGTGATGTACCCCTCAAAGGGGTACATCTGTAACATTACCCGGGAGAAGGGCATCAATGGGACATTAGGAAAAAGAACATGATAACTGGGTGCTACTGTGCCCGCAAGGTGCCGCTTTAGTAGAGGGACATTCAGAGTTAAAGTAAAGGTGAGGTTACTATTAAGGTCCCCGAGGTGTTGTAGCATGGTTGACAGAGCTCTGGGAACAGCCAGAAGCACACACCCAGACCTCAGCAGAAGTACCCCCCGCTCCTGTCCCCACTAACAGCCTGTATCTATTTGGAGCTGCCAGCTTTGCAGCAAACACTCTTTTTTCCCCTCTTCCATCACCTTTACTGGCCTCCCCAACACTGTGGAGACCAACTCCAGCTGTTGTGGGAGGCCACAAAGACTCCCTCAGCTGGCTCCAACCTCCTTGCAGCATGGAGCGATTCAAAACAATGGGCATCCCGGCGCTCCAAGTGTGACTATTCCATCCTGACCTCTGTGCAGCCCCAGGCTGCAGAGGACACTGCAGAGAGCATCTCCACTCATCAAACACTTTCCTTTGTAAAACCTGCAAGGAGCAGCAAGAACATTTGGGTGTCCATCTGCAGGGGCTCATCCCTCAGACAGATGCTCCAGCTCTTTGCCACTGCCATCCTCAGATGATAACGGGCTGTGGCAGATGGTTCCCTTCTGTTGGCAGGAGTTTATCCTTGCTCTGAGCTCCCTCCCTGAGAGGTGGCACCTGCACACCACACAAGGGACTGAGCTTCCCACTTGGGCAGCAGACCTGCCCCTCGACAGGGCTATAGGGACACACTCTGATACTCCCCAGCAGCGTCTCTCTTGGTTTCTGTACACGTGTCCAGGAATCCCACAAAAGGTTGAGAAAGGGCTGAGTGGGCAGGAGGAAGATGGATTTTAATTATTCCCATTATTATTATAGTTCCTTTTCTTTCAGATTTTCACACTTCTGTCGTAACAAGCTGAGCTGAGAAAATATGTGCAAATGCCAGGCTGAGATAAGATGTTCCACACCTTGAAGTACTGCCAGCACCAGCTCTGGGAAGGCCAGATCGGCTGTCTGCCCCTCCAGCCTCCTCCTTTTGCCAGCAAGGATAGAGGGAGGGTCTGCGCCCACTCTGCCCCTGCGCTCCCGGGGTGCCTTGAATCTCCCCAGGGCTTGGCTGGCAGCTGGCTACTCAGTCCTGCCCAGTCTTCACCAGTCCCAGGAGAGGGCAGCCCTAAGCTCCTGGCTGCTCAGGATGGCAACGGAAAGGTGATGCAGATGCTTCATGTTTGCACACATGCACACAGAGCTCCCCTGCCCTCCTTGGGGCGGCGGCTCTGCAGGCAGCAGGACCTGTCCCCGAGGACGGCTGAGAGCACCCTAAGGATGCAGTCAGGGGAGAAACGTGCTCTCAGCTCGCGTGTGTGTTCTTCCTCGGAGGTGGTGACATTTTGGGGTGTGTGTGGGGAGTGGTATGAAGGGGTAGTGCAGAATATTCCTGCTCCCCACGGCCATCTGGATGCGTACCGGTGCCTCCTCACAGCAGGCTGAGTCAGTCCAGTGGCTTCTCATTATCAGCTGGAAGGAGGCCAAATTCTGCATGGTACGGCTGCTCCTGAGTGAAATCGAGGATCGTTATCAAGTATTATCATAATGGTTTCTCTCTGTACTGTCTTGTACTCCTCCTTGCCCTGGTCAGCTGATTGATCTGGAGCAGAAGGAGGCAATATACCACAAATCCTGCCACCTCCAGTTGCCCACTCGGGACAGTCGCGGCAGGAGCCATGCAACGCCACCGCTGACACGGGCTCGGGCTGGGCAGAGCACTGAGGGTGGTCCCACCACTGTCCCCAAGCACAGCCTCACTCCTTGGCAGCCTGCAGCCCCTCCATCTCCAGGCATCACTGCTCAGCTGAAGTGAGGTGAGAGGTAGGAGATGCCACGCTCATGCCTTGCCCATCTCAAATCATGACAGGACCTCTGTGATGCTCCAGAGAACAGGTAGAAAGAGCCTTCCTGTAACCCCCCCTCAAGCAGGTGCTGCTGAAGAGAAGATGATCTGCTGGTGCCAGCACCACTGCACAGTGGTTGCCCCAGCTCAGCTCACCCAGGTCTCTGCCAGGGCATTGCTACTACCCAGTCCTGTTCAAGCTCAGGGTGAGGAAATTAGGCCTTGCTATGAAATGCTCTGCTGCAGGGAGAGGCCACATGTCCTAATGTCAACCCAACTCCAGTGCCTGATAGCTTGACTGCTCTGTCAAGCAGCCCAAACACGCCATGTGAAGGGCTGCAGGGAAAGGGCCCATTAAATTCTTAAGCCCATTGACACCTATACAGAAGGTATTAATAATATCAAGCATCTCAGTGTCCATTGTAGCCCACATCCAGGAGATGAAAGATAATTTCTGGGACAAGGAAGTTATGACAGTGACAGCTTTTTAACAGCTTGGTGTAAGAATAGGAGCTGCACAACGGGACAAAGAGTAATGATTAAAGATCTTTTCACAAAGGAGAGAGGGCCTGGAGACAGCTGTGAGTGTGGAGGACATGAGAGTCATGTCAAATGCCCACACAGAAAAAGAAAAGGCTGTGTTGGACAAGAAGGATAGGAAGGTGGTGTGGGAGATGTCCTTCTGTGGCTGACTCACAAACGGTTGGCAACCAACAGAAAAGGGGTCAGGGTGCCTGGAGGGAGTGAAATGGGTTCCTCACCTTAATGTTTGGCCCCTGCCTGGTGTGCCAGGCAGAGCACTGGTCACGCCTGAGCTGGGGCTCTAGCCAGCCTGGCAAGTGGCACAGGGAAAGGTGATGCTGGGGAGCAGGGGAGGGAGCTGAGCTGCCCTGGAGGCTGGGTAGAGATGGGAGAGCAAACACGTTGAGGTCCAGTGTGGTGCAGGGCAAGGAGGGAGCTCTGCTCCCCGAATGGCAGAGCTGGAGAAGCAGAGGCAGCAGATCCAGCACCCGGACACCCTTAGAAGTGTAATTATTACTAATATCCTTGCTGTTCCTTTGCACACATACATGCTCCCCTAATGCACACTGCACATGTAAACAGCCGCCTAGTGACATTTGCACGCCCAATTACACCTGCACATCATTGATTTACATGCACAGTTGGAGAGCAATTAAAACACTGCAGCCTGCTTTGCACTTTCCCACGACCACCTCCGTGAACCCACGGCGAGGGGGAAGAGCACCTCGTGATGGAGCCAAAGCCTGGCCTGGTCCCCTACAGCTCACACCTTTTGATTTCCCTCCCCTGCAGCGGCGTGCGGGGAGAACCCCGGCTTCGGCGCGTGCTGAGAGGGGTGGGCTCACGCCAGTGCCCTCTCCTGCAACACCTTCAGCAGCAGCGACCCCAAAACCAGCTGCAACGTTCGCTGTTTGCTCAGCTCCCGTCATAAGTGACTGGCGCCTTTCCAAAAAGGATTAAAAGCAGGGAGTGAGAAACATAAAAGCTCGTGTAATTATGTGCAAAAAGCCCCTTAATAATTTATAGAGGGAGAGGGTAAATATCTTCGTGTGTTATTCAAGTGTAGCTCATTGTCCCGTTTGGCTAATACCCAGAGTGCACGCATCACAGGCTTTATCCGGGAGGCTGTTTTGCCTTTAATACCTTTCATAAATTATTGAATTTATAAAGAGGAAAGCAGGTGTCATGTTGCTCCTATAAACAGCTCGTTAGTTAAAACTAACGAAGGTGAGGAGCAACAGTTTCCTCTTGCCCTGTCTGACTCTCCTCTCTGTGATGCCCCTGGGGTGGGGCAGAATAGTTGGCATTTACCTAAAAAAATGAAGTCTCAGTGTAAATGAGAAGATTGGTTGCAGAGGAATGGCCTGTGGCACCCCTAACCTCTGGCTTTCTGAGACCTGCGTGTGCAGGGGAGGCTGGGGAGGGGGGGAGGATCGGGGGGAGGAGGGGATCCCTGGCTCCACTCCCATCAATTGCTGCAGTGTCACCATCCTCATGACACCTGCAGTCCTCTGCTTGGGGCATTAGGTCCTGGGGGTACCGGAGGATGCTCTGCTCCCAGTGGGAGGGCAAGCACTGAAAGTGGACCCTGAGGGCAAGAGGGGGAGATCTTGGTGGTTCAGATGTATCCCTGACTGTGGGGCCTCCCACTGCAATAGCCACTTCTGTCCCTATTTCCAGCAGACCTGGACCAGGGTGTGAAGCCTGAAGGCTGCTGCTGCGCGCAGGGGATTTAGTTTCAGGCTGGCTGGGGGAAGCAGAGCATCTCCCTGATTTTCTGCTGAGCGAGGCAGGGTGTTAGATAGCTGCCTCTAAAAACAGCAGACGTGTGACTGAGTCAGGCAGCACGTGTCTGCACCAGGGAGGCAGCCAGAGCACAGGAAAACCAGTGTACAAGCCCCCCCATGCAGCCCCCCTCCTCCCCCCAGACAGCCCCCCCCCTTGGTGCAGGCTATGCCCCCCACCTCTGCGCTGCGGGACGGGGCGCAGCAAACGCATGCTGCCCAAGGCAGAGCAAGCTGCACCCAGGGAGCAGCTGCTTTGGAGGCTTTGCTTTCACACCCCTGAGAGAGTCACCAAAGAGATGAACCCCCACGCGCATCCTCTCCAAATATAATACATAGGCATTAAAAAAACAGATACGGAAAGGAGAGCCAACAACAGTATTTTAAACAGTTTTGAGCAGCTAGTGCCAAATCACAGAATCCCAGAATGGTTTGGGTTGGAAGAGGCCTTAAAGATTATCCAGTTCCAACACCCCTGCCATGGGCAGGGACACCTCCCACTAGATCAGGGGACTCAAAGCACCATCCAATCTGGCCTTGAACACCTCCAGGGATGGGGCAGCCACCACTTCTCTGGGCAACCTGTGCCAGGACCTCCCTACCCTCATCATGAAGAAGTTCCTCCTAATATCTAATCTAAACCTTCCCCCTTCCAACTTAAAGCCATTCCCCCCATCTTATCACTCTACGCCTTTGTAAAAAGCCCCTCCCCAGCTTTCCTGGAGCCCCTTTCAGTACTGGAAGGCCACTATGAGGTCTCCCCAGAGCCTTCTCCTCTCCAGGCTGAACAACCCCAACTCTCTCAGCCTGTCCTCATAGCAGAAGTGATCCAGCCCTTGGATCATGCTTGTAGCCCTCTTCTGGACCCCTTCCAACAGTTCCATATCCTTCTTACGTTGGGAATTCCAGAACTGGACACAATCAGGGCAAAAATGCTGCAATGAAAGGACCCACATGGAAAATGTTGCTGCAGAGAAGCCGGCAGTACGAGCATCCCGACAGAGATGGGGATGCATGGAGCCACTTTGGCCATGGCTGCCAGCAGGAAGGTGCGTTTGAGGCACACGATGAACAGTGGATCCTGAAGAAGACCCAGCAGGGCCTTGAAGGCATGGGAAGAGGGAGCTGAAACTATTGATAATCAATTAACTCTTTCAATTACAGAAGCCTAATGAGGTGGCACGAAGTCAGCTCTAATGAACATCAGTTTAACAGAGGCAGTTCCTCGGGGCGCTGTTTTTTGACTCAATCCCTACATGGTAGGAAATGCTGCAAAAGTATTGAGCAATTAGTGTCACTTAATGAACACCCACTCCCTGCTCTCTGCAGAGCTGGTGGTTTGTGGAGGGCAGGTGGCTGTTACAGCATGGGGCATCCCTGACCCCCGGGAGAGGTCCTGCCCTGTGCCCAGGTGGTTCCCAGCACGGTGCCCCACCAGCACCGGGATGGGCTGGCAGGCAGCTCTGCCCTCTGCCTCTCTGCTGGCAGCACGGAGCTCGTTTATCCCGGCGGAGCGCGCGGTTCCCAGGGATGCTGCCGGGTGCATTAGTTGCAGTAAGATGAAGCGAATGTCACAGGGCCCAGCTCTCCCCTAGAGGCAGCTATTTTGTTTGGGGTTTTGGTGATGAAAGTGTAAATGACAAAATAAATGTCACTGCCCGCTGGCCCCAACGCCTCCCTGGAAACCTGCAGAGCTGGAGGAGGAAGGGGTGGTGCTGGAGGAGGGATGCTGCTCCCTGAAGCAAACCACTGCTGCTGTCGCCATCCTCTGGGGAGAGCGGTGGCACTGGGGAGCTGTGCCTGGAGCCCTGCTGCATCCCTGCCCCACTGCTGCATCCCTGTCCCACTGCTATATCCCTGCCCCACTGCTGCCCACAGGGCCCAGGGAAACCTGATGGAGCAGAGCGTGGCTGTCCTTGATCAGCAGATCCAAAGCCAGGGCAGGAATCTCCTGCAAAGCCGGGATCCCGGTGGTGCCACCCCCTTGGAAGGCACAGCACTGCACAGACCGTGTTGGGGAAGGATTTACATACTAAGGAGCCTCCAGCGGAGTAAGGACAACCTAACAGCTATTTTGGGTCTCAAAGCCAAAGGCTGTATTTCAAATCCGCTAATCAGGTGAGAATACAGCAAACCCGTGCAGAGAGGAGCTGGGGAAGGGGGGGGAGCCTCCAGCTCCTGGCAGCGCTCCCGGCTCCACAGCCACATCCCCATGGGGGCTGGAGGGGGCTCATGGCAATGGCCCCATCAGTACCCACCAGAACTGGGCTTCCAGGGGAAGGGACTCCCTGCTTTTGTGGGAGGCTGAACCCCAAAATCCTGCTGCATGGGATCTGTACAGAGGAGTCCTTCCACCATCCAGCCCTTCACGTGCAGGAGCTGCTGTGGCCCTGCCTTTGCCCAGGGCCATCCTGAACTGAACCAGAGCACAGATGCCACGAAACAAGCAGAGAGAAGGAGGGGAGAACCCTGCCACCTCATCTTACGACTACTGAGACAACCCCCCTGATACCTGCAGCATCCTTTCCGAAAAGCAATATCTCCACCTGAAAGAGCACTTTAAACACTGAGATGTTTCCTACAACCCCACGCAGTGCCACAAAGCTCCTGTGCAGCCCAAGCTGCCGGAGGGGCATTGCTGGCTCAGCCCTGCTCCCCACAGCCAGAGCAGATGGAGGCCCCAGGATCGCTCTCTCAGCCCAGCTGTGCGGTGCAGGGGTTGCCCGCGCCTCCGGCTGCCGTGGCAGATGGAGGTGGATGTGTGCTGCCTGCTGGGACCACACACTGGCTTGGCCACGGCCTCTCTGCCCTGCTGCTGAGCTTGGGAGCAGGGTGGATGGCTGGAAGAGCCTGGATGCCAGGAGAGGCACAGGCCAGGCAATTCACCCAGGCAGATGTGCACGTGTCTGTAAAAGTTCTTGGTTCTGAGTGCCGTTCCCAGAGTAGTGTGTGGGGTACCCCTGGGGCAGATGGCCTTTGATCCAGTTAGGAGAGAGCAGAGAGAGGAGGGAAGGAGCCCAGAAGCCATCCCTGCACTCCTTGTCATCCCTGTGCAGAGCTGGGCCAGTGCTTGGATGAGAAGAGGGGTCCATCAGTCCTCCATTACTGGTGCTGGTGAGGACAAGCCAGAAGGGAAGCACAAGGCAGTAGATTGGAGGAAGAAGGTGGGACACAGGTAGATACAACAGAGAAGATACCAGCCCCAAATGCTGGGTTCTAGACCCATACAAAAATCTGAATCTGGGAACCTCCAGTTCCCATGAGCGACTTCTCTGAGACCACTGTAACCAGCAACTGCCCTCAGCTCTTACCAGCCCAACAGTGCCAACTGCAGATGCCAACCTTGAGGGGTTGGACTCTGTGCTCAGATGGACCTGCAAAGCTCTCCAGGTCCCCTGGCCTGGCTGCTGGCTGGCCTCTGGGTGGGCAGGGCCATGCCTGGCCCCTCCAGCCCTCCCAGTGCCCATTTTCTCTGCAGCACAGAGGTGGCACAGGACATCAGTCCTGGCTGGCCTCCCCCAAACCATCTCATCACAGTTCATAGGGGCCAGAAACGGTGCTGAGAGAGGGTCTCAGGAGTGTGAAACACCCGAGGAGGTGGGGTGCAGGCTGTTGCACAGAGGATACTCGAAGAGCAGGTTTCATTAACAGCTATGCAGCTCCAGGCACTGGAGATTATTCTTGTCTCCTCTCTTGTTTGGCCAATTTACCCAAAGACTATTAGTGGATTAACCAAAATTCTTAGGATGCTGGAGCAGCATCTTCACAGGAGGTGGGGAGGTGGAAGGGGTAGCTTTCATGTTACCCTGGAGCAAGTCTGCAGCTGGGCAGGCTTGCCAGGGGAACCAGAAGAGGTGCAGAGTCCTGGCAACAGCCGCTCTCTTCTCAAAACTGGCAGTGTTGTAGAGCAACAGTGCTGTCTGGAGGGCAGCAACGTCAGAGGCTGGCAAGCCATGCAGCCCCTCCCGCCTCCTTCCCTCTTACGTGTTATGCTTTGCAGTTTCTGAGTTGCATTTCACAGGGAGGGCTTGAGGACCCAGGGATGTTGGAAGTCTCTTCCCACCTTCTCTTGCTACGTTCTCCTCCCCTCAGGCAACTTCCACTGGGGGTGTTGCTCCAATAAATTCTGCTCCCCTGTCCCAGAAGATCCCACTCGTAGTCTCCCTGCAACCCTCACAGCCCTCAGAGAAGCAACCTCACAGCATCCTTTGTTTTCCTGGGCTGTGTTGGTGAATGTGGTAGAGTGTTCCCCCCTCCCACCCCCTCCTCATCAACTGGCAAAGCCCCAGTGGTGTCCCCCAGAGAGTGTGCAGTGAGACACAGCATGAAACAACTGCAGATAATTAAAGGATTGAACGGGGTATTGGGGAAGAGCAGGGAGCTTGCAACATCCATAAATAGCTCGCCTTGCCGAGCTCCTTAACTCCTTGCTTGTTCTTGCCAAAGTGCAGACCCCAAAGGGATGGTGCCTGTGTGTGAATAGGGGTGGAAAGTTCAGGAGTGTATTTTTAAACCATTCAAGCTGTACTCAGGCTGAGTGATACATTATTGTCTGTGTGTGTCACTTGAAATGTCTTATCAACACAAGAAAAAAAAGCACCATTTTGCCTCTCTAAACTCCCACCCCTCTGCTCCTACCCAAATAATGTCAGGCTAGATCTGACAGGCGAAAGGAAAGCACCACGAGGCAAGGCTGGTTAAAAGCAGCGTGAAATGCTCCTCTCCTCTGGAAGGAAAGCTCTGGTTTGTGGAGCTGGAGGGCAGCGGAGCTGGCAGAAGGCGCAGGGGTGAGCAGGCACACGTCTGCACAAGCAGAGTGGTGTATCAGGGATGAGCCTGCTAGGAAAATACTGGAGTGCCCAAGGAGACCCCAGGAAGGGCAGTACAGCTCTGTGCCTAATGGAGATGGTGCCCTTCATCCCCCTTCAGAATCTTGATCAGGGAGTGCAGGGGTAGGATGAGGGGGAAGGGTTTTCAGCTGAAAGAGGGGAGATTGAGATGTCAGGAAGAAATTTTTCCTGTGAGGGTGGGGAGACACTGGCACAGGTTGCCCAGAGAAGTCATGGATGCCCCATCCCTGGAGGTGTTCAAGGCCAGGTTGAATGGGGCTTTGAGCAGCCTGATCCAGTGGGAGGTGTCCCTGCCCATGGCAGGGGAATTGGAACTGGGTGGGCTTTAAGGTCCCTTCCAACCCAACCCATTCCATGACTCTGTGACTCCCCAGATCATTGCAGTATGAATGATGGTCCAGGACAGCAGCAGAGAAGGGTCAACTAGCCTTGACTATTGTCCTAAAAGCACAAGATGCATCAGTCCACTGCTCATCTCTGTTACCGCACCCTGGCTTGGACTAGGTGGCATCACCTCTGTGCCATGGTGCTGCCCACCCTGAGCCCCTGGGGCCTCTCTGCACAGCTGGCACTCAGTGATGGTGACAGTGACAGTTCAGCAGTCCCCAGGGTTGGCAGCCAGCTTCAGGCTGTGGCTGGAGAGAGACACCAAAGTGCCCAACAAAAGCTGGAGCCATAGTGAGATACAGTGGGACACAGGGAAAACAAACCAGAAACTCACTAGGAAATCATTCCTCTCCTAAATGGTGCTGATACAACCAAGCAGCACAGGCTTTATGAATTATACCATCTCTGCCTTGAAACCCATCATTATCTTTCTCTGTTAGAGCAGTATCTTTAAATATATATTTCCTCTTTAAATGCCTGAGGAGAAGGTTCCATGGCTGGGATGCTGGGATACGTTACCGATCACCTTTTATTTCACCCAGGGGCAGAGAAGCATTTCATGTCGAGCTCTGGCTTTCCTGCATGTACACCTCTGCTCTGAGTCACTGCTGCACACTTCTCCCCTTCCTTTCCACTCTGCTGCCCTCTTTACCACCACTGATACCAGAGGAGATAACGGAACCAAACCTGCATCCTCCAGCCCCAAAGGGCTTCAGCCTGGGATGCCAGTGCCAGGGGTCACCCCAAACCCCTCCAGCCAAGTCATGTGAGCCCCTGACCATACAGTTTTACAGAGCTCAGGGCTCAGATAGATGCTGCTGATATGAGCTGGTTTCCTCCCTCTGGCACCCTCCTCAGCCCAGCAGGGTCTGGGTGATGCTCCCACTTTGGTACAATTTGGGTGTTTCACTTCCCAGGCGACTCACCCAGCCTATGCTGAGTCTGCCATGGGCGCTCACCGCGACGGATTAGAGAGGCCCGAACAAGAACGAAGGGCTTTTGTGCTCGAAATTGAAAGTTGATGGAGTGTGTCATAGGAAAATGACAACAACCTACTGTACCTCGAAAGACAATTATTTTTCCCTCATTGGAAGTGATTGAATTTTTCTATCAGTGACACTACTAATGTTGTCAACACCAACAGCTCTCTTAAGGAAGGGCTGTCTGTCAGCTGCACACCTGAAATTTTCTTAAACCTGTCCTTTCCTCCCCTCCTTGCTTTGCTTCTTGCTCTTTTGCAGGACATGCTCAGCTCACGGCCAGCTGAGAGGCCAACACATCAGGTGCATGTCCTCTCCCTCCCCATCCCCGTGGCTCCCGTAGATGTATGTCTCCATCAGATCTGTTCCTCCAGACTATTTCTGAACACACTACTGATGGAAATTACAAAGTTGAATCATGTTCCTTAACTGCAATTGGCCACGCTATCACTATCTGCATGAGAGCCATTGGGCTGCCCTTGGCTGTCTGCTGTATGTATGCAGACTGGTAAAGGGAGGAAGCTGGGAGACACAATGCCCTTTCTAGAGATGGGGAAAGGATCAGGCTACACCTCTAAATGCTCTGGGATTTGAGCATTGTACAGGCACTGGCACCCTGGAAACCCTGGAGCACTGTGCTTGGGCAACTCCAGTCTCCCCCACTGCCACCCTCAACATCATGGACACTTGTGCTGGACACTGGCCTGGGGAGGCCCTGCAGCCACATGGGTCTCATACCAGGGTACAGGGACACTACTGCTACCCAAAAGCCCCTTCTCAAAGTGATTTTGGTCCAGAATTTTGAGTACCACATGCCTCAAGGGATGTGGGGTGGGGTCTTGTGTGTGCCTGGGGCACTGAGATGCTTTCCAGAGGCACCAGCTCCCTTCCATTCCCAAACTACTTCCCTCGTGCTGCAAATCCAGCCTGAGTTAATGCCTGCTGGCAGAAGGCCAGCCTGATTTATTAAGACATACAAACTAATGAATGAACCACTGAAAAGCTCTGGGAGCCTGCTACATCCCATAACACCAAGCCATGCTGGGCTAACTGAGCCTTGCAACACTCCTCCCAAGCCTTGTCTTTCCCACCAAAAGCCCAAGCCCTGAGGACCCCGGGGAGTGCAGAAGGATGCCACCACGCCACAAACATTTTTGGAGGGGATGGTGATCCCATGCTGGTGCTGTGCAGGGCAAAAATCCCAGCTGAAAGACAGGGAAGGCGATGCCACGCTGGGGTGAGGCTGGCACAAGCAGGCACGTCACCCTGCTTGTGTGTTGCCACGCACACCGGAGCTGAGGGATGCGCACGCTCCGGTGGCTTTCAGAGCCGCATATGTTGTGTGGGTTGGGAGCACATATGTTAGGTATACACACATCTACGTGTGTGTGCGTGGAGATATACACAGAAATATAGGAGAGAGACTATTATAGATACAGATTTACATCTATAATCAACACCAGAAATTACCACAGGATTTTTAACATGGCAGAATCAGCCTCAGATATCAGAAAATGGCTATCCTTATCTCTATCCTCCCAGCTTGTGCCTTTGGTCAGGCTGGCGAAGGCCATGCGCCAGAGCCCTAGCTGGGGAGGGTACTGGAGAGGCAGGATGGATGCTGGGGATGTGGGATGGATGCTAGGGAGGGTGCTGGAGAGGCAAGATGGATGCTAGGGAGGGTGCTGGGGATGTGGGATGGATGCTAGGGAGGGTGCTGGAGAGGCAGGATGGATGCTAGGGAGGGTGCTGAGGATGTGGGATGGATGCTAGGGAGGGTGCTGGAGAGGCAGGATGGGTGCTAGGGAGGGTGCTGGGGATGTGGGATGGATGCTAGGGAGGGTGCTGGAGAGGCAGGATGGGTGCTAGGGAGGGTGCTGGGGATGTGGGATGGATGCTAGGGAGGGTGTTGGGAAGGTAGGACGGATGCTAGGGAGGGTGCTGAGGAGGCAAGACAGGTGTTAAGGAGGGTGCTGGGAGGTGGCATGGATGCTGGGAGAGCACTACGGAGGTGGGATGGATGCTGGGTAGGAAGGATGGATGCTGGGTAGGAAAATGGATGCTGGGAGGGTGCTACGGAGGCAGGATGGATGCTGGGATGGTGCTGGGGAGGCAGGATGGATGCTAGGGAAGGTGCTGAAGAGACAGGACAGATGCTAGGGAGGGTGCTGGAGAGGCAGGACAGTGCTAAGGAGGGTGCTGGAGAGGCAGGATAGATGCTAGGGTGGGTGCTAGGGAGGCAGGATGGATGCTGGGATAGTGCTAGAGAGGCAGAATAGATGCTGGGAGAGTGCTAGGGAGGTGGGATGGATGCTGGGATGGTGCTGGGGAGGCAGAATGCATACTATGAGGGTGGTGAGGAGGGAGAACTGCCCATCTCCCACACACACTCTGCACTGTGCCCTGGGAAGGAGCAAAGGATCCTCCCCAGCATTCAAGGCAAGCGCCATGCGCAGGGCCTGCAGGTACCTAAATCCTACAGGCTGAGAGAGAGCCAGAGGGAATCCATCTGCCCAAACACGTCTGTGAACGAGCCAGATGAACTGCTCATTGCTAACGGGGAGAAAAGGCCTCTCCAGGGCAGGATTAATCTCTTTCTAAGGTGGCTGCCTGAGAAAGGTCAGGCGAATTGTGCCTGGATGTGCCTTTTTTCTCCCTGCTCACTATAAATGTCACCCAGCGGGCGGGTTTGGCAGCAGGTGCCCACGGAGGGGCCACGTGCAGTGAGGGGAACAAATCCCAGCCAACGTCCATCGACGCTGCAGGGAGTCCAACACCCTCCTCCCAGCTCTGGGTTTGAAACCCTGAGATCTGTTCCAGCTACAGGTTCAGCTGTTAAAAAGTTACGACTGCTTCAGCTTGGTTAAGGGAAACTTTCTCATTCATCGTCTCCGTTAGCCCCAAGCAGCATCACCCAGCGGTAAAGCACTTCGGAGTTGACTCAATGTCACTTGTAAGTGCTGGATGCATCAGAATTCAGGATGCTTTCTCAAAGGTTATGTAAACCATTACATCAAATCCTGGAAGAGTCATTAAGGTGAGCGGCAGAGCATGGGAGAATGGGTGATTATATCGCAGCAGGACTGTAGAACCACACAAGCAATGTCCAGCTTAAGGATGTAACTCATTCTCCTTACAAACCTGATTTTGTTTCTCCCTAGTGCTTCTTAGGAAAAAAAAAATCAAAAAATCTGTCCAAGAATTCTCTATTCTGGAAAATTCATTCAAAAATTCATTCAAGAGAGTCCCTGATTAATCAGCTACGGCATTGGGGAGATAAAAGGGTTTGAAAAATGGAAAGTTTCTCACTATCAGAAAAGTCTGCTGCTTTCCCCACCCTTTCTGGAATGTCGTATTCTAAATTCCGTGTGGTCTATTAACTCCACATTTATTCTATTCATCTGAACTACTGCCTTTGAGGACTTGGGGGAGGACTGCATGGTTAATTCTGGAGTTATTTGCTATGGACTCTTGAACTTCTCAAAAGTGCGTGGGCTCCCCAGGGAGTTTCTCGAGCCTGCAGCACTTGTCTTCAAGGACATGAAAGCATCTGCAGGGGCCTGCAATTTTTCAGAGCTTGGAATGGACCCAGCCAGGTTGAAAGATGTTAGAAAATCTTTAGGAGCAGCAAATGCATTTTGAGCATTTTGTAAAGCCCAGAGCTACCCAGGGGAGACCTTAGAGCAGCCTCCCAGTACTGAAAGGGGCTCCAGGAAAGCTGGGGAGGGGCTCTTGATCAGAGAGTGCAGAGACAGGACAAGGAAGAATGGTTTTCAGCTGAAAGAGGGGAGATTGAGGTGAGATATCAGGAAGAAATGTTTTCCTATGAGAGTGGGGAGGCCCTGCCCCAGGCTGCCCAGAGAAGTGGTGGCTGCCTGGAGGTGTTCAAGGCCAGGCTGGATGGGGCTTTGAGCCCCCTGATGCAGTGGGTGGTGTCCCTGCCCATGGCAGGGGGTTTGAACTGGCTGGGCTTTGAGGCCCCTTCCAACCCAAAGCACTCCATGATTCTATGATTAAATAAGTTTCAGAAGCCTGCAGCACGAACTCTTTGGGAATTGCAGGCCTGAAGCAGCAGCCAGTGGAAGGACCTTCATAAGTCAGCAGCCGTCACGCTGAAAACCTTTGGTGCTGTTGTGATAGAGCAGCCAAGATCTGCTAATTATAAAGCACCACTGGTGGAAGTCCTGCAGCATCCTGCCTGGAGCATCTCCCACATGGCCATGTTGCCTCCTCCCAAGAAAAGCCACAGAAACCACAAAGAGATCACTGATGCTGTCTCGTAGATCTCCTGATCCCACAGGATTCATACACCCCATCTCCACGTCAGCACCGGGTGAGCCAGGGGGCTGTTGCTGCATTGTGCACCTACCCCAGGGAGCAACAGGGAGTGGAGCCCATTCCAGATGGACCCCCAGCACAGATCCAGCAGCTCCCATCCTGCAGCCCAGGAAAGCAGGCGTGGGCGTTGGGGGATGCTGTGTGTGCAGGTGGTCAGGGCAGTGCTGGGATGGCTGTGCGTGGGCTCTGCCTCCCCAGCCCCACGCGCGCACATCCCCGCTCAGCAGAGAAGGAAAGCACTGCTGAGTAACTCAGTCAATCCCTGGACAAAACGGGCAGCGCGAGCAGCGCCGCGTGTTGTAAGAAGAGGTTTAGCCCTGTGGTTGTGCTGCTGTCACCCCCTCTGGTGGGTTGTACATGCAGTACACGCCACTGGCATTTGAACACTTACTCTCCTTTCACTGTGTATTCAGCGGTGCGGAATGGTGCCAGTGTCAAACAAGAGGGCAGTGACTCACAGGTGGGCTCCAGCAGCGCCTGGGCACTGTCCAGGGCGAGCTGCACGACAGCCCTGGAGAGCTGTGCCCTTCTGACATAATCACAGAACTGTTTGGTTGGAAGGGATCTCAAAGCCCATCCAGTTCACCCCCCTGCCATGGGCAGAGACATCTCCTACTGGATCAGGGGGCTCAAAGCCCCATCCAACCTGGCCTTGAACACCTCCAGGGAGGGCACAGCCACCACTGCTCTGGGAAATCTGTGCCAGGGAGGCACAGGAAAACATTGCTTCCTAAGACCCCAATCTCAATCTCCCCTCTTTAAACTGAAAACCTTTCCCCTCATCCCATCCCTTCAGACTCTGATCAAGAGCTCCTCCCCAGCTTTCCTGGAGCTCCTTTCAGGACTGGGAGGCTGCTCTGAGGTCTCCCCACAGCCTTCTCTTCTCCAAACTGAACAACCCCAACATCCTCATCTTGTCCTCATACGGGAGGTGCTCCAGCCCTCGTAGCTCCTCTGGACTCACTCCAACAGCTCCATGTCCTTCCTCTGCTGAGGACTCCAGAACTGAACACAGTACTTGAGATACTAAGGGCATTACAGTACTAATCCTTAAATTCTAAAGGCACCGTTATTGAAGAAACCTTGTGCAAGCCCAGGACCTCGGATGGGGGCTTGGCCCAGCCATGCCCATAGGGAAGGTCTTTGGAGGGTGCTGGGGATCCCAGTCCTGGGAAAAGAGTTGGCAGTTGTAGGTAGCTCATCCAAAACCTGCGAAGAGGCTGCACAGGAACATCTCATTCCCCAGCACAGCTCCCTGAAGGTGGCAGGGGGCCTGTGCCCGTGGGACAGCACAGAGGAGCATCTGGGTTGGGGCCAATCTTGACCTACTCTGGTATAAAAGAAGCTTGGTCTCCCGAGCTACCAGCTGGCACCTTTCACTGATGTTAACATTCATTTAAGAAAAATTACAAAAAACCCCAACACAGGCTAATTAGCTAATGACATTATTTTGGCCTGATGTGCCATATAATTAAACAACTAATAAACGGCAAGAGTCCTGTGCTGCTGAGGCTCCTGAGTCAATACCATGTTATTACCACAGTGTAATTGAGTTTACTGAGAACCTCAGCACAAGTGTCCCAGAGCCCATGCGAGGAACGGTACTGAAACAGCCACCAGAGACCCACCTGCTGGATAGAGGAGAAAGACAAATCTTCTAATCTACATCACAGCCTGAAGTCACACACAGAGAAGACAGTTTGTGCTTCACACTGTGGTAAACGCAACTGCTAGAGAGGAACGTACACACAACCTGGGGATGGGCTACGTGTGCACGAGCTTCTCCGGTAGCAAAAGGGACTTCCTGGGCTCCAGGGAGGGTGAGAGTGGGCAGTATCTGAACAGCTGAAAAGTGGCTTGTCCTAACTTCTGCAGAAACTTTTCCAAAAGTCTGTTTCTTGGTATCCAAAATGTTTACCTTTCTCCATTAAAAAGACACATTTTTGGTGCATTTCTGGTAACAGAACCACAAAGTGCATTAGAGCTACTAAGAGGTCTCAGGGGTGGCTCAAGGTTTCCTCCCACAGCGTTGGCCTTTGGAGACCAAGGGCCCCAACCACCAGGCTGAGAGTGGGCCAGGAGCTGGACCTGGGGCTGCAAAGCTCCTGATTTTTTTGTAGAAAAGGAGAGAAGCAGAGTGGGTTGGTGACCAAGCTCTCACTTGAGTCATGAAGCACCTGCAGCTGTCTCTATTATTTGCTGTCCCTGGGGTGAGGACCCTCAGAGGTGATTTTGTTACACAGATGCATTATAAGTCAAACGTAACGAACACAGAGCCCAAGCCTCTTCTCCTGCAGCCCTCACGTGCTCCCACACTATCCCCTCCCCGCAGACCTGCTCCCAAGCCCGTGTCCCCGCATGCACCCGTCCTCTGGCTCATTATCCTCTCTCTCCTCACTTCCCTTCCATGCCAATGCCAGGCAAGAGCTTCTTACGCTCTCGACCACTCTCGGGCTGAGCCTGAGAGCTTTCCAGTGGCACAGCAGCACCTGTCATCCCAAGGCAGGGGCCCAAGCCTCTCGCACTGTGCCGCTGTCAGGTCCCTGCATGGCAGCAGCGGGCAAAGCCCGAGTCCTGCTGGCAGGCAGCAGGCTCGCCAGTCCCATGATGGGAACCTCCTGGTGACAGGATGACAGGGCACCGCGAGGGATGGACATGGTGGCTGCACAGCCCTGAGCCAAGACAGGACTCTGGGGTCCTGAGCTCTTCAGATGAGCTGCAGCTCATATCCAGAACCTGCTTTTCACCACTGGAAATGAATCAAATGTGGCCCAGGTAGAAATACAGCAAGAACCCAGCCAAGAAGCCCGGCTCTAGGGGTTGCAGCCACAGTTGGTGCAGCCTCAGAGCTCCTGGGGAATTTCTGGTAGTGCAAGTAGACCAGACAGGCTGCAGCTGATGGGTTGTGCACCACTGCTTGTAGCAGGGCTCCCCACGCCCCAGCATGCTGATCCCATCTGCATCCCACCGTGGACCCTCCCTGGAAGTGTTCAAGGCCAGGTTGGATGGGGTCTTGAGCAGCCTGGTCTAATGGAAGCTGTCCCTGCCCACGGCAGGGGGGATGGAACTGGATCATCTTTAAGGTCCCTTCCAACCCAAACCATTCTATGACCTGTGGTCCCCTCCTATGGCTTATCCCCATCACACAGAGCTTCTCAGGAAAAGGAGACTGAGTGATGTGAGAGCCTGGAGGGACCACTCAGCTTATCCTCCCAGATTCTGCTTAGCAAAAACCACAACATCCCCCAGGAGCTCCAGCAACAAACCCACATGGGTCCCTCACTTAACCTGCTGTCTGTATTTAAAACACACACCCAACTATGCAGTCTTGAAGCACATCAAGCTTTGGTGCTGGTGCACAAGGAGCCCCCCAGGACAGCAGGAGAGGGGTGATGGCCAGGGGATGGTGAGCCACAGGGCTAAATTGAAAGAGGAGAAAACCTGTGCTTGCAAGAGGGCAGAGATTGGGCGCCCAGCAGTGCCATGGGCTGACGTGCGAGCGGTGCCAGGAGCAGAGGCTGGCAGAGCTGCCGTGGGCTCTGGGGAAAAGGGGGGCGTGCGAAGGCTCAGCGACAGCGGAGCTGCTGCTGACAGTGAGAGGCAGCTCCTGTCGTTAGCGTAAGGCAGGCTCTGCCAACCCAAATACTGAGATTGCTGAAAACAAGATGTGCGGTCGTGCGTCTTCGCCGTCAATCAGCAGCACGCAGGGAGCACGCTGCTGCTGCTGCGTCTCCGTCAGAGGAGGGCCCGTGGTTCCACTGAAATAACTCCATGGTGGTCATGGACAGCCCCACTGGGGTCTGGCCAGGCGAGGAGGACAGCTGTGCCCAGGTGGTGGGAACACGCTCCATCCTCCAGGCTGGTTGGGGAAATCCTCCCACTTCCCTCACCAGAGCTCACCCGTTGTCCTCCCATGCCCAGCGCTCAGAGAGGGATTGAGGAGAAACATCTAACATCTGCTGCCACCGTGCGAGCCTTGGAGAGGTGCTTGTCTGAAGAGTAATTCTCGCACTTGAGAATTACTCACAGAGCACTCAAGAGCCGTGCTGAGAGCAGGCAGGGTGTCCCCACATGGACCTGAGCCCTTCGCCGCAGGGCCACAGCCCGCGACTTGGCCCTGGCACCTGTGGGACAGTGTCGTCTCGGTGCCGGCAGAGCAGGGTGGCTCAGGCTGTGGCTGCTTCCCTGCCTGTAACAGCAACGTGGGGTGCACACAAACCTTCCCCAATGCTGGGGCAGACACAGCAGTGTGACCCCCAAGAACTCACCCATGCCAAACAGTGGAGGCTCAACTCACAGCAGGGAAGACACCCAGGCCCCAACCTGCTGAGATGCCTCCTCCTGGGGAAAACAGGCTGAGAAAAGCAGGTGGTTTGACACCCAACACTAGTTTGAGGCCACCAAGGGATGTGGATCTGTCACAGGGCAGCATCCAGAGCTCTCCCAGGCACCACCATCCCCCAAAATAAGGCTCAGCTGTGGTTGAGCTCTGGTTTCTTCCCTCCAAGCCAAGCTGCCCTACTCTGTCGTGAATGCAAAGTTTAAGCAGCCCCATGTCTTTCCTTTTATCTCGTTTCTCTGCTGACATTTTGAAGGAAATTTGCTCTCCTCCTTGAAGTATGGAAATCTGCGTCCAAAGAGCACTTGGGTCCAAAAAGCCAAGAAGATAAACATATTTGGACGTGTGATTTCACAGTCGCTACGTTGATAGCTTTCAGAGGCCGGGTCCTGTCCATCAATTACCCGCAATGTGCATTCAGACGTGAGATGGGAGAACAAAAACCGACTCATTAGAGGGGAAGAGAGGTGAGTGAACACCAAGACTAGTTAAACAGGGCAGCTCACATTTCAAGGAGTAAAGGGAGGTATTTCTCTCCTGCTTTTCTCTCCTGCTTTTTCCTCCCATCCCAATACAAGACTACAACATCTTGGAGATACACCAGAACCAGAGCAAGCCCACCACCTCCCCAGCCAAAGAGCAGGGCATGACCACGCAAATCAAGCACGTAGGCAGACAGAGCAGAGTTGACTTTTAGGCAAGAGAGGCAGCACAGAGCAGAATTTGCAGAAAAGACTTTGAAGTGGAGACATTTTGAATGGGATTTTTAAAGATATTCAGGCCCCTCTCTCCCCTCTGGCCTGCAGGTACTTAGGAACGCTTTGCACATAAAGAATTATTTGTCTAATATATCACGTTAGAATGCGAGATGACAGATCCAGGACAGACTTTTGTATAAAGCAGAGTTTTAAAAGCAGAATTTTAGCAGTCCCGGGAGGGACTTGGGGATGTAAAGCATGTGGTGGAAAAAGCAGTGGTTTCTGTTTAGCCCAGGCAAAGATTTTTGTCTGAAATCTCTGTCCCTAGGAAAGGCAATTATCATTGGCACCTCTCAGCTCAGTGCAGCCCTGGCTGGAGGTTGCCAGGAACCCCAGCAGGCGATGGGGTGGTCCAGGGGGGCTGCAGCAGCCTGGGGGAATGAGGAGTCATTTGCAGCACTGTGCAGACAGGAGCTGCAGACAGAGAGTGATGGCAGTTGGCTCTGGGCCTCCAAATCACTTGCCTCTCCTCCAGCTTCCGAAAGACTTAAGCACTAACTTGACAGTGGGATTAAACTATAACAATAACAATAGCTTCAACCTCATAACTTTTCCCCAGGGATGATGCAGGGCAGACCCCCGTGTGCAAAAGCTTTCCATGGAGTGTGGGCAGGGCTGCCCACCCCAGGGGTTCCCCAGAGCAGTGGGCAAGCTTGACCCCATCTATCCTTGCCTTGCCCTGCTGGGGCATCTTCCCATCTAGGCTTTGGCAAACAATGCCTGAGGCCAATGCAGCCCTTCAGTGCTGCCCCTCTTTCTCACCTCTCTCCTCCTGTCCTACTGCCTCAACTCTCCCTCTCTCTCCTCTTCCACGGGGATTTTTCAGGGTTATTTCCTTTTTTTAGGCTGCTAATTCCTCTCCTGAGTACAAACTGCTGCAGACTTCACAGGGGCAGGGAAATATTTCTGTTCTGAATACTCCACAAATCCTCCTCTGCATGGAAACGGACACTATCATTATTGGTATTTCTCTCTCTCTTTTTAACATCTCAGCTAAGGAAACACTTTTTCTCCTATTAAGTGTGAGCCTTTGCTAAGCAGAAATGAGGGGGAAGAGGTGTAAAACAGCCAGACTCCTGCTGCGAATCTCTCTTTCATGCAGCCCAATAGGGAGTCTCTGTTGCTTTCAAGATGATTTCCATGCTGGGAGAAGGTGTGTGACATGACCACAGACCCATGAGAAGGTGACAGTATGGACAGAGGCAATACATGCAGCCTGGATACTGTGACAGGGATGCTCAGCTCCAGGAGCAAGTGTTGTCCACGGCCCCACCGTGCTACTGGCTACCCAACAGGAGACTTGGATGCTGGGACCTTGCTTGTAAACCCACAGTGAAGGGGAGTCCTGGCTGAGGGGCACCAGTGTTCAGCCATTTCAATAGCTGGTTGCTCATCAGTGAGTCCTGCTGGAGGTGGTGCTTGCTGAGGGTCACAGCACTGCCCTACCAAGACAATCATAGAATCATAAAGACTTCCAAGATGATCCAGTTCAACCGTCAGCTCAACCCCACTCTGCCCACTAAACCATGTCCTGAAGTGCCACACCTACATATTTTTTAATGTCTCCAGGGACAGAGACTCCATCACCTCCCTGGGCAGCCTCTGCCAGTGTCTGACAAGCCTTTCAGTGAAGAATTTTTTTCTGATATCCAGTCCAAACCTTCCCTGGTGCAACGTGAGGCCATTTCTTTTCGTCTTGTCACTTGTGATAAATGGGAAGACAATCCTTACATTATATATATTTATCTATAGGTAGGGCTGAACCACCCTACACCAGGGCTGCAGGAGACCTCCCTCATGCCAGCAGCTCCATGGAGGGAGCAAAGGCTGCCTTGCTTTAACAACCATGGCACCAACCAGATTAAAACTAATTCACGAGCAAATGGATTAATTGCTCGAGGACACATTTAAATGAAGCAATCACACACATCCAGGCTCAAAAGCCCCAGTGTCAGGCAGTGCCAAATGGTTCTACCCATTCTGAATCTGCCTGGATTACCCCAGCCAGGGTGGGGATGGATTTACTTGGCAAACGGCCGAATCCCCTGGGCAGGGACTGTTTTGCAGCCTGCAGACAGGCGTGTGCACAGCTTCACAGGTGGCTGGTTTAAAGGATTGAGCTTCTCAGGTAGATGACCATATTACTCTGGAAATGGAGGATCAAATCATTCCATTATTCCTCAGGGAGGAGATTAAATTACCCTGGAAATATAGGATTAAATTACTCACCAAGGGAGAGGATTGAATTACTTTGTGAGTTGTTGGGATTAAAACACTCTGCAGGTGGCAAGCTCAAAATAAACCTTCACACAGAAGGCAGGATTAAATTATTCTATGGCTGACCAGAGGAAAAAAAAAACAAACCACTGTACTCTGGAGGAAGCCATATTAAATTATTTCTGGAGATTAAATTGCTCCACAGGCTTGTTGGATCCCAGTGCTCGGGAGCAGACCATCTGCTTGGTAAGGTGTGCAGATACCCAAGCATAAACAGCCATATGATGCTGTCCCACTGCTGGTACCCAAGCGCCTCTTGTCACCCGGCACCTGACAGTTTTGACTATATTTATTCACACATCAAGGCTATGATGTGGAGCTGAGCATCATCAGGGAAACACAGGGAGGGATGGCGGAGCCCAGGTCACCTGGGGAGCCTGAGGCACATCCGGGGAATTGAGCCAAGACTTAATTCAGTTTCTTTAGGGAGGTTTTACCTTATTTTCATGTCTGCATTGATGCCTGCACCACTGATGAGTCTCTTCTCTTGAGCAATAGCATCACTGTGTACAGCAGACCAAAGCCCTCCCTGATACCAACCAGGATGAACTCTTCTCTCCAAATTCCTTGCTTCCTCACTGTTTTCCCTGACCCCCTGGCCCATAGCCTCCTCCCCCTCCCTCCCTCAGCCCCTCCAGCTCATCCCTGGGCCCAGCCCTCTGTGGCAGCTCCCTCGGGAGCCGGCCAGGGGGGGCTGCACGGTGCTGGTCAGCCCTGACTGACGCTGCTGCGTCCCCTTCCCCAGTGCCTGTCACTGCCTGTTCCCGGTGACGGTGACAAATTGGCATTTGAAACTTGTATTGGTATTTTTTATGCTGATTTCTTTCTGAGGCTACACTGCTGAGATTTCAAGAGAGAGAAAGAGAATGAGCATTTTAGGATAATCTTAAAAGCAGAAAAATTATTACATGTCAAACACCGAATAGGGAGTTTAAAAGGCTCCCAGGTGGGCTGCAGAATTAAATGTTTGGAGGCTTTTTTTTCCCCCGGCGAGGTAAGAAATGGTAACGTCACCATAGCAACTGCAGGGCAAATTCTGGGCAGGAGCTCAGCGCATCAGTGGGAGCCAGGGCTGCCCCAGCCCTTCTCCACACCCTGCGGGGTGCAGAGGGGCTGAGGCAGCCCGGGATCCCAAGAATACCAGCCCCACAGCCAAGGTGGCTCAGGACCCAGGGGTCTGCAGGCTTGAGAAACATCTTCTAAAGCTCCCTGAGCCTCAGAGGATGTAGGCTGTGCTCCTGGTGAAGGACCCTCCCGACCAACTCAAACTCTCCTGCTTTCTCCTTCCCACCTGCTCTGGCCCATTGCAGAGGGCTGGGAGCTCCCTGCACCCATCCATAACAACTGCACTGGTGCTTCCAGGGATGAGGGCATCAGGGGATGGTGAGGCAGGCAGTACCTAACACTGCTGACTCAAAATGGAGTCAAAAAATCCACCCTGAAGGTTCTACAAGAGTGAAAAAAGAGTTCATCAGCGTGGGCTTGGGTCCCTTGTGTGGGTGGGCTGCATGGTTCCCATGCCACAGAGGGAGGTTACCAGCCCCCTCAGCTGCCCGGAGCTTTGTCTGCCTCCTGCCTGTCACTATTTACGTGTTGACTTTCTGATAGCTGCTGGGAACACGGGAAATCAGCACGAGCAACCAGGGGTTAACTGGGTATTAGTTAACTCCTGGTGTTCTCATCTGGCCTGCCAGGGTTAGAGTAATTAGCACAACCTAAGCTCCCTCATTAGTGGGCTTTGCAGCAAGCCACAGGTAGCAGGGGGGTTAAACTGGCTTGATTACTTCTCCTGTCCATTGGTATCAGCGACTGGGAAAAAGGATGTGTTGGAGGGAAACTGGTTTCTCTCCAGACAGCAGGCTCTGCCTCTGCTTGGTGGGAGCAGGGCAGGCAGCAGGGCTGTTCCCCCAGGAAGGGACTGGGAGAGCAGAGCTTTGCTCGCAGCACGGGTGAGGAGGGCTTCAAGTCAGCTCCTGCTCCGGGGCTGAAAGCTGCCGTGATCACAAACAGAGCTGCTGTTTAGCTGCAAGTGATTATTCTGAAGGGAAACATTTTGCATCTAGGAAGAGCTGTCATTTTGCAGTTCAGTTTGTGGACTACACCCGGCCAGCTTGTGTGCTGACAACAACAGACTGGGTCGCTCTGACCACAGCAGTCGATCAGGCAGAGGAATCGCAGCCAGGGCCCAGCCTGGCATCCAGCTGCCCAGCCCTGGGACTTGGTGGACACCAGCTGAGGAGGGTGGCCCAGAGCTGAGACCCAGCACTCCACAGCTGGTGGCCGCTGCCCTTCTCCACCCTAACACGTGGCTCCCAGGGAGGGGAATGCCAAATGATAGAATCATGGAATCATCTATGGAAAAAGACCTCTGAGAACATTGAGTCCAACCGTACCTGTCCACTTACTAAACAGTGTCCCTCAGAAACTCATCTACCTGCCTTTTAAACATCTCCATGGATCGTGACTCAGCCTCCTCCTTGGGCAGCTGTTCCAATCCCTGACCACCCTTTCAGTGAAGAAATTTTTACAATATCACAGTTTCACAGTATCATAAGGTTGGAAAGGACCTCCGAGATCGAGTCCAACCTATAACCCAACACTAACACCAACACTAACACCAACCCATCATCTAAACCATGGCACTCAGTGCCTCATCCAGTCTCCCCTTAAACACCTCCAGGGTCAGCAACTCCACCCCCTCCCTGGGCAGCCCATTCCAATGACCAATCACCCTTTCAGTGAAGAACTTTTTCCTAACATCAAGTCTAAACTTTCCCTGACGAAGCTTGAGTCCATGCCCTCTAGTTCTGTCACTGGTCACCTGAGAGAAGAGACCAACCCCTGCCCGACTACAACCTCCTTTTAGGGAGTTGTAGAGAGCAATGAGGTCTCCCCTGAGCCTCCTCTTCTTCAGACTAAACAGCCCCAGCTCCCTCAGTCGCTCCTCGTAGGGCTTGTGCTCCAGCCCCTTCACCATCTTCGTTGCCCTCCTCTGGACACTCTCCAGCATCCTGACATCTTTCCCAAACTGGGGGGCCCAGAACTGGACACAGTATTCAAGGTGAGGCCTGACCAGTGACAAGTACTGGGGGACGATAACTCCTCTGGTCCTGCTGGCCACACTATTCCTGATGCAGGCCAGAATGCCATTGGCTTTCTTGGCCACCTGGGCACACTGCTGGCTCATGTTGAGCTTCCTGTCAACCAGCACTCCCAGATGTTTAGTCTGAATCTCCCCTGGTGCAACTTGTGGCCATTTCCTCTCGTCCTATCACCTGTCACTTGGGAGAAGAGACCAACACCCACCTTGCTACAAACTCCTTTCAGGCACTTATAGACAGCAATGAGGTCTCCTCTCAGCCTCCTCTTCTCTAGACTAAACAACCCTAGGACCCTCAGCTGCTAAATCCACCACCTCTGCCAGCCTCAGAGCCACATTTCCCACTTGCTGGGAGAACACCCTGAGCACTGGCTTCCGTGGGGCACCCAAAGCTATGCTGGAGACCCCAAACTCTAACGATGAACAACCACTTGGCCCTAGCAGCTGCATCCCAGGCTCCACACCAGTCACTCCCACTGTCGTGCTCTGTGGCTGCGGAACACAGCCTGGGTTAGCTGACCCCAGGAGGAACTGCCTGTAAACGCAGCCACAAGCAGCACAGCGTGCACGGCAGGGCCAGCTGCAGACCTGAGTGCTGTCCAGCGGAGGCAGGGAGTGATTAAAGCCCCCTTTGCTGGCAACCGGGCTGGCCAAGCCATGCAGGATGGATGCTGCTGTCGAGAGCCAGCAGGGAAGGCTCCCCCCGGCATGAGATTTATAGCGAGGCTGTAGATCAATTACCAGCAGCCTCCGACCTTGAAAGCAGCAGCGCAGAGGGCTTGAGAGCATCTCGCTCCCTTTTTCCTGGCAGAAGGTACCCGCACCAGGAGGGTCAGTGATAAAAGGGGGGCTATCAACAAAGAGCCCCACGGGCCCTGGAGGGGATGCACACACACATAAGGGGCTTTACTCACATGCACACACAGTTTTCTCCCTCTGGCAGCCCCTGTAGCCCCATTTTTTCCCCTCCCTCATGCACCCAAACCCACAGACAGGCCTTGAAACCCTGGCAGTGCAAGAATCCAGCTCTCAAGCCTGTTGCAAAGAAGCTGACTGAAGGATGCAACACAAGGAGACGGAGCAGGTAGAGAGAACCCAGCTTGTCTCTACCTTCCCTGGACTTGCTGTAGACTCCAAGGAAACCTGATTTTTTATAGGAAGCAGACTTTCCTGAGGTCCGGGAATATCCCCAGTGAAAGGGGACAACTTCATTTTCCAAAGCCTCATCCTGGGGTGAACCAATGTCATTTTGCTTGAAAAAGCAAGGAAGCACCAGCCTTGGTGCCTGCAAGGGGCAGCTCCTCCTCCAGGAGCACAGTGGAAGCAAAGGGACAAGAGCACCTTGCTGCATGAATGGTGGGAATGCCCTCCCTCGTCCCAGCACGTGGCTGGGGGATGCTGGCACCCAGCTCCTTGTTTGGGAGCTCCCCCCGCTCTCAATGGCTGGGGACTCAGCTCAGAGGGCTCTTCTTTTTTTATCATGGGCAAACAAAGTGGAAAATGAATTCCTTTAGATAGCAAATGAGTTTAATAGAAATGGTGATGGAATGACACTGTGCTGGGAATGTTAATCCGGTACCGGATGTGGCTGGACTCTCAAGCAGAGCCATGCAGGAGGAGGAAGGTTGCACTTAGCACTGATGTCAATTCTGTGCCCAGATGGTGTCCCCTGGCTGCTGGTCCCCAGGAGGCCCCAAGGGGCACCAAGCAGAATGGGACCCAGCGCTCATGGTATAGAGCAACCAGGGTAAGGTGCTGGAAGACATGGACCTGGTTCAAGGGACCATGACTTCAGCATCCTGGTGATGTGAATGAAATGCAAACAGCCCTGCAGACTTTGAAGCATGCACAGCACCTCAGATACACCTCCAAATCCTGCTCCAGCGTGATAATGGGGCGAGGGAGGCATAGCTTTCTACTAGGAGGGATGATCACATCACACAAAGTCAGGCAAGACAGCAGCAGGCCAGACAGACAACTGCAGAGGAGATGCAGTTTTTTTCTCCAGCAAGACCCAATATGCTAAGACAGCTGATGGCCCGTAATCCATGAATATTTGTACAGCAAAGTCCAGGGAAGAAGCAGTGCCGGGGACATGGCAGGCTGGGAGCCGGCCCTGGCAGAACCTTTGCTTCCAAAGCCTGGGGCTCCTGGGTCACCAGGGACAGGACTTGTATGCAAAGTGGGAAAACCCTTCGTGCGTAGCATGGCAGCTTTGCCAGCACTGACAGCTCTGGAGACTGTCCAGATCCACTGCGGGGCAGCCGAGATTTCAGTGTAGGTCTTTGTAAACAGAACTGCACAAACCCAAGATGTGAATGTCCCTGTTACTACTGCTCACTGAGTCCTACCCTCAGCTCACCCCTCCGAGCGCAGCCCCAAGGCTGCAGAGTTGGCCACTGCGTGACGCTGCCCTTGGATTCCCCTTTTGGAGGAGCAGGCTGTCCAGCTAGCAGCCCAGGGCTGGATCCACCCCACACTATTCCTGGCCTCTCAGTGATTTTCCACCATCACAGGGTTTATGTGTCAGCCCTGGCTGACCAGTAGCCAGCTGGTGGGGCTGGTGGTAGCAGGGCTTGCTCCCACATGGCAGCTGCTCCCTTCGTAATGTATATGGCCTTGAGCAGCAAATGCAGCCTCTATCCAGAGCTGCTGGCTGCCTCCAGCAACACGAGAGCAACTCCAGCCACAGAGCAGGGACTCAAGGGGCTGGGAGCAAGCAGGACAGATGGCTGGGTATTTGGACAAACAAAATGGGACACTGGAGCCACTTGCTGAAATATGCAGCCACTCTCCTCTCTTAGTTGGACATTGCTACCATTGCAAACACTCACCTAAGAGCAGCTTCAGGCTGGTTTTCTAACACTTCACCTCCACCCTGAGCTTGGCACTGACAGATTACCTCCACCTGCTGCTTCTCCAACAGCCCTGCCTCGTTCATCCACAGCCCTGGCTCAGGAGCAGGGACAACAGGGAGTGCCCCCCCTTCCCTGCAGCTTCGCTGCTGCCAAGGTGACACATGTCCAGGTTCGATAAAGCCTTTCAAAGGTGGGCTGGCATTTCTCTGCACACTTTTTTTCACTCATCCTTTTCATCTGGGTAATTTATTCCCTCTTCCCCTAACACAGCTTTAATTGAGTTCACAGCAGGAATCCAGCACCAGAGCAAAGAACCAAACACCATCAGTTTCCCCAGGCAGGGACCCCACAGGGAGTTGCCAGGCAAGTGCTCTGCCTGGTGCCTTGCACTCCATCCTGCATCTCCTGCCCACCCCATCATCCTCCCAGGTAGGATGGGAGCCACTTGAACAGCCCAGGCACCGTAGTTTAGGGTGACCTGGGCAGGTGGCAGATAGACCCTGGTGAACCCTGGTTCCCCCCCAGCTCCTGCCACACTGCTTAGGATCAAGCCAAGCCTGATTACACTTGCCTCTCCCTGACAGCCACCTCCATCACGCAATTCCCAAGCAGCCCCCTGTACACTACCTGCTGCTGTAGGGTCTGGTTTCACCCCACACTGCCCATCCTCTGTCATGTCCCACACTGCCAACCCTGCAAGCCCACCCTTTGCTTTGACACTGCCTTCCCTGGGGAGCAGGGGGCTGTGGCCAGACACCCCCGTTCACCAGGGCACTGAGGAGCAGGAGCCACTGCTGCACCCACTGCTGTTTTCCTCTCTGCTCAGAGTCACCAGGATAAGCCCACGCTTCTGCTGCCAGAGCATATTTGATTCTTCTGCTAACCTGACCTTATTTAGTTCATTATAAGCCCCCAGGACATTGCAACTGTAACTTAAAAGAAAAAAAAAAAAAGCAAGTGCCCAACAAAAACACAAACCTTTTCTGTGATCAATAGGGCAGGCAACTGGAAAAGGTATAATTCAATTTGTCCACACAGAGTTATTAGTTACTGTGATGGAGCTCTTCCTCCAAGCCCCGCTTCCAATGCTGCTGTCCCTGGGATGGGGGGAGCAGCCCACAACGTGACACGGAGGCAGGGAAGGGCTGAGACCTGGCAACCACACATGAGCTAATGGAGCTATTGCCTGCGAGCGGTGGCAGGGCTTCACTGCATCTGGGGAGAGGCTGAAGGAGGGAGAGAGAGGTTTCAGCGTTAAAAGCAGTGGTGACATCTACCTCATCCTTCCATCAGCTTTGCAAACTCCCTCCTGGGGCACACATAGTATTTAGAGATTGTCACATTGCACTCTCTACTTGAAATGCCACTACCACCCCTCTTCCCAAGTGTGCCAGTCCTGCCTTGCTGTGCATTGTCCCCTCACTGCACCCCTCTGGGATGCTGGTAAAGTCACATCCATCCTCAGCAAGGACCCATCACAGGACTCCCCCTGGGTGGCTGTTCTTAAAGCTACCCTCTTCCTTTCTCCTAGGGATGGATGGGGTAGGAGTACAGCTGGAACAGGGGGAAGAGACAGTGCTCCCCTCGAAGGGTGCTGCTGTGGGCAAGCTCACAGACACAGAGAGACCAGTAGGAAGGGAAACATATGTGGACATGCACAGCCTCAGAGTCAATCACCATAGGACACTAGGGGCAGAGATGCTCTGGGAGCCTTGGCACCCACCTTCCATTGCCCTCTGTCTGCAGTCTAGCCTGAAATTGCCTTCCACTGCTCCCGAGAGGCAGGGAAAGCCAACGGGGAAGAAGTAATGGGTAACCAGAAATACCAAGCGGCTTCCACATGTGCTGATCCTCCTTATCCATCCCTTGGCAAGGTGCCTCCCAGACCTATTTATCCATCCCTGAGACCTCACCAGGGAGCAGAGAGCACCCACCGTGCCACCCAAACCCCTGAGAGAGAAGCGTTTACAGCAAGACGACTGCTCAGCTCCCTCCCCGCTCTCCTCCCCCAACTTCTTCAGCGAGGAAACCTCCAGATACGCTTCCAGAGACGTCTCTTTCCATTTGTTGATGTCGACAGGCATATCACACACACATTCATTATTTAATCTACCTTTGAATTGGGCTAAATAGTTCTAGCAATAATTACAGAGCATTTGTATTTATAGAAAACCGTCATGCACAATCTGCATCCACACGGATAATGCCTCTGTGATCTATAAATACGGGCAGGGGATGGTGTGGGAAGGCAGACGACGCTCCTGGTCGCCATGAAACACAAAATGCACCGATGGCCCAACCACCCAGGGAGCTATTACAGCTCTTCTTGTTTCGATCGTGCCGCAAACAGAGAGCTGACGCGCAGCCACACGACACCAGCAAGGACAAGGACGGGGGGCAGGAGCAGACCTGCTGGCAGGGCAGGGAGAGGTTGGAGAAGGGAAGAGCAGTGCCACATCATCCCCAGGGAAGCAGGATGGGATGGGAGCAAGAGGAGCAGGAAGAAACGGGATGCTGGCTGTGCTGCCTGGCATAAAGGCTCAGAGCCCCACAGGGGGAGCGAAGTGAGAGCTGGGGAGCCACAGGGATGGGGAGAAGGGAGGGAGGATTCGCTGTTCCTTTTCACGCAGCAATAAAAGTTTTACAGCAGCATAGCCAGCTCTTATGATTTTATTGCCTGTATTACAGAGGTAGAGCTTCTCAAAGCCCCAGCCCCTGGAGTCAAGATGTGGGAAGCTTGGCTTTCATTAGAAGCCAAGGGGCGAGGAGAGGGATCAGCCCTGCTGGTTGTGCAGAAACACTGGAGAACATGAAAACACTGGGCTCCGATTCCAGATGGCAAATAAAAGGAAGCCAATATTTAAATATTTACTTGTTTTTTTAAATTATTCCATGCCTCTGGAGCAGAGGTGTGCAGAGAGCAGGGGCCTGGGCAGCCCCATAGTTTGGGAAGGCTTACAGGAGGCAGCATTAACACTACTTTGGTGAGATTCTCTATGAACATTGGTCCCCCCAAAGTCTTTTCTCATGTCTCACGCTTCCCTTCCCCTTTCTCCATGCCGGCACAGAGCCTCGGAACAGGATTGAAGCAGAGACACCCCAAGTGAGCCATGAAGCTCTTTCACAGGCAGGCTCCTGCTCAAGAGAGACAGGGCTGTAGGGAATGCTGCTCAGGGCCACACAGCACGGGATCGTTACGTTGACTATCCCCACACATGCGCACACACGAATTATGAGTACTTATATTGCATTAGGGCCTGGAAATTTCATTCCAGTCATATTCCATTCAGTGAGATACTGCACAGGCACAGAACAAGCAGTATTTTTTTTTTCCTAGAGAGAAAAGCTGTATTTCTCTGCATATTGGTTTAAAGCAAACACAGCCAGAGGCTGCGCACGCTTGAGTAATGGCCCATGGCTGTGCCAATGAGCAGGGGAGAGATGGCAGCACAGTGCCCGTGTTCATTTGCTTTGAGATCTCCTTGTGCTGCTCCCGTAATGGATCGACCCTACTCTGCTCTGCAGGGACCATCCTTCTGCAGGAGGAAGAGTCCAATCCAGGCCCTGTGTTTCTTCAATTTAGAGCTCTACGTCTCACGTTTCCCATTGCTAATTTACAAGCAAATATTTAGCCATCTGGCAGCCCTGTCCACTGGGCAGTAAAGTGAACCGTTTGGCTTCACTGCTGAAAGGGCGAAGCTGACATTAAACTCCTCTCCCTGAACATTGGGCACCCCCTTCCGACGCAGCACGGCATCCACCATTTGGCAAGCTGCTCCTCTGCCATCTGCATGGAGAACTCTCCAAAGGGCACAGAGGCTGCTAAATATAGCAGAGAAGCTTAGCAAACATTTGCAGCCAGGCTGAGAAGACTTCTCTCAAAGTTACATCCTTCCCGGTCTGTCTCCCTCAGCTGTGACGTCTTAGTTATCCTTAAACACCTCTGCACTTCAGTCCCATTTCCTCTTTAGAGTCTTTCCCTTCCCATCTCTTCCCTGTTCCTTTCTCACAACCACTCTCACCTCTACTTTTGCATTTGCTTTCTCCTAACACTTCCCTTGATGCTCGGAGGAGGGCTCTAGATGATGCCAATGCTTCTTTCCCAGTCTGTGGATCCTCAGTCACAGAGGAGATCACACAGCCTGTGGGCTGACTCTGCATTCAGTTCTGTGCTCTAGGACCAACTTCTGCACACAACATCCCCACTTCCATCAGCTCTTGTCCATGCTGACAACCCCACCCCACCTTGTATGGGGTGTGGACCATTTCTCTTTGGGCTCCCATTTCTTTGGTGCCCCAACCAGCAACTGGTGGCAGGGGAGAGGCTGGTTTTCCCACTCCAGTATGAAAATTCATTGTCTCAGTAACCTACCTTCTGTCTGACTTGGAGTACATGGAGTGCCACAAACCCTGACCTTCACATCCATCCACAGTTCCTTACTTCTCCTTTTTCCAGGAAAGCACAAGGCCAGATGCCCTCCTTCCATCCCACTTTTACTCTTTCCCATCAAGGCCAACAGGAACAAGGAGCAGTACCATTCATGGCACCACTGACCTGCTCACTTTTCTTCCCCACACAAACCCAAAGCTGCTGAGAACTATTGTAGGGTTGAGCTGAACTATGCTTACAGACTCCTCTTCAGACAGCTTGATGCCATTAAATCTCTGCTCCCTGTGGAATAGCCACTTAGTTGTGTTTTATCATAGCAAACTAAGAAACAGAGAAGAAAAACAAGCACCCAGCAACCTGGGCATGGACAAGCTTGGCCTGAAGACAGCCCTTGCTGCCGGACAGGTCCAAATTGTTAAGAGTGCAGCTTCTGTAGTGTCCTCTTTGGGAGACTGGAGAAAGGGAAGAAATACAAGACAACAAAACCCCTTTAACAATGAACTCATGTTCATTCAGATGTAAAAGACAGAAGGAGGAGAGAAATAGAGAGGGGAAAGGAGGAGAAAATAGACAGTACTATTTTCTTTTCAAATATTTATTCTCAGGTCTGCCTCAGAGAACCGTTTATTGAGATATAGAGCCTCGCTGTGCGGCAGCTTAGGAGCTCCTGCTGTACGTGTGCACAGCATTGCCTTACCTGGATGGCCAGAGCCAGCCCAGTTCCAGACCCCACATGGGGCAGCTCCCCTTTGGGTCTCTTCCCTGCACCTCACCTCCAGGGACTCCTCCATGCCTGCTCTCCAACTCTCCATCCCTCCACCCCAAGCCCAGCACAGGCATCTGAGTGTCTTATCTCTTCCAGGCACCATGCTGGACTCCAGCCGGGACCTCAAAGCCCATAGTTCAGCTCCAACCCATGGTTCTCTGGCCAAGGCACAATCCAGCATTGGAGCTGAGCCCCTGAACTGACTCTCCTCAGCACTGAGCACCCTCAGCATATGCCATGATGCCCCTGGTGCAGCAAAGGTGGCCTGCACGGAGACAGTAGATTCTCCAGCTGGTCAGGTGGGTGAGTTGAAAGCAGTGACCAAGCAAGGTGGTAGAGAACCCCAGGCTTCTAGAAGTGACATATCTTGGAGGAGAGCCAGAGCTGACATCCGGATCACAGACAGCAATTAAGAAATTAAGCTATCAGAGAGGCTTTTTGGGAGGGGCAAGTGTCTGTGGTTTGGTCAGGTGCCAGAGCAGGTCAATAACATTTGTCCTTCCCTTCTCCGCTGCAGATGGAGGATCCTGCTTCACTCCTGATCCCAACACTGCCACACAGCTCCCTCCTCCCACCACCACAAACCGTGGAGGACACACAGCGGCAGAGAGGGAGAACACCAGGACTCTGCGCAGAGCGACAGCAGGGAGAGGGTTTGGACCTGGCAAAATCTGCTTCATCTTCCCCTGAACTGTACCCCCTATCTAAAGCTCCAGCCCTTCTTTGCAGGGAAGGGCAGGAATCTTCGGCAATGTTCCCTCAGCAGGTACCAAGGGTCATTCCCCAACCAGCCCGTGTCCTCTGGGCAAGAGGCAGCCCTTGGACAAGGATAACCACACATGGTGCCTCCAGTGCAATCCTTGGGGTGAGGGTCCAAAGCCCACCAGAGATGCCTCCATGTGACAGGTTACACACAGCACCAACAGTGAGAGCAAGGGCACCTCATTCATTATCTGAAACACTGCCATCCTCCATGGATGCAAAGGAAAATCATTTGCTTAGCTAGAAACCCTGCTTACTCCCAAGATTACTTGGTTGCCTGTGCAACTCAGCTCTGTGTACCAGAAACCAAGACAGCCCACAGCACACCTGTACTGGCACAACCCCAATGCCCCAGCCTCTCTGTGGCCATTGAATTACATGTAATCAGATAATGGATTGGAAAGGACCTCAAAGTCCATCCAGTTCGAACCCCCTGCAGTGGGCAGGGACACCTCCCACTGCATCAGGGGGCTCAAAGCCTCATCCAACCTGGCCTTGAACACCTCCAGGGATGGGGCAGCCATCACTTCTCTGGGAAATCTATGCCAGGGCTTCCCCACCCTCACAGGAAAACATTTCTTCCCAAGATCTCATCTAATTCCCCCTCTTTCAGCTGAAATGAAGCCAAGAAAGCCCTGTTCCATTATCTGAAAGACTGTGTTGGGAACCACATGGAGAGAAACACCCAGGTGTGACCCACCCCAGGCACACACCCGGGTGTGATGGACTCCCACCCATGTCTTTTCCAGAGCACCACGTGTGGTGCTCTGGCATCAAAAGCACCACATCCTCCTCCCCATCCCATCCCCCAGCAGCTCATACCTTGCTGTGCACACTCACACGTGCCTCTTGCACGTTCCCACCCTGCCCTCACAAGCTCGTGCGCGCACATCCGCGCTGGCACGCCTGCGGCCACACGCAGACAGCTTCCTCTCCGTGCTGGGCCTGAGAAATATTGATTTCTTTCCCCCCTGCAATATTTCGCTTGGCTGAGCAGATTTAGAATTGAAGAGTCAGACTCTGCCTAGAGACCAGAACCATATTTAATTCCACGGTTTAAGAAGCCCTGGAGCAGGTTATTCTTATTTTAAACTACCAGTGCATTTAAAAGCAAGTGACATTTCGGGGGGATGGGATGGGCTATGGCTGGTGCCCTCTGCCTTGGTCCAGGCGGCGCAGGGAAGGGTTTTTGCAGCTCAGCTGCTTCGCCGCATCCCCCACAGCCCCATCAGCTGCTCCACCCGCACCAATGAGAGGCGAGGGGTGGCGGCGAGCTCCCGATTAAAGCTCAGGAGACCCGTTTCCATGTCTTCCTAACCGAGGAGAAATAAGAGCAAGAACAGAGAGGAGAAAGGAAAGGTGTGAAAACCTCTGATAGAAATTGCTCAGTGCATTGAGGTTTCATGATTCATTTTGCCTGCTCCTGTACCCAGGCTCTGCTCATCAAGCAGAGTCCTCAGTAACGAGCAATTTGCAGATACTGAACAAAGACACAGTGCCTCATCCAGACGACAGTCCCTGATGGAGTGTGATCTCGGAGCAGCGCTGGCCATGTCCACCTCCCCAACAACCGCACTCCTCCACCCTGCTGAGAGTCAGGGCGGCCGCTTGTCCCCACAGCCGCACCTCCGCTGCTCCCAACCACACAGCCCCGGCCAGAATTCCAAAGGGGGTGCAACACCGACTGCTGGGAAAAGGCAGGGGGAAAAGCAGAAAAGCAAAGACTTGTCTAAAGTACCTGTGAGCCTGTGCCAGGTCCAGGCAGTCGTGCTCAGACCAGGCCTGACACACACACTCTCCACTCCAAGACACCCAACGCAGCAGCAAAGCCCAAGGAGCCCAGTTCAACAGGAGACAAGCCTCACCCAGGAATAGTTTGGGTTGGAACGGTCCTCAAAGCCCATCCAGATCCAACCCCACGGCCAGGGACACCTCCCACTGCATCAGGGGGATCAAAGCCCCATCCAGCCTGGCCTTGAACACCTCCAGGGATAGGGCAGCCACAGCTTCTCTGGGCAACCTGTGCCAGTCCCTTCCCACCCTTACAGCAAAACATTTCTTCCCAAGTTGTCATCTCAATCTCTCCTCTTTCAGCTTAAAACTGTTCCCCCTCATCCTATCCCTGCATTCCCTGATCCACAGCCCTTCCCCAGCTTTCCTGGAGCCTTTCAGTACTGGGAGGCTGCTCTAAAGTCTCCCTAGAGGCTTCTCTTCTTCAGCCTGAACAACCCCAACTCTCTCAGCCCACCATTACAGGGGAGAAAAGGAAAGGACATACGGGTCCCTATGCACTCATCCCATCACATCACATCTCTAAGGACTTGCAGCCCATGCCAGGCTCCATAGCCATCACCCTGCCCTGGCTGAGAAGGTTTGGTCTGAGTTGAGCACGCAAATCCCCACGGCACTCTCTTTGCCTCAGGCATCATCCCAGGGTCCCTGCTGCTTCCAGCCATGCAGCCATTCCCAGAGGCCCACAGAGCAACAGGCAAAAAGAGATGCTCTTTACAGTCTCTAAATAATGAAGATAAAGACACCAGGTGCCAGACACCTCAAGGGCACTCCGGTATGTGTGTGTCCATGCGTACACATGTGTCTACTGAACAGAGAGATGAGCAACATGCCCGAGTGCCTCTCGCAGGACTGGAGCTGTGGGGCCCAGTTTAAAAGGCAGAGCCATTCCTCCAGCTGGGAGCTGAGCCTAACAAGACTGTGGTTTGCAACCCAGGAGGTGCAGAGCCCACAAGGAGCTACAGTTCAGTGGGAGACATGATTCACAGCAGGGCGAGCTGCGGGCTCCGGGGGTGAAAGCAGCCCCAGGGGCTGCGGTAGGGGCGCAGGACAGCTGTGGTATGGAGAGATGGAGCACCTACCACAGCAGCCCCTGCATTAACTGGCTGTGGTCTGCTAGGACACAGAACACTGTTAGCTGTGGCATTGTGTTTTGACTGAAGCAGACAAGCAGGAGAATGAAAATGGATCCTTTTACATAAGCTGTAACAGCTCTTGACATCTTCCTCCAGCTCCACACTCCTTGCTGGTGGGGTGGGGGGCCAGCCAGGATTGCATTGGGCAGGGAGGAGGGAGGCTGCAAACTACTCCTGGCCTTGAAAGGGTTGGTTTGAGCAGTGGGTGGCACCCCATGGGGGAACAGAGAGCACACCCTGTTGGGAACACGCTGAGCAGCTGGTTTGGACCTGGGGCTGCAGGGTACAGATGCCATAGGGCACCCCAGCACTCAGAGGCAAGGCTGAAGGCAGGTAGAGCTTAAATTCAAGTTTATCTATCTGGATAAACCCAGGCAGCAGCAACTCTTGGTGACTTCAGTATATAACGTGGCCAGGACTGTCATGACAGCGGGCCCAGGGAGGTCACCTATGGGGGCTGTGTAGGGACCCACTGCACCTGGGCAAAGGCCTGTATAGACAGGAGAGAGCAGAGCAGGAGGAAAGAAAGAGCACAGTTAGCCATGGTAAAAGCACAATACTCTTAGTGCAATTACTATTATTGCAATTATTTTTCCTATGTTTTTGACAATTCACTCAGAATTAGCTTAACAGAAAATGTCTTCTGTTAAATGCTGGTGAATTCAAAACGTAGAGAAGCCTAATAATGTTTTGCTTTTCATCTGGACATTTCTAAGCATTTACCCATTTCTTTCAGATAAATGTTGAGGAACTTTACAATGAAAATTTTCTTTCTAAAGCAAAATGCCAATCACTTCAGAGATAACAGCAGAATGAAACCCTGGGACATTGTTTTTGTTGTTTCTCTGCCCCAAACAAAGAATTCAGCAAAACAGAGGCAGGTCTGCAACCTCTTCCAGTGCTGCTGAAGGTGCACTTTTCTCAACAACATCCTCCAGAATAAGAACAAGCAGCAGTTTCTGCAATATCTTGTCTTGATCTGCTGAGACCAGCCGGTGTCACCAGAGCTACTGAAAGCTTCCGCACGTGGGTGCAGCCAGGGCACCCCCTCCTCCTTCCCTCATCATCCCACAGAACCAACACAGGCAGTAGCTACCCATAAGGCCATAAGGAAAAGGCTTTAAAGAACAGAGCATGTAAGGACAATGTTAGAAAGAATCAAATATGTATATAAAAATATAACAAAAAAGACCCTGTTTCAATTAGCTAAACTGTTAAATGAATAAAAAGGTATTAAAGTTTCCTGAATGTCAAGTTGACACAGGGTTTTTTTTATGTTCAGGAAAGGAAACGAGTCCCTTGAGTAAATTTCCCTGCTCCAAGCTAGGCATTAAAGGCTTTCTAGGGGATGTCTCTAGCTGAGGTCCCTTTGATCAGGGCTGCTGGATGCAGCACACATCTCCCAGCCAACACCCCCCTGCAGGCCTCCTCCCGCATCCTCACCACAGCGATGGCACCAACCAGGCCACCAGCAGGGCTGCTTTGGATACACAGGGAGGGGGAGCAGAGGAACTGCCTGCCCCCCACCACTATCCAAATGCCACCAGTGGGCTGTTTTATCGGGGTGCCTGTGCATCCTAACTTGCCATCTCTCCTCCGAGTAGGACGAAACAGCAGGGCTGCTATCATCACATCTCCACCTTCACCTCTCCCACAGGCACTGGCAACAATTTTCCCTTCTCTGGGGAAAGCAGCTTTGTTTACCAGCATGTTACCTGTCAGCAAAAGCTCTTCCCTCAGCACCTCCTGAAGCAACTAAAACCTCTCCTTGAGGAGGAGGGGAGATGCTCCCTCCTGCAGCAAACACTGCCAGCCCCATTCCCTGGCATGAGAGCAAGCATTGTGGTGGCTTCACAGCAGGAATGCCAAAAGGTGGCCTGGCTCCCCACACCTCCAGAGCAAGGATCCAGCTGCTCAGAAGCACCAGGCAGGCTGGTGACATTATTTCATGCCTGCAAGGTCATTTATGGGAGATAACTACAGATATAGACACATGCATATATGCATATCTATGTGTATTTCTGGATTTCTCTGATGCTTTGTGTGCATATATATAAACCCCAGCAACTTAACCAGTGCGATACCAACAAACCCATCAAATGAAGCAATTTGTCTCAGACAATTGCTTGTGCTGCCTCCAATGTTGCTGTCTCGCCACTGACAATAAGAGGCTCTTAAGTGTCCTGAAATTGTACTGTGAGTTCCTCAATGCTCTCACCCCGCCTTCGCTCCTCTCCCTCGAGCTCCTTCCCGTGTTTCTTCAGCAAAGCTCTCTTCTATGCAAATAAACACGCAGGAAGGCACAAAAGGCATTTTGTCTAGGATTTCAATACAACCACGTATTTCTCATTCAAATATTCAGCCATATCCTTCAGAGATCAAAAGCACTGCACTGAAATGAGGCGAGGCACGAACATCCCAAGCCGACAGCGCAGACTTCCCGTTCATTCCTGTCCTGGCTGAGGGAGCAGAGGGAGGAATTTGACAACTCCACTGCAGCGGTGCTTGGGTGTCCCAGACCAGGAGCACCTTTGCATCCAGCACTGTCACATCATCCATCTCCTTTGGCTCCAGAGCCCTACACAGACTTAGCTTACAATAAAGGCCATTAAAATCTTTATGAACAATGTCTGTGCTATAGGGTCTCCACAGTGGTGCAAGCTGGGGCTGGCACATCTTAGACTGGAGAAAATTCCCTACTGCCAGAAACCTGGAGTAGAGTCCAGCCCAAGGAAGGGTCTCCATATCCTACATCAGCACCCAAGAGAGGCCGTGGCTCATGGCGTGGGTAGCTGGGCTGCTCCCCTGGTGCACAGCTCCCACCAGCGTGGCCAACAACGGAGCATTGGTGACATCCACTGCCACCTTCCCCTGGCTGAGCTGTACAGAGAGGAAAGGATGCATAGTCCAAGTGCACCTTGCCCTGAAACACACCCACAAGTCTCCCCCACATCCCTACCTTTCAGCCAGGGACCATCTGCCAGCCTGACCTGCACTACAGGCTCAGGTTTGTTAACATGGACCCACTCCCCCACACAGCAACCTCAAGAGCTGGGCTTTTTAGCTCTCCTTCCACCCCAAAGAGCCCTTCCCCCCCCCCCCCAAGATCCTACATGATGAAGCAAGAGGCCTGAGCCCTGGCAGCTGCCCCATTCCCTTCCCTACCTTACTGAGGAAGGTGCTCAGCAGGAGTCACGGGGTTTGGCATGTTTACTGTATAAAATATGAACTCATACCAGTTTTATAAGCCCCTCCTGGCTCAAATCACATTGTAATTCTGAACAGCCTTAAACTCATTTAAATCCTAATAAAAACACCCCCCTGCATTTGCATTCGCTGCTCGCTGGTCCCTGCGGCTGCTGTGACAGCGGTTCCTGTGGAATTGATAATGCTCAGGATGCTGCACGCCAGAAACCATCCCTCAGAGGTGGGGTGGAGACACACACTTAATGGGACAATTAAAAAAATAGATGTAGGAAATGGACTTCCAGACTGATTCAGGATGATGCCCAGAGCAGTTGGGTGCCAAAGCTTTCACAGCAACATAGGAGAGGAGCGGCAGCAACGCTGAAGCCCCTGTGTCCCACCTCCTCTAGGATCCAAGAGGAGGAGGATCAGGCCCGGTATGAGGCTCTGACAGAACAAGGCACCTGCAGACAGCATCATGAGGGGTTTCTAAAAGAGGACAGAGAATGACTAACAAAGTGCTAGCAAATAACAAGCACTGGGGATGCTGCAGAGAGTTTGTGCATGAATGGCACAGGCGCCCTGAGGGCAGATGAGGACAGGTGCAAGTCCTTGCCCTGGTTTCCCACAGTGCCTAGGGTGCCAGTGACAAGGACCAGCTTGGAGGCACAGGGACTGCATCATACACTGCATCCTCCACCCCCAGGCCACAGTGATGAAGCATCAATCCTACCCTTCCCTCACAAATGAGTGGGATTTGTTCTGGCTGTGCTGGAGGAGACAGTGAGGGGCTGGGTGATGGGGCTCCAAGAGCCCCAGCTCCCGTCAGCAAGCCCACATATGCCTCTGCCACCTCACCCCAGCATTAGGTCAGTGCTGACCCACACCCTGGCCATGCCCAAGATCACCTCTCCTATCCTCCCCACCTCTCCTGCTTGACCACTCCCTACCACATACACACACCCATGCAGCCTCTTGCCTCCATGTCCAGCTCTGCTCCATTTCCCAGGCTTTCACCCCACTCACCCTGCACTTTGAGTCTGGCTGTTCTTGGTGATGACATTAATAAGCTCCCCTGAAACAGTGAGATTATGAGCTATACCCTTGCAGCGAAAGAAATACTAATTATTACTGAGATAAATGGGAATATCAATGATGAAAGTCAATATTATGGCCTTCTTTGTTCCTGTTTGTTTTATTTGTAGATGAAAAGACCACTCAGCCCGTCTCCCCAGGATGTGGCTGAAAGCTGGAACAGCTGCTCTTGGCAGGCTTGTCCAGAGCTGTGCTCTGATAAGAAATCATACTGCACACATGCTTGCAAGGGGCTCTCTAAATCAGCAGCTCTCAAAAGCAGGCATTGTCTTTGATTGATTCATAAAACTGGAGCTGCCTCCGTTCCCCACTCCAGTACCAGCCGAGGGAGAATTTAGAGGAGGAGGAAGGTGTAACGTGGGTGGAAATGATTAATTGTGGAACACAGCACGGTGCTGGGAACACTCCACCTTTTGGCTGGCTTCGACACTCACGCCTTCATCCTCCTCGCCCAACAGTTTTAGCCACCAAGATAGGGACCAAGAGTCCCTCCCAGGCTCTGACACCAACTCTCAGGCTGACCTTGGGCAAGGCTCCCAACATCGCTGTGGACAGGCGAGCGCTCACAACAGCAGCGTTGCCTTATTCAGCAAGTCTGCTCCCTCCGTGTATTCTGAGTCAGAGCTGCTGATTTCAGTGACAAGAGACCTTTTTTTTTTAAGCCCTCTTAGCCTCGCAGAGCTAACACAGCTAAGAGGGAGTGAATGGGATGCTAATTCTGGCTCACGCCTAACGGCGTCAGGAGACCGTGGTGGGATGCACAGCCCAGCGCAGCGAGAGCACAAGAGACATTTCCCTTGTTCCTGGCACACCCTAACATGTTGCTAAATTTCCTCCATTCCCTTCCAAGTCCTCAGTCCATCACCATTAAATATTCACAGGAACAAACCAACCCACTGACCCCCAGTTCGCCCATCTCGGTGCCGACACAGCGATCGCCTCCCCCTGATGAGCACAAACCAGCCCAGCCCCTCTCCGTGCTAACGAGGACAAACACTCCTGCTGCTTCTCCCCAACTGCAATGAAACCAGAAGTGAAAGCCTTGCAGGAATAATTACGCCAGTTTTTAAAAAGAACCCAGCCTTTCCTGAATATTTCATGGAAGGTAGTTTTTTTTACAAAGCTTTAAAGCCCCTTTTCCCCCCCTTTGTGCATATCAGGGTGCAATTAAGCAGAAAGTATTGGCGCATAAAACCAAAGAAACAACCTGTCATGCACACCCAGCTCCTGCTCTTGCTTCTTCCCCGAGTTTAACATTAATGTGACATCCCAAGCTGTGTGTGCATGATACTATTTCCCACCCCAGACAGAGAAGAGTTATCAGACTGCTAGAAAACCTCAAGCACCTCCCAGCCACCCTAACACAGCACCCAGACTCCTGCCACAAATACTCCCCAGGGCTCACAGGTGCTGCAAAGCCCTAAGCATCGGGCGCCTCACCTGAAATCCCAACAATGCAAAGCTCTCTGGAGCCACTGTGGCACTGAGGTTTGCACCAAGGGCCAGCAGACGTACGCACGATGCCATCCTTGGGCTGTGCAGCTTGGCTCCCTGCCTGGTTTATTAGCATTTTGCACAATTAATATTTATTTTTGCAAATATGCTACCAAAAAAAAAATTAAACAACAAAATCTCTTTATGTTAAAGGCTTTGTCAGCCCTGGGAGAGAGATGCTTGGAGAGAAATCTGATTTAATCTAAAGATCCAGGTGTGAACCAGGTAAGGTGTGGAAAAGATTCAGGGCTTTTCTTGGCCCTGCTGCGGTGAGGAAGCAGATCTTCTGGAACAGCACTGATCAAAGCAGGCTATGGACACCTCTCCCTCTGTTGCATTCCTTCCCTCCAGCCTTGTTCTCTTTCAGCACTTTAAGCCACCCTGTTTAAGCAGAGCTTTTGGGCCAGCTCAAGACACAGCAAGCCCAGTGTCCCCAACTGTCCCAATGCAACCTCCACGGGGACAGTTCCCACACTGCTGCTACTCCTGTGTGAGACCCTCCACTGTTCTAGGTGCACCAGCTGATCCCCTCTGGGGACAGTGTGGAGTGGCAGGGGGTCCTAGGCAGGGGCTCCTGCTGCACAGGCAGCCAGGCTCTGTGGCATTGATTTTCCTTGCTGTGAGCTAGGAGATGGTTCAGCAAAATGAAGTTATCAGGGTAATGTTTTCCACCTGACAACTTGTATTGCTCCTTCTCAAACAAGTGCTGACCTGCCCAGCACAGCACACTCACAACACAGACACCTTCCAGCAAACGAGCTGCCAGCTCCCTCCTTGCCCTCCCCAGCCCCTTCCCCTCTTCTCATCCTTCCTGCACCACCTCTAGGGGCTCCGTATCCTCCTCCCCATTCCTGGCCACCCTCATTACGGGTTTCTGGCCCACTGCAGCAACAGATGGGAGGCCTGAGGTGCCCCCATCCACATTCACAGGCTTTTGACATAAACCCTGATGCTGGAAATTGCTATAAAAAATGAAAACCCAAGACACTCCTGTGACAACTCTGGAAAGCCTGACCTATTGCAAGTCTGTGATTGCAGAGCTAGAAACACCAGAGAGAAGAGGGAGGGGGTTTGGGGAGCATTTATGGTATGTGCATTCAGAGAGGAAGAGAAACATCCCTCAGAAACCACATAAGTTCAATGATTTGCCCAGTTGAAACACTAAAAATTCATGCATTAAAAATCTACTCAGGTTCAGCCCTGTCGCAGAACTAAATAAAACCCCTGACCACATCATCCAGCCCCAGGGTTCACAGTCTCCTTGGGGAGAGGCCTTGCGCCTCTGCTCAAGGCTCAGGTTGAGACAGCTGCTCCCACCCTCAGTCTGGCTCTGCTCTGGGCTGCCATAGAATCTTTAAGGTTGGAAAAGACCTTGAAGAACATCCAGTCCAACCATCAGCCCAACACCACTGTGCCTACTAGACCATGGTCCTCAGGCACTCTCAGAACCCCTGCACTCCAGAACCTTCCCCTTCTCTGGACACGCTCCAGCCTCTCAATGCCTTGTACTGAGGGGCCCAAAGCTGTTCACATGCTGTCAACCAGCACCCCAAATCCTTTTCTGCTGTGCAGCTTTCCAGCCACTCTTTCCCCAGGCCTTTAGCTTTTCATGAGGTTGTTGTGACCCAAGTGCAGGACCCAGCACCTGGCCCTGTTGAACCCCATTCCCATTGGATTCCCATCATTCCAGCCTGTCCAAGTCCCTGTGCCTCTGCAGAGCCTTTTTTCCCCTCCAGCAGATCAACACTTCTGCCCACAGCTTGATGTCATCTGCAGACTGACTGAGGGAGCACTCGACCCCCTCGTCCAGGTCATGGATACAGATATTAAACAACACTGGCCCCAACATCAATCCCTGGGAGCACCGCTTGGGACCAACCAGCTGGATTGAGCTCCACTGACAACTCTCTGGGCTCAGCCACCCAGCCACTTTTTTTACCCAGTGAAAAGTATGCCCATCCAAGCCATGAGCAGCCCATTTTTCCAGGAAAATGCTGTGGAGAAACAGTGTCAAAGGCATTAACACCGCTGGGTAGGGCAAGGGGCTATGTGTTGACCCCTGGCTCTCCAGGACCCTAAGATGTGGCTGCTGCCCATCCTTACACTACATAGTTCCACCTGCCCTGGTCTTGCATTAGTTAGGGGAGAGCCCAGGCTGATAAACACAGCCTACACCCCACTGCTACTCCAAATTTCCTAGAAAATAACTTTTTGTTTTCTTTTCTCAAAGGAAAAAGCACAAGGGAAAACAAAGCCACCTCATTTTCTAAATACTCTTCTTAGGAAAAATCTTCAACTTTTGCAAATGGCACTCTGGAAGAAAATATCCAAATCTAAACCCAAACCAGATGGCTCTCCATGCTCGTTTTTTTCAGGGAGGACATTAACCAGCACGACCATTCCCAGCAGAATTCTTGCTTTGATAGAAGATCACTAAGAATAAATGTGTTTCAGGGCTTGCTGCTGAGAAGGTGTTTTGACAGAAAACTGCTATTGCCACGGTCCCTTCACTTGTTCTGTCAACCCTGACATGGTGGGAACTCCTCTGATCAAGCAGCCTTCACACGCAGCTCTCTCTAGGGCTCAACCTTCAAGGAGCACCCACAGGGGCAGGGATAGATGGGTGCCTGGGTTCATCCCTGCCTTCCATGAAACAGGTAATGGCAACAAGAAGTAGAAATACCCTTCTGCAGAGCTGGAAATACCTCTCTGTCAGTCCATGCACAGGAATGTGAGGCAAGGTGAGGACACAGCCCCCTTTTTTGCATGCATCAGGTCAAGCCTCTGTAGCCTACTCTTTGCTTTGAGCAAAGAACACAATGTAAGGAGGATGTTATCTATCCCAGTGCACGTGCCTGAGTGTCAAAGTCAGTTCTGCCTCTCTGTTTTGATTCCTGTTTCACTGAACCTGACTCAGGATGTTGCCCTCCAGGCAGTCCCAGCAGAGCTCTGTCCCAGGCAGCGGTGTCTGCCCTGGTAGCACCTGCAGCACCAAGATCACAGCAAGCCCCACCATCTCATCCCACCTTGGGCAACATCCAGTTTGAACAATTCCCCTCCCCAGCTCTGAAATGTAAAAGCTGCTTGAATCATCCTAATTTTTTTTTCATTAGGAAACCGAATTGTGCTCTTCCAAGAGATCCCTTTGTTCTCTCCCAAGGACTGACATCCTGGGAAACTGCCTCAGCCCAGTCAGCTCTGATGTTTGCCGGCTCACGTGTTGCCTGCATCAAACTGACAGTTCACAGATTTCAGCTGAGGATTTGTATGTACAGTACAAGCTGAAACCTGCTCCTGTCTCTTTTAACTGTCCCGGCGAGAGTGCTGGAAGGAGGCTGAGTCAGTGGAGAGCGTGCGGGCGCCATGCGACGGTAATAGAGACATCTTGGAAAACACAGCCTTTTGAGGACCCTCTCGCCTGCCCTCTCCTGGAAGATGAAGCTCTTTCTGCCCAGCATCCCCCAAGGCTGCGCTGTTTGGCTGCCCAAGTTGGTTCACACCAGGCTGGCAGCGTTTGCCCCTCGCCAACGTAACGCAAGTTGGAACAAACCCAACTGCCTAAGCAGAGCTGTTCAGCCCCATGACAAAGCCCTCTTTCCTCAACGTCACTGCATTCATTTTGGATGCCTCCCCATCCTGTTGCAGGCAAGATGGATTGAACATTTCCTATCTGCTCTAGGCACACACTGCCCATGATCCTGATGGAAAACTGCATTGTCTTGAGGGCTGAGCAGCAGCTCAGGGCTACAGAGGGGAAGGCATTTCTACCACACTTATGGCAGGAGAAGCCAGTGCAGCCCTGGACTCAGGAGGACAGAGGCCTCTGAATGTCATCTGCCCAGCAACACAACAGGGCCCGAGCTCGTGTGCCACCTACCCAGGTCAGATGAAGGCAGGATACTGGGGGATCAGATGCCAGGGGCACGCTGGGCTTTGGCCTCTCCTCTACTTTCCACTCATGCACTGTGGGCGAAACGATATCACAATTAGGGCTTTAAACCTGGCATTTGAGATGCAAGTGGGAGAGAAATTAAAAAGCTGTGAAAGCTTTTCCCTTCTCCCGCCCTAAACCAGAGCTCAGCTGAGCTTAATCTTCATCTGAGCTGATATTTAAAAGCTATAAATCAGGCTGCAACAGACAGAAAAACACAACTACCAAAATTTAGTGGACCCACTCCTGAAAGGACCAAAATGAACTGCTTAATAGAAGCCATTTTCCCATGGAAATAGAGAAGGCTTGTACTTAGCAGAGCATTGATCTGCTGACAGCTACTGGGACAGATTTGGGCCAGAGCACTTGGGAATCATTTGCAGTGATCTCTCAAAAAACACATGCCTGCAAAAGCTCTCTGAAAACCACTGTTGTAAAACAGTGCTGTAGCTGTCTGCAAGGCTGGATGGCACTCACTGCCCAGCTCAGGCTTGCACTGCCCTCAGTAAGCCTGCCCAGGCAGCTCAGACCCAGGTCTTGCTCCTGGCAGCACCCCTCTACCTCAGTCTTGCTGGCCCCAGGTTGTGCAGAGCAATAAAACACTTCACAGAGGACAGGAATTGCAAAACACCACCAAGGTGCAAAAGGGCCCACAGTGATAGGGCACAAAGCTCTGGCTGCAGAGCACTGCATCCCATGGACCTGGTGTGTTTGGGGGTCCTCAACAGATGTATGGGGATTCAGAGGTGCTGTGTTACAGCCAAGGACACCTCAAAACACTGCCCAGAGAAAAGTACCACTGCACACATAGGATACAGCACAGCCTGCTCGGGCTGCCAGCATCAGAGCACCCAATTCGACCATGCCCCAGCCTCTGTCTCACCTCCCACTGCTGCCCAGCCCAGGTACCACAACTGGGACTGCCACATGCAGAAAGAAGAGTGCCCCACATTTGCCTTCCCTCCTGCCAGAAACCATTTTCCATCCCAATTTTCACTGTTTTGAGGGATGAAGTCAGGGCAGGGGGACAGATTCCTCTTTTTTTTGAATAAAAATAGTATTTCTCAATCCTGAGTAGCTCCCCAAATGGGTGGCACAGAGGCACCTCAGTAGATGTGAGCACTGTGGGAGAGTCTCTGGCCCCACTGCAGGACTCAGTCTGCCCTTCCCTGCACTGGGCTGGCCCGGAACCTTTCACCTGCCCACTAGATTTTCCAAAGCAGTTATTATGTGAGATAACCCAAGGAAAGAAAAACCATCTCATTTTCAGAGGTGTTGAGTGCCCTTGGCACCTACTGGCTTCAAACCCAGCTGCTCACTGCCCCCAGCCCTTGGCTAATTCTCACCATCACATGGTCTCCACAACAGCAGCAGAGAAACAGATGACTTGGAAGACACATGGGGCAGAGAGGGCACAGGCAAGGGGGGATGCAGCCCTTTATCTCCTGCCCAGCCTCCTCAGGCAGCCCCCACGTGCACATGGCTCCTGCACAGACTGGATCTATAATACCAATTAATGGTTATTGCTTGTTGCGGATTTCTTATTCCAGTTATTGACTCCACCTCCTTATGAACTCATATACTTAGCAGATCTTACAATGATCCCCAAAGCTAACAAAATAAACCACAGAATCATAGAATCATTAAGTTTGGAAAAGGCCTCTCCTCCTATCATCTGTCACTTTTGAGAAGAGACCAACAGCCACCTCACCACAACCTCCTTTCAGGAGCTGCAGAGAGCAATGAGGTCTCCCCTCAGCCTTCTCCAGATTAATCAGCCCCAGGGTCTTCAGCCACTCCCAGAATCCCTGGGCTCCAGCCCCAGTTCCCCTTCTCTGGACACACTCCAGCCCCTCAATGTCCTTCTTGGAGTGAGGGGCCCAAAACTGAACCCAGGATTTGAGGTGTGGTCTCACCAGCATCGAGTGCAGGGTGACATTCCCTTTCCTGCTCCTGTTGGCCACTCCATGGTTGATCTAAGCCAGGATCCTGTTGGCCTTCTTGGCCCCTGGGCCACTGCTGGTTTATGTTCAGTTGCTGTTGACCAGCACCCCCAGGACCTTTTCCACCAGGCAGCTTTGCAGCCACTCTTCCCCCAGCCTGAACCATCTATAGGAGCAAACCAACGCCTCTCCTTTAAGGGAACACAACCAGTCCAGCCATGCTTCAAAGGACATCTCAGGTCTTAATATTGCTCAAGAGCCTGCAGAAAGCATTGACAAATGGGAAACCAACTTATTTGATTTATTTAGTTATTTCTGCTTTCACACATCACTTCTTTTAAAAGACTAAAAACATGTTTATGAATTTAACATTTAAATGGATCAAAATCTGTTTAGCTAGCAAAGAAAACAACCCTCCACCCCAAACTTCTGGTGGGCTGGGACCTGATTTTCAATCTTCCACCCACAGCAAATACTTCAAAACCCTTTTTAGACTGAAAGGCTGCTTCTAGGGACAGACCAGGGAGGGGAACTGTGTGTGGGGCTGTTCCCCCACCTTCCTGTCATTACCCCAAGTGCCCCTTAACAAGTCAGGGACACCCGGGCAGTGGAGTCAACTGAGACAGGGGACAATAAATGCATCAGCGTGTGGGAAGAGTACCCAGGGAAGAGAAATGAGAAGCCTTCCTTCCTTCTCCATTAGCAGCTTTCCACAAGGAGGATCAATGCAGCCCAGTGTAACTGCACCGTTGTTCCATTTTTAATTAATGAAAGAAAAAACTAATCTTTGAATTAAACTTCTCATTACTCCAGCTGAATACCCTCTAAGTAAATTTAATTACTGTACGAATCTGGTTTCTCCCTGCCTGTTTCATTAGCTACTGATAAAGATGCAGGGGAAGGGGGGGAAGAGAGGGAGAGGTGAAAACAGAGGAAGAGACTGGAAGATGGGAAAAATAAATGCAAAAACAAAAGGCAAATGATTCAGCAGGTTTTGGAGGCCTGGGGAAAGACCCTCCCAAACCATGTTGGAGAAGTTCCCTGAGGGATAAACTCCCTTCCTCCAACCCACCTCGTGCCCAGGGACAACCACCATCACCTTGCAGACCCCCATCACCTGGAGGAACACGCAGTCCCCATGAGCTCTGCCACCACCCATCTATCCCACATCCCAGAGGCTGGTCCCTGCCCAAGGAGCCAGCAGCCAGGCTGTGCTCCAGCGTGGGCACACTGCAAGGACCCCTCGGGCACAGAGGCCACAAGAATGAGGCCCAAACATCCTCCCCCAGCACTCACACACCTTGGGTTCACGGCCACCTGCAAAAGAGCAGAGGACTGGGCACAACCAGCTCCCCTCCAGAGTGGGGCAGGCACCAATTTCAGATCTGCAATGACCCTTCTGATCTCATGTAGCTCTCAACAGCCGATTTTTGCTTCTGCAAACCTGCAGCACTTCAGCAGGGAGCCAGTGCTGACACAACCATGGGATGCACACAAGAACGGATCTCAAACATCTGCTGTCCCACCACATAACAAGACACCTGCCTGGCACTCTTTGCATTTGAAGCTTTCCTGCTGGAGTGGGAGTCCTGTGTGCCCACCAGGCTGCTGGGAGCCGGGTGGATGCCAGCAACACGCTCCTCCTAGGAAACCAGCAGAGGATGCATTCCGGCAGCCCCCCTACGCTGCTGCACAGATTTTGTTTATGGCATGATTTTTGGGTTTCTCCTACTCCTCCACTACGATTCAGCCCCCCCATTCCTCCTTCCTGACGAGGGGCATGAGCCATCACAGGACAGGTGCAGCCCCACGTAGGGAGGAGCCCGGCAGCCCACACCAAGCACAATCTCCCTTCCAGCAGGTGCCTCCACGCCCAGACGTTGTGATGTGACTGTTGATAAGGTCACATTTGGGATAAATTGAAGTGAAGAGGGTGTAAATGAGTGCAGTCTCTTCCCCTAATTAGAGAGTTTCAGCTTTCCACTGAGCTGAGAGCATGGTGGAAGGGCTACCCAGGAGCTCACAGTGATGAAATTTGGTATGGTCAGACCATTTTCTCCTTGTCATTAGGAGGCCAAGAGGAGCCCATACAGGCTTCTTCCACATCCCCATGCGTTGGGTCTTGTTCACCAGAAGGCACTGTCCCTTTGCTTCATATGTGCACAACAAGCAGCCAAACTGCTGCTCTTCTGCAAGCTATGATGCTGCTGGAAATAGGGTTTCTCCCTCATTCCCATGGCTTTACTACATCTTCTGACTTTGAACACATCCCTCCACACTTTGGCCACTCAAACCAGCCACCCTTCTCCCTTCCCTCCCTACTGCTTCCCCAGCCCTTCTTGTTTCCTTCAAGCCCAGCTGCAAACACCTTCCAGGCAGATCAGAAGATCCCTTCAGCATCACATGAATCCTCCCTCCCAGAATGGACTTTCTCAAACACTGGACAGCGAAAGCACTGTGATAACGGGCACAGATGCTGTGGGGTGACACCTGCCCTGAACCTGCCATCCTCAGCAGCAGCCAGCACAGCTCTGAGCACCCATGCCAGTGGCCACCAGCACAGCCTCAGGGCTCCGTCCCGCTCCTAGGAGGATGCCAGCTCCCAGGTGGGCTCAAGCACAGCACACTCTCCTTGCAGGCACAAGCTTTCTGCCGTAGCTAAAATTAGCTCCCACGGAGCCTCTCCTGCCATCCCCAAAGTCACTGGTACAACATGTTCTGCCACCACAGGCTCTTCCCAAGCTCTCACTCAAAAGAACCCAACGATGTGTAGTACGTGCCTGGCTCCCACTCCCTCGCACGCACAAAGCCAATAACCCCACAGGTTTTGCAGCCACCACCTCCCTCCTCCCAGCTCTGCCTGAGCCCCTCACGCTGCCCACCAGCCCAGCAATGCTGGTGTAACACCCACTCCTCCAGCTTCCAACTGTAGCAGCAACATATCCTGAAGATTTGGGCTGGGAAAACAGGGTGTGTGGGGGGAAGGCGTTCACTTGGCTTTTTGCTTTGGTGGCCAAATTGGGAAAAAATAATTCAGGTTGACTAAAGTATTTTTTTTTCCTTTGCCAAATTTTAAACCCCCAGTAATAATCCGGGGCTGAATGAAACATTTTGTTTGGTCTGAAGTGAAGTTTTCATTTTGTTTGTAGGTGGCTTCTCCCCCCCCCGCACTGAAGAAAAAAAAAAACCCTAGAAAAAATTCAAACTGAAATGTCATCTTGAAACAGATGGCTGAAAGGTTTCATTTCGAAAATGTCAAAATGAAACTTTTCAGTGTTTCACTTTTTTTTTTTCACCAGCCAAAACTACTTGCTAAATACAACCTGAAATCGTGAGCTGTTGCTGTTGACTGAAACCTGAATTATTGGGTGCAGAAGCTGCTCGTTCAAAGCCTTTTTTTGCAGCACATTCTGCTGCAGGGGGAGCCACACGCGGAGTAAACGGGACAGCGAACCCTGGAGTGTGTCCTCCTCCAGAGAAGTGGCACGGGAAAGGAAAGCAAAGTCCCAGGGACTTACCGTGGCAGCAGACTTCTGCAGCTTTGTTTCAGGTGCTGGAGGGGCTTCCCGTGCAGCAGAGGGAGAGAGGGGTGCTGCAGCCCCGGGCGGGAAGGATGGGGGGTCCTGCCTGTCTCATGGGACCCAACGCGGAGCAGCAGGGCGCCTCACTCAGCCCTGGATGCACAGCCCTGCAAGAGAGGAGGATGGGCAGAGCCTGAGAAGGTGCTGAAAGGAGAAACGTCTGCTTTGGGGGGCTGAGGGCAAGCATAGTCAAGGGATTAGAATCATAAAGGTTGGAAAAGCCCTCTAAGACCACCCAATCCGACCATCAGCCCAACCTCACCGTGTCTGCTAAACCATGTCCTAAAGGGTCACACCTACACCTTTTTTTTCAATGCCTCCAGAGATGGGACTCCATCACTTTCCTGGGCAGCCTGTGCCAGTGCTTCAATCTAGGGTAAGGTGGTGGTGGCACACAGCACTCGAGTGCAGGTTGGCTGGTGTCAGCAGCAGTTTTCATCTCTTCTTGCCTTGCTCTCTAGGTGCACCAGCCCATCTGCTTGCTGGCACAGAGCTTCCCACACCAATGGCCACACAGGAGGTAAGCAGGAGGACATCTGAAATATCACACCAGCAGAAAATCCAGGCCAAAAGAGCTGTCTCACTGGAAAGCACATCCAGGAGGGGCTGCACCCACCTATGGCCAGTGATCCTTGCAACCAGCCCACACCACAGCAGCACCAGCAGCCAGACAAGGAAGGTTTTGCCCACCTGACCTCTCTTGCTCAAGGAGGGATGACCTTCATGCCAGAGCTGGCCAAAATCAGACCACAGGGAGGAGTTCTAACCCAGCTAGGAATGAGCTCAGCATTGAGCAGCTCTTACCAAGAGCAAACCCCCGTGACTCCTCTCCCATTTCCTGAGGCCACAGGAGCCTGGTCCTGTGTGCTGGTCCCAGCCACTGCCTTGTGCCAGAACCACAGCTAGGTGACTCCACCCCTACACCTGTCTCCCAGCTGAGTGTCTAAGTGACAGGGTGGTCCTGAAGAGCAATGAGCCTATCGAACCACACACAGAAGGCTCCCACTTTCAGTAAGAAGGAACCCAGTTTTGATTGCAAATTTCACAGTCCAAGAGTTTTCAAGCACAGATCCAACAGCCCTCAATTCTACCTCAAATTCAGGGCCTCAAGACACAGGAAAGGAATAGAAATAGTGTAATTTTGGTTTAAATTTGCTATTGCTCCCTAAAGAGCTGCAGAATTCCCAGGGTGCAGAAGAAAGAAGCAAAACAGGTCTGATTCAGGAAGGCGCTCTCAAAAAAACCCCAAACTTTCACTCCAACCCAAGGTCATGGTTATAAAAAGTTAGTTTATGTTCCATGAGAAGCCAGCTAAGGAAAACACATGGTACAAAATCCTATGAGAAAAGGAGCTGACACCTAAACCCAAAATCCACAAGGCAGGTGCAGATTTTCGAAAACTTAAGATCAATTTCCTTTTCCTTTTGCCTCTGACTCAGTTCAGGGGCAGCAGCACTGAGATAATGCAGGAGCATTACCCTTCCAGCACGAGCATGCACCACCAAATGCCAAGGCTGGTGTCAGAAAACCTGTTTTTGCAAGATCACTACCCTGATTGCTAGATGAAAGAGGATTAGATGGAGCTTAGACTAAGCATCTCGCCAGCATCCAGCCGTAAGATGATGCTCAGCCGTTGCTACTCCTAAGGTAGCGCAGAGACAGATTTATCTGCTAAGAGAGAAAATCTTACTTCAGAGAGCCCTCCTCTGCACAAAGAGGTGTTTGTTGGGTCCTCAGCAGGAGGCTACGTGTCTGCAGGGGCAGGGCAGACCTGGCTGCCCGGATGGAGTCACATGGAATAAGAGGCAGTCTCGCTCCAAACTCAACCTCCTCCAAGTTCAGGGGGTGGCAATCGGAAATTAAACCCATCTGTTCCCAAAACGTTGCTTAGCAGAGAGGTGAGAAGGCTGAAAATCTGAGCTCTAAAGAAATCTAGAGAGCCAGTGAGCTGCCTGTCAGGAAAAGGATGCTACCTCAGGCTCAACTACTGCAATGAGTCTGGAGATATCAGCCCAGAGCTCAATTAAATCCCTTGAGAACAGGAGCTGCAGCAACACATGGATCCTCTATATTAGCCCATCCCAATAGCAATGAAGGCAGCGAGGGCTCCCCAGAACTCATGGATGAGCTGCATGGAGTGCAGGTGAGGGAAGGGAAACTGAGGCAGGCAGATGATGCCATGCCAGCTCTGAGCTCTCGCAGCCAAACTCACCCGTGAGGAACGCGGCTGCATCCATTCCAGCCCTGGGAAATGTGCCTTGTCACGTGGAATGGCTTTTCAGAAAAGAATATTAAGTGATCAATCAGCATTAAAAACAGCCAGGTTTGCTGTGTTCAAAAGAAAACGTTCCCCTTTTTTCCTCCGAGTCCACTTTTCATTTTAAGATCATCTTTTTTTTTTTCCCCTACCCCCAATTCAAACTCTGCTGTCAAGCCCAAACACTCACTTTGCATTTCTGCCACATTCAGTCAAACAAATCATTCAGAACCAAACTGAACCTACACATTTCCCCCTTCTCCCTTGAAGAAACAATACTAAACCACCCAGCCAGCCTGGAAATCCTTTTTTTTTTTTTTCCCAGTTCCTGATAAAGCCTGGCCAGTGGGGTGTTGGCTGGGAGCAGAGGCGTGGGAGGTAGCAGCCAGGTGGGATTTGGAAGTGCTGCCTACAAAGCACCTCATGGTGCCAGGACATTCAAAAAAAGCAATTTTTTTACACAGCTTTTATCCCTGAGAGACGGAAATAATGTGGGAGCAGAATGGGATCAGGCGTGGGGAGACAGAAGGAGATTTAGGAGTGGGTCCTGAGCACCACTCAGGCTACTTGGGGCCAGGCCAGCAAAGGAGGTGAGGTGGCTACAAGAAGGCACATCCAGCACGTGGATCAGGCAGGAGTACCTGGTCTCCAATGCTTGCATAAAGTAGAAACTCACATTTAGCAACGAGTATTTATGAGTATTGAGGGAAAAAGAAGCCATGCCACAGGGAATAATGGGGCTTTCTTGTGGCTGGCAGCTGAATGGAATAAATCTATCCACTGGGCATAAATTGTTTAAGCAAAAAAATCCCTCTCAACTTGAATATTTTGCAAGAAAAATAGCAACAAAAAAAGGAAAGAAAACTCTGAACCCTCATCATTTCTCTCCTCAAGGTCAGAGTTGTTCTCTTCTGTGAAGGAAAAAAAAACACCTTTCAAGAGTAACTTCAGCTAAAAGAAATGAAACATTTGGGAAGCAAGTGAATTACTGCCTTGACTGACCTGCCTCACTGGATTAGACTAAATATCTCTATTTAACAGGGAGTTATCTTTCAAAAGCAAGGCATGGGGAGGGCTCAGTGTTGGGGTAGGCTGGTGGAAGCAAGGAAGCTTTGGTGACCTGCTCTGAGGGGGGTGGTGCAGGACCCCAGAGGCACCCTGCTGTATCTCTGACCACATGGACATGGTCCTGCTGCCCTTCCTGGACTGCTCCTGCCCTCATCCCAAGCATAAAGGTGGCAAAGGCACTGGGCCCCACGTCACCTGCAGGAGCAGACCTGGCTGTGATGCACAGCAAGGATAGGGCAGAGGCATGTGGGGTAAGGGAGCCATCAGCTCCCGTGGCTACAGCAGTCAAGGAGAGCAGCCTTGTGCCAGAGCAAAGGATCCAGAGCCTCTCTGGTTATTATGCAGAGGCTGTGCTGAGGTTGCTGCTTTAGTGCACTGCAGGCACTAAATTAAGGGGACATTTACAACCCACAATGCAGAGAAGCAGCTGCTAAAGGTGGCCACGGTGAGTGACTTCACCTCTGGGTGAAAGGCTCCATGAAATCTCAGCCAGGAGGGAACAAGACAGGAAAACAAGTCATTCCTTCCACTTACTGCGCTGAAGGGCAATGCCAGGACATCTGTGGGCACCTGGGGTAAAAGGGGACCAGCAACAACCTGCTCTGCTCAGTGCCAGAAAGGGTCTCCAAGACCTGCCGGGTTTAGAGGAGATGCAAAGCCTTTGGGCTACTGAAGTTTGGTCCCATTAGCAGTCCTGGTGTGACAAACTGCACCACCACAACAGCACTCAGCTGGAGCAAACCTGAGGGATCTGCTCCCCAGAAATGAAGCTCCCCCAGACCAAGCCTTGCCCAGGCTCTTCACAGCACAGACCAGTCTACAGCAATCAAGCAGGCCCTGGTAGCAAAACAAGCCCTGGTGCCTCATCACCCTTCTCCACTGCCAATGGTAGCCCAGGTACTCCCATACAGTACTGTATGAGAGGTCATACAGTGTGACAGTTCCCATGGCTTCTCCTGGGAGCAGCCAGCACCACTCCCTCCCTCCTCCCATGCCCACACCAAGCCCAGCTCACCAGGGCTTTCCACCCAGCACAGTTCCTCCCTCCTCCACCTTGCAGGGCAGAAACAGCCAATTTTATCAGTAGCCAAACCCTAGAATTGTCTGTATGGATGAGCCAGCCATGCCCTGTACTTTCCCTCTTCTTGGGTGCTGTGGCAGTGCCCAACTCATTTGTTGGTGAGAGGCACCAGGTCCAGGGATGTGCCATGCTGTGCTCAACCATGCAGAGAAAGGGATGGCTCTTGGTGGGGGCTGGCTTAGACCTATCCCAGCCCAAGGCACCGAGCCCAGAAGCAGTCACCTCCTAGAAGCATCCAAGAGGAAGGGGAAGCAGGGGAAGGCAAGAGCAGAGATGAGCCGACACGCACAGGAGACAAGGAGAAAGGGATTAACTCTGCTTCAGCCAACACAAAAGCAGGAGGGTGCACTGAGAGGGGATATCAAGGTCACAGCACCAACCAGCACACGCACTGGCTTTTGTCAATAATTCAGTGTGCTGGGCTGTGAGCACAACTGCAGAGGGGCTGTGACTGGAGGGGACATTTCTACCCGAGCAGAAGGAACAGCAGCAATGGGTGGAGAGCACCCCTGAACAAGACCACAGCAAAGGGAGACTGACCCACGCAATGCAAAGCACAAATGGCATCACACTCACATCCCTACAGCTTGTAGATCCTTTTGAGAAGGTTAACTCAATGAATTGACACCCAAACACCCCTTCAAACCCAAAGTGTCTCCTGCCTGCAGGAATTTACAGGCGCTGTAACCACCTCCTGCAGCGTGGGCTGTTTGCCTGGAGGTACCACGTGTTAAGAGATTTGAACAGTCTGTCACTGGGACCAGCCCAAGGCAGTGTCCACAATCCCTTCTGCAAACAGACTGCTTCACCCCATGCAGCCCCCTCCCAGAGCAGGGTGCCAGGAGCACCAGCCAGCCCAGGCACTCCAGGAGCACCCTTACTCAAAGGATTGCTCCAAATGCCCCAGGTAGGAACAGATGGCTGCTCCTCTGCAGCTTCAGAGACCCCTCCTGTCTGCCAGCAAAGCCAAGACCCTGCAGCTCCTGTGGGTTTGGGAACCACATGCTTGAGTGTGGCCAGAGTTACTTGACAAAGGAATCAGCAGAGGACAGTTTCTGGCTTCTTTTGTGAAGCAGTTTAGACCAGTGGGTCATGAATTGCCTCACAGTATCACAAGGTTGGAAAGGACCTCTGAGATCATCAAGTCCAACCTATAACCCAACACTAACACCAACCATCATCTAAACCATGGCCCTCCTTTGGCCTTTAAACGTGCAAGGGGTCTTCAACTCCTCTGAAAGAGCAGCCCTGAGCCTGGAGGGCTGCCCAGAGCAAGGGATTCAGCTGTCTCAACCAGAAGCATGTGCAATAGGCCCCCAGGTGAGCATGTCATAGGGTGAGCATCCGATGAGCCATGGGGAAGCTAAAGTCACAGCCAAGGCCAGATACAAGAATAGAATTGGCTAAGACTGAGCAAATGTAACTTTCCATCACTTTGCAAGCAGCCATCCATCCCACAGGCCAGCTGGCTGCCCTGTCAGTGCACCTCCCATCCATTTCAAGTGTCCTGATAACACTGATTTTTCACAAGACTAGCTCAAGAAGCCTTGGGAGAGTTATTATCCAAAGCCAGGTAGCTGGACTTGACCCAAAACTTAGGCAAGTGATTAAAATGATTGGCATTTTTTTGGAAAGAAAAACCCTGTGCTGTACCTGCCATTCCTCTTCAGAAAACTATTAACTGCACAATGACAAAACTGGAGGCACCTGTAAGACTACACACACACAAGGGCTTACAGACTGGAGAAGCTCATCCTCACCTGCAGCCCTGGTACCAGCCACCCTCCCCTGCAGGCTCCAACAGTGGGGTTCCTTGGCCAAGATGCTCCTCTTGAGTTACTACACCTGGGCAGCTCTCCCTGTGGGATCAGGAATGGGACACTCAGTCATGAGTATTGAATTGCTGTCTGCAAGCCCCATGATCTGAACTAATTTGGGTTATGTGATTAGTCTATTCTGGCTGGGAACAGGTTGTCACAAAACTGCCTTTGCTTAGGATCCAGAATCAGGTCTCACACAGGCCCCTCTGCTCCTACAGGAGCCAGTAACACTGCCAGCCAAGAACACCCTTCTACTGCCTTTGATTACATACACTAAAAATCAAGTTTCTTTTCTTTCAGAGCAAAGGAAAATAAAGGCAACAGCATTTCCAGGTGAGAAGAGCATGAGAGCAGCTACTGAATAACACCAACCAGCTCCCACTCCCACCATCTCCCACATCCTCCCTACCTCTCCATCATCCCAGCCAGCACTGCCCCACCCTGGGACAAGGGTTGCTTTCCCAGGAAGGGTAGGAGGAGCAAGGGATGCCACTCCTGGGCCACCTTTCCTGATTACCAAGGCAGGACACGTTCTGGGTTCAATGCCAGGACTCAAAACTCTGCTTTCAATCCATTACAGATTAAGGGAGTGAATGCAAGGACGAGCCCTGCCTGTTTGATGCAAGAGCACAGCTCAAACAGCCCACACCTTGCTTCAGTCTGACCACACTGCCCTAAAAACTGGCAACTGAGGATTTACAGATTGAGGACACTATGTGGCCTTGGGACACTTTGCACGTCCTTGCCCCTGGAGAATACAATATCCAGGAATCTCTGGGGAGCCAAGGGAGATTGTTCAGTTTTATGTCATGCACATAACCAACCCCTGCCAAATGCTCAGCTGGGGCACCAGCATGGAAGCTGCCAGACCTGCTGCACCGAGAAGTTGAGCTGTGCTTAGACCAGGATCCCAAACAGGGTAAAAACTGCATTTAATACCTATTATCCTAACAACTCCCCATCTGTCCACCTCCCTCACATGCCTGGAGCTGCAGTGTGCCAGGGCTGCCTGATACCAATGGAACTTTAATTTCATCATTCCCAACTTATTTAGAGCAATTAGGAGGCAATGAGCACACACCGGGGGCCAGGATGCACTTGAATAGCATCCAAGGGTTACCACAGCATCGCAGGAGACCTTCAGATGGAATTAGCAGTCTGCAAAAAAAACCTTAAATAAAAAGGAAGGCGATCCCGAAAGGGAGGATAAGGTTCTTCTTGGTCCTGTAGGTCCCTTTTTAATTTCAAATCAGCTGACAAATATAAAGAGATTCTATTCCTCATTTAATTAGTGAAGAGACAGCATCTCAGGTTGGAAGACAAAGATGCTTTGCCTGGGCATTTAAATGGAGAAATGATCTGTGAAGCAAGGCAGGGATTCCTGTGAGGCTGACTACCTAATCCCACTTCAGGCAAGCAAGTTTTGCCATTGACTTTTTTGGGAGCAGAGGTAAAAAACACTGAGCCATTTTGGCAACCCTAGCCAGAAAGGCAAAGCAGAAAGCAAGCTGAGCTGCTTCTTCCTAGTGATTTCTGCTGGATAGTTGGAGAGCTGCCCCAAGCTACCAGAAAAAGCCAGCCAGCCTGCATCCTGGCTTCCCAGCATCCCCATTTCATGGAAGCCAGGTGAGGTGCCAAAGGAGGGGACAGCTCCTCACTTCTGATTTAGCCACATGCCCACACTCCTCCCGCACAGGTTCTTTAAATGCCTGCCTGAGAAAAGCAATGGCCTATTTTTTTTTTTTCCAGCAGCTCATTGCAGCCTCCACCTCAGAGCACAGCGCACACAGGTCTTATTTAGACTGCTTCAGACACATCCGGAGGGACTTTGGGAACAGTCTGTGGAAAGAGAAGACTGAGTGGGCAACTTGAGTCACTTCATTGCTTACAGAAGTGTACGAGCATCTTCCATTTCAGCAGAACTCAGTACAGCTCCCACTGACTCTGGGGACCAGAGGAGAGTGCATCTTCTCTAGCACACTCCACTGATGCAGAATAACTGCACACCACCTTTCTCATCCAGGCTTACTGAAAAAGGGATCATCCCCTACAGCTATGATCCAAGCCTCTGATCCTGGCAATTCCTCCACAGCACAGGAGGGACCAAGAGCTGCTCTAATCTGCTCTGATGGGTGAGGGCTGTGGAGATTAGCTTCCTCCCAAAGAGGAGAAAGCAGAGCAAGATATGTGAAGGGAGAGGTGCGTGCGCATGCGTGTGCGTGCCCCAGAGAGATGATTACAGCTGGCTGCAAAGCTCAGCTCTGAACTCACTGCCAAAGAGCCTGACTCACACAGACAAATCAACCCAGTACCATCCGCCACGCATGGGAATAGGAAGAGATAAACACAAGCATTACAGGAGACCCCACTCCACAGCCAAAACAGACTCAGCCTTTACGTTGAGCCCCATCCTCAAGGAAGCCACTTTAAGCTGTTAAACGAGGGTCTCTGTGCTTAGACCTTCATATACTGGGCTGAGAGGGGTCACTGTGAGGCAGGGACGTGCCCTGCCATTGAAGGTCTCTCATATATTACCTTTCCTTATTAATAACAGCAAAAGTGCTGCTTTGTGCCCCAAATGCACAAAACCTCTGCTCCTCTACCCAGCAGCACAGCCCAGGTCGCACAGGCACGCCCTGTGTCGTCCTCCCAGTGAATCTCTACCCTCAGCTAGGACAGATGATCTGTAAGTTCCCTCACAACCCAAACCACTCCATGATTCCATAACAGGAGAGCCACCGCGGGCTCCCTTTGCCCTCTCAGTCCCACCCTTTCTCTTAAGGCTCCTCACAGCAGCACCGGGCAATGCCAAGAGCAAGGTGTCTGCTGGGGGCTCAGATGCCCTGAACCAGCTCGGATAAAAGCCCCAGTCATTACAGCTGCGAGATGCTAACGGCTCCTGGTCACTGCGCCACGGCGACCAACAGCACTTCCACCTCTCTCCAGCAGGGTTATTTATCTTTCCACCAGATAAAAGCCACAAGGTAGCATCCAGCACAGGCAACGTTACTTCCCAGAACATCTGATGCTGTCAGCAACCACATGGAACAGCAGGGAGCAGGTTTCATGGGAATACATGGAAAATGCCAAAATATGAACTGCTAATAAGATGTATTTAAAAATGTCACCAAGTTATGATCTATTGATCTCGCACCAGAAGCTTGACTTTTTCTGTGTAATATTAATCTATGTCACTTACACATTCTGCGAGCCACAGACTGAAAGAGTGCTATTACACTACAATTAGGTATTACAATTAACAGCTAGTGGCTCAAACTGGCAAGGAAATGAAGAGACAATCCAGAATAACAGCACTTTAACAACCTGCTGGGAGCACCCATGCTCACATAAGCACCTCAGTACAGTGGACTTGCCACAGAGCAGACTTTACTCTCAGGGTAACATCCCTGCCTAGGAACAGCCTGGAAGAAGACAATTTGGGTGCAGCTAGGAACATGAGATAAGTCCTAACCTGAATCTGGGCAAACCCAGGGAGGAAAGTGTTTCCAACCCCATCAGACGCACATTTAAGGCCTGGCAGCACCCTGCGAGCTGCTGGTGGGCTGTGACACGTGGCCAGAGCAGGGTGCTGATGGCACCTCCTAGACTGGTTAAAGCCCTTATGAATACCTACAGTTCCTTCTGGAGGTCAGCCCAAACCCGAGAGCATGATTCTGATAGGAACTCTAGAAACAAGTTGTCTAGGAGCAGGTTTCTGCAAAAGTTGAAAGTTCTCCAAATAGGACTCTGGCCAAATCATTTAGATCCCTTTTAAAAAGAAGGCCAATCCATAGTCACTTTTAATGATCCCATTGACTGTTTTTCCCTGAGTGCTAACAGAGACAAGTTGTCTCCTTTAGACCACTATATCATGGCTGAGAGCATCAAGAGGAGAAGATGATGGGCTTGGAGAGGAAGAACATCCTTCCTCTGCTCCACTTCAGCTGCTAATAGGCATGCCAGCACTCTCTGAATAGCATAACATTAGTGCTGCATAAAAGCCATAAAGCCCCAAAACAACACATTACATATTTACTGAGCTACGAGTCACACAAGACTGTTCCCAGGACACCACATGAAGACTTGGAACAGCAAAGCCAAGGGCTGTAAAAAGCACCAGGCTGGGCAGACATCTACAGCACCCACAGGAGCGTGGCTGTGGGAGCTGCTGGAATAATCCTGTCACTGCATTTAACCAAAGGAAGTGGCATAAAAAGCCTCCTCTGCCAGAAACCTGGACAAGCCCCAACCGCTGGGCATAGAGTCTGCAGAGAAATCAGCATCCAGACCAGGAATACAGCATCCAGGGAGAGATCTGCTGCAGTGCCAGTGCATAGCCCAGGCTGCTGCTTGTCTGCCACTGACCTGCAATTTCCCCACACACTCCTTTGTTTTCACTTCCAGCACTTAAAAATTTGCACTCCTCAGCTCAATGAGTTGTCAGTTCCAAATGCCTCTTTTGCCCACAGGAAAGGGAGCTGTGTGAAGAGCTGTTTGATATTTTCCAGTAGCTGTCATCGTGGCACAGGGCTGATACAGAGCCTTCACGGTGAATTATCACGATGCTTTGGTGGGTTGTAAGAAGTCTTTCCTAAAAGACCTTTTTCTCACTCTGGTCACTGCACCTGGCAGGCCTACAGTTTCCATAGCCAGGCACATGGTGAGATAACTGGGCCTTCCTCTGTCAACTCAAAGGGCCATCAGATGCACCTTGGCTGGAGAGGTGAGGGCCCCACCAGCCGGTGGCCTGTGACAGAGGACGAGCCAACAGATATGTTGGACAGAGGTGGAGAACTAGAAGGGGTCAGAGGCAGAGAGGTGAGACTTTCCTCTGTGCTAGCACTGGAGAAGTGGAGTCAGAAAACTTTCAGATGCACACTTCCCCTCTCCCTCAGAAAGGAGAGATTTGCTAAATCAGCACAGTTTGCCCTTCTTGGCAAGCAGGAGAGGCTCAGCTCTGCCCTTGCAGGTGAGGGGGCAGAGGGGTACAGAGAAGCCAGGTGCACATCTGACTGCAAATGCACCTTCATCTGCTGGCAATCAGCAATGAGGAGCTCCTTGCACCCAGCAGGACCAAGCTTTCTCCAGGTCTGCAGTCCCTGCCTGCCACTGCTGTGACACTTGTGGCACAGATCCAGAGTATAACACTGAGATAGCCCCAACCAGGTACCTATCTGTTGGGATCATGGCAGGAACCTGCTGGTGTAACAGGGAACACCCCACCCACAGGGGCACCTCTTCTTCCACAAAGAAAGCAAAGCCTACTTTCTGCAGACTCCTCCTGGAGAAGAATTTCTCCAGCACAGCTTGCAACCAACACACAAAGCCCCAGAGGTTCTGGCATGTCTGCAAAGCTCCCCCCTGCCTGAAGAGCAGAGCCACGAGTCCTTACCCCATGCTCTGGGAAGGGCCATGCGAGTCAGCCACAGCCAAGCCCCACAGCCCCTGTGCCTGGGCACAAAATCAGGGGCTGGCAGCGAGGGATGCAATGCATGAGAAGTTTTGTGAGTTACTGTGGCACACCAAACAGCTCTGACCTTTTCAATATTCTGTATTTTTATTGGCTGCCCATTTCCCCTGGATCCCCACAGGCTCATTAGACAGCGAGCAGAGCCAAAGGCAGCTCCGGCAGCCAATGCCACTGCACGACACTGAAAAGGTCAGAGACATTGAAGTTGGATGAAGCTGCTCTCAGGAGGGTGGTTATAGTGGGACAGGAACACTCCTTGGCCAAGGCAGGCTGCAGAGCAGGACCTGTTTCACAGGGACCCTCCCATGGCAGAGCTCCCACCTCAGGGTCCCTGGGGTGGCAGGGACCCGCACCACAGGCACATCTGCTCCCAACCAGACCCACTGTTGCTGCAAGAGGACCTGTCCATGGAAGGGGCTTGGTACAAATGCTTGTGATAAACCCCTCAACACAGGTGAGCTCAAGCCAGGGATGCTCTCCTACACCACAGAGCCCAGCAAAGGCTGCAGGAATGGTCACGGCTGATGTGACAGAGAGCCCTCAGGCTCCTACTCTACCAGCATGGAGAGGACCAAGAACACCTCCCAGAGCCTCTGGCTCACTGGGATAAAGAAGGCAACTACCCAAGGGATTATGACCCATCTTTAGTAGATGTAACAGGAGACTGTCTGAAGTCCAAGCCTCCCCTGAGGCATTAAGGGGAGTCAAAGGGAAGCTCAGCCCTGCTAGCAGGCTGCTAGGCAGGGACAGCACAGCTGCCTCACTGCCAGCCTTCTGATCAGACACAGCCCAGCCCAGGCACTTTAAATAAAATACAAGCACAACGTGCCCTCTCTAAAGGCCTAGCACTCCTTCACCTGCTCCAGAGAGGAGAAAGGCAAGCCTTCAGAGTTAATTTTCCTCCTAGACACAAGCTCCAGCTCCAGGAAGGCAAAATGAGCAAGTGGATCTCAAGCAAGACCACAGGTGGATAACACACATAAACCCAGCCTGGCTCCCCATGCTGGTGCTCAACACACCCAGACTCACAAGCACAGCACATTGAGAAAGCCCAAGTGCATAGACACATGCTGAGAACATCAACCAGGGAGCTGCTAACTCAGGGGTGGTAAGAAAGACGGTGCCTTTCCAGAGCTCAGCTATCAACCCTTTACTCTGGGGTCAAAACTCACCACGCAGCTTCAGAAATGTGTCCCCTGGAGCATGAAGGTGCACTGGGGGGTGGCTGCTCACTCAGGAGCAGAGGGTGCCCTCCTCCATGGAGCATGGACCCATGGCTCCAAACACAGCAGGCAAAGGTGGTGGTGGGTCCACCAACAGCAACAAACCAGGCCCATGGGCCCCTCAGGCTGGAGCAAAAGGAGAGAGGGCTGGAGACACATCAACCCACACTGAAGCTCAAGAAAAGAGCACAGAGACCACCTCTGAGCTTAAATACTGTTCCCAGAGCAGTGGTTGGAGAGGGCCAGGTGGGTCAGATGAAGGCAATTTAGGCCCTTAAGGAATTAGCTTGCCTCATGACAGCTGGGCTCTCCATGCCCACACTCTCCTCCATAGGGCAGAAGACAACCCTATTTTGGCAGCAGTTTGCCTACTGAGGGGCTCTTCAGTGCCCTCTTCAGGGCCATCGGATGGGCTGTGCCACCTCGGGACAGCCCTGAGGCATGGGGACAGCTGTCTCATTCCCCACACTGGGTTTGGCACTATTTCCCAATACAACCAGCAAGCACAATACATGGAAATACATGTTAAATGCTCTTTGTCAACAGGTAACACCAGTGTGAGCGCTGCCAGGGCTACCAGAGGCAGACACGTCAGGCATGGGTAAAAGCACTCAATGAGCTTCTCCTTTGTCAGCAGAAAAACAACCCAAAAACCCCAACCCCCCGAGAGAAATACTAAAGGATAGAAATAATAAAGGATAGAAATAAAGAAGCAACAACCAGGAACACCTCAGGAGAGAGCAGGGACGAAGGGGCAGAACCACCCAGTGGGTGTGAGATTGGTGATGCCCCTTGGGATGAACACCAAGGGTTAAAAACTGCACCAGTTCCATTCTGAGAAATGGAAAATATCACAGCTCTGGCAACACGTACTCGGATTTTTCTAAAATAATGCTAGATTTTTAGGTTTGTTTTTTTTTTTAAAAAAAAAACACTGGATCTGGGCAAAGGAGAGCATTGACATCAGTGACAGATGGGATGGGAAATTTTTTTGTTTGGAAAAAAATCTCTTTTTTGAGTCACATGCATGCAGAAAGGAAAACAACTTAACCCCTCCAGTGTCCCCCCTATGTGGTGGCAAAGAGCCGAATCCTGCCGGGCTGCAGGGATGGACCCTGCCCTTCAGGTCAATGGAGGCCAAAGCTGGAAGGTGCAGAGACAGGATTTTTGTACTACAAAAAGGAATTTTACTTCTTCTTCTTTGGAAGGCAGTGAAGGTAAAGCAGCATTCAGCCCTCCCTCTTAAATGCAGGTGGCCTTGCACCTTCCTCAGGAAAGGTTGTATCATCCCTGCAGCCCAGGCACCCCATGGCAATGGTAAATCCCAGCAGCTGCACCGTCTCCTCAGAAGAAGCGTGGCCAGTAGTCGAGGGCGGTGATTCTCCCCCTCTGGTCTACTCTCACGAGACCCCACCTGAGTCCTGTGTCCAGTTCTGGAATCCTCAGTGTGAGAAGGATATGGAACTGTTGGAAAGGCTACGAGGATGATCCAAGAGCTGGAGCACCTCTGCTATGAGGACAGGCTGAGAGTTGGGCTTGTTCAGCCTGGAGAACAGAAAGCTCCAGGGAAATCTTAAAGCAGCCTCCCAGTTCCTGAAGGGGGCTCCAGGAAAGATGGGGAGAGACTTTTTACAAAGGCCTGGAGTGACAGCATGAGGGGGCACAGCTTTAAATTGGAAGGGGGAAGGTTTAGATTGGACATTAGGAAGAAATTCTTCATGATGAGGGTGATGAGGCGCTGGCACAGCTTGCCAAGGGAAGCTGTGGATGCCTCTTCCCTGGAAGTGTTCAAGACCAGGTTGGATGGGGCCTTGAGCACCCTGATCCAGTGGGAGGTGTCCCTGTCCATGGCAGGGGAGTAGAACTGGATGGATTTTGAGGTCTCTCCCAACTCAAACCATTCCATGATTCTACGATTCTTGACTCCTCTTGGCCAGCCTTCAGCCCAGGGCCTCCAGTTGCCCTTGGACAGCATCAACCATTCATTGTCTCAAAGCAGGGAAGAGTTTTGCTCACTCTGCAGAGACCAAGAGCATTAAAGAGACAAGACCTGGGCAAGACGGGCTTTATCGTGGAAAGTGGAGCTGAGTGAAGGCTTGCGTTTTCCTGGCAAAGGCACAGAGAAAGGAGTTATGAGAGGCAGGAGGAGAGCCAGGATGAAGAGCAGCAGGGCAGGGGAGGGAATCACAAAGTGTTTGCCCTTGTGGTGAAACTGGCTGGAGATGAACTCCCACCGCTGCTGTTTTGACAGCCCAAACGCACTCGCTCGCACAATATCTCTGTCTTGTTAAAGGTAATTACAGTTCTTCCTGTGTAATGAGATGGTTTTTAAAGGCCATTCAAAAGAAATTTTCTATAATGAGGTTAAGGGTTTTATGGTGTTATACATCAAGGGAGCTGGTAATTGGTCGGATCCAGGCAGCATCCTGAAGCAGGGAGATAGGAGGTTCTCTGAATAATAGGCTAGCATGGAGTGCAGAGTCTCCAAAATGTTTTGGTTCTGCAGAAGATGGAGAATAAAAGTGGAGGAAGGAGGGAAAAAAAAAAGAGAGAAAGGAAAAGGCAGAGGGGTGGATGCTGCCAGCTCCTGTGGGATGATAGTGGCTTCTTCCATGTTGCTTTGGGTGGATTTTGAGGAGCTTTGTGAGAGAAGAAGGACCAGTGTGTGCGTAGCGGGTCGCACTGGGTGGGAAACACTGCTGTGCCAGTCGGTGCGGGGGGGCAGCTGGCTCAGTCCCAGGCAGGCAGCAGGGAGAGGGCAGGCAGGGACTGCCTGCATGGCACGGTGCACGAGCTGGCTGATCCAGACTTGCACATCACCCCTGCCCGCTCCATCTGGAGAGAGGAAGAACAGAAGGCTTTGCCTGCACAGGGATCTCCCCACTGTGCATGAATCGTAGAATCATTTAGTTTGGAAAAGACCTTTAAGATCATCAAGTCATAACTTCACATTGCCAAGTCCATCACTAAACTATGTCCATAAGCACTACATCCTCTTTTAAATTCCGCCAGGGATGAAGACTCCACCACATCCCCAGGCAGCCTGTGCCAGTGCCTGAAAACCCTTTTGATGAAGATATTTTTCCTAATATCTAGTTTAATACAAGAACACACTTGCAGTGGTTTGAATGCTTGCAGGTGAGGTGTAAGCTGCTTGTGCCTCTTATCCCTCCAGCAAGTCCCAGGTCCTTCCCTCAGCCTGCCCAGGAAAAGCCCCAACAGACCTGTCACCCAGCCCTCAGATCAAGTCTTTTCCTGCTGGATCACTCCTTGTTTATTATTGCTACTGCTGCCTCTGTTCCCTCTCTGCTCTTCCATGGCCACCCAGAAGCGGGATTACTATCCCCGTGTGTTTAGTGGCAGCTCCCTGACACTGCTGACAAAGGCCAGCAGCGTTTCTCCATATGTAGAAGAAGCTGATGGTGCCTCAGACACTGCTGAGGGTGAACAACAGGGAGCCAAGCTTGAAGAGTGGCTATTTTCATGCTATCCCCAACCTGTGAGCCCCAGGCACCAGCAACTTCATAGCAAAGCTTGTTCTCTTGGGATCTCCAGCCCACTTGTTCAGGCTAAAGAGGCAGGAGTGGCAGCAGAGAGACAAGTACCTGAACTCTGGGAGGCTCAAGTGCTCGTCTGATTGAAAAATCAACCTCTAGATGCATGGAAGTTCACCCACCACTTGTGCTGGCAATGCTGAAGGAGTCGGACGAGTGTGCTGGTGCAGGCAGGGGAGGATGCTCTTCACGTTACTCTCACCTCCTGTGTGAGGAGTGCCGGCTCTGGCAGTTGAGGGGGAATGGCTGAACTTCAGCCTCCTTAAAAAACTTGAATTTTCCCTCAGCACTTCAGTTGAACCTCCTGTGAACTTCCAAGGACATTTACTGGGGGCTTTTCCTTGTTTGGTTTAGTTTTTCCAAGGGTTATCGACCTGTACATCTGCCTTAGAGCCTGGAACTTGCTCTTAGCAACAGCCAGGCCCAGGCATTTCATTGTGAGCTCCTGTCTCAATGGGGCAGTGGAACCAGCTTCCCAAGGGATGGACTCATGCTGTGGCACTTGGGGCTGGAGTTGGAGCCCTCTGACAACAGCTGGAGGTGGGAATCTGCAGGCAAATCCTGCAAAATCCTCAACGGATGTGACCTTGAACTGCTGCACTGAGGCCAGAGGAACCACTGCTGCTATCACTTGTAGAGGACACACACCTGAGACTCACATCCCTCACTTGGTCCCGTGGCTTTGTTCCCATCTGAACTGGAGTGAACATCCCAGCTTGGCTGATGCAGGCTGGGCTGTGGGGTAGGGGGTGGAAGGATAAAGGCTTTCCCTGGCACCACCAGCTCTCCGCTCCTGTCCGTGTACAGAAGAAAAGGTAACATTTCCCAAGCCCTCGGTTTCAAACCACACCAAGTGCATTTTGCAAGATCATAGAATCGTGGAATGGTTTGGGTTAGAAAGGACCTCAAAGCCCATCCAGTTCCAACCCCCCTGCCATGGGCAGGGACACCTCCCACTGGAACAGGGGGCTCAAAGCCCCATCCAGCCTGGCCTTGAACACCTCCAGGGATGGGGCAGCCACCACTGCTCTGGGCAACCTGTGCCAGGGCCTCCCCACCCTCACAGCAAAACATTTCTTTCTTAGATCTCACCTCAATCTCCCCTCTTTCAGCTGAAAACCATTTCTTCTCATCCCATCCCTGCACTCCCTGATGAAGATGCCACCAGTCGCTGGGTAACGTACGTTACTCGCCTTATTCTGCCTGAGGAGTTGCATTTAATATCCTGCCTATTTATGTTTTTTAAAGACCAATTAAATATTAAAGACATTTATCAAGGTTTAACGCTGCAGTGAGTGTAACAGCTTGGATGCCAGTGATGCCAGCACGTGTGGTTTCAGCAGGGAGCTGCACTGGGAACAGTGGGATCCGGAGCTGCTCTGCCCTGCTCTGAGCCAGCTGCACAGAGCACGATGGGGACCCAGGGGACTCGAGAGGGGACATTACCACCCTTTTCAGCTCCAGGTCTCTGCTGTGAATGTGAGCTAGGCAGGCACAGAGAGCAGTAACTGTCTGTGAAAACTCCTAATCACGTACCAAAACCTTTCTCCACTCTGCTCTGGGGAAACCTGAAATCACAGGCACTGCTTGAATAGAGCTGGTTCGGGAATTTGTCAACTCAATGTGTTTTCATCAGTAAATACCAGTTTGTTGAAATTCAAAGCCTTCCAAAATAGGATCAATTGTGACAAATTACCCATTTCACAAAAAAAATCAGGAAAAAAAGGTTTGAAAGGTCAGAATGTCCCATTTTTGACGCATTCAAAATGAAAGAAAATCAATTTTTAGGTTAATAAATCTAAGGTAATTTATAGTTTTGCAAAAAGAACGAGAAATGAAATGCAACTATCAAAATGTTTTGAAATTATTTTTTGAAAAAAACCTTATTCAGTGGAATCAAAAGGGTTTTTTTCAAGATGTTTTTTTCCTTTACTGCTATTAGAATTTTACATCCCTATTCCCGTTGCTGGTGAGAACTAATTTCCTTTCTATCTCAAGAATGGCAGGGATGGGGAGATGCTTCCTCAGCTGGTTCTGGTCTCGCTAACACGACCTCAGATGGATTATGGTGGTTATTGACATTACAACCGATGCCAGAGGCCCCTGCTAAGCTCCACTGCCCAGGAGGCTCCAGGTGAGCATGTCTGCAGACATCCATCCCTCTCCTCCTTCGAGTGCCAGCCCTGACGTGGAGGCTGAGCAAGGGAGACCCATCGGAGCAGCGGGCATGCCCCTGAGCAGACACGGTGACGCAGGGCAAGATGCAGGTTAGAGCCCCAGTGCAAGCTGCCAAGAGGAAGGGGTTCCTCTGCAACACAAAGGTACCTGGCTGCTCACAGGCTCCCCATTCCGCAAACCCCAAACAGATGGACAAGCAGCAAGCCCTTGAAGACAGAGCAGATGACAGTGCTGAGCAGGGAGCAGAAAAGGAGAATGCTCTCCTTGCTCTCCATCCCCTCAGCCTGGTTAGATGTACTTGTTTCCCACCTGGATCTGAAGCATCAGACACTGGTATCCCACATGGGAAAGTTAGACCTCTCCCTCAGGCAGTATAAACCCTGGAAAAGTGGTCTCCTGTTCAGTATGACACTCCTCTGCCACCATTTGGTCTGGATGGCTTGGTCGGCCTTGGCAAATCTCATGAACTTCAACAAGCCCAAGTGCAAGGTCCTGCACCTGGGTTGGGTCAATGACAAGAACAAATCCAGGCTGGGCAGAGAATAGATTTGGATTAGCCCTGAAGAGAAGGACTGGGGGTGCTGGGGGATAAGAAGCTCAACATGAGCCAGCAATGTGCGCTCACAGCCCAGAAACCAACCGTGTCCTGGGCTGCATCCAAAGCAGTGGCACCAGCAGGGCCAGGGAGGGGATTCTGCCCCTCTGCTCTGCTCTGGTGAGACCCCACCTGGAGTATTGCGTCCAGTTCTGGAATCGCCAACATAAGAAGGACATGAAACTGTTGGAGTGACTCTAGGGGAGGCCACGGAGATGATCCGAGGGTTGGAGCACCTCTGCTGTGAGGACAGGCTGAGAGAGCTGGGGTTGTTCAGCCTGGAGAAGAGAAGGCTGTGGGGAGACCTTAGAGCAGCCTCACAGCGCTGAAAGTGGCTCCAGGAAAGCTGGGGAGGGGCTCTGGATCAGGGAATGCAGGAAGAGGATGAGGTGAAAGGGGCTTCAGCTGAAAGAGGGGAGATTGAGATGAGATCTTAGGAAGCAATGTTTTTCCTGTGAGGGTGGGGAGGCCCTGGCACAGGTTGCCCAGAGAAGCTGTGGCTGCCCCATCCCTGGAGGTGTTCAAGGTCAGGCTGGATGGGGTTTTGAGCCCCCTGATCCAGTGGGAGGTGTCCCTGCCCATGGCAGGGGGTTGGAACTGGATGGGCTTTGAGGACCCTTCCAACACCAACCATTCTATGATTCTATGATCCCACCAGGACCTCACACCGTCACCACCACCCCCAGCTCCTCGTACCCTGTGCTCTGGGGTGGGCTGTGCCAGGGCTGTCTGGAACTCGGCGGCCGGCGGGCACAGGCTTTGTGATAGACATCTGTGCAAAGATAAAGGCAGCAGAAAGGGAAAATATGCTGATAGCAATAAACGAGGCTGAGATAATGAAGCAACATCCAACATTTCCAGCGATGAGTAACAGGCAGGCAGATCAAACAGGCACCCTGTCAGGGGCAGGAGTGAGGGAGCGAGCCAGGCAGTCCCCTCCCTCTCCCTGTACGCTTCTTCCCCCTCTCTCTCCCCTCCTCCTTTGCCCTCCTCCCCCCTGCATAAATCTTTCATCCCGAATAACGTCTCTCTTCATAAGGAGAGAAAGAATTAAATATTTCACGAGACTGCAGTCAATCTTGCAGGGCCCCTCTGTTGACATTTCAAACATATATTTGACATTGCTTTCTCATTCCCCCCTGGCAGAGCAGAGAGCTCTGCAAAAAGCCCATTACCCTCCACACAGTGGCTGTTCAAGCCCCCTTAACAGGAAACGAGAGGGAGGGAGCAGCCCTCTTCCATCTTGCATCCCTCTTCTCTTGTCTCCCCTACCTTTCCTTCTCTCCCTCCCCAGGTCCCCTGGAGCACAGGCTGCTCTGTTTTGTTCCTTCCTTCCTTGTTCCTTGCTGTGTCCAAGGCAGGACACTGGTTTAGTCAGCAGTAAGGGTTTGATAAAGCATGGTTGGGCCACATCCTGGGAGAATCCCAGCCTCTCTGCTCTGTGGCACCTGTGACCACCCGTGACAGCTGTCCCAACGTGGGCACAAAGCACAGATCACAGATAAGAGGATATGGGCTGGGTTTTCATTCTGTGGCCAACCTCTATCCATCAGCTGGCCATTAAAATCTGGAAGGAGGGTGACAGGAGCCCCTCTCCCCCAAATCCACATTCCACTTACCAGTCTTTGATGCTCCCACCAGACAGAACAGGGTTTGGGAAGCATGAAGACAGTGTTAGAGAGCAGCAGAGGCTGAAGGGCTTGCCTTCTTCACAAGAGGAGCATCACTCCGACCCCACCATGCCCCCTGAGATCCCCACCACACAGCAGGGCAGCAGCAAAGGCCTCTTTGCCACACACAAGGCTGGGAGGAGGGACCTGGAGCTATACCAAAAGGTGACCCTCCCAAGGCTCCTTGCACAGGGAGCCTCACTCGCAGCTGGAGCACCAAAGGGTGGGGAATCCTCACCTCACGGAAGAAATGCGGGAGAAGAAAGGTGGAGGGACATTCCTTCCTCAGCACCAACATATCCAAGTGCCTCTCAAATGTGTAAGCCATCGTCAACAACCTTCTTGGTGCCCGAAACCCAGCTGCTCTGTGCTGCAGCCCAAATCTCCAGCATTCCTGTCGCATCCCAGGAGGCAAACCCCACATCATGTGGAGTGTTCCCAGCAGGGCTGGATGGGGCTGAGGGCAGGTCCCCATGAGCCACTGGCACAGTGTGCTTTGATTGTAGCAGGCTACAAGGATGCCAGGTCCAAGCTGTCACCCCCTGTTAGTGCTTCCCTGGCAACTCCCTCTGATCCCCGCAGCCCTGCTGTGTTCTCTCCCAGCCTGCTCTCCAGAGGGGGAAAAATGGCAACAGCATCACTGGTTTCTCTTCTGCAATGCCTCCAAGGGTGGAGATGAGGACAAAAAGATGCTTTGCAGCAGAGATACAAGGTGATGTTTCCAGAGCAGCAGCAAGACCACATCTCACCCCCAAGGTCCCACCTCCGACCCAAAGCACCCACTGCCCTTTCCACTGCTTCCACTAACATGGCAAACCTAATGCCTGGAGAAACTGGGAGAATCAGAAGTGATTACGAGGAGGGACTCTGACTCTGACTGCTTTTACTGTCCCACATGGCACCTCTGGCATCCCAGGATGTGGCTTGGCAGCTCGTGGTGCCTGCAAGGCAGGTCACTGCTCCACAGCCACAACAGCAAAGAGCTGCAGGTGGAGTGAGAAGGAAGGGCAGAAGTTCTTTAGGAAAGCTGGACTAATTCACAGAGCCCTTGCCTATTGAATGAGGTTTTACAAATTGCTTCTAAGGTCCTACAGTTCTTCCTGTGTGTCAGTTGAACAAATCTCTTCCCTTTTTTTTAAGCTCTGTATTTAAAGATACATTTAATCCCGTTTCTAAAATATTTCCCAATTCCTAATAAAATTACAAAGCTAAGGTTTTTATCTAGTTCTACCCCTCTGACTGAAACTCTTACTGTAACCTTTGAGTCTTCTTTAGATCAGCAGAGATTGATGTTTGTAGATCAAAAGGAAAGATTTATGATCACTGGTATTTCCCCTAGAAACACCCACGACCCACACAAGCTCACGTAATGAGATCCAATGGCTGGAAGTCAAAGCCAGGCAATTGCAAGCTGGAAAGCAGATACCACTGTTCAAGAGCAAAGGAAATGGAATAACAGAGCCATCTGCCAAAGAGCACGTTCTCTGTCCCACGGGAACTTCCAGCCCAAAGCCAAGTTTCTAAAAGCAAAGCTGTTCCCCTGGGAATGCCACCCCCTGGGATGCCCCCTCACCCATCTTTCCATTGGCCACCAGAGACCCAGGGTCCAAACCAGCCACTGCAGGGCCATCCTGGGGACTGTCCCCAAGACGTGGTGGGAGCCCTGTGGTGAGCACCGCGCGGCAGAGTTAGCTGAGAGAGAACCACAGAATCATTAAGGCTGGAAAAGGCCACCAAGACCACCAAGACCAACCATCGACACAACCCCACCGTGCTCTCAAAAAACATGTCCTGAAGTGCCACATCTACACATGTTTTGAACCCCTCCAGGGATGGAGACCCCACCACTGCCTTGGGCAGCCTCTGCCAGTGCTCTCTCAGTGAAGGGTTTTCTCCTAATATGCAATCCAAACTTCCCTTGGTGCAACTTAAGACCATTTCCTCTCCTATCCAGTTGTTACTTTGGAGAAGACATTGATTTCTGCTGGCATTAAAGCTCCAGGAAGAGTAAAATATCTGACGTTGCAAGGAAGTATTTTGCAGCAAAGCGTTTATGTGCCAGTTCTCTTCCCTGCTAATTTTTGCTTTGTCAAAGCTACTGGAAAGTATTTCTTATGACTGACAAAGCAGTGGAATTTATGAATAGGGAAATTAAGAATAAAGAGGGAAGAAATAAGTCTGTTGATAAAAAAGCTGAATAATTCAGTTGAGGATCAGTTCCTTGAGTCGATTCCCCCAGAATTTGAATGAAATAATTTTTACTTAAAGTAAGTTTGTCTTTTGGTTTGAAAACCTGCGAGCCGGAAAGCAACATATTTGCATTTTGCTTTCCAATACATAAACTGAGACTTCATTTGGTAGGCTTTCTTGTTGAATAATCTGCTCTAATTTAATTGGAATTTGAATCCTATAAAAAGCATTTTCTACTTAGTTTTCTACTGATCTTGGGTATTGAGATTTTGTGATCTGAAAACGCAATCCGTCTGTGTGTGCTTATTATCATACTCAGAGGAGCTTCATTGTTTTCATGTTTTCTGCTGAATAATCTGTTGAATCTAAAATGCAGTTTTGACTTAGCTCCTTATTGATATTTTTATTTAAAAATGTTATGATACGAAGAGCGATTTGCTTGTATTTTCTGCTGGGAGATGTTTTTCTCCTGAGTAACAGAGGGGCTGGTTCTGTCAATGTTTACAGGCACACTAAGTCAACAGAATTACTCATACAATTAGCTTTACCTGGCCCTAATAACCACATATTGAAAACCATTTAAAATGCAGATGGGTGTCTACTGGGCAAGTGAAAGAAAGTGGACACATCATATCTTTCTCAGCTCATCTCTCCAACTTTGGGTGCCTAAGTACCTTTATAACTCTATCCTGACATTCATGATGGTACAAAATCATAGAGTGGTTGGGGTTGGAAGGGACCTCAAAGCCCATCCGCTTCCGACCCTCTGTCAGGGGCAGGGACACCTCCTACTGGATCAGGGGGCTCAACCTGGCCTTGAATACCTCCAGGGATGGGGCAGCCACCACTTCTCTGGGCAACCGGTGCCAGGGCCTCCCCACCCTCACAGGAAAACATTGCTTCCTAAGATCTCATCTCAATCTCCCCTTTTGCAACTCAAAACCATTCTGCCTTGTCCTATCTCTGCACTCCCTGATCCAGAGCCCCTCCCCAGCTTTCCTGGAGCCCCTTTCAGTACTGGGAGGCTGCTCTAAAGTCTCCCTACAGCCTTCTCTTCTCCAGGCTAAACAACCCCTACTCTCTCAGCCTGTCCTTACATGGGAGGTCCTCCAGCCCTTGGATCAATTCCATGGCCTCCTCTAGAGTCACTCCAACAGTTCAATGTCGTTGTGTTGGGGATTCCAGAACTGCCACAATACTCCAAGTGGGTTCTCACCAGAGCAGAGCAGAGGGGCAGAATCCCCTCCCTGGCCCTGCTGGTCCCACTGCTTTGGATGCAGCCCAGGACACGGTTGGTTTCTAGGCTAGGAGCACACTTTGCCGGCTCATGTTGAGCTTCTCCTCCCTCAGCACCCCAAGACCTTCTCTTCAGGGCTACTCCAAATCCATCCTCTGCCCAGCCTGCAATTGTGCTTGGAATTGCAGAAAAATAGGACAAATTGGAAAAAATAAACAACAACAGAGTCTGGATTGTTTTCTGGCCACCCAGGCAAAGACACTTGTTCCTGCCTGGCTTGGACCAAACAATCCCAGGGTATTTTTGGAAATGCAAAAGGGAACTGGTCCAAGAAAAAAAATCACAGAAGGCGTGCAAAATGTCAGGAGCCCAACACGCACTACGGCTACAGCTCTCCTGGGAAATTACGTACAAAGTCCAGACATCGAAAAGAATTGCACTGCACCAAACTGAAGGCCAGGAGCCAGACACACCAAAACAGAACTTAATCAAACGCACACACTAAAATTCCTCTGTGGGTCTGGGCCAGAACCATATGTGGGGAAAACCAGTCCTGCCTCATCATCACCACCAGTCCAGAGGAAGCCACGACAAAAATCCAAAAGCTGGAGCACCTCCTGTACAAGGACTGGCTGAGAAAAATGAGTTGTTCAGCCTGGAGAAGAGAAGGCTCTGGGGAGACCTTAGAGCAGCCTCCCAGTACTGAAAGGGGCTCCAGGAAAGCTGGGGAGGGGCTCTTGATAAAGGAATGCAGGAAGAGGATGAGGTGAAAGGGGTTTCAGCTGAAAGAGGGGAGATTGAGATGAGATCTTAGGAAGCAATGTTTTTCCTGTGAGGGTGGGGAGGCCCTGGCCCAGGTTGCCCAGAGCAGTGGTGGCTGCCCCATCCCTGGAGGTGTTCAAGGCCAGGTTGGATGGGGCTTTGAGCACCTTGATCCAGTGGGAGGTGTCCCTGCCCATGGCAGAGGGGATGGAATTGTATGGGCTTTAAGGTCTCTTCCAACCCAAACCACTCTATGATTGTATGATTTATCAGTCTCACTAACGTAAACTCTGCCGTGGCTTGTAGTGCCTAATCACTGCCAGGCTTAGTACAACCTGGCACATAATTTAATCACAGCAGCAATCATAAGAAATTAAAATAAATTTATATATGTAATAATCACTCAGCCCTGGCTTATCAATAATACAAGAGCAGCTTGTGAGAGAGCAGAAGACTGAATGAATCTGTACCCTGCTCCTGCTCTGCGATAGCTGATCATAATTCAGAGCAGCAGGCAAATACCACTGCCTGCGAACGGTGGCAGCTCACTGCTTGGAAACAAAACGGACAGCAGGAGTGCTGGGGGGAACAGAGCATTTTATGCAGTGCATCAACAGAAATGGATTAATATAAGGCAGTGATCCTTCAAGCAACGGTCTGGGTAAAACATCACCGAGAGGACAGGAAAGCTACATTGACTGTGAAATCATTCCAAAGGGCAATATCACAATTTTGGTATCCCTTCTGTTCCATGGGGGTTATTTCACCACTCCAGTCATCGACAACAAAAGCACACAATGAACACCACCAAACAAATTCACCACGTTGGAGGCTTGCAGAACGATATTTTGCAGCCAGGCTGTCACACTGATGGATTATGGATAAACGGGGCAGCCTGGGTCCCTGCTGCTCCTCTGGTTTGAGGTGGGACACCAGCACAGAGCTCAGTGTGGCCCTGGCAGGCACTGGAGATGCTTGGGTCTGTGTACGGGTGAGAGGCACTGGCTGGATTAGCCAGATGCTAAGGGCACCGTGGCATGACCTTCAGCAGGGGAAGAAAAGACAGATTTGGCTCTCTTACAAGCAGCCACAAATCCCCCTGACCTCAGCAGAAGAGGTGCCGCCGTTCTGCAGGGCAGAATTTGATTCTGAGAGTTTAGAAGTTCAATGCCAACCATTCATACATGCATAATCCCCCACTTAACTACGGGCAAGCATGTGCTGGCGTGGCTCAGAGGCTTTAGCAGGAGGAGCCAGGGATGCACGCAGCTCTCAGCAGATGCAAATCCATGAAAGGCCTGAGCTGAGCCTGCCAACCTGCCCCTTGCTGGTGCTATGCCAGTGAAATCCCCCTCTCACCATACGCTGGTACAAAGGAAGGACATGGATCTGTTGGAGTGGACCCAGAGAAGGCCACAGAGATGATCTGAGGGCTGGAGCACCTCCCGTTCAAGGGCAGGCTGAGAGAGTTGGGCTTGTTCAGCCTGGAGAGGAGAAAGCTCAGGGGAGACCTTAGACAGCCTCCCAGTACAGAAAAGGGCTCCAGGAAAGCCAGGGGAGGTGCTCTTGACCAGGGAGTGCAGGGATAGGATGAGGTGGAATGATTTTAAGCTGTGAGAGGGGAGATTGAGATGAGATCTTAGGAAGCAATGTTTTGCAGTGAAGGTGGGGAGGCCCTGGTACAGGTTGTTCAGAAAACTGGTGGCTGCCCCATCCCTGGAGGTGTTCAAGGCCAGGTTGGGTGGGGCTTTGAGCCCCCTGTTGCAGTGGGAGGTGTCCCTGCCCATGGCAGGGTGGTGGAACTAGATGGGCTTAAAGGTCCCTTCCAACCCAAACCATTCCATGATTCTGTGAAAGACCCCATGGTCATGGGTCTGCTTGTTTGCCCCACGTTTGCTTTTCTATCACCCTGCTTTGAAAACCAGAGCTGTGGATCTCACAGGGCGAGAATAAGAGACCCTGCCACTGCACCCCCTGTGCCTGCCCTTGCCAGCCCACCCTCCTCCCAGCCACCACCACACAGCCCTTCCCGACACAACCCAACAGCACCCCTAGGTTTCTCCAAGGTCAACAGAGAAAATAGAGAACCCTGATGATGGGCAGCCCACCCGTACAAATGCCAGGGGAAGCAGGTCTCCAAGAGCCCGTAGCTCCATGCCGGCCTTCACTCAAAGGGCGGTCAGGCAGTGGCACAGGCTGCCCAGGGAGGTTGTTCTGTCACCATCCCTGGAGGTGTTTAAAAGATGGGTAGATGAGTTTCTGAGGGACATGGTTTAGTAGTGGACAGGTACGGTTGGACTCGATGATCTCAGAGGTCTTTTCCAACCAGACGATTCTATGATTCCCAGCTCCCTGCACAGACGGGGTCCCTCGCTCGCCGTGAGTGACAGCGCAATTTAGGAAAACCACAGTGTTTTCATGTTAACAATCAAACCACAGAAGGCGACAACAAACACTGGTGGGGCTCAGAGGCTTGGCTGGTTGATGAAGGCGAGTCAGGACAAAAAAAGAGCCAAGCTGAGACGGGGAGTTTGCAAGCGCACGCGGGGCACGGACACGCGGCTGAAGAACGTCACTGCCAAGCAGGACATGCACCAGTGCACGGGACAGCCCTACCTGGGAGCTCACACATGCACTGCAGCACACGGATGTGTCTCAAGGCATGAACAAACAGCCCTGGGCATAAGGAATCATGCAGTCAGCACATATCCCTGGCACACACAGCTATGAAGGACACTGTAGCAGAAAGCCCGTGCTCCAGACTTCAGTCAATAAGCAGATGGCTCCCCAGCACTATCATTTTACAACATTACAGCTTCTGCTCTCCTCATGCAGTAAACATTTTCTGGCTTATTGCATGAGAAAACGTGGCTGCTGTGGCTTTGCAAAATTATACATTTCCTATGTTATCTGTTTATTGAATATTTTTAGGGTAGAGGGAGGGAAGAGCATTTCTATTTTTGATTTCCATCCTGCAGGACACAGATTTTTCCCTGGGTCCCAGTGGGGTTTTACTTCTTGTTTGCCTCTTTCTAGATCGTTATAGCTCTGTCACTCTTTGTAGGGAACCGGGAGATGGAAGGCTGTTATGCAGACATCAAGGGGTTGCGATTGCATGCTGGTAAACATGAGAGCAAGAGGGATTTCTGATGGTATTAGAAACCACAAGATATCTGCAGATGTAAGTGTTCCTGGAGGCAGCAGGTCTAGCTGTTAGCAGAGCAATTAGACTTGGTGTTGTGTGCAGCCCTGCCACTGCCCCGTGAGTCACCGCGGAGGGGCAGCCGGTACCCGTGTCCATCGCTGGCAGCACCATGGTGTGTGTGGGTCCCTGTATCCCACCCTCCAGCTGAGCCACCACTTGCTTCCACTTGGGCCTTACGAGCTGGGGAAAAGGGGGAAGGAGATGAAATGGAGGATATGGCACAGTGCCTCGCTTTACATGTACTGCAATTACCACGCTGGCATTTTCCCTGTGTTCGGAATAAAAATGTCAATAAGGAACAAGTTATTAAACCAGCAAGAGAGTGGAAATGCAAGAGCTCCTGGAGGTTCAGGGGCCTGGGCGTTACTGTAAATGCAGCCCATTCCTGCTCTCCCTTGGCTGTGGAGTGCAGGGATGGGACATGCTGCTCCTGCCCATCCTCCATGGCCACGGCCGCTTGCTCTCTTCAATGCCATGAGACCAACCTGCTCAGGTCTCCCCAATCCAATAAGACACTGAAATACTGGAGCAAGTCCAGCAGGGAGCCAGGTCAGGGGCTGGAGTACATGGTGTATGAGAAGAACCTGGGTTTTCAGCCTCCAGACAAGAACTTACTGCCCTCCTTTGCTCCCCATAATCCAGAGGCTTCCCCAGTAATTGTATTTTCCTCTCTTAACAAGACTTTTCTGTCCTTTTCACTTGCCTTTTCTTTTCCATGTGTTTTCTTGGTGCCCTGCTGAGCTTTCTGCCTCCCCTAGCACTGCCAGAGATCCCCTCAGGGGAAGGAAGCAAAGCAATTCCCCACTATTGCTCAACCTCAGGGCTCCTGCATTGAGCAAGGCTCTCAGCAAAGGGCACCTCCAGCACCACGGAGGAGACCCCACCATGCCACAGGGTGAAAGAGGAGGGTGATGAGGGGAGAGGGATGCTCACAGCCAGAGGTAGATGTGTTTTCTGACACAGGATGAGGGCAGAGGCTGAGGGCAGGGGTCCAGGTGCTGACAGCTCCTGGCAGCAATTACAGCCCTGCCCAAAGAGCTGGGGCCAGCAGGGCACCTGCAACACCTTCCTGACCAAGGATGGTGAAACAGCCCCAAACACACCTCTGCTCTCTTGCACCTACAGTGCCTCCCTCTCCACGTTATCAATTATCAAAGCAAAGCAACACAAAAAAAAAAAAGAAAACCTCCAGGAATTAATTAATGATTCATGTTCGAGCCTTGGCAAACCTCGCTTTGCAGAAGTTCAAAGCAGGAACAATGAGTATTTGGCAAGGAGGAGGCATCGCGCTGCCCAACACCGTGCGGGGCCGCAGCGAACGGCACCGCCGAGCCAGCCCAAGCCCAACTGTCACATCCTTTCTGACAGATCAACCACGTCAAAAGTCCAACCCAACTATCGATAAACCCTTGTCTTGGGGGCAGAGGCTTGGCAGAAACACGACTGCTGCCAACCAGAAAGGGTTGACAGCAGTGGCTGTGCATGCCCTGCCTGCTGTAAACACGCTGCATCCTCCACCCAGCACTGTTACACACATGTGTCCTCCCAAAAACCTGGGCCTGAGCAACTCCAACTCTGCATTCTGGAGATTTAGGATAATGAGAGACTTTTAATGCAATTAATAGATGTCATGGGACACGGTCTTGTGAGTCCAGAGCAAATGAGGCTTGGATAATTGGTGTTGAAATGCATATATCAAGTGAGATGATTCCTTCCCCCCTGCCAGAGGTGGAGGCTGGAACATGCTGTCGACTGATATTGTACAAATGTGTTTGGCTATTTGCTGGCGGCATCTTCCGCCAGCAAAGTTCTGGTATGCAGCCTCTGCCAGGCAGCCCTGCAATCCTAGCAGCAAACAAGCTGTCATTTGTTTTTTTTAAAAAGGCTGCCTGGAAAGCAGCTTTATTCCTACATGCACGCACAAACACCCAGACATGTGCTCACGTGTGCACACAAGCGAGCAGCTAAGGGCCACAGGCAGCAGTGTTTCTGTCATAGTGCCATAGAAAAGACCTTTGAGATCATCAAGTCCAACCATCCCCTTCCACTAACTATATCCCAGAACACCTTGTTTGCCCATCTTTTAAATGCCTCCAGAGATGATGACTCCACCACTGCCCTGGGCAGCCTCTGCCAGCAACTGAGAACCCTTTCAGTGAAGAAATTTCTCCCAATATCCAAACTAAACCTCCCCTGATGCAACTTGAAGCCATTTCCTCTCATTCCACCACTTGTTCCTTCAGAGAACAGACCAGCACCTACCTTGCTACAGTCTCCTTCCTGGGAAGTGCAGAGAGGGATGAGGTCTCCCCTCAGCCTCCCCTTTTCCAGGCTAAACAGCCCCAGGGCCCTCAACCACTCCTGTGCTCCACACCTTTCACAGAATCTTCTGGTTGGAAGAGACCTCTGAGGTCATCGAGTCCAACCGCACCCATCCTCTGCTAAATCATGTCCCTCAAAAACTCATCTACCCATTTTTAAACACCTCCAGGGATGGAGACTCCACCATTCCAGCAGCTTCATTGCCCTTCCCTGGTCACATTCCAGCCCCTCAATGTCTTTCTTGAAATGAGAAGTCACCCTGACCTCAGCCTGTAGCTTTGTTTTCCTTTTTGGGGTTTGCTGGAGGTGCAAAGGTGGCATTGACCTGTGGCATCCTGAGACCTGTTAGGGTCGCAGCAGGAGCAGAGCACTCCAACTGCCACAGGGCAGGGAAGAGGGATATCCTGAAGGACATCCTACCAGAGGGACATGCCACCTCCCAGGCACCCTCTGAGCAATGTACCAGCTCAGGATATGGCTTTCCACAGACATCTCCATCCTTGGGTGGGTGCTCAGGTCAAAGCCATAGATATTCCTCTATGTTATCTCAGCAGCATCTCCCAGCACCAATCTAGGACACATGCTGGTCCTCCAGTGCCCCCCAAAATTGGGGGCTCAGGTGCCCCTTTGCAGGGTGCGGGTAAACAAAAAGGCACAGATTCATCAGAAACTGCAATATCTGCCCTGTGAAAAGTTCCTAAATTAAAAGTTTTGTTTAGCACTGAGTTCAATGAATCAAAATTTTTCACAGAACAGGACTCAGGAAAAACTCAAAGCCTCATATTTCACTGGGAAACATTCAGGCATTTTGCTGCAGTAAGGGAAAAACTATTTCATTTCTGAAATGCGAACCATAACAAAACGTTAAATATAACCTGGATATTACATTAAAATATAAAAGTCAAAACATGTCAAATCAAAGAGATGCATTTGAATTTCCTGGACACTGTCAAACAGATGGAAGTCAGAATGATTTGCTTCGATACTCTCCCACCTGAACGTTTGCTTGATGGCTACATGCCAATTCTGATAACACAGCCTGATAAAAAAACACATTTTCCAATGGAAAATTTTATCCCTGATTACCCCCTTGCCTCCATTCCCAGAGGATGCAGGGGAAGGAGGTGGTGCCCCTCCAGCATCATGTTCCCAGCAGCTGGGGGACCAGGCTGTAGCCTTGAGATGCTTCCCCACACTTAGCTTAGACAGGACCTGGGGAAGGGGCAGAGCTGGAATAGCTCCTGCCTGAGCCACTTAACAAATGGGAAATCACTCCCTTGGGTTATTAAGCATTTGTGTATGGGTTTGGAAACTGTAACCATGTCACCCCATTCTAATTATGGATAAACACAACGTGGGCCATTGGAGCGCAATAGAGCACAAGGCTGGAAGGAGACCAGCCCTATTCCCTGCTCCAGTGCTCACTGGGAGTGATGGAGACAGTGATGGGCAGCCTAAGCATACAGGAGCAGCTCTGCCAACCAGCCCTGGGCATGCTGGGCTTGCCAAAAATGAGCTGGCTGGGGGCCAGGCTGCTCAGAGTCAAATACCGGGAGGGCTCCCCAGGGAAAAATCACTTTTGTGACAGCAAAAGTGGGACTCAAACAGGGGTTGAGCCCAGTCCCTTGCTGCCACCAGAGGTGCTGGTAGAGTTCCAGCCCCTGGGAGCAAACTCCCAGCATCGAAGAAGAGCCTGTTTATAAAAAAAAAGGGGGAGTGGAATAGCACAGTCACAACCTCGTGTTATTTCCATGCGGCCCCATAGTTCTGCAGTGGTGGGAGGCCACCAGGGGAGACACATCTATCTCAGGGACCATTTATTGAAGCTTCAGCACTTCACTAGGCAGCTTGGAGCCTTGTAAAGCCCCACAGTGCCAAAGGCAGCAAGGCAGTGCTGGGGCACAGAGAGTTGGGGGACCACGGCGTGGGGATACCAAGCCCCCCTGCCCAGCCAGGCTCACCACAGGACTGGGTTGTGCTCAGCCCTCACGTCCTGTTGCTATGGGGAGCCCTGAACCCCTGCCTGTGGGGCTGGCTGCTTTCTGCACCACCAGGGCTTCCCCAGGGCCACAGCCACACCACGTCAGTGCAGCCCATGGGCACAGCCCAGCTCCAGATGCAGAGGAGTGGAGGCAAATGCATGCAACACCTTCAAGTCAGAAGTTAAAGAGCAGCTGAGAGGCAGCTCCGTGGCTGTCTGCCAGGTGATGCAAGCAGAGCTTTCATAATTCAAGAGGCAATAAAGAACTAAAGCAAGGTAAGCCCGGCAGCATGGCTTGGGGGAGGTATCTGGAGAGCAGGAGTAGCACCTGCATCCTCAAGCACACAGATCTGTGCGTGCAGGTGAAGCAGAGGGGAAGCATCGATGCCCTGTGAGCAACCTGCAGAACTTGCTGCTAGAGGAGATGATAAAAGCAGGTGCTTCTTTAAAGGATTAGACGGTATTGATATGAATGAGAACAGTAAATAGAGTTGGACAAATGAAAGCAGCAGTGTGGAAATCCCTCAGCTCTTACGGGCTAGGGTGAACAGCTGGAAAGAAGATTTACCTAAGATCTGCTACTTTCTGTTAGACTCATAGTGCAGAGCACATTCTCCTGCACCAGAGGTTTATCTGCTCCAGCTGCCAGTGAAATGGAGAAGGGATGCTTTCCTGAGGGATTCCTCTAGCTCTTACCACAAGTTGGTGAGCTCTGGAGCACCTGTGTGAGCAGCAGGGAAGAGGCTTTCTCTGGATGTCATTCCTGCAGAGCACACTTAGGAGGTCCTGGATTTTGCAGCACAGCAAAGCCACAAAGCTTCTGAGAGCTTGAGAACAGCCTGGGTCTCACTAGGTGCCCTGCAAGCCCCATCCATCATGTTCCACCCTTCTCCTCGGGCACCCTTGTGACTCTCCAGCTCCGCTGACCATCCAGCAATAGGACATTAAGTCCAGTGGTGATGGCAGAGGGAAGAACATGGCATCTGGAAACCACCAGTTAAGATCCAGCCCAGCACAGGAACCACAAAAGCCTGACACTATTCAGCCAAGGGATGTTCAGAACCGGCACAGGCAGCGTGTGAACACTTGCTGTGTTTATACCTGGGGCAGGGGATGCCCTCAAAGCACTCCTGTACAGACAGTGCCTGCCTGGCCTGCAGCTCAGCACAGCAGCAGAAACCAAGTCCTGCCTGGGGAGCTGGGGAAGAAACAAGTGAGCCTAGGCAGCACAAAAGGGGTTAATGTGGAGCCATGGGAGCGGAAAATGAGGTTCCAGTTATTAGTTGATTTATTGGTCTGTCCTCAATTGGCACTCAGGACTCAGAAGAAAATGTTCCACTCCAAAGCATTAAGCATCTTCAAAGAGCAGAAGCATTAAAAATTGAAATCATAAAATAGACACGTAAATATAGCAGAGGTAAACGGGGCAGTGAGGAGAAGAGCAGAGCAGAAGGGAAAGGGAAAGGGCTGTGCTGGGGGCTGGAGCCACTCTGGGGTGGGCTGGGGCCCCCCCCAGGTTGGAGCATAACCTGGGGAGAAGCTCTGGATGGCTTCACTGTGTGACTGACCAGCTTGCCTAGCTCTGTGAGGTGCAAACACACATTCCTGGCTGCAGGCATATGGGAGCCTCACCTCCACAAGCCCTCACCTCCCTCCCTGGTCTATATAAGGTACCCTAAATCTTATAGTTGTTTATACCCAGGGCTTCCCCTTCTTCCTCACCAATCTTTCCCAAAAGACTTCAAACATGGCAAAAGAAGGGGAGCAGCACTGGGAATGGCAGGAGGGATGGAGAGGACAGAAGTGATGACAATAGGAAACAAGCAGGGAACCAAAGTCCATCAGGCACAGGGCAAGCAGAGCCTTCCCAGCTTGGGAGGGGTGAGCTCTGCCAAACCTCTCTGGATGAGGGTGAGGTTCCAAACTTGGGGGGGCTTGCAGTGTGTGTGCAGCGAGGCAGTGGCAGCAGCAGCCATTTGGAGGGGTTTAGGGCATGAAAATCCTTTCGTAGGGCTGCTTCAGAGTGCACGTGCCCCGGGGGTGGGGGGGGTGGCTCAGGAGCCTTTGTGCACCCCCTCTCCCCGCGGCTCAGCCGGGTCGAGCGAACCCAGTGAAGTCACCCAGGCACCTCGCTCTGCGTCAGGGGTCACAGCGGGATGGCAAACTCATGCCGTCACCTCTTCGGGCAAGGGTGGCTTTTCACAGGCAGTAATTCACACAACTAGACGAGCACTCTTTCCTCCTCTCCCACCAAAACAAAGCAGAACAGACCCAGACTCCTCCCAGTCCCTCTGGCCATTCTCCTGCAGGGCAGCTGGATGGTACCACCCCTCCCAAAGCACTGGCCAAAGGGGAGGAGCTGACAGCAGTGCCCGAGCCTGGGTTGGGCTGCTGGAGGTGCTGGTCCCTTCCTTGACATGGAAGGAGGGAAGGGATCTGATGCAAATTCCTGCCCCCAGGTAAGAGCCCCTTGCTGGGCCAGTGGGGTATAAGGGGAAACCGAGGACTGCTTCACTTGTTGCTCCAGCATCTGGCCCAGCATAAGGCACCATCTGCCAGCTGGGAAAGCAAGCCAGGGGAAAGATGTGGAGGAAGGAAAAGGGAGGGAGTAGGACACAAAACCTCCCTGCCACAGTGGGAATATACAGCTGGTTGGGGACTGGCATACAGAGACAAGTGTGTAATAATCTTATCCTCCTTATGAGCGTCAAGTGATGCACTGGGCTGCCTCTACCTTATTTTCAGAGCTACCAGCAGAGATACCAAGCCCTCCTGGCTTGCCATTGCTTCACAGGAGAATGGTAGATGCTTACTCTCTCAAACCCACATCAAGACACGCTCAATGGGTCAGAACCTCCACATGCAAGAAATGAGCCTTTTCAACAGCCAACAAACCAGCCCAAAGATGAAACAAGCAACCAGCCAAGGGAAGAAATATCAACCTGCCCAACGCCAAGGGTCACACGAGCTCCTAACCTTTAAAATCTCTAGAAGCACAACCATTGTCTTGGTAAAGGTCTCCACTGAGGAGCTGGGAAACCACCATGTCCCCCAAAGTCCTGGAGCCCCCAAAGGGTCCCACCCCACGAATGGTCAAGCAAGAGGGCTCACCACCCCTACCACCACGCTCTGCCACAAACCCAGCTCTCTTGGCACCGTACCTGTTTTTCCCCTACACACAATTTTCTTCTTAATTGGGAGCTTGTTAATTATCCCAATACTTTGCAGAGGAAATAAACAGCAATTAGAGAAATAAGTGGTATTTTTATTCCCTGGCACTCTCGCAGAGCTCCCCGACGCCTCCCATCCGCAGCTCCCACACGGGCACATGTTGCTGCCTGCTCCGGAGCTGCTGCCCGAGCGCTCTCCTCCGTCTGTTCCCGGGAGCAGGGGCTGCGGTGGTGGGCTGCCTGGCTCCCCCTCGGGTAGGAAGCGTTACTGCGTGAAAGCAGCAGGCTGTCCCGCTGTAATCTGTTTCAAAAGTCATAAATTGCTGAGAAAAGCCAGTTTTCCCGCATAACAGAAGGTTAGCGTGTTTAAAGAGAGCACTGGAACTGTTTTTATTAATCAGAACTGCTATAAAGAAAGCATTTTAATTAACATAATCATCCTGTTTGAGAGAAGCAGCCCGCACCTCACAGATACTTTTCAAACTAAAGATGCGGGCTGTCAGAGTCAGTCGTAATTAAGCAAAACGAGCTGGTTTATCTTGCTGTGTGTCTCTCTCCTCCTATCCACGTGCTTCTCCTTTCCTATTACGCTCTCTGCAAAATGAGCCGAGACAGCATCGTGCCACGGGGGTGGCAGGACTTCCCACATCCCCATCCCTGCTCCATCCTAGCCAGTGGTGCCCAATCTGGGCACAGACTGTGCAGCAAGCAGGCAACCTAGGAGATGGAGGTGGCTGTAAGAAAAAAACCCACATGATTTGTAGGACTTTGTTTCCAGCACGGTCTCACAGTCAACACATAAAAGAGTTATTCTCGTTGAAAAAGACAAAATGAAATAGCATAAAAAGCCTGGCTCTGGGCCGCTCGCCAGCGGGGAGAGAAAGGAACAGGGAAGGGGAACAAAAGCAGGCACAGGCAGACAGCTGTGAGGATCCAGGTTTCTTCAAGCCAAACTGGAGTCCAGAAGGCAACAAGCTGGCCTGGAGCTGCAGCCCCCTTCGGCAGCCTTCCTCCTTCTCCTCTTCCACCTCCTGCCTGCAGCACGAGGCAGCACCACATGCCTTCTTCAGCATCTTTTACGCCTCCTCCCTACGTCACAACAAGCTCAGCAGCTCCCACAGCACAATCCCACCTACCCTTTGCCACCCCGATGCTGGTGTCCCCCATGAAAATGGCAAGACAGGGCACACAGGCTACGCAAAGCAACCGGGTGTCACCTCCAAACCCACCAGTAGCTGCTCCAAACCAAGACATCTCATCCGGTCCCGTCAACACATCTTGGAGCAGGAGACTGGCCTAGGGCTGAAGGCAGAACCTTGAGTAACCAGCCAAAGTGCCTTTGATGGCAACACCATTCAGTATCTTAACAGGTATTTTAGTGGGTGTTCCACTATTTTGCTAACCACTCACCTTAATATGCAGTATAATAGACTGTTAACAATTAGTGCTTTTAATTAAAATCCCCTTTATTTATAAAGGATGGCTCTGAGTTGATGGTTCTGCTCTGAAATGGTACAGTGCCACCCAGAGATATTTGTGCCTTTAAAGCAGACCCAGTGTCACAGTAGAAGGACCAAAGTCATCACACCAAGCCGTGTCTCCATGGACTGTAGGTATAACAGCACCCATCCTGCCCACAGCAGCACCCAGTGGTGGGCATCACCACTGCTGGGGCCAGACCGTGCACCCCGGCTGCCACAGTCACAGCTACTGCAGGTAGAACGAGCAAAAAAAAAAAATAAAAATCAACAGACAGATTTTAAAGAGGTTTTTTCCCTTTTTTTGGCATGGTTTCCTTATGAAAACAAGGTCTGTGCAATCACATGCTCCACGTGTTGTCTGTCTCCCCTAATTACTCTCCGACTCAGCAGTCAAATTCAACAGCGGGTGAGTGACAGTTGGAAATCTCCAAGATATTAAATGCCTGGAGGTTTCATGAAAATAGGAAGACGGATAGAGAGGAGAGGCCATCCTTAGCTCAGCTGAGCCAGGCTGCAGCAGGAGCCTGGGTCTTGCAAGGTTCCGGAGGCTCCACATGGGAGAAAGGAAAAGCATAAAAGCGCCAGTGATACAGGCAAAAGGCTGAATCAGAGGATGTATCATGCTAGATATTGAAATCAGTCAATCTTCAGGTATTAGCCCCTGGAAAAGCAGCCTTCTGTAGTGCTGATCAGCACATTAATAACCTGTTTCCAAATAGGAAATGCAATTTCTGTGAGAAATTCAGGTTTTCTTGGTGGGAAGCTAAAATATTCAGAAAAAAATAACCAAACATGCTTTTCTGCTTTGCTTCAACCCAGACTAACACATTTCAGGTGACTAAAAGCACAACAAAGCTTGGCTCCAGTTTGGCTAAGCATCCCACATCCCTACTCTGTATTTTCCTCACCTGTCTGGCCTGGAGATGGATTCCATGTGCTCCATGAACACAGAAGGGACCATAGCTGAGTGGAAGGACACAGCCCAAACGTCCCCTTTCACATCAGTTGGATGCTTCTCTTGAAATGCTGTATTGAACAAGTTTTACTTTTCCATTCTTTGTTTCTCCCTCCCAGAATAAAAAGGCCACACCAACCCTATTTATTTGGGAGCCACCATGGAGAGTCCAGAAGCATCTTGTGCGAGTTCATGGGTTCCTCCCTACAGCAGCCTGCTGTAGGCATCCCTGGGAGAGCTGGGATGAGGACAGGGAGCTAAGGGAGAGCACAGGGCAGAGACACCAGAGCAAAGCCTTTCCTTGCTGCTGCAAAGGGTTTGTGGTGCACAGCACAGTGTTCTTCGCACGCACGCTATGAAGCACCCACTTAGAGATGCCTGAAGACCTACTTGTAAGACCAAATAAAAATATCTCTCCTGGGCCTGGTTCAAGAGAGCTGGTAAGGAGGCTTCCAAAACTGGGTTCTCTCCCTGCCTGCACAGAGGATGGGGTTGTGACACCACGGAGAAGCTGTTTGTAGGTCTCTGTTCACAGGCTACCAGACAGGCAGCCTCACCCTCCCTCAACCAGGGCATCTGCCTTCCCCAGGCTCCCAGTCCCTGCTATAAATAGGGCTCCTTGCTGGGAGCACTGGGGTGGGTGGCACGGTGCAGCCTGGCGGCTCTCCCAGCAGCACCCATGGCCTCTGGGGAGCCTTTCCACACGCAACTGGCCCCGCACTCCTCTCATCGCAACCCAAAGCTGCAGCAAGATGGAGCGATGCTTGTAAACACCTTGGAAGGGAAATGTTAATGAGCACCAAGTGGAGGGTGAGATTAGCTCTGCTGCCAAAGTCTATGAATATCCCCAGGCTGCAGAGCTTCATCCAGGCACAGGGCACAGCAGGCTGGAGAGAGCTGGACCCTGAGCTGCTGGCCCACCGCTCAGGGTGGGAAGAAAACGTTGGTCAAAGCCATGCTGATCTTGCTTAATCTCAGAGTAAACATCTACTCTGCTCTTGTGAGACCTCACTTGGAGCCCTGGGCTCAGTTCTGGAGTCCTCAGCACAGGAAGGGCATGGAGCAGTTGGAGCGAGTCCAGAGGAGGACACAGACATGACCCAAGAAGTGGAGTACCTTCCATACAAGGAGAGGCTGAGAGACTTGGGGTTGTTCAGCCTTGAGAAGAGAAGGCTGTGGGGAGACCTCAGAGCAGCCTCCCAGTACTGAAAGAGGCTCCAGGAAAGCTGGGGAGGGGCTCTGGATCAGGGAGATTGAGATGAGATCTTTGGGAGAAATGTTTTGCTGTGAGGGTTGGGAGGCCCTGGCACAGGTCGTCCAGGGAAGCTGTGGCTGCCCCATCCCTGGAGGTGTTCAAGGACAGGTTGGATGGGGCTTTAAGCACCCTGATCCAGCGGGAGGTGTCCCTGCCTATGGCAGGGGGGTTAGAACTGGATGGGTTTTAAGGTCCCTTCCAAAACAAACCATTCTGTGATTCTATGAAGAAGAGGGCTCAGCCATTGAAGATCCTCCAGACAGTGCCTGAGCTCAGCTTGAGCAAGGGCTGCCTCTGGCAGAGAAGATGGCTGTTTCTCTGAGCCAAAACCCTAAATTTGAGATTTGTCCATTGCTAGCAATAATGTACTGAGTAGTAAATGTCACTTAGAAAATTTATGGGAGAGAGGCTTTGCTAGTCTCCTTTTTAAGGTTACACTAAAAATTAAGCCACATTTTCCCCCAAGGGGGAGCGGCAGGTTGTCACCATAAAAAAATGTCCCCGTGTGTTGTGGAGCAGCACTCATGTGCGTGCACACAGTGTACACAGGGATGGAAAGGCAGAGCAGCACAAAAGGCTTTGCTTATGTGGCTGTTTAGCTGAGGAAAATCATTAGTTTTATACATATATTTTTATAGCGTAATTTTGTGGTCACATAAAAGCTCAGAACTGAGTTCCCAGTATAAAACCTGGTGAGTGACTTATTTGTGCAATTGAGGCATGAACTTACTGGGGACACGGGCAGGTGTGTGCTCCTGCTTGGGTACAGCAAGAGAGCATCCCATGCCAGTAGCATCCATGGTGGAAGTCATCAGCTCAGAGTAAATTTTCATTTATTATAGAATCGTGGTTTGGTTTGGAACTGGATGGGCTTTAAGGTCTATTCCAACCCCCTGCCATGGGCAGGGACACCTCCCACTGCATCAGGAGGCTCAAAGCCCCATCTAACCTGGCCTTGAACACCTCCAGGGATGGGGCAGCCACCATTTCTCTGGGCAACCTGTGCCAGGGCCTCCCCACCCTCACAGGAAAAACATTGCTTCCTAAGATCTCATCTCAATCTCCCCTCTCGCAGCTTAAAATCATTTCCCCATATCCTATCCCTGCACTCCCTGATCAAGAGCCCCTCCCCAGCTTTCCTGGAGCCCCTTTCAGTACTGGGAGGCTGCTCCAAGATCTCCCCAGAACCTTCTCTTCTCCAGGCTGAACAACCCCAACTCTCTCAGCCTGTCCTCATACAGGAGGTGCTCCAGCCCTCACATCATCTCCGTGGCCTCCTCTGGACTCACTCCAACAGTCTTCCCTGTGCTGAAGTGTGAAGCCTGACATGTGGCCCTTATGTGCCTGAGAGCTTCTGGAGACCCCATCTCTAAGGAAGCCTCCATTCACCCTTGCCCTGTGGCCAGGGATCAGCAATCACACAGCAATGCTTCCCATCATATCTCATCATTCTGGCCCCTAAAAACATCCCCGGCAGGCTCAGATCCCTGTCCACCCTGGCCAGAGTACAATGGAGTTTGCTTTAAAGAGAGCAACAGATCCTGCTGGTCACTGAATCCAGCTCCCCGCTATCCTCAAGCCTGCCAACTTTCCATTTGAATACACATAAAAGAGCTCAACAGCTGGGTGTTTAATTACAGGGACTAGAAATCAGGCTCCACAGAGTCATATCAGGTTATTCCAGCTCCCTCGAGCTGGCTCTGGAATGTGCCAGCGCCGGTCTCTCCCCCTGGAGGCTGGCATTTCCAGCTCTGCCTGAAAGCACAGAGGCTTGAGGAAACTCAAACCACAATGAACCACCAAAGACTCAGAGGATCCAAGGTGGGCATTTCACAGCACTGCCTCCTCCAAAACGTGGGTGCAGGGGCGTTGCATCACTCAGCAGATGCATAATACGGGTGGCAAGGGCAGAAAACCGTTCCTTGTGCCTGCCCACAGGAAAATACAAGATGCCACTAAAACCCATGGCATCCACACAGATCCTAACAAGACAGGAGATGCCACAAACCCGCTTTGGAGCTGTTCTGCAAAGCCCATTGGGGAATGGCTCAGCACTGATTCCCAGTGCTGGCAGGGATGTGGCAGCATCTCCTGCTCCTCCAAGGCACAGGACAGGGCATCGCCAGCACCCTGAGGCTCTGCAGGACAGCACTCCCCTTGCACTCCCTGCCCATCTGCAGCCTCCAGTGCCACCCCATTTACTACCGTGGAGCAGGACTAGACCCAAAGAAGCACTTCCAGTTCCTTGGCACCAATGAAAGACTGAAGGAGCAGAAACCAGAGGACTGTTAACAGAGACTTAATTATGATGTAATTTGTGGTGTTACTTGCACCTATGAAAAGACAGGCAGCAAATTCACCAGTGTCAAGCCTGGCACAAGTCTTTGAGTGATGCCCTGGCTGCTGGTACATGGGCATCTGCAGACACAGTTCATCTGAATTTATAGGGAGCAGATCCTTTTGAAAGCTGAACTCTGAGCCCTAAAAGACTGAGGCACCTTCCAAGCAATCACTGCGGAGCGTGGCACAGCATTTCAAAATAGCTACAGCTGGCTTTCACCAAGCTTTGGCAGAGGCTGGAGACTGGAAAAGCTCTGTCCTTGGACAGATGAGTGCCTCCTTCTGCTGAGGTGGGTCAGCATCCCCACAGCATTCCGTGGGCTCCCTGGGATGCTTCATTCTGTCATGCCCTGAGCAGCACCCAGGCTCCCTGCCAGCCGAGCTCTGAGCAGAGCCATCAGCAGCTGCCCCAGCCAGGTTCCAGCAGCTGGTCCTGCCCTGTCCCATCACCATCAGCTGTCCAGCTGCTTCAGCAAGACCTAGTAGTGATCCTCACTTTTCCACCTCAGACAAACCCAAGCCAAAGGTATCTCATGAAGTCGCCCAACATCTCTGCTCTCTGCTGTCAGACTCCTCAGAACTGCCTGCCACCCTCTCAACACGAACTTTGGCAACCTGAGCTGTTATTTCCCAGGCTGTTGAATCATTTCTTGCACAGGCATCACCACAAGCCTCCAACTCCCCACATACCACCTCAGCTGCTCCCCCAGCTCATCCCCAGCATCTCCACTCAACCAGGGACACAAGCCATTCTCTCTCGTGTTTTGGCAGAGGCTTTGGCCACAGCCATGAGTTAAATAAGAACATACAAATAGAGGCAAAAATATACAAATAGTTGCTCGACAAGGCTGAGCAACACTGACTACCAGGACCCATCAGGAATGCCACCAGGGTTAGCAGTGGCACCCCTGGGAGCCCTTTCCCCCACAGCAGCAGCTCTCAGCTCTGTGCTGACCAAAGGCTGTACCATACACAGGCCCCCGGGGAGTCAGGATGAACACCAGGTCAGGCATGTGTCCTGCTCACAGCCACACACACATCTGCCTCTCCCAAGAGCTCCGAAACAGCCACAAGCACAGCCCCAAAAATCACTCTACAACACATGGGTGAGGAGGGGGGGAAAACCCCACGGTCAGGCTGCAAGGTCTGAGGATGAGGCTCAGAGATGCTTAAACTGAGCTTTCCATTCCCTCCTGCTCAGCTGTCCACAATTCCTAGCGATCCCATCACAGGCACATGTTGGAAGGAGACCCAGAACACCCTTTTCCCCTCTTCAAAATGCTATGTTTATCTGAAAGCCAGCTTACTGCAGGTGTAAGGGAGCCCAGGCCCCTACGAGTTAAAATTTAACAAAAGAAATTTACTGTTTTGTCTGGGCAAGCTGCTGGGAGCACCAGCAGCTCAATTTTTATTGATAAAAGCCTCTTTTCTCTAAAAACATGGTACCAGTTCTCCCCCTGACAGCCAAACACGAGCAACGCAAAGCCTTAGATCACAAAGCACAAGAGTTTCCCTGCATTTCTGCTGGGCCACAAGGCAAAAGCTCCACACCTGACGACATCTGCAAAGAGAGACATTGTGAAACCCTCAGAGATCAGCAGGCAGAGCAGGTTTCCAGCCTCTTCCACCAGCCCCAAGCCATTTGAGGCATCTACATGGTACTTTGCTTTGCTGTCAGTTATTTTGCATCCCAAGCCAAGCATCCACCATGTTTGAGCAGCCCCTCGTGAGTTTCAGGAGGGCATCCCCAGCAGACATCTTTCAAGGTGCTGCCATCAACTACAGCAGGACAAAGCAATCAGGGAGCAGACAAGGAACGTGCGACTTTCCCATCGTGGAGAGACTGCTGGGACTTGTTGGAAGGCATCCAATTAGTTAACGAGCACTCCAGAGCTGAGACTGCTCTGGAATCAGTAATTAATTGCCACAAGACAAGTAAGAGTGAATTATCAGCAGAACCAGTGTCTGTCCTAGGAACAGACCTAGGAAAAGGAGGTCTGCCCAGCCAAATCCATACTGAAATGGAGAGGAGCAACAGGCAACGAGCAAGCAGGAAGATCTGGATCCCCAAAAGTCGTACATCCCCTGTGAACACTACAAGTGGCTCCCATCCTAGATGTCTTGTACCAAGAGCTGGGACAGCTGAGCACCCCTGGCTCTGGAGCTGGTCCTCTGCATTGATCCCAGCCCGTTGCAAGTTGCACGCGTGGTGTGGTCACACAGCCAGAGAAAGCTCTACTTCTGATGAGCAGCACTGTAGCAAATCCAGCAAACAGGACACATCAGCCTGGCATCTCCTGCTTCTAGCGTCCACAAACACCACAGTTGTGAAAGTCCTGGAATAATTTCTTCATGCCCATTTTCCTCGTTAGTCTCCTGCTGCAGATTCCTGAGCATCCTCCAGCACGTTAGGACACCAGCTCCCAGGTCAAAGATGGCTCCAATGAACTAGGCTATTGCAGGCTCCAAGGAACCAGGCTGTCACAAGCAGCACCAGCCCTCGTGAATGTGAGCAACCTGCTGCCACGTTCTCCTGGTTGAAAACCAACGGCTGAGCCCCAGGAAGGAGGAGCAGATCTGCTCCCAAGGCATCCACTCCCAGCCCTCGCAGATCCCCAGGACGGGCTGCCTCTCCAGAGCGTGTCCCCATGCAGCAGGAGCTGCAGAGCAGCTCTGCATGCAGCCCCTGGGATAAATTAGGCAGAGATTCAGGCATTTCAGTGCAGCTGCCTCATCCTCTGCTGGCATGGCAATGTGATTAATTTTGGGTGCAGATGAAGCTCATTTATCAGAGACACGTGATGGACGGGTGGGCTGCAGGGGTGTGCAGGGAGCCCCAGGGCACAGGGGAAAGCAGGAGTGGGGAGGCAAAGCGAGGAACCAAGCCCAGGGCATCTCCCAGGAAGGCTGTTTGGCATGTTGGCTGGCAATTAAGCACAGTGGGGGAGAAGAGCCCTGTGTGGGAAGAGAGATTTTTATCTCTGCTAACACACACCACCGAGTCTGGGGTGAGATGTGCAACAGGAGGGGTATAAGATTGGGAAGAAGACGTTGTGAAGCTATTACTGTGCTTCAGGAGGGGTAATTCGAGGACAGCCACCAATTCTCCCCCTGCTGCCCCCCACCCCCAGGCCATTTTCCACCTTCTCTTCTTTTCTGGGGACCAGCAGGCCCTGCCTGTCCCCGCTCTGCAGCTGGAGGCACTTGCTCTTCACTGCTGGCAGAACAGCCAGAGCTGCTCCTTCAGGAATTGCCTGGGAAGGCAGAGCTGAATGTTCACTTCCTGATGTAACATGGCCCCAACATGGAAAAAGTCAGCTGTTTGGTTCTTCCATCCCTTGACTGGAGTTTCTCCATGTGCTGGAGCAGTGCCCAATGTAATGATGCTGCTTGCACGACACAGCACAACTCTCCCAAGGACTGAGGCAGCCTCATGTGCTGGTGTAGAGCAGCCTGAAAGACTTTCAGCAGCAGCTGAGACAGCCCTTCTCTTAATTCCCACCATGACACTGCTTGCTGCACCAGCACATCACAGTATCACAGTATCACAAGGTTGGAAAGGACCTCTGAGATCATCAAGTCCAACCTATAACCTAACACTAACACCAACACTAACACCAACCATCATCTAAACCATGGCACTCAGTGCCTCATCCAGTCTCCCTTTAAACACCTCCAGGGTCGGTGACTCCACCCCCTCCCTGGGCAGCCCATTCCAATGGCCAATCACCCTTTCAGTGAAGAACTTTTTCCTCATATCAAGTCTAAACTTTCCCTGACGAAGCTTAAGTCCATGCCCTCTGGTTCTGCCACTGGTCACCTGAGAGAAGAGACCAACCCCTGCCCGACTACAACCTCCTGCCCCAGGTCAGGGTCTGTCCCATTGGTGGCATCAGCTCCACTCCTCCCCAGCTCTCTGGACTCTCCCAGCTGGCAATGCCCTTCACCAGCAGATATGCCCTTAACAGTGTCACCTGGCGTTAGGCACGAGCTGTCCGCTGCCAGGACATGTCCTCCATGGGAATTGCTGTCCCAAGCATGGGCATGGCAGACACAACAGCCAAAGCAGCATGGGTTGCCAGAAGAGACACGACCAGAGAGGATGACACACAGAAGCCCACACCTCCCAGCAGCCCATCCATCCCAGCTGGGCAGGAAGGGCTCTTTGGGGCAAGTGGCACCAGAAAAGGGACCTGAACTGATCCCAGACGAGGCTGCCAATGTCACAAGAAAAGCACCAATGGACCAGCAGTCCCTGTACAGTTTCAGGTTAAGGAGTAGGTTTTGGGGTGAACCAATGCCATGCCCCGTGCCCCCTGGTGAGACGGGTGCACAGGAAGAGGGCATCAGGCCAGTCCTTCACGCATCAGGATTTACAACCACCAGCCGTGCCATGGAGGGGACAAGGCAGGGGGGGACACACCTGGTGCAGAAGCTTGAGTCCCAACGCTCCTACATGGACAACGGCGGAGAGAGACATCAAACAGCACAGCTAGGAAACCGTGGGGATCAACTGGATGGAAGTGGGATGACCAGGGTAGGCAATGCAAAGAAGTACCCATGATTGCAGGTATTTATTTGCCATCATTTGCCCACACTGTGTGTGGTGGTGTCCCCATCGCAGAGCTGCTCTGTCCCGGAGTGAGGTCACACCAGCAGCACCCTAAACCCCAGGACTACCACAACCCCTCTCCCTTTGACATTTGTAGGCTCCAAAAAGCTTTCTGCTCAAGGAAAGAAAAACTGTTGAGCTCAACGGGGCCACACAAGCTGCCATAACAGCAACAAATCCTTGGGCACATGGCTGGTGTCAATGCCTTCAGTGGGACTCAATTATCAAGCCAACGGGTAGCAGCAAACAGAGAAACTGCTTTTTGGATAAATATATCTATTTTTAAAGAAAAGTGAAGAGGGCAAAGGCAAAGATGACGCAATACCCGGCAGCCCTGCTGCTTGCAAGACAGCCCAGCTAATTTATCCCAGCACAGAAGCAGGACCCTTTCTGCTGGTTAGAAAACCCACAGGGACTTCAGGAGTGGGAAAACGTCAACCACAGAGCAACACAGGGACTTGTGCCCAAGAAAGGGGAAATTTTACACTTCTAACCACTGGGTCTCCAAGGAGGAAACAAACAGTGTGGCTGGTGGCAGAGCAGGTTGCCCAAGAGGAGCCCATCACTTGAAAGGTTACAGATGAAAACGCTGGCTTGCAGCCAGGATTGCAACCTCTGACTTTCACATTTCTTCCAGGTCCTAAATGCTCCCTTAAAACCGGTTCCTCTGCAAGGTTTTGCTCAACTCCCACCCATTGCTTCACTTTCTCAACTTTCCAAAGGTCCCCTGAGTCCCACCCTAGAGCCCTATGGTTGGTGATGGCAGTGGCAAAGCCATCCCAGCCTTTATTGCAATCATCATGCCACTTACTCAACTGAAGGGTTCAGTTCCCATGTATCCAGTCTTACCCAGGAAGGATCGAAGATGCCCACACGGTTTCCCTTCACAGATTATGGAAAGGCAGCAATTAATGTCTCTCAGCCAGTTTTCACACAGTGGGGAAATAATTGTGCTAGCACACAGGTCTCTGTTCAGGAGCTGCCTCCTTGGCAGAGGCAAATCTGGGCTCTTACACCTGTCTGAGGAGCAACACCAATGCCCAGCCCTGCTGCTCCTCCAGCACCACACGATGCTTTAGCACCAGCACACTCTCAGCAAGGAAAAACCACCAGTGCACTTACCAGAGCTCAAATCCTGCAAGGACCTGCTGGCGAGGCAAGGAACCTGGGAAGGAGGAGAGAGAGATGTGGTTCAGTGGGTTGGCTGCTGACAGCATTTTAAGAGGCTGACAGGAGAGTGTTGGCCGTGCCCACATGGGTGGGACAGGGCACATTCCCCTGTGGCAGCACTAAGCCCAGCCCCACAGGGCACAAGAGTGCCCCACACCCCCCAGCTGCTCCCTCCAGCTGTAACACAGTTGGAGTCTTAGGTGAAATGCCTGCTTAATCAGCCCTGGCTAAGGCCCTGGACATGGCCAGAGTTGCTTGAATATGGACCCTCCTGGTTGCACCCTCAGTCACATCATCCAGGTGCAGAAGTGCTGCCTGTGGAGCTGGCTGGGCCACGTGAGCCCCAATGGACTCCCACAAAGCAGCCAAAGAACAAGAAAATGAAATCTCCTTTCTCACATCTCCCCCACCAGTATGCTTAAGCAGGACTGTCTCAGCTGAGCTTGCTGCACCACCACAAACACCCCTCCTGCCCTGTTTTCTAAGCTGGAAATAAACATCCTTACTTCAACAGAGAGGCTTGTTGGGTATCAGGGTGTGCCAAGGGCATCATTTTTTGCTTCCTTTTGCACACAGGTTTCTACTTTGGTGAGAACCTGCTGCCCTTTCCTGAGGCAGCCTCACAGCACAACCTTGCAGCAGAGCTGCCCTGTGCTCTCTGCTGGGCACTTTTCTTCTTGTTCCACCTTCTTCTCTCATTTATCCATCTGCAGCTGGAGGTTTCAGGGTAGCATCCATGGGCTCAGGCACCCTGGCTCTGGGCTGGGCAATCTGCTCCTGTGCTTCACCCCACCGAGCCATTTAGAAGAAGCTACCAGCATCAACTTGTTTCCCAGAGAGAAAATCCAGGGGCTGGGAGCAAGGAGCCAGTGTAACACTGTGGGCAGAATGGAGATTACTTCCACCTGTGTCTAATCAGGGTCACCTAAATTCATTAGGGCCACCTAAATTCACCTGGCCCCACCCACCAGCCTCTCTGGGTGCTCAGCTGGTGCCAGCAGGGCTGCAAGCCGTGGCACATGGTGGGAATTCACCAAAGGATTAAGGAGTGATTTGCTCCATCATCCTATGAAACAGGACTGTCCCATCACCACTCCATCTCCCAGTGCCTCATCAGCTCCTGGAGCACGCCATGCAAATCTGTGCTAAGGAGTCACAACAACACGCCTGGGAAACCATAAATATCTGTGAAAAATCTCCTCATAAATCCAAGAGAAGGGGAATTTACTGCACTATCTTCAGAGATTTCTCCAGGTGTTCCCTATTAAGCCATCATGCTCGTTTGTATAAGTATTCCTCAGACAACAGCCTTTTCCACCATCCCTTATCAGTCTTGCAAATAGGAGCAGTGCTGGGTATGGGGTGTGCAAACACCCAGCTGTAGAGATGAGGGACTGGTTCCTTACACCACCAGCCCCTCTGGGCAGGGGGATGCTTTCAATCAGCCACAAGCAGAAGCAGGTTGGATTCACTCAGGGCTTTTGCAGATCCCCAGGCAGTGCCAACCTTCATGCAGTTGGCCATGGTGGCTTCTTGGGGAGCAGGGGACAGGCTAGACCCAGAGGACCACATCCCCAAGGGCCATCCTGTAGCTCAGGGAGTGGTGCCCAGCATTGCCATGCTTCTTCACAAAAAAAGACTAATAAAAACCTAAACTCTACCACACCCCTAGACCCCCCATTCAGCAGATTTCACCTTGAGCAGCTCCTGCAAGGCTGCCCAGATTAATTGCCAGGAGAGCATGTTGTATTTCAGTTATGATGTTGCTTTGCTTGTTGAATGTATCCTTATCATGACTTCCATTTACTTCTGTGTAGATGGGTGGGAGAAGGGAAAATGAATAACACGCTTCCTTCCAGCCTTGAAATTCCAAGCCTGTCCTCCACTGAGTGCAATTACTGTGTATATGACTCCTGTAATCTGGCTAATACTGTAAGTATACTGGAGATTAAGGGATTTGGGGCTGCAAAGTCCATTTCATCCATCCAGGCCCATGCAAGGGAATAAGAGCAAGGAAAAGGTCTTGCAGAAGCCCCCAGACTGAGCAGAGTCTGGCCTGCAGGTGACCATCCCACCACGTCCCCTCACTGCTGGGAACCTCTCCCAGGCTGCTCTCAGCTTGAGGGGGATGTGGAGAAGGGTGATAGGAGCTGCTGAAGCCAAAGCACTTGCAGCCACAGCCCCAGGGCTCACCCCTTGCAGGCAGCTCCCAAACCCAGCGTGCCACCCTCTGGGATGCTCCTGGCCCTGTGCCAAACATTGCTGCCATGGTCCCAGAGCACTGGAGTGCTGAGCCCTCCCTGGTGTGGCATGCTGGGGACACAGTGGCATGGTAAAGGACTTAAGCAGCCACGGTGCTGCTGCAGAGGGTGTTCTCCAGGCACAGGCAGAAGAGCTGTTATCTCCGAGCTGGAGAGTTAATAACAGCACTGGAAAATATCTGTTTTGGCCAAGGCAATGGCTTCTCTCTGCCCTGGGAAGAGGAAAGCTGCAGTGCCAGGGTGCCCGTGGGGCCTGAACACGCTGCCAACCCCACATCCCAGCTCCCCGGCTGGTGGGAACCTGTCCTGGGGGTGCAGGCTGAGCCAACTGAAGGGACACCCTGCCCCAGTGCCGAGAGGCAGGGTAGCAAACGACCACTTTGCAGCCCTCACACCCATGGAAGCCTCAAAAATAACGCTCCTATGGAGTCAGCATCCTTCCCTGCTCCACAGCAGGCACAGCCCAAGCCCGGCCACCGCTCCTGCCCAGAGGGGAAACCACGGCAAACTCCCTGCAGCTCCTGCAAGCTGATGTAATGTGAAGCAGAGCAAGGAGATGGCTTTAAGTAGTAAAAGCTGCCCTTACGTTATGAGCTTAGACATGGCCTTATATATCCCCAAGCAGCAGAGGAACCATCTCCGCTTTGATCTGGGTTTGATTTAAAACGGAGCACCCCCCTCAGCATCCCCAGCAGGACAGCAGTGCAGTAACCTGATTTTGCTCTGCTTTGCCCCTTTTGCCCCCCATCATGTGCCAGAGGTCCCAGGGCCAAGTGGCAGAGCTGTAAACCCCTGCTCCCTGTGCTCCGGGGCCTCGTGGCCACGCTGTGCTGGGGCAGCCACCAGCTCCGGCTGCGTTCCCCTCTACACTCCCCCCAGACACCCGTGGTGCCCACCTGCTCTGCCCTCCACCGTGTGGTCCAGCCATGGCTGGGAGGGATGCTTGGGGAGACGCTCCCTCCCCACACTGGGGTGAAGATGAGCCAGCACAGAGCCAGGGAAATGAGAACCTGCCGGGGCATAATGCCAATTCACCGCCCATTAACTCCCTGCAAATCCTCCACTCCCCAGCCTTATCTTCCTCTGCCATATCCCCTCGCTCCCCCCTCCTCCTCCTTGCAGCCTAATGGGCTTTTTGGATGTGGAGACGGCGGTATAGGTACCCTTGGCTGTTCTTGGGAGCCCTTAAATGACAGTGTCTGCAGGAAAGTCTGATGCGAGACAACCCCTACACACCCTCCTGGCACCCACGGGCGATGGGGCTGCCCCACGAGCAGAGCTCATTGCCAAACACTTACTCTTGGGGATTGAATGTCAGGCTCTAAATGTTAACTTTTACAGCATAATATATCCAGCCATGAGATATCCCAAAGCTACAACACATCTGGATGCAAATGATTGTTTAAACACCCCACACGGTCCTGTGCGTATGGGATAGATTTACTGTCACTTCTTGTAAACTTGGAAGGGATCAAATCAAACAGCTGAGTAGCAATGACTGCTGGGCAGCAGCGAGCAACCACCAGCGTGGCTCAAGGGCTTTGGCTAAAAAGGGAGCTCTGGAATACACATCAGCAAAGCTCACCATGAGGCATCTTTGCTTACAGCTCCTGCCTGAATAGCGAATTTGACCTGTGAGCCCTCCTGACCCACAGCAGCCCAGCAGAGCATCAGCGGAGTTTTGAATCAGCACTTTAAAAAATCAGCCAGATTTCAGGGGTCTTTCACAGCAGTGCAGGCAGGGCAGCAGGGGCAGGCAGCTCTATGCCCATGAGTGCTGCCCAGCGTGGGCAGATAAGCTGCCCCGGGAGGTTCAGTAAAGTTCCTCAGATCAACAATGGATGAAAACCACTGACAGTCGAGCAGAGAGCAAGTCCTGGCAGCTCATCCTGGGCTGCCTGCACAAGAATTCATAGCCACCTGCAATACAGAGGCAACAAAAGAGGCCAAGAAGGGCTCTCCGAGGGCTGGAGGACCTCCTGTATGAGGACAGGCTGGGGGAGTTGGGGTTGTTCAGCCTGGAGATGAGAAGGCTGCAGGGAAACCTTAGAGCAGCCTCCCAGTACTGAAAGTGGCTCCAGGAAAGCTGGGGAGGGGCTCTTGATCAGGGAGTGCAGGGACAGGATGAGGGGGAATGGTTTTCAGCTGAATGAGGGGAGATTGAGATGAGATCTGAGGAAGAAATGTTTTCCTGTGAGGGTGGGGAGGCCCTGGCACAGGTTGCCCAGAGAAGTGGTGGCTGCCCCATCCCTGGAGGTGTCCAAAGTCAGGTTGGATGGGGCTTTGAGCCCCCTGATGCAGTGGGAGGTGTCCTTGCCCATGGCAGGGGATTTGGAACTCAATGGCCTTTAAGTTCCCTTCTAACCCAAACCATTCTATGATTTTTCACCCTGACTTCTCTGGGCAACGTGTGCCAGGGCCTCCCCACCCTCACAGATCTCATCTCAGTCTTCCCTCTTTCAGCTCAAAACCATTCCCCCTCTTCCTATCCCTGCACTCCCTGATCAAGAACCCCTCCCCAGCTTTCCTGGAGTCCTTTCAGTACTGGAGACTGCTCTAAGGTCTCCCCAGAGCCTTCTCTTCCCCAGGCTGAGAATAAGGAAGAACTGTTGTACAGTCACTAGAAGCAACTATTGAAGCCGCTAAGTTAGGAGCAGGAGGAATAGTCTGTCTTCTTCCTTGGGGATGGCACGGCCACCACAGCCTCAGCTGTGGCACTGACCTTCCTCCCCAGCCTTTGTTCCACCTCACCCGGTCAAAGCCATCTCCAGCCGCGGCTGACTGGGAACGCTGAGGTTCATGGGATGGGAGAGAAGAAGCATTCCCAAACCCATGTAAACCACCAGCAAGAGCTGGCAGCACCATCCCCATCTCCAGCAGCAGCCGACTGGGAATGCTGAGGCTTAGAGAATGGGAGGGGAGCAGCATTCCCAAACCCACCCAGGAGAGCTGATAGCATCCTCTGCAGCTCCTTAACCATAATCCCGGCAGCATCTCCCAGCCCTCCCCAAATTCCCCTTCATTGCAGCTCCCACTTTTTATCTTTAAAAACCACAACAGGCAGGGGTAAAAAAAAAAAAAAATGACTAACAATGCAAGAGAAAGAATACAACAGCCCTTGAAACCTCATCCTACCTTTGAAAGGGAAGGATTGGGGCAAGGCAAGAAAGCCAGTGTAAAGCCTCATTACCATCAGAAATCCTCTCTCCCTGCCCTTACCTCCCTGCTCATTTCCATATCACAGGGGACACAATACCTTTCTTCTCTTGACAAAGTCCCATTTTTGCAGAGCCCAGCTGTCCCCACTCCCAGCACCGGCCTGATGGAGCTGGGGAACAAAAGCTGGGCAACAAAAGCTGGGCTCACACCTGCCCTGGCAGGCGGTGCTGGGGTGTGAGTCTCCAGGCCCTTATCGCTCTCTCCGGAGCAGTTTTTATCATTATTATTAGTCTACTTTATCTTTTATTTTTTTCCTTGGCTTCAAGATCCTTTAGTGAGTCAAATTATACTCAGAGTAGCAGAAGTGGTGGAAAATAAAGCATTATGAGGAGTTCAGGAAGTTATTTTCATCTCAAGAAGCACGTAAGAAAGGTTGACAAGTCTTTATTCTGCTCTTACGGGATAATCTGTAGGTTCCCAGCTGATATGGAGGAAAAATTAAAAGCATCAGAAGAAATTACAGGAAGAAATAAAACCCAGGTCTCCGCATAAATTGACGTAATGTGCGGCTTGGCTGACAGCTGAAGGCACCGGAGGGTGAAATGTCAGCACGGGGAAGGAAAGGGGCAGCCATGGCTCTGGGAAGGGCTGGGCAGAGGGTGCTTGGATGCAGAGCAGGAGAGTCCCTCAGTCCCCTCTTGCTGGTCCTTTTCCTGCTATGTGGACCTGTCACAGCTTTCCAGTCCAAAGCATCACTGACACAGCAGGCGGAGGAAGGAAGGAAAGCAAAGCAGCTCAGGCGACGAGCGGCATCTCCTCTGAGTTGCTGGATTTGTCCTGCTCATGTCTGGCTGCTCTGATAAAAGCCACGAGCATCAAGTCAGGCACAGCAATATTCATCTGCAAAGACTTGGAGCTCTCACATTTACATGTGCAGTGCAGGCCCTGGGAGCTCCTGGCAAGAGCCAAACGCAGGGCCGGGAGCTGAGCCACATGCTGAGGAGGGGGCCAGGACTGCAGGGCCCCATGCAGAGAGGAGAGAAGAGGAGGAACCAGCAAATCCTCTCCACACCACCAGCCTGTGGGGATTAGAGACGGATGCACGCAGAGTCGGACAGTGCAGGGATGCAGAGCCTGGCTGTGGGCAGGCACGAGGTAAAGGGGTCCCAAGCAGCACAAAAAGGTGCTGCACAAAGGCATTTCACAGTATCACAAGGTTGGAAAAGACCTTTGAGATCATCAAGTCCAACCTATGGCCCAACACCTCCTCGTTGTCTAAACCATGGCACTAAGCACCTCATCCAATCTGTTTTTAAACACCTCCAGGGACAATGACTCCACCACCCTCCCTGGGCAGCTCATTCCAATGGCCAATTGCCCTTGCAGTCAAAAATTTTTTCCTAATATCAAGCCCAAACCTCCCCGATGAAGCTTGAGACCATGTCCTCTTGTTCTGTCACTGGAGAGAAGAGACCAACCCCTGCCTGCCTACAACCTCCTTTTAGGTAGCTGTAGAGAGAAATAAGGTCTCCCCTGAGCCTCCTCTTCTCCAGGCTAAACAACCCCAGCTCCTTCAGTTGCTCTTCACAGGCTTTGTGCTCCAGCCCCTTCACCATCTTCGTTGCTCTCCTCTGGACACTCTCCAGCATCTCAACATCTCTCTTAAACTGGGGGGCCCAAAACTGGACACAGTACTGAAGGTGCGGCCTGACCAGTGCCGAGTATAAGGGGTTGATAACTCCTCTGGTCCTGCTGGCCACACCATTCCTGATGCAGGCCAGGACACCATTGGCCCTCTTGGCCACTTGGGCACACTGCTGGCTCATGTTGAGTTTCCTGTCTACCAGCACTCCCAAGCCCCTTTCCACTTGACTCCTCTCCAGCCACTCTGTCTCCAGCCTATAGCTCTGCGTGGGGTTGTTGAGTCCAAAGTGTAGAACCCAGCACTTGGACTTGTTAAACTTCATCCCATTGGAATCAGCCCATCTCTAAACCCTGTCAAGGTCCCTCTGTAGGGCCCTCCTACCCTCCAGCAGATCGACACTTCCTCCCAGCTTGGTATCATCTGCCAACTTGCTGATGAGGGACTCAATCCCCTCATCCAGATCATCAACAAAGATACTAAACAGGACTGGGCCCAACACAAGACATCTTTCCTCCCAGCGGCATCACCCGGGGCAGGGCAGCGGGGTCCCCCTCTTCCCAGCCAGGGCATGGGGGCCCAGTGCAGCCCCCTCCACTGAGGCAGAGCAGCCAGCCCCGGGTCTCTCCGGCTGTTCGGTGGCTGAGCCGCGCAGTGCCGAGGCGGCACTGTCACCGGTGATTGATGGCACGGTTCAGGAGGAAATAAATTCCCAGGCTTTCGCAGGAGGTGAACTGGGGGGTGTATCCATCTTAAAGATACTTAATGAATGTGCCACAGCCCGCAGAGTGGCAGCAGATACATCTCTGCAGCCAGCACTCCCCACGCTGTTCCTTGTGAGGTTCAGGCACAACTTAACAGCTTCTTATTGATTTTATTTATGTTCCCCAGGCCCTGGCGGTACATATATTGCCCCAGTCCAACAAGAGCCCCAGAGTCATGGCAGGGACCTGCACTTGCTTTTCCTTTCCTTCTCCTCATCCCTTGGCCACCCTGGAATGCAGAATCATAGCATCATAGAATCACAGGATGGCTTGGGTTGGAAGGAACATTAAAGACCACCCAGTTTGAACCCCCCTGCCATGGGCAGGGACACCTCCCACTGGATCAGAGTGCTAAAAGCCCCATCCAGCCTGGCCTTGAACACCTCTAGGCACGGGGCAGCCACCACTTCTCTGGGACACCTGAGTTTCCTTGTATGTGAAGTGCTCCAGCCCTCAGATCATCTCCATGGCTTCCTCTAGACTCGCTCCAACAGCTCCACGTCCTTCCTGTGCTGAGGACTCCAGAACTGAACACAGGGCTCCAGGTGAGGTCTCATCAAAGCTGAGCAGAGGGTCAGAATCCCCTCCCTGGCCCTGCTGGTCCCACTGCTTTGGATGCAACCCAGGACACAGTTGGTTTCTGGGCTGTGAGAGCACCTTGTTGGCTCATGTTGAGCTTCTCATCCCCCAGCACCCCCGTGTCCTCCTCTTCAGGGCTGCTCCCAACCCATTCTCTGCCCAGTCTATACTTGTGCTTGGGATTGCCCCAACCCAGGTGCAGGACCCTGCGCTTGTTTAACTTCATGAGATAAATCTCCTGCCCCAGGGCAACTCTGGGGACAAAACATGGTGTCTGTCCAGAAAAGATGTAGTTCTGGGCTCCTTTAAACATATTACGGTTCAAGTGGGCTTCAGCTCAGCTCTTCAGGCCAAGAAAGAGGATGATAGAGGAATACCAGAGCAATGGGGAGCACCAGCACAGCATTGGGGCAAACGCTGGTGCCACCCTCACCGTCCTGGCACTGGGATTTGCGTTGCATCATTAGAATTCAAAGCAAAATAAAATAAGGACTTTAAAACTCACCCTTGCAAGACAGACTTTGGAAAGTCTTAGCTTTTATGTAGCGTAGCAGACCTTCATTTTCAAGGCAAGAAAAATGGCAATCAGCACTTCTGGTGCGTGGCTTGGCTTTGTTTTTCCCTCTTTCCCTTAGGGGAAAAAATGGAAAGGAAAGCAGCAAAGAACAGCAGAGACCCAGCTGACCTTTCTGGCTAAGAGACCTTGTCTGAATCACTGGATGGTAACAATGAATGAAATGCCAGTGCCCTGCCTTATAAATACCAGCTTCCTCTTGGGGTGAAATGCCAGCTTTCAAACGTGGAAATGCCGCAAAGCAAATGTCACCCTCCCCAAGGTGCGAAATGCCAGCCTGCTGCAAGCACCCAGGCTCACCCATGGGAGGACAGGCAGGGTAATGCCTGCTGCCAGGTCCCCAGCCTTCTCCCATGGAGGGTCTTCTCCAAAGCAATGGCACAAAGGGGACAGGGCTTCAAATGTGGAACAGCCAGAGCATCAATCCTCCAGCCCTGCCTCCAGCATCGCAGCAGCGAGCGGCTCAGAGAAGCTGCCTTCAGGATTTGGGGGGGGGTTAGTCCCCTTTTCCATTGGCTATGAGATTTGTCTGTCTCGCCAGGGAACCAGACAAATCACATTTAAAGATTGATTTGGATCAAGCCAAAACTGTTATTTCCAGTTTTCCCAGCTAAATGGAAAAACAATTGAGTATAAGAAGATTTTTGTCATCTAAAGAGTTTATCGCAACCTGAACTGCACTGTTGTTGCTAGATTTAATCCTATTCAGTAAACACAGGAAATCATCCAACATAGAATCATTAAGGTTGGAAAAGACCTCTAAGATCATCCAGTCAACACAACACCACTGTTCCTACTAAACCATGTCCTGAAGCACCACATCTACAGACTTTTTGAACCCCTCCAGGGATGGAGACTCCATCACTTCACCACTCTTTCAATGAAGAAATTTTTCCTAATATCCAATCCTAAATTTCCCCTGGCACAGCTTGAGGATGTTTCCTCTCTTTGCTTGTTACTTGGTTGAAGAGACCAGCAATCCCTCACTACAAGCTCCTAGGTAGCTGTAACTTACTGTCCTTGTGTGAACAAAGGCTTCCCATGAAGTTGGTGATATTTGCAACACCCCCTCCCCCATCCTTCCCTGGGCTAAGATGGAGAAAAGCTTGGTCCAAAACCCACATTTTTCAGCTGCTCATCCTTCCTTTTCTTCCCACTCAGCATCCTCCTGCCCTGGTACCAAACCTACATCAGGTCAGGGCAGCAAAGCAGGAGGGACAGCTACAAGGACCAGCAGCACCTCCAGAACCATTACTGGGACCTGCAGGGCTACATAAATGGAACTAAACCTTTCTACCTGGTGAAATTATGTCAGGAAATGAATGAAGTTGCTTTTTGTCGTGTGGGAATTGGAGCTGTTCTCTTTCCCCACACCCACACCTTCTCCCCCACCCCCACCTCGCCCCGTAAATGTGTGAAATATTTTTACCACCTTTTTTTTTTTCTTGCTGTTACTTCTCCTCCCCTCAGATCTCGCCCTTCCTGGCATTTGAAAATAGCTCATGAAAAGGAGGAGGAAGAGGGGAGGAATAAAAGGAAACATGTGGGGATGCAAGATGAAAAGGGAGAAAAGGGAAGAGTGAAAATACATGTTTTTCAAAGCAAATCAGGAATGGACGAATTGCTTCAGTTCCAGAAAGGAAAGGTCTACTAATTTGGTGAGTTCTGGGAAAGCTCTACTAATCTGGTGAGTTTTGGAAGGTTCTTCCCATCCTGTCATTTGTTAGGCAACACCTGAGGAAGGAAGTGGCATGGGCATTCCTGCCTACCCCTGCCCAGACCCTCAAGTGCAGGATCTCCTGCTGGGAGCTGGGCTGCTGCAGGACAGGGTAGCAGACATCATTTGTGACTGGAGCTGGCCAGGAATCTCGTGATTAGATGAGTCTTCTCCTAACACAATACTTATGGCTGGAACTGAAACAACTGGAAAAAACATGTTCAGTTTGATGACCTTCTGGCCAAGGAAAGGTTCAATTCCAACCCTGGGCTCTGCCCAGCAGCTCTGGGACCCAACCACACAGCAAGGGGAAGGGTCTCAGCCACCTCTGATGCTCAGCTCTGGCTCAGAGGGAGCTGGCATTTGAAGGGCTTGTTCCATTAGCTGGTGCCAGGTTGGAAACCAGGCTGCTCCTGGCTTGTGGCTTCATGCCCAACCCCTCTCCCTGCCTCGTGAGCAAGAGGAGATCTCTGCAGGAAGCAGCTTTAATGCATCGGCCTCCATGTGCATCACGTCCAGGGCTTTCCCCCAGGTGCTTCTCCATAATGGATTTAATCTTTGACCCGCAGCGATGCTGCCCTTCCAGAGGTCTCTGGGAAATCCCCTGGGACTCCTGGTTCCTTCTAGGTTTCCTATGAGGGAAACACAGCCAGGAGGCTGGCAGCCCCAGCAGTATCACACCCCCAAACATCCCACATGCAGCCCACAGTTTGCCACAAACTCCCTCTCAGCCTTGGCAGTGGTGGGGCTGCTGGTGCAGGAGCAAGGATGCTCCTGCCAGGGGAGGCAGCCAGGGCAACCTTTCCCTCCGGCATCCTGGGTGAGATGGTGCAGAGACAAAACCCTCTCTCCAGCACTCCCAATTGCCAGCCAGACTTAAGGCCTTCACCCCAGCTCTTTGCCCTTTCCTGAAGCCTCTCCTGTCATTCCTGTTCGCGTTGCCAACCACCTGGGCATCTTTCACCCCCTTCTGATGTCTCCTCTCTCCCCACACAGCACTTTCCACCTCCTTCCCACGCCTCTCCATTGAGCAGCAGCTATGGGACCAAAGGCACGTTCTCCAGCTTAAAAAAAAATAACCCAGCAACCTAATTCATTGCAAAGCAACCATTTCTTGTCTGACATGGAAGGGACTGGGGATTTATGTTAGCAGTGGCACAGAGGGGAATCCACGGCTTGAGCGGCAGTGGGAGGGCTGGCAGCAGCAGGCATTGCCAGCACAATTGCTGTCAGAACACCAGGGAGCAATCCCTGAGGAGGAGATCTCCATGGGGATATGTGGATCCAGTGCCAAGTCCAAAGGATGCTTCCCGCCCCCATCAGGAGCATGGCAAGTGCTCCTTGCCTTGAAAGCAGCAGGAGCCAAGAGAGGAATTACATCTCATACCATGTCCCACCAGGAAAGCAGGGCTGGGCTGAACCTCACTGCAGAGTCAGCACATTGGTGAACGTCTGGCTGCTCTGGGCCAGGTTCTGGCCAAGTAAGAGCATCCTCACACCCCCCAAGAGTGAAGGCAGGGTGCTCTGCACCACGTGCACCTCCTCTGGGAGCCTGAGCAGCGTGAGCTGACCAAGTCCGATGGGCAAAGATGCTCAGCCCAACACACAGCGAAGGACGTCTGCAGGAGCTGAGCAGGACATTGTGATGGGATACTGAACATTTCTCCAGCTGAACACCCAAGCCCTGCAATCCACTTCTTTCCTCAGGAGATGCCACCCTGCAACTCTCCCTCTTCCCACCCTCCCACAGGGACACTCACTTTTTCCAGCTGAGCTGAGGAACAAACAAGTCATCACCCACTCCAAGTAGGTGGGTTGGCAACGGCCGAGGAAAAGATGCTTTCTGTTTGGCGACAGTCCACAGAGCTAACTCAGCAAAGCCAGATGATAGGCAGTGAAGCCACCCTTTCCAATAATAGCACCACAGATCACTCTTGCTCAAGAGATCTCCAAGGGCTTAGTGCAAACTTCATAATAGCCCAGTTTCCAGCACACAGGAATGCTGCTTGCAAAGCTAATCATTTTCTAGTGCGTCTTCATTAGCCTTTAAACACTCTGCTTCTGGCCTCCTGCATCTCTACAGCTGCTGGAGAGATGGGTCTGATCCTGCTGCTGTGCACAGTGGTGTCAATGTGTTTACCCAGCACGTTGCAGGATGTTACACCAATCTCCAAGGATGCTCTCAGATGTTCACTCTCACATTGTTTCATTTGCTTCCAAGTTGACAAGCCTGCAAGACCCCAGCCCACTGTGCTGATGTACCCTATAACAGTTCCTCCTCCAGGACCCCACTTTTTAGCTCCAGCAACATGCTGAGGTCTGTAGCTCTTGAGGTCTGCAGAAATCCTTTCTCTCCCAAGCTCACACAAGTGGTTTGAACTACCAGGCCTTGAAATGAGATGCAGCACCTTTCCCCACACCTCCCTTTGTGCCACGCACCAAGAGGCAAATGCTCTGAAATATGACTTAATCCTTGCTTACAGAAGAGACTCTTTCCAGAGTAGCAAAATTATTTTATTATAGGGAAAGTACCACCAGGGACCAAGCTGAAAGCCCTTCCCAAGCCACGTGCAAATAACCAGAAGTTAAGAGTCAGCAAACAAGACAGCACAGCAGGGCAGAGCAATGTGGGCTTCAACTGGCAACACCAGCTCTGCCCAAGGCATGGCCAGTGCCAGGCTCTCTGTGTGCTGAGTCCCCACACCCCTCTCTCCTCCCCAGCACCTTCTGGTGGCCTCCCTTGATGTTCTACCTTGCTCTTGCACTTGTGGAGCAGCTCCCATGCAGCTTGTTTCTAGGAACCCACGTTCCTCTGCATCTCCCTAGGTTCAATATAGAGTCCTACCAGGGCTTTAGCTTAGATGAAGCAGCTTTTTCCCAGGAAAGCAAGTTTGATGGACATTTTTCCAGCCAGCTGGAAAGAGGCACAATGCCTGTCAGCACTTGCACCTCTCAGGTGTTCCCGGGGCTCTGGATCAGACCCGGCACGAGCATAAACACCCACCTTGGGTGGGATGTGACCGGCTGCAAAGCTGGCAGTTCAGCCTTACAAAGCCATGCTGAACAAGAGCTGGGGTTTCCATATCCATAGCACGGGAACAGCCCTGCCACATCTCTCATATGGGATGTAACGCAGCGGGGAGGCGCGACAGCCTTGGGCCAACCCAGCTCTCCCACTGCCACCAGTGTTGGACATGGGGCTGATTAGAGGGATTAAAAACCAGCTCAGCAGCTGGCAGCAGGAGGGATGTGCTGGCAGGGGCCAGGCTTGCCAGCCTGCAGGATGCCACAGGAGAATCTTGAAAGGAAAGGAAGATCTGAGCCGGCACATTGCCGCCCAGCTCCCGCTCTAACGAGGGACAGGAGCAACCTACGATTAGCAAAGAGCTCCCAGATGAAAGCAACTCCATCCCTGGGATCTTGTTATTCTTTCACAGATGCTTCTCGCATACCTTTTTCTTTATTGTTATTTTTCTAAGGTCTCTCTTTGCTCTAGATAAACGGTGCCTCTGCGGCGGCGGGCAGCGGGTGGCGGGGAAGGCAAGGCAGCTGCCTGAACACATGTACTGCACCTCTGGGGATGCTCAGATGAACCAAGCAGCAGGGACTGGCAGCAAATACTCCACACAGAACCTCAGCCCACCTGCCCAACCCCTTCCTCTCCTCACCATCAGGATGGGCTTCACAATAGCTGGCTTCTCTGGGAATTGCTAAGAAATCCCAGCACGAAAAGCACCAGCAGAGTGAACTGTGGTGACCCAGCCTTTACCTCTGCCTCTGGGCACAATTGCCATAAGGCAATTTGCAATCCAGGCTTAGGAGATCCTGCCTAGCCTGCCCCAAATCTGGCAGGGAAAAAAAAATCCTCCCTCTCCTCAAAAAGTTAAAGCTACTAAATGGCAACCAGCCACAACTCGCTCTTTCTTTGCAAAACAGCCCTGACAGGGATGGCCTCAGCCAGGTTCGCAGGGCATAAGGATCACACTGGGATGGGTTGTCCTCCTGCTGTGAACCAGGGCACCCAGCTTGGCCTTTGGCCTCTCCAAGCTCCAACAGAGCTTTTGCAGAGTTAGCACAACAGCAGGGCGACAAGGGAAGGCAGCAAAGGGCAAAGGGAAAGGATTAAAAATAGATTCCCGTTTTGTTTCAACTATTGTAAAATAAAAGGTCCTGTAGCAACCATCACCGGACCAAAAAGCACACCCGCGTCTTGGGCCACGAGGCAGCTGAACAGCACATGTATTTTTCATTAAAAGGCTTGTTAATATTGCAGGTTCCTGCTGTGGTCCTGCTTTCTCGGCTCTGGCTGACTGCCAGAGAGCCACTTCTCCCTCCTTCTTTGCCCAGCGGAGAGGAGAGTCGCTCCCCTAGCCCTGAGCATCCCCTTCATAGAATTGTTTGGTTGAAAAAGACCTTTGTGATCATCACATCCAAGCATTATTCATCCACTACTAAACCATCCCTGAGTACCTCATTTACCCATCTTTTAAACACCTCCAGGAATGGAGACTCCAGCACCTCCCTGGGCAGCCGTTCCAGTGCCTGAGAACACTTTTGGTGAAGAAATTTTTCCTGACATCTCATCTGAACCTCCCCTGGTGCAACTTGAGGCCATAAAGCATCAAGTCATAAGGCTTGAGGCTTCTGTACACTGTGTCCCCACCTTGATATCCCCAGAAGCATCTCCATCCCCCACCAGCACCCTCCCACATGCTCTCTGTAGCAAGAAAGGCCACAGTCCAGTGCAGCCGCTCCAGACGGGGCGAGTGACATCGTGTTATCAACCCAGCAAGCAAAGGTAGATAAGAAACAAATCACCTGGCATTTAAAAAAAAAAAAAAAATGAAGCTGAGAGCACTCCCAACTTCACAAGCCCAACGGCTGGTGGTAAAGAGAACTCATTTCCCCCTAATGAGAGATGACTACACTTCGTTAACTCAAACTTTCTCATTAATCACCTTTGCATGGCCTCTGTCTGCCTCATCGCTGTCAGGCCATGATAATGTATCAAGAACATTCATTTATCCCCCAACTTCCCACTCAGTAAAGATACACAGTGCTGTGGAAATGGATTTACCCCAGCACCCGACTCCCAGCACAATGAGGCTAATTTAGAGATACTGCTAAGCCAAACCTTTCTCTCTCCTCCTTTTATTTCATTTCAAAGCCAGCAGGTACTGGGCTCGGCGATGAGAAACAACAGGCGGCTGCAGGCAGAACATCGCGGGTTCAGGTGAAGGTTTCTCCTCCCCTGCCTGCTTCCCTGCACACGATGCCAGGCCAGAACTGTTCCCCTTGGGTTCCTACCCCAGGTGTGGGCACCCAGTGGGGCTGCACTGGAACACCTAGTCCTGCCAACACCTGCCAGCAGCATTTTGGGGCTCTGCAAAGCAGCCACCAAAACAGAATCACAGAATGGTTTGGTTGGAAGGGACCTAAAGCTCATCCAGTTCCAACCCCACTGCCATGGGCAGGGACACCTCCCACTGGATCAGAGGGCTCAAAGCCCCATCCAGCCTGGCCTTGGACACCTCCAGGAATGGGGCAGCCACCACTTCTCTGGGCAACCTGGGCCAGGGCCTCCCCACCGTCATAGGAAAATATTTCCTCCTAAAATCTCATCTCAATCTCCCCTCTTTCAGCTGAAAATCTTTCCCCTTTGTCCTATCCCTGCAATCCCTGATCAAGAGCCCCTCCCCAGCTTTCCTGGAGCCCCTTTCAGTACTGGGAGGCTGCTCTAAGGTCACCCTGGAGCCTTCTCTTCTCCAGGCTGGGAGAACAACCCCAATTCTCTCAGCCTGTCCTCATAGCAGAGCTGCTCCATCCCTCAAATCATCTTTGTGGCCTCCTCTGGACTCGCTCCAACAGATCCACATCCTCCCCATGCTGAGGACTCCAGAACTGAACCCAGGGCTCTAAGTGAGGCAGAATCCCCTCCCTTACTCTGCAGGTCCCACTGATTTGGATGCAGCCTAGCATACAGTTGGCTTTCTAGGCTGCAAGTGCACATTGACAGGTGGGGGCATCTCAGTGGTGTGGGTCTCGATGCAGGTGATGATCTCTCTCCTTCCCCCTCCCCGTGCTGGCTTTACCGTCCTTCATGTTTCCCAAACATGCTGTATTTTACTGAACCCGTATGCAAAACGCTGCCTCTGCCTCCCACGCAGCTGTTGATTTTGCAGCAGGGCTCTGTTAGAGATTTGCTCTTGCAAGGAGGGGAGGAGGGAACGGCAGGAGGCTCTGCGAGGGGGCATGCGGCCGGATCCTGCCATTTTTTAAAAATTAAAGGAACCGGAGTTAATTAAATCTTCATTAATTAACAGAGACTTCAACGTTGAGAGGTGCAGAATGCAGAGAAGAAAAAAAAAAATCACAACAACCCATGGTTGTTGGCAGCTTTCTTCTGGTAGAGAAGCTTTTTAGGAGATTAAAAAAATCACAGCCAGATGATGATGGAAGAAGGTAGTGAGGAGCAGGCAGAGCTGGATGGAGGCTACTGGGGCAGCCCAAGCGGTGCCACCCGAGTTGGTGCTGTGGTGAGTGCAGCCTCCAGCCTGTTTGCCCTTGGTCCTCCAGCCCAGCCTGTCCAATAAGGACACCTCCTGCCATCAAACGAGCAGCAACAGAGCAAGCAGAAGTCCCCAGGGCTCACCGGCTCGCTGAGAGAGGAAATATCAAACCTGTCTGGACATCAACCAGTGGAGTCGCAACAGAGGGAAGAAAAGAAAGAAGCAATGGGAAAATGAAACCTAAGCTGACGCCCTTTGTAATTGAAAACATCCAACACGGAGAGCCACCACCCCACAGCGGGTTGATGGGGGACAACACACGATCGCATCGCCCCTCGAGGATGTAGCGGCACGCGATGGGAATCCGAAGCGACTCTGAGCCCAGAGCGGCTTCCTGAGCCTCTGCTGGCTGTCAGAGAGGACCCAAGAGGACAACAGAGGACCCAAGAGGACAACAGCCACCGCTCTCCAGCCGCAGGTTTCCGGCGGCGCGCTCCGAGCCGCACAGATGCCGCGTGCATCATTAAAATGCCCGTTTGCTGGGGATGTGAAGGACACGGAGCTCCTGCCGGGGGGGAGCGGCGCGGGCAGCCCCTGGGCTCTCCCAGCAGCAGCAGCGAGGCAAACAACTCCTTGGGTAAAAAGAGCCCTGGTGTTGGAAGAAATCTTCCCCTTAGGTACCAAAAAACCCCTGATGGAGGCCAAACTTCATGTTTCAGCTTTGTGCTGCTGTCCCCTCCACCAGCCGGCCGGCGGCGACCAGCAAAGACGCAGGAAACCTCACAGTTAGCCCAGAGCAGCCTCCAACCATGCACGGATGAAAACCATACAAACAAAACCTGAGGATGCAGATTTCATGGCTCGCTCGTACCTCATCTGAAAGTGTTATATCATCCTGAGCGTTAATGGAAGCCACGTAAAAAAGAAGTGTTAAAATTGGAAACAGGATGCTGTTGCTCTGCTCATCATTGCAGGGATCTCTTGTGGATCTCCAAGCCCTACTTTAAAAATATTCACATGCGCACGTCAGGCACTGCAGAAGCAGAACCTCTGGCAATTCACATGTCCATCAATTAAAAATCCATACAGGATTCAGGAACCACAGGCAGCAGAAAGCATTTGCAGTCCAGCATGGAAAGGCCAAGGCAGGAAGAAACAGAGAGTGAGGAAGGAGGGGACGGAGTGCAGGATGGATGCTCACAACCCCGTGGGCTCCACTGCCCCCACCCACCCCAATCTGACCAGTTTGTGGCAGGTGCCTCCAGAGCAGAGCAATGGGGCACCCCTGGCGCACACAGCGCCTGACCAGGGACCTCCCAAAGGCTTCCCAAGTCCACAAAAAAAAAAAGATGGGAGCTTTTGTGGTGGATTTCCCACCCTGACACCCTGACCCACCAGTAACACACACCCGAGCTGGACTCAAGTGCAAGGAGCTGGCTGCAAGGGAAGGATTCACAACCACCATCCCCAAGCATCCACCACTGCGGTGTGGGCGAGGATGGAGGACGCACCGCGGGCACCCGCGGGAGCTGGGGCCTCGTCCTCCCTACCCAGCTCCATCCCAGGCAAGACAGTGGAATTAAGTACAAGTTATAATTAAGACTGGATGTTTGAAGAGAAACATAATCTCCATTCCGTGGGATTCGCCGGCACAACAGTAATTAACGTCTCATTAACATTCGCCTAATTAAGCAGTTTATGAAAGTGGATGGATTTGCATACTGCTCCACTTCAGCTTCAGTGCATCCAGCTATATCCAAGCACCAGAATTAACCCTTCCAGGACAATCTCAACCCCCCCAAAAGGCTTCCCAGCCTTTCTCTGCTTCAGCTGTGCACCTCATAGAATTGTAGAACTGCTTGGCTGGAAAAAACCTTTGAGATCATTGAGTCCAACCACACCTGTCCACTACCAAACCAGATCTCTGGGCATCTTGTCTGCCCAGCTTTTAAACACCTCCAGGGACGGCGACTCCACCACTGCCCTGGGCAGCCTTTGACAGCTGAGAACCCTTTCAGTGAAGACATTTTTCCTGATATCCAATCTAAACTTCCCCTGGTGCAACTTGAGGCCATTTCCTCTCCTCCTAACGTTTTGTTACTTGGGAGAAGAGCCCAGCACCCACCTCACCACAACCTCCTTTCAGGAGCTGCAGAGAACAATGAGGTCTCCCCTCAGCCTCCTCTTCTCCAGGTTAAACAGCCCCAGGGTTCTCAGCCACTCCCAGAACCCCTGGGCTCCAGACCCTTCCCCAGCTCTGTTCCCCTTCTCTGGACGTGCTCCAGCCCCTCAATGTCCTTCCTGTACTGAGGGGCCCAAAAGTGAACCCAGGATTCGAGGTGTGGCCTCACCAGCACCAAGTGCAGGGGAACAATCCCTTCCCTGCTCCTGTTGGCCACACCATGGCTGATCCCAGCCAGGATGCTGGTGGCCTTCTTGGCCACCTGGGCCACTGCTGGCTCTTTTTCAGCCACTGTTGACCAGCATCTCATGGTGTGGTGCTGCCCAAACACCTCCTCTCCACCACCTCTTTTCCAGACCAACCCATCCAAAGCCCTTTAAACATTCTCTGTTGGTCATCTATTTTTAAAACCCTCAGCTAGTTGCAATGCTTTCCACTGCATTCTCAGTAAGTTCATCAGAGAAGCAAAAAAAGACTTGTAAGAGGTTCTGAAGACGGCGAGAAATGTCTACAAAACCATTTCATGCTACGCTCATTTCCAAATGTTCTTTAATGTTTAAAAACAATGACTTCAAGATTAAAGAATTGCTCCAAATTCCAAACGCCAGCTTAAAAGAGCAGGATGCAACAAACTGTCTCAGCAGCTTCCAAAAAAGTTCTGACATAGAGGCTACACCCCGTCCATTTTAGGGTCTTCCATTTGCCGGGGGGAAAGAAAAACCAGCAAGAGAAGTGACAACCCCCACCACATGTCCCATCACAGTATCATAAGGTTGGAAAGGATCTCCGAGATCATCGAGTCCAACCTATAACCTATAACCCAAAACCAACACTGACACCATCATCTAAACAATGGCACTCAGTGCCTCATCCAGTCTCCCCTTAAACACCTCCAGGGTCGGTGACTCCACCCCCGCCCTGGGCAGCCCATTCCAATGACCAATCACCCTTTCAGTGAAGAACTTTTTCCTCACATCAAGTCTAAACTTTCCCTGACGAAGCTTGAGTCCATGCCCTCTAGTTCTGTCACTGGTCACCTGAGAGAAGAGACCAACCCCTGCCCGACTACAGCCTCCTTTTAGGGAGTTGTAGAGAGCAATGAGGTCTCCCCTGAGCCTCCTCTTCTTCAGACTAAACAGCCCCAACTCCCTCAGTCGCTCCTCTTAGGGCTTGTGCTCCAGCCCCTTCCCATCCCTCTTGGGAAGAGCAGGGACAAAGACCACCTTTCCTGGGTGGATCCTGGAGGAGTAAGTGGTGCATAACACAGTCCATCATATATGAGGTATCCCACAAGCAGCCCCTTAGTGATAACTCACTTGACTTGAAGTGCCGGATGTAACATTTTCCAATGTTAATACCAGCTTTCTCTTCTGGTATTGGATTAGCAAAGCCACTGTGTCCATCACGAGCTTAAAAAGACTGTGTGAGAACTTGCCTGCCCCCACCACCTCGGGGTGGGGGGGAACCGAGCTCTCTAGTTAGTGGTTAATGCTTGGAGTCAAGATGCAACTTTGCAGCAAATACAGTAGGAGAGAAAAATTCATGACACAACCCTTCATTGAAAATCAATAAAGCCCAGACCTGCCTGTGATGTACACACTCAATTTATTCCCTCCCTGGCTCACTGCCTTTTCACCACCGGCCCTAAAAGATCAATCTGGGTCCTTGCTGGAGGATGCAGTGCCCCTGGACACCTCTCCCCGCTGGGTCATGGCACCGATGCCACCAGAGCCACCTTAGTGTGGGATTGTCACCTCACTGAGCGTGGCAGCCCGAGGCTGGCAGCCCTGTGCCCCTTGGCACAGCAAGCTTGATCCAACACCCACGGTATCCCAACCCACAGCAGGGCTGGGAGCTGGAGCCCAGCCGTGCCCTCACGTGGCAAAGGCAACGTCAAAGTTTTCTTCCATCTCACAACAGGTTCCTAGAGCTATAGCAAAGCACCACACGGGGATACTCTCCTGATTTGCACTTGAAACACCTCTCTCTTGAAAACATCTTAATTTTCTCCTCGCCTCAGCAGCCACAAAACCTTCCTGAAGTCATTCTGGATTGAGCCATCCCTCTGAGCCAAGCCAGGACATCCTCCAGCCCAGCCTGAGCCCAACCCACAGGACCTCCACCATTTATTCTGTCCTGCCTCTCCTCCCCTTTTGACGGGGGCTTTCAGAGCCCTGCAAGACACCCAAAATCGCTGCAGATTTAGGCATTAAACTCTGCCTTTTACCTTTTTGTTCTCCCCTCAGTTTCCCTGCCAATGCAGAAAATGGTCCCAGAATGGGGGGCTGGCCCTGTGCTTTGCCCTCCTGCAGCTAACAGGGGACCCCAAAATGCTGGGGAGCTGGAGGAGCAGCTGCTCCCTTATGATGCTGGAGTTGCATCCCCAGGGCAGGCATCCCTCCTGCAGCCAAACATGCACGTGAGCCAGGAGGGCAGCTCAGGGATGCAGGCAGGGGAGCTCCCTGCACAGTGCCTGCCTGCAGCCCCTCCAGCTCTGCATCTCCTTTTGCACGGAGCCTCACACTAAGCAACCACAGCGGGACCACAGAGCAGAGGCAAAGAGCCGTCCTGACGCCAGGGTGAGGGGCTTGAGGCCAACCCAGCCCCACAGCGGCTGCCTCTGGCGTTGGGGCAGGCTGCCTGTAGCTGCGAGCAGAGCAGCCGAAGTGGGGGGATTTGGGGAGAGGTGGGTGCCGGGGGCTTTGCCTTCGCACTGGGCTCTGCAGCACAGCCTGACCTACTTTCTCCAGCGGCACGGCCACGCCAGCCGCAGCAGCGGCGCGGGGTTTCTTGTCTCCTCCACCACGTACAGATGTCGTCTTATAAAACAGCAGCGAGATTGCAGCCGGGCTGGCCAGAACCCCCTCCTTGCAACCTCGCAGCATCGCCTGTCCCCTGCATCACCTCCGGCCAGGCTCACCGCCTTGGAGCGAGTGTCCTCCTCTCCCTACCCTTCCCCGAAAAATTCATGGCACATCTCAGCCAAGAGGAGGATTTATTGATCGTCTTATCTGTGTCTAATCCCAGCCGGAGCGCCGCGATAAACGAAGCTGCCTAAATAAAATGCCTTCCTGCAAGGTCTCTGTGCAGAGAGCAGATGGATACTAGTGGGGTGCAAAGGGGGGGCAGCCCCCCAGGAACCCCAGACCCTCTTGCCCAGGGAAGAGCGGCTCATGATGGCAAAGTCATTGAAGCGAGGATTAACGTGCTGTGCTGGGAATGCCCATGAGAAGCTGGGGACAGGGGTGGGGGGACAAACCAAACCCAAACCACTCCATCTAATCGATGGTAAGCAGTTTAAACGCTGCTTCTCTGCAGTTCAGGAAGCCCTAATTCCAAGCGTGACCCGAATCTCTTTAAAGAGAGAAAGGGGTGGGGCGGGGGAGGGAGGCAAGGAGAAGGGGGGGAGCGAGAAATTCTGGGGCTGCTGATTTGTCCCTGTTCCCTCTCTGCAAAAGAGCATTTGGGAAGAAAAGCACCTGCTAAAGAGAATGGACCCCCACAGAGCACAGATCTGATGGTGCATGCTCCAGAAATCCCTGTTACCCAGCCTGGCCTGAAAAGGCTCAACGCAGGAGCAGGCAGGATGACGGATGCTGCTGTCTTTGCAAAAAGCCTGGGTACAGCAGACACAGCACCAAGCCACCTCCTCAGCACCAGCGAGGCAGCACAGCATGCTCCAGCCCACCACAACACGAGGCAGGAGTAGAGGAGACACGAGTGAGCTCAGCCCAAACCTGGCGTGGCCATATCCAGGTCAGCTGTCAGAAAACACGGGCTCGGGCTATAAAAAACACAGGCAAGATGCTGGGAGCTTCCTAAGGCAATGAGGAAGAGGTTGGGGTGGCTCTGCCCTCTGAGTGAAGAGTGCCAGGGCTGCTGAGGATGGCACCAGCCATGCAGGACCATGGCCAAGTGCCCTTCTCCCTGGGATTTCCAAAGTAATGATCCATAAGACAGCACTAAGAGTTACTGCTGGTTTTCCAAAGGGAGATTGGATGTGAAGGACGGGGGACTGAAATTTCCAACATGACAGCGTTGGCATCAGGAGAGATGCAATTTGGCACCCACAGCTCTGCATCAAGAAGGGGGAGGAGTAACCACCTTCCCCTGCACCCCGATGGTGTGTGGCACCAAGCAGCATGCTCCTTCAGCAGGGAGGTGCCATGGGGAGCATAGGACACCACTCTGCACGAGAGGGGACATCCCAGCTGCACTGGAACAGGAACGAGGCCACCGACGCAGTGAGCCCCACAAGCCCATCCCTGGACAAGGCACACACCCGTGGCCAAGAGCCTTTCCTTTAGCTCAGCACTGCCCCAAAACCTGTACAGCCAACAGAGAGAGGCAGGGCAGCACAGGGCTTTGATCCTAAGCTGTTCTCACCCTGCTGCCCTCCTGGCACCCCATGCCATGGTGTCCCCAGAGAGAATCACAAATCAGCCCCCAACCCTTCTTGAGACACCTGAGCTTTTCCAGAGCCCATGCCAAGCACCGCAGAGCAAATAATGAGTGACTGGGGCAAAGGCTGGAATGCCTGGTCTCCTCCACTCACTCCAACAGTCTTCGCTGCAGAACCTCTTGGCCCCAACTTTGGTAGAGCCTGAGAGGGTGTGCAGGGAGCTGTCAGGCCCCATCATGACTCGTGCAGTCATTTCTCCCTTCAAGCCAGTAAAATAAAACAATTTAAAAGAAAAAACAACCTAAATCAGACAAGTGGTTGAAAAACTGGAGATAAACAGAGGGGAGAGGAGACAGAGGCAGCTAATGAGGTCCCTGGCCCTGACACAAGCAGAGCACAGATGCTGCCATCCCACCCGCTGGGCACAAGGAGCCCACGAGGGATGGCACTGCCTGGCACAGCTGGCAGAGACCCCCAGGGCAGCCCCCGGGAGCCATCCCACAGCCTGGGGCCGGGCCCCCTGGCAGCCTTTCAGCAGCAGCCACACGGCCACGTTAGCAAAGGGCTGGCAGGGTATCCTCGCCCCAAGAAAACCTGGCAGTGCTGCAAGGGGATCGCTCACAGATTTATTTTTCTCCCTGCTCTCTTAAACACCCATGAGCTCAGCAATGCTCAGCTGGGGAGGAAGCCAGAGCCCCCAGCCCAACGCCCCGTAGATCCCCCAGTTCACCCCATGGCTCAGCCACCCACTGCCACAAGCATAGAAAAGGAAACGAGCCAAAAGCCTTGATTCTTGCAGTTCAAATCAAGTGTGTCACTTCGGTAACAAATTGGCCTGCCTGACTGGCAGAAATAGCTCTGTTAAAACATAGATACCTATCACTTTTTTTGGTTGCCTTTCCCAAATGAGTCCAAGAACGGGAAGCTTTTCAAGTCCCCGTGGACAGTGAGGCTTTCTGCTCCCTCCCCTGCACCCAGCAAGGTAATTATCTGCCAGGAGCCCAACTGCTCCATGGCTGGTTACACCGCTAATTAGCCAGAAAGAGCCATTCCCCCAGGGCACCCTGGGTCCATCCCCATCCCTCTCTGCCTTCCTCCTCCTTGCTCACCCCAGGGCACACAGAAGAACATCTTGTGTCCAGCACTGAAGCTGGAGAGTCTTGTCATCCTCCTTGGATGCCAGAGGTGAAAACGCCCCCCTGCCACTCCAAGGGATGAGGGACAGAGGACAGAAGAACCCCAAAAACTTATCCATTGCCAAGAGGCTGCTCCTCGTCACAAGGTCCCTGGGGACCAGGACACAGTGGAGAGTGTTACTTCTGCTGGAACAAAGAGACATACAAAGTTCATAATTTAGAGATTGCTTCAGCCTCTTCTGGATGGGATGCTTAGGAAGCCAAGGATTCCCAATAAATCTTCTCTTCCCAAAAGGAAAGGAAAAAGGTCCTGAGCTTGGGGGCATTCCCACAGGAGAGGCAGGGCAGCTTTCCATGCCTGGGCTTCTCTCCGTGTCGCTCCTCCAAAGCTTCCCCATCTCCTCACTGCCAGCTGCTGCCACCAGGCCAAAGCCATGTCTAAATAAGCCACCCGCTTTGTTTGCAGAAAGGCACAGTGAGAGTTGCCCAGACACCAGGGTGACTGTCTGCTGAGCAGCAGAGGAGGCAAACATGGGAGTGCACCAAGGAGATGCCCCTCTTGCACGTGATGTGCCAGGAGGAGCATCCTTTGGTGCCTGGCCCAGCAGGCACACACTTTGCAAGATAGGAGGGAGCTGTTGGAGCCCAGACACCCCTGTGAGGACAGCTTAGGGCTGCCAGGACATCACGTGATCGTCTTCCTCATGGGCAGCAGGATTAAGATTTCCACAGAGCATGCAGACGCAGAGCACTCTCCATCCTTGGATCTCAGAGAGCAGACCAGCTCTGTAAGCTGAGGATCAGCTCAGGCTCTCCAGATTTACTCCCACCCCTTCCAAATGCTCCTGGGCAAACTCTCCAAAGCCCCACGTTGCCAGGAGCAGGGAGCTTGGATCTCAATAAGCAGCAACAGCAAGAGCTTTGGCTATTCTCAGTGCTCCCAGGCACCGTGTGTGAGATCTTTAACCTTGGGCAGCCAGAAAGCCTCACAGCCTTCACAGCCTGAAGCTACTTATCCAAAGCTATAACAAGACTCATGAAGGAAGCCTCAGAGCATCACTCCAGGGGTTCCAAGACTTCACCTGACCCTACAAACACACACAGCGGCCATCCTCCATCCCCCCCCAAGGTTCTCATCCCTGGCTGTACAGCCCACCCTGCCCAGGGAAGGACTGAAACAGCCATCAACCAGCCAGTGCAAGTGTTCCCAACGTCAGTCCCTGCCCACTGCCTGCTTGGTTTAGCCTCTCTAGGAGATACAGAAGGGGATAACTCATCCTGCACACCAGGGCTGCCCTCAGCCTTGCAGCCCCACAGAAAGAAGTCGTCGGGTACCTCCTGTCATTAACGGGCAGGATTCCAGGCAGCCTCTGGAAGCATTCAAGGCAGGACCAGCACAGGGCTGATTCCCATCTCCCATCCTCATAAGGAAGATAGCTCTACCCCCACTACCCCCCATATTCCTGCAAGTCTCTGGGGCCCCCAGATGTAGGGAGATGCTCAGAGGCTGCACCACTCTGGCTGGATGGGAAGTACAGGCACTCACCCAGACACCGTTCCTGGATATCTCAAGCTCGTCTTCCCATTCCTCCCACTCAACCAAGAGCAAGCCCAGCTCACAAGCAGCCACAAGACAAGCCAACGACCGCTCCTCCACGCTCACCTGTGCTCTGCCCCTCTGGAGAGGGGCTTGGAGCTGCTCAGCCTTTGCAACAAACTCCCTTCCGCAGCAAGACATCAGCCAGTGGGTGCTGCTCGCCCCTTCCACGCGCTGCCTGCTCTGCCTGCTTTGGGGATTTTTTTTTCCCTTCTTGCCCCCCCTCCCCAACCCCGAAGCGTTTTTGAATGTGCAGATGCCCCAGCTTCTTAAAATTCAGCCTGGGGGGGCGTGGGAAGTGTTTTGGAACATGCCCAAGCTGTCTGCTCCGTGCGTGCACGCCGCTAAAAACGATCCACCTACGGCCCCCATCTCCCGCACCGCTTGTCAGCGCCGCCGTGCCTTTCCAAAGATAAGCAAGTTTATAGACGCAGCCCGGGGACCAAAGCACTGGGAGCAACCCCATCACAGGGAGAAACTTCTCTGCTCAGAGCCACCAGGCAAAGTTTTCACGTAGCAGTGGCGGGTGAGCACAGTGCCAGTGGACAGCATAGGGAGCGATGCCCTTGAGCCTCCATCCCCTCTGAATTAAATCGAGGAGAGAGCATCACCGCTGCGCCAGTGGAAAACAGATGCAGAAAAACCAATTTGCTTGCTATCAAAGGATGCAGCAGCAGGACTGGGAGGGGAACACAGCCCCCCTCGTTATAATGGGGGTGTCGCAGCGATGGGCTGTGCAAGAAGCACGTGTTTAGGATACCCAGCTCAGCAGCCGTGCCCAACAGCTGAGCATCCACGTGGTAGCGCGATCCAAGGGAGCAGAACGCGCCTCCTCCCAAGCAATTCCCAAGAGCTTTACCAACAAATAAATGAGCTACAAAGATTTAATGACTTAACCTGTAAAATACCACTGGTAAAGATCAACTTGTTGAAGATATCAGCAAGCAGCTCTCAATGGAGTATCCAACCAAGGTAAAAGAGCTACACTAATTTACACCAGTTCAGGATCTGGCCCCAGCAGCCATCATGTTAAAACAAAAAGAAAGAATATAAACCACCCAGGCTGAAATGTGGTCAGGAGAACCAGGCTGATCTCTCCAGCCATGTGCAGGACACAGGATGAAGGCCCCAGGTCCCTGAGGGATGAGGATGGAGGGCCTATCTCTGGCCCAACAGCCCAGCTCCAGGTTCACACAAGCTGTTTGAAATCAGTGACAAGGTGGCTTTTCCCTTTGCTTTCAAATACCTCCAGCAATCTGGCCTTCAAGTGCTCATCAATCCATTCAGAGTAGTGTCATCCCCTTCACTCCAGCACCACTTCTCTACAAATTTGAGTGAAATTGATATTTTCCTATCTGAAACATGAAATTTCAAACACACAGAACATTGGATTTGAAAGCTGACTTTTGTTGGGAAGGTGCCTGTCTCTTTGTTCACAAAAGGGCTCATTTTTCCTGGAATAGGGCCCAGATTCTGAGTGAAAGATCAATAACATGCAGAAAACAGATCCTTTTATTTAATTTTGCCACCATACCAAAAAGAATAGAAAGAATTCAACACTGAAGCTGAATGGCTTCAAAATATTTTGCATTTGTTTACCCCAATGCGATGCTGGAGCATTTATTCAAAGGAGCTCAGGGAGAAGAACACAGCCTTTGGGGCTCCCTTAGAGCATCCTTCCATCGCCTGCTGGTACAACATCAGGGACAGCATCCCTGGCACCACTTCAACACAACTCCAGCCCATTTTGGGGAGAATTATTAGAGATTTGACGACTGCATTCTCTGCCTTGCCTTGGATGGAGGCCAAGGAGCACCCCTACCAAAACATTTGAGGGTGACCCCCTGCTCACGCTAATTACAAGGAAGAGGAAATCAATCTGAGCTGGCAACGCACGCTTGCAGGAGTCCAGAAAACCAACCGTGTCCTGGGCTGCATCCAAAGCAGAGGGACCAGCAGGGTGAGGGAGGGAATTCTGCCCCTCTGCTCTGCTCTCCTGAGATCTCACCTGGAGCCCTGCGTTCAGTTCTGGAGTCCTTAGCTCAGAAAGGACATGGAGCTGTTGGAGCAAGTCCAGAGGAGATAATGGAGATGATCCAAGGGCTGGAGGACCTCCTGTATGAGGATAGCCTGGGAGAGTTGGGGTTGTTGAGCCTGGAGAAGCGAAGGCTCCGAGGAGATCTTAGAGCAGCCTCCCAGAAAGGGGCTCCAGGAAAGCTGGGGAAGGGCTCTGGATCAGGGAGTGCAGAGATGGGATGGGGGAAACAGTTTTGAGCTGAAAGAGGGGAGATTGAGAGGAGATCTTAGGAAGAAATGAGAGTGGGGAGGCCTTGGCACAGGTTGCCCAGAGAAGTGGTGGCTGCCCCATCCTTGGAGGTGTTCAAGGCCAGGTTGGATGGGGCTTTGAGCCCCCTGATCCAGTGGGAGGTGTCCCTGCCCACGGCAGGGGGATTGGAACTGGATGGGCTTTGAGGTCCCTTCCTACCCAACCCGTTCCATGATTCTAAACTTTTATTTCAATTACAGCCTTGGTGGGGGGAAGGAAAAAAAACCCCAAACCTCAACCCCACGAGGCTTCAGCATTCAAGATGCTGTGCAACAGTCATGACATGCTGCATCCTCCCCAATCCATATGGGGGAAAACTAACACTTTGGCAAATTTATGTAGATGTGTGAAAGTGATTATATTCCTGAAAATATCTCAAGTGGAACGGCCTACCTGGCATATTTTGTTAGTCATGAAACACGCTCCCTCCACCGACTGTAGTTTGTGGCTTCCCATCTGCTTAAATACTTTAAATACTGAAACTTTCTCATTTTTGTAAGCCAAAAGAGCACGCTGGTGGTGGCAGCAGCGTAGTGCTGACTCAGGGGCGCGGGACGAGGAGACGCTCGTCACCAGCAAAGGCACGCAGAGGATGCCTCACCAAAAGAGTAGGAGAACAGAGGATTAAGTCCTGTCTCTGGCCAAGAAATTCAAGACTTTGGCTTGTGGTAACAGAATGAAGAGCGTCCAAAAGGCAACGCCGAAAGAACATTTTCATTAAGGTTGAAAAGACATCTCAGCTCATCCATTCCAACCCTGAGCCCAACCCCACCGTGGCCCAAATTGCCACAGCTGCACCATTTTTGAACCCCTCCAGGGATGGACTCCACCACCGCCCTGGGCAGCCTCTGCCAGTGCTTCACCACTCTCTCAGTAAAGGAATTTTTCCCAATATCCAATCTAAACCTCCCCGAAGCAACCTGAGGCCATTTCCTCTCATCCCATCACTTGTTACTTGGGAGAACACCAGCATCCACCTCACCACAACCTCCCTTCTGGAAACTGCAGAGAGCAACGAGGTCAAATGTGGCTGTGAAAGAGAAAAGGATAAAGGAAACACTTGGCTCTGGTTTGCCATTTTCTTCACTTTGCTGGAAAGAAAAGGCACCATTTGTAAAGCTCCCAAGTGCCCAGTGCCAAGCCCAGCTCTTACTGAGGGATGTGCACACTTGGTTCCAGGCAGCCACCACCCTGCCCTCCATCCCCAATTCCTGCTTTCAAGGGGAGCAATGCCCCTTTATTCCCAGAGGAGCTGGGGAGAAGGCTCCAAGGCACCAGGCTTCCCTAAACCTGGAGACAGCTCTGGCATCCTCCCAGAGGGACCTCACTGGCTCCCCTCTGCCCTCTCCTGCTCTCTAGTTAATAGCTTCTATTTTAAACCCCTGGCTGGAGCCGCTCTGCCCACAGCAGCAGGAGGTGGGAAGGGCATCCACAGGGATGCATTCAGAGCTCAGCAACAGGGAGTCAAGCACACTGGGAGGAGCAGGCAAGCTCCAGAGCAGGGAGCTGCCAGTGCACATGGGTCTCAGTGGTGGGTGTGAAGGAAACCCAGCCAATACTCCTCAACTCAATAAGATGGCCAAGAGGGAGCAATACAGAAACACCCCCAGACAGTCTTGAAACATCCCCAAGAGGCTTCCCAGGAGATGCCCTTAGAAGTGCTCAGGCATCCTACAGGAAAGCTGGGGAGGGGCTCTGGATCAGAGAGTGCAGAGATAGGATGAGGGGAAAGGGTAGGGTTTTCTGGTGATAAAAGGGAGACTGAGATGAGATCTCAGGAAGAAATGAGGTTGGGGAGGCCTTGGCACAGGTTGCCCAGAGAAGTGGTGGCTGCCCCATCCCTGGAGGTTTTCAAGGCCAGGCTGGATGGGGCTTTGAGCACCCTGATCCAGTGGAAGGTGTCCCTGCCCATGGCAGGGGGTTGGAACTGGATGGGCTTTGGGGTCCCTTCCAACCCAACTCATTCTATGATCCTGAACCCTGAGAATTCTCTGGGTATAAACACCAACCAAGCATTTAACCAGAAACAGATAACTTTTAGTCATTTAAGCAGTTATCTACTGGTTACACAAGGTGATGGTGGTGCCAACCTTAATATTGGGTGTTTTATGGCTGATTCCCTCCCCGTGAAAATCTCTCCTACCATGGCAGTGAGTTTTTTACAGCACATTTGGCTTTTCATTTGCTGGATGGCTTTGTGCTGTTTCTTCTTGCAGGATGGGGCCTCATCAGTTGTGTTTTCCTACAGATTTTTTTTTTCTCCTAGGAGGAAACCATCTCTCCTCCTGTTCTCCATAAGCCTAATTCTGCATCCCCAGCTGGTGTGTGAGAGTATTGGAGTTGCTCCCACTTTCCAGAAGGAAAAATTATATCAGAGACAGGGGCTTTTGTTCAAGGTCCAACACCTGGAAAAGTAGTTTATCCTTTCAAATGGAGATGGTCCCCAGGAGAAATAATCCCACTGGAAATAATCCAGTGCGAAGAGGGTTTATTGCATCTTTTTAAGGCTCTTTCTTACTGACAATTGATGAGTTCATAGCTACCAATATCCATTAGAGGGGTTATTTTATTTCTTGTTAGCAAATAAAATAAAAAAAAAAGCAGAGCCTGAGAAGAGTAAAACCAGCCACAGAGACTGAAGACTGACAGCGGCTGCCTGGCAGACAGTGAGTGAAAATGCTCTGACAAGATGAAATGGTTTTTCTTTCATTGAAATCACTCCCTTTCCGAATGACTAATACGCAGCTATCGCACCATGGATATTTCCAGAGTGATGAGATGTTTTTAAAATATCTCCCTGTGCCTCAAAATATCTCACTCTGGCTCAATAGATCATCCAAAACACCACCCACGGAAATCATAAATAAATAGATACTATATTGCTGTTAAAGAGCAGACTGGCCAGGGCAGCATCCTTCATCAGCAAGTAAACCAGGCCACTGAACTCCTCACCTCGGTGCACGCCTCCAACAGCCAGGCTTGCTGGAGATGGAGACACAAACCTTGGCAAGCAGAGCTGGACACTGTATCTTCTCCTCAGCACCTTTGCAGAGCTGTCCCATACAGATTAGCTCCTCAATGCTGCAGATCATGGAAACATGGAATGGGTTGGGTTGGAAGTGAACTCAAAGCCCATCCAGTTCCAACCCCCTGCCATGGACAGGGACACCTCCCACTGGATCAGGAGGCTCAAAGCCCCATCCAGCCTGGCCTTGAACACCTCCAGGGATGGAGCAGCCACCACGGCTCTGGGCAACCTGTGCCAGGGCTTCCCCACCCTTACAGGAAAACATTTCTTCCTAAGATCTCATCTCAATCTCCCCTTTTTCACCAGAAAACCATTCCCCCTCATCCTATCCCTGCACCCTCTGACCAAGAGCCCCTCCCCAGGTTTTCTTTACATCACCCCAGATCTCTCCTTGTATAAGCAAATTAGATGTGAGAGCTGCAATAGTACCAAACACCAGCACAGCTTCCCCCAAGAAGATGGTTGATGGGCTCTGGCCCAAAGGTCTTCCCTGGAAATCTCTGTACCCCCTTCAGCACCTTCTTTGCCTGTACAACAGCTCCAACCCCCTAACAGCAAGACCCAGAAATGCTCCATCCTGCTCCCTGCCCCTAAAACTCCAGCTATGCTGCCCAGTCCCATCAGCACATTGCTCTCCCATCAGCAAGTGAAGACAGTGGGGAAAGGACACCCACAGCCTGGCAATCCCCACATCACCTCACCCTGGTCCCCCAGCAGCAAGTCCTAACCTGGCACACAGCAGCACACTCTGGAGCCAGGAAACTCCTGCCCTCACCACAATGGCTCTGAGGAACCTCAATTCCAGAGCTGCCCCCAGTTAGCTGATTTTTTACCCATTTTAATGCACTCACTCCAGGTTTAGGGGAAAAAAGCAGCAAGAATCAAGGAATAAGAAGGCACAGAGCTCAGGACAGAGCCAGGGGTGTGAAGCCAGAGTCCTTAGTTCAAGAAAGACAAGGAATGACTGGAGAGGGCCCAGAGGAGGACAAGAAGATGAGGAGGAGACTGAAGCATCTCTCTGATGAGGAAAGGTGAGAGAACTGGGTCTGTTCAGCCTGGAGAGGAGAAAGCTGAGAGGGGATCCTTTCAATACTCATCAATATCTAAAGGGCAGGAGGATGGAATCAGACTGTTCAGTGGTGCCCAGGGACAGGACATGTGGCAATGGGCACAAACTGGAGCACGGGAAGCTCCACCTGAACATGAGGAAAAGCCTCCTTACTGTGAGGGTGCCGGGGCCCTGGAACCGGCTGCCCAGGGAGGTGTGGAGTCTCCTTCTCTGGAGAGATCCAGATCTGCCTCCGTCTCCAGGGGAGTCTGTGTTAGCCAGGGGCTGGACTGGGCGAGCTCCTGAAGGCTCTTCCAACCCCACTATGCTGGAATTCTGTGACCCATGGTCTGACTTGCCTTGCACATGCTCCAACCCCACTGCAGAAGACAAGGCTTCCGCCACATACCTGTGAAGTTCTGCTTCCAGAAGGAAAAGGACCCAAGTCCCAGCCCTGGCTCAGACCTAGATGCAAGGATAACTCCACTTAACAGCACAAGCAAAGCTTCCAGAGAGCCTGAGTGCAGATGTACTTTAAAAGCTCCCTGAATCCCGATGGCCTCAGCTAAGAGCCAGCCCAAGCCAAGTGGGACACCCGAACAGCAGCCAACAGCAGCCCAGCCCAGTGCAGCTCCCACAGCTCTGGCTGGCTCTGCAGGAGCTGCATCTCCTCTTTCTCCTTCCCTAGGAACCAGGCAACACTTTTTGCTTTGCTGATTGTAGGAAAAGAGAGCAAATCATTTTGAGGAACTAAAAATGGGTGCCTTTGCTTTTCTCAGCAAGATAAAAAAAAATTGTGCCGGTCACACAAGCTGCGTTGTTCCCAAGTTATTTCCTCTTTAGAGGCATTTACCAAAGTGCATTTTGAAACTTTTGGAGATGAAAAAGCTTTTCAGAACAGCCAAGTCAAAATCTATCCCTTCAAAACCACAGACAGCCTGATGCTTGTTGTCTTTGTCTCAAAAGGGCTGAAACTACTTGTCCAACACAGCAGGAACTGGTGGCTTCCTTGAGTTTGGGAAAAGAAAACATCTTACCTGTAGAAATTCAATCCTGCTGCTGACAGAAGTGTCAGGATGCTGCAGCAATGGGCCATCAGCTCCTAACACCCCTTGCAGAGCTCTGCCAGCCCAGCCAGCCTCAGTCATAGAATCATGGAATGGGTTGGGTTGGAAGTGAACTCAAAGCCCATCCAGTTCCACCCCCCTGCCATGGGCAGGGACACCTCCCACTGGATCAGGGGCTCAAAGCCCCATCCAACCTGGCCTTGAACACTTCCAGGGATGAGGCAGCCACCACTTCTCTGGGCAACCTGTGCCAGGGCCTCTCCACCCTCACAGGAAAACATTGCTTCCTAAGATCTCATCTCAATCTCCCCTCTTTCAGCTGAAAACCATCCCCCCTTGTCCTATCCCTACACTCCCTGAACCAGAGCCCCTCCCCAGCTTTCCTGGAGCCCCTTTCAGTACTGGAAGCTGCTCTAAGGTCTCCCCAGAGCCTTCTCTTCTCCAGGCTGAACAACCCCTACTCTCTCAGCCTGTCCTTATACGGGAGGTCCTCCAGCCCTTGGATCATCTTCGTGGCCTCCTCTGGACTCACTCCAACAGATCCATGTCCTTATGTTGGGGCTTGCAGAACTGGCCACAATACTCCAGGTGGGGTCTCACCAGAGCAGAGTAGAGGGGCAGAATCCCCTCCCTGGCCCTGCTGGTCCCTCTGCTTTGGATGCAGCCCAGGACATTTGTTGGTTGCCGGCTCATTTTGAGCTTCTCCCTCAGTACCCCAAGTCCTTCTCTTCAAGGCTACTCCAAATCCATTCCCCCTCATCCTATCCCTGCACTCCCTGGACCAAAAGTCCCTCCCAGCTTTCCTGTAGACTCCCTTTAAGTACTTGAAGGAGAAGTCAGCCTGGAGATCAATCCAGAGCCAGGAAGCAACAGACAGGCTGACGTGTGCCTTGGTGCAGTAACATCCAATGGCAGGGTGTCTCTGCCCACCAAATATAGCTGCCCAGATCCCCCGTCCCCGCAGCCTCTCCATGGCATGGGTAGCGTTCCAGCACGCCTCCACCTCCTTCAGCAGCCCTCCCTCCACCGCTGTGCCCATCCCGTATTCATTACGATGCCCATGTACTTCTCTAAGCCCAATATACTTTGAATTACTGCTCATCTATTCCTCTTGACATCCCCATGCTCATAACTAGGATGCCTGCATTACCCGTTTGCACATCTGTCAAACTGCGTCTTCCTTGGCCATTTCCAGAGATACATAAAATTGCCCGTGGTTATGACATTATTGACAACCCACCCCGGCTCTTCCCCCTCCCTGAACCCAAATGGCTGCCTCGCTTTATGAGGATTGATATTTGGGCAGTAAATATTTTAGAGCCTCATCTGATGAGTGTGTCTGTGCGGGTGAATACATTTCTGGCTGAGGACAGATGTTGGAGCTATCTTCATTGGAAATGCAGGGGCCTTGGCTTTCTCTCTCCAGTCTTTGCAGCATCTCTGTTATCTCTCTCCAGCCACTGAGTGCTGCCTGCTCCTGGTGGGAAGGAAGGGAATGGGAGAGGAAAAGCAAAGCAGAGGTTCCTGGAAAGGACTAATTGATAGAACAAGGGGAAATGGTTTTCAGCTGAAAGAGGAGACATTGAGATGATATCTGAGGAAGAAGTGTTTTCCTGTGAGGGTGGAGAGGCCCTGGCACAGGTTGTCCAAAGAAGTGGTGGCTGCCCCATCCCTGGAGGGGTTGGGGGCCAGGTTGGATGGGGCTTTGAGCCCCTGATCCAGTGGGAGGTGTCCCTGTCCATGGCAGGGTGGTAGAACTGGATGGGCTTAAAGATCCCTTCCAACCCAAACCAATCTATGGTTCTATGATTCTCCTCTCTACGCATCTCTCCTCTCCTCTCTATGCATCTCTACACAAGCCTCTCCCCAGCATGGAAAAGGAAAGGGCACAATGGTGGAAACTCAAAGTTTTGTCCAAATATCTGCTTTTTTCAGCAAGAACAGTCAAAAAAAAAAAAACCTAACCAAAAAAAAACCAAAACAAAGTTTCAAGTTTAGGTTCAGCAGAACTACAACTTTTTTTTTTTCAGCTTCTATCTAAAAAACAACACCCAACGCTGCAGCAAGGGCTTCCACCACCCCCAGTGCCACCTCCGAGGCACAGGCAGTGCTCACACCTATGACTACTGCCTTGCCCAGCATTTCCCCATCCCACCTCTGCTGTTTTTAAAAAGCAGCAGCGCCCAGACACACGCTACACCTCCAGCCGCACGCTGCCGCCTCCCGCGCGCACTCCCACGCCGGGGCCCATGGATCCCAGTGGGCACGGAGGACCACAGAGGCTGGCTGGCTTCCAGCACAAAGCCAAGGTGATGGGAATAACAAAGTAAAATTAAATAGAAATGAATGATGCCGGGACACGCTCCTCTTTGGGTGCTGGCTTTGCCAGAGGAGCGTTGCAAGGGGGGGCGTTGGCTGGTCCCAACCGACCACACTTAGCAAAGCTTAGGACAGCACGCACAGACATCTCAATTCTGCTCTTTTTCCCCCCCTCCAGATTCTCCTCCTTCAGCATTTCTGGAAGTGAAATTCCAACCCCCCACCACCACCTCCTGCAGTGCTCTTCAAAAGGCTACAGTCATCTGGTAGAGCCAAGCACACCCTTCCTCCCTCTCATGTCCCCCCTGCAGTTCCCACAGAGAAGTTCATCGGTTTTCCACACCCCGGTGCTTTCAGGGAGGGGGGAATTACTCACGAAGGCAAGAAGGCACGCTGTGCACCAGCAATCTCCACAAAAGTGATTTTTCCTGTGGAAAAATCCATGAATCACTGTAAAAGTCAGTCTGGCTCGAACTGAGACACGCTGCTCACCCTTGTTTACTAAAAAGAATTAATCAGCAATCGTTTTCCTGGCTGATTTTAGGAAATATGACTTATCCCAACCATTCACTACTAAGTTATTGCAACACCCAACTGCAAACTTCCCCTGCGTGTGCTCTGGGAGCTTTCCCCATGGTTTCATCGGGTCAAATGACCAATGACTGAATAAGCTTGAGTCTTAAGGGAATGTTTCCTACAAGTCTCAGGACTCATATTTTCCCTCCCAGGAGACACTTCTGGCACTGTCTGTTCCTGCACGTATGTTGCTCAGTGAATAACCCTACTGGGGGCAGAGAGCCCCAGGGTGTTGCAGCCCTGGGCAAAGGGTGACATGGCAAGAAGGAAGGGGCATGGGCAGAGAGAGAGCCTGATCTACAGCACATCTCCCTCACCTTCCTGAAAACCCACTCGCTGCCAACCCAACCAAGCCACAGGCAAGCAGGGGGCAGAAAGAGCAAGTGGGAGAGAAGGGGCAAGCAGGGGCCTGCATCACTCTGCATGGACCCAGTGCCTCTGACACAATGAGACAACCAAGCAGGAACAAATCCATAACAAGAGATTCTTTCCAAAAAATGTCCTTGCTACGATTTAACTTCTTCTCCTGGCAGCACCCTCCTGTGCACAAGAGCTCCACCACGACACGGTATAAGAGCAGCAAACTTCAATACCCACAGCTGCAAAAGCAGAAAAGAGAGATAATTGCACTTCTTGTAGCAGCAGTAACTTCTCTCAGGGAAACTTTTCCTGCTAATGAGGCTATTCTGGCCTGAAATTTAGTGAGAGTTGAGAGGTCTGGTCCTGCTGCCAGCTCGTGGAGGGTACAAGCAGATAGCAGGCAATCATGGGAAAAGCAGCCAAGGAAACCACTACCATGTTTCCAATCACATCACTTTGAGGCTTACTGGAGTTCAGCTTTCCAGTTCTAGCACTGTACCAGCGAGCTGGCTTACATTTCCCTCTCCTTAAAGGAAAAAAATCCCACTATATCAGCTATTGTCTCCTCCGCCTCCTCTTGCCTGTGGCTACGTGCTGGTTTCAAGGCATCTCCCAGCAAAGCTGCACCCACCATCCAATCCTAGGACTCTGCAGAAGGTTTTCTGCATCAGTGCCCACACACCTACAGGTCCCAGGGTGCCTGTGGCTGGCACTGCCAGGGGGGCTGTGGACAAGGCTTCTGCTGATGAGTGCCAGCTGCTGAACAGGTCGCCTGGGCTGCCACAGCTGGAGGCAGAGACAGCAATTTCTGTGCTCACCTGGAAGGGCAGGCATCCTCCCACTCCTTGCAAAGCCACTAAGAAACCAGCTCCTGGCTTTTCTCCTAGCAGTTTTACGGCACTGTACTTGAGATGTGAGGACAACGTGCAAAATCCCCTCTCCCTTGGTCCAGGCACCCCTGTGGCAGATCCAGAGGTGAGCCAGCTCTGCGGGAGAGCCAGCTTCCAGGGAAGAGCTTGGAGGATACTGGTTTGCAGGCACATGGGGCAGGGTCACACTGGACCACGTCTGCAGTGTGGCTCTGCTCTGGCACAGCCCCTCGACCTCCAGCACATCCCAGGGCAGAGCCACTGCTCCCCTGCTCCTCATTGTCATGCCAGGCACGTGCATCCCAACAACACAGGCTTTTCTTCCAAAAGTTTAAAACCAGCACACCTCAGATGCAAGGAGAAGTTGCAAAATCACCTCTCCTTTGGTCCAGGCACCCCTGTGGCAGATCCAGAGGTGGACCAGATCTGGAGGAGAACCAGCTTCCAGGGAAGTGCTTGGAGGATACCAGTTTACAGGCCCCTGAGTCTCCATCTCCCCTTTTGCAGGGTCACACAGGACCACGTCTACAGTGTGGCTGTACCTGTCTCAGTGCCCAGCACATCCTGGGGCAGACACTGCTCCCTTGCTCCTCATCAGGATGCCAGGCACGTGCATCCCAGCGGCACAGGGCTGCTCTCCCTGAATTCAACGTATGGACCAAAGTAGTAGCAGCAGGAAGGTTTGGAAAAGTAGAGCAAGAAAATCAAAAGGAAGGGAGGCCCAAAGCCACCGCTGAGCACAGCAAGGCAGCTCTGGCTGCAAAGCCAATGCTGGCAGCATCGCTCTGGTTACCTGCACGACCTTGAGAGACCAGAACAAGCTGCAAAGACAAGTGGGAAAGCCTCCAGCAGCAGCCAGGGATGAAGAAAGTCAGGCAGGGCATGAGGTGTCAGATGTGCCACCCCAGCAAAGGAGCTCATCCCATGGGCCAGGCTGCTTCTACCTCTATCCCAGCCCCTTCTCCGAAAACACAGCTCAGAATCCAGACACTTCTTTGCACAGCACTTCAGCAGACCTTGGGTTTTGTTCTCACGTGAGCACATGTGGGAAGAGGTGAGCCTCCCATGTGCCCCTTCTCGGACCCAGCTCTTGCACAGGAGGAGGGGGAAGGCTCTGCCTGCACTCCCCAAAGGGAAGGGCAGCCAGACCCCCCCCTCTGCCACCCAGGAGCCACTGCCAGCATGCAGCCAGGCTCCCCAGATCACAACGTGTGTACCTTGAGAGCTCTGAATAAATATTTAAAGGTGGAGGGAATAAAACCCAACCCGCTCCTCTCCACGAGCAAGTTCTCGGTCTTCACTCTGGGATTTGAGGCAGAGACAGGCAAAAATATGACAAAGGAGACGCAGGTTTCAGCAAATCATGGGCACATCAGAAGCGATGGCTTTCAGATGCCGGCTTTGCTGCAAGATAAATTCCCTCCTGGCCATACGCCTGACAACCCCAGCAGCCCTCAGGGACTGCAGGTCTGCTTTCCCTGCAGACACACAGGGCTGCAGTGAGCCCACCTCCTTACATCCAGCCACCCCAGGGAATGCCCAGCCGGTGCTGGGAGCCAGAGCGTTGCCCAGATCCCTTTCCAAGCTAGTTAAAGCCAATCCAGACCCATGGGGATGCGTGTTCTCTCCGTTCCTTATCCTGTGAGCACGTACAAGGAGATGTGCTCTGCATCAGGGTGTGGGACAAATGCTGCCACATCCCCATCCTGGCAGCAGAGCCCTGCCAGAGGAGCAAGGCACGGCGATGGCTGTGGGCAAGGATGAGAGGCAGCAGCTCCACTCAGCTCCCAACAGCCCTGTGCTGGGCCATCACTCCGAGGCAGTGGCCAGAGCAGTCACAGAGAACGGGCTGTTCTGTATGGCAAGGCTGTCCTCAGGATGCTTTTATATCCAGAGAGAGCTCATTAGCTCTGGTTGTGCAGGAGTGTGGGTTGGTTTTTTTTCCCCTTGTAACTAAGAGCTGGAAAACTCCACTGAATAACATCTCTGAGCACGGGTGGAACAAAGACAGGGCATGGGCGAAGAGCAGTAACAAAACCAGTGATAATCAAAGCTGCTGCTGCAGCCTCACATCACTTATGATCTCCATCTCATTTGGGTTTCCCAGCCAGAGCGGTCTCCGCTCGCTCAGCAGCACCCAGCAGCCTCCCATGTACCAGGGCTGCACCCAGCCCAGCAAACCCCACTGCTGGGGACAGCAGGATTTGTACAGGGCTGGTTCTGCTCAAAGGGGAAAGGAGCTGCAGAGGGTCTGAGGTGCTCCTCGAGAGCAGCCAGCTGGATTGGGTGGGATGCCAGGAGCTAAAGGGGCTTGTGCCTGCACTTGGTAAGGAGGAAAGCTCTGGCATTGCTGCAGGAGGGGTTTATTATAGGCTACCCAGGGTGAGCACTCAGGGATGCTCTGGGATGGGTCTGGAGCAGCCACCTCCTTACCAAGCTGCGCTGCTCCTCTCCCATTGCTGCACAGTCCAATGTGCACTGCAGGGGATGCAGCCAAGGAAACGGCACCAACAGGGAGATAAGCCAGCTCCCCAGATACAATCACAAGCCCCATTATCTCCTTAACCCTTTTGCAACTCATTTATACATCCCAGGTCTATTCCCCCTTATCCGAATCCTCCTCCTGTTCTCTCCCACCTCCCACCCCGCCGTCACTCTCAGAGCATCGCAGCCTCCCCAGGAGTGAGGGAGGCTGGACCAGAGCATGATGCCCCAGGCTGCCACTCACCACAGCTAATGGGATAGACTCCAATTGACTGGCCCCAGCAATTTAAAGTTAATAAAATGTTAAAAGCAGCCCCATAAATCACCCATGCAGGAAGTGACCTGGACAGGAGGCCTAACGAGTTAGCAGAGGGTTTTATTTAAAAGCCATTTGTCTGAGAAGTGCAACACAAAGAGTCAAATAACTCTTAGGAAAAGAGCAGTGCTGGAGCTACCAGGAGGATCAGAGCAGGCTGGTTATTTATGGCTGAGGTTGTCAGCCTCAGTAGTGCCAACCAGTCCCTGCTTCCGCCAGCTGGAGTATCCCAGCAGATCCCAGCTCCAGAGGTGCAGGCACAGAGCTCCCAATGGGAGTCAGGACAAGCCAGACCCCAGCTCTGGCTTATGTTTTAGCTCACTGGGGTTGTTTTGACCCTCTCCAAGATCTCTCTAAACAGCTCTTGTACCTTCACCCACCCTGCCATATACTGGTGACATCCACATCTTCCCCCACGTCCAGACTTTCTTGACACAGAGGGATTACACACATGGAGAAGTCATGATTCCCATACGTTCCTGCACACAGCTGACACCTCTATTTCCAAGGAGAAGCATAAAAACAAAAGGCCCAAAAATTTCAAAACCCCAAACAACGCCAGAAGTCAGGTTTTCGTTTTTAAATCTGATTTCCCCACCTCAGCCATGAATTTTGCACCCATTAGGAGGTTGGTTAACCCTGTATCAGCATCAGCCCCTGCAAACCAAGCTCTGCTTTAACCTTAGCAAAAAAAAAAACAGTTTGCAAAGCATAAAGGGCAGAGAAAGGTGTTTTACTGGGACAGAGCTCAACCCCCTCCCAAACACCCCCTCCAGTTATCCCTTGCTCTAGCAACCACAGGAAGCTTCAAAAATACCCCAAAGGCCTTTTATGGTGGGAGGAAAAGCAGCGCATGCTTGGGAAGCCTCCAGAGCATCATTAAGAGGCAAATTATAGACAATTATCCTCAGAAGCATATTAGGGAAGGAGAGGCACTGGTCCCACCCAAGTCTGGCTCCTTGCAGCAGCCCAGGTTCCCTTCCAAAACCAGGATCAAATTCGCAGATGGGAAATGGTCTGCAAGCAACAGGTTGTGTGAGGAGCCACCTCACCTTCAAAGCCACCTTTTAATTGCAAGACAAGGGCAGTTCTCACCCCTGACCCAGCACCTCACCCTCCCAGCTCTGTCCAATTGGGCAAGGCAGGAGATGCAATGACCAAATATATAAGTAAATTGCACTTGCCTTTGCAGACCCCTTGTTTTTGACAGAAAACCTTACCTTGGGTGAGAGGCAGGGTGTGGGTGCAGCTGGTTCTCCTGGCTAGCAAAGGGCACCTTGCTGGGGGAGCAGTGAAGTCTAGCAGTGCCAGGGGGCTGCGGCCAGGGGGCTGCTCCGGAGGCTCTGTGGGTGCTGAGGGTGGCTCATGGCACCCGGGCACAGGAGGCTGAAGGAGAGAAAGCACGGGAGGCATCAGCTCGAGAACCCACCAAGCAACACAACCCCACAGCAAGTTTGACTCGAAAATTAGGGAGGTGAAGGACTTTAAATATTGACTATTTTCTGTATTGCTCTTATTTCCCCCCTCCCTATCATCAAGGAAACGAGAAGATTCATGTAGGAACCTTGCTGGTCTCACACAGCTCTGGACACTAAGTGGATACTCGGAGAGATCTGATAACTCCTTGAGGGGTTCCTGCCAGGCAGAGGGTGGTATCAGGGAGCCATTATCATAGAATCATAGAATGGGTTCAGCTGGAATGGATGTTAAAGCCCATCCAGTTCCAACCACCTGCCATGGGCAGGGACACCTCCCACTGGCTCAAAGCCCCATCCAACCAGGTCTGGAACACCTCCAGGGATGGGGCAGCCACCACTGCTCTGGGCAACCTGGGCCAGGGCCTCCCCACCCTCACAGGAATACATTACTTCCTAAGATCTCATTTCAATCTCCACTCTTTCAGCTGAAAACACTTCCTCCTCAAGCTATCCCTGCACTCCTTGATCAAGAGCCTCTCCCCAGCTTTCCTGGAACTCCTTTCAGTACTGGGAGGCTGCTCTAATGTCTTCCCAGAGCCGTCTTTTCTCCAAGCTGAACAACCCCAGCTCTCTCAGCCTGTCCTCATTTGGGAGGTGCTCCAGCACTTTGATCATCTGCATGACCTCCTCTGGTCTCACTCCAGCAGACCCATGTCCTTCCTGTGCTGAGGACTCCAGAAATGAACACAGGGCTCCAGGTGAGCCATTCCCAGAGGGTATCACACTACTTCCAGCACCACTGGTGGGGAGGGAGAGAAAGCATAAGCCTTCCTAGGCAAGCAACCTCCTGACCTGCACTGATGCACACAGCCAGGAACATGCAAGAGAAGGACCCCCCAGTTCAATGGACTCAGACAGAGGTCTCACCAGGCCAGGAGAGCCCTCCTCTCTGCTCCCAAGTCAAGCAGTCCCACTGCCACCTCAGAAATACTAAGAGAAAGCAGGTCCTTGACCTGCTCATTTGCAAGCATTCCTCCTGAATCCAGCGCTGAAAGAGAAGCAAGTCCCTTCCCTGATGGAGGAGGTGGCACCTTCACCCCTCCTCTAACCAGCTTCACCTTCGCCTGCAGCACTACCCTCTCCAGCATGGCCTTGATTTAATACATTTATTTAGCAGTGAGGTCCCCAAGGCAGAGCTCACATCCGTTTTTGCGTCTCAAACAGTTCTGAGCAGTCAGTGTTTAACAAATTAATAATAAAGCGATGGCGCCTGGAAAAATAGACTTTCCCATCCTCAGCAAAGGGGCCGTGGCTCCCAATTACTCCAAAGGGCACTGCTTTAGACCTTGCTGAGCAAATGGTATTTAGCCACAGCCACCTTTTAATGGGAATGATGTGATTCTGCAACGGATGCAGTCAAGTGTATCATATCTTTAAGATATCCCCACGCTGTGCAGCGAGAGGGCAGGAAGGAGGTGGGATGGAAGCAAGCGCTGTTAGCTTTGGTGTTTCCTAGCAGCCATCCCCACCCTGAGCTCTGGCATCCTGTCTCAAGTTGCCAGTTATGCTCAGTATCTCTCAGTCATGAAAAGCATTCGCGAGGTTCGTGGCGCAGGCTGGCAAATATTTGCCAAGGATTCTTCCAAATCTCCAAGCCCGCCAAGCGCTCGCTGCAAATTTGTTTGCTGATCGTGGTCCTTGTGCTAATTTGCAAATGGAGAGCAAAGAAGACAAGGACTGTACCGTTTGAGGGAAGGGGAGCAAGGAGGAGCTCACTCTGCAGGGAAGACAACTCCACCGACTCTAACGAGGGCTCACTAATTAACACCTGCAGCACTAGAGCACAGGAGGGTCTAGCACTCAGCTCCTGACGCTGATTGTAGGCAAGAGAAGTGATCTCTTGGTGAAGGTATCATCTGGGAATGGAAGGATGCTGCTGGGGATGGTAATTGTGTTCCTCCAAGGAACACAAGCGGCGACTTCCCCATTCCCAGCTTGGGCTCTTGCAAAGGGGTGGTGGAAAAGCATCCTCTCCCCCAGCTCACTCCCCAAAGTCATTCCCACCAGAGCCACTCCCCTGATCTTGGCACCATACCAAGCTGCAGCCCAGGCTAAACACACTGCTAATTAGCTGTGCTAATTAATCACAGTTTCCATTGTTTATTCTTTTGTTCTCTCTCTCACACACACACACACACAGCGTGGTGAGCTGCTGTGGCCCTCACGAAGCAAAGCAAAGCTGGCAGAGGTGGGATCAGAGGCCAGGGACCACCTGAGGCTGCTTCCTCCACCATGGGAGCACAGAGCAGGCACACGCCACCATCCCACGTCCCACCTGCAGCATCCCAGCCTGCTCCTCCTGTCCACAGCCGTTAGGATAGCTGCCTGGCTGTCCCTCCATCACATCTACCCCAGGTTTCCTCCCAGGAGCACCCATCTGTGGTGCACAGGCAGCCATCCATCCCCTCATGGATAATCCTCCTGCACGCCCCAATCCTGCCTTTGTGCTCACCAGATCCACTGCCCAAGCATTAAGAACCCCAATCCCAACTAATCTCCAGAAAGCTCCCTCACCCCCAGGGAGGTTCCCCTTCCCCAGGGCAGCCCTGGTACCTCAGAGGTGCAGAAGGACACCCCGGTTTTGACTCCTTGCTGGTACCAGCAAGTTGTGCTGGGGATGAACCGGATGAACCATTACCTCTCCACTTGCTCCCTTTTGTCAGGGTTTTTTTTAACCAGGTACTTTTGCAGAAGGGAAAAAAAAAAAGACACCAAGCAGAGAGAAAAGAACTGTTAGTCCAAGGGAGCCTGTGTTGTTAAATACAGAGAAATCCAAGTCTGGAGTCCAACAGAGGCCAAGGTTTCCGGGCTTTGACACAGCTGACAAGCTGGAGCACAATGAGAAAATACGTGCACAGAAATAGCCAGGCAGGATAAAGGATTTACTGCCTCTTTCACAGAAAAGAAAAGAATAAGCTTAAACACTCTATTTAGGAGCACTAACAAAAAAAAAAAATAGATCTGCAGGAAGAATATTTGAGCAGCAGGATTACCAGGAGGTAAAGAAAAACCATATCCTGCCTGTCCTGGGTGCAGGAGGGGGTGGTGCTGCAGCTGGCTGCACGGAGCAGTGATGGGGCAACAGCATCCCCGGAGAGATGGTTCTCACCAGGCCTCCCCTAATCCCAGCAGCATCCTGCAGCGAGCACACCCAGTGTCCTGTCAATGTCCCACCTTGGAGTCACCCTGGTTGTCCCCTCTTTGCCTGCCCTAGGTCAGAACAGCATGAGCACAGCCCAGCTATGGGGCAGAGCATCCCAGCACAGCCAACACCTGCACGCTCTCCAGTTTGGACCATTTCTCCTGGGCTGATCCTGGCAGCGAGATCGCCCTCTTCACTCAAATCCCCCTCCAGTGTCCACCACCTCAGTGCCACACACCCAAGTTCTAATGAGGCTGAGGCTCTCAGGCTTTCAGACAGGCTTCTCCAGGCTCTTGGCTGCCCTCTGATTGTGAGGACATCATCTCAGATCACAACAGTGGGGCTATTGCTGGGGAGACCTGATGGAAAGGAGAGCTGGGGCTGGCATGGGCTTCGGCAAACAGCTTCCTCTCTCTCTCTCCCCAGGTTTGTCCTCTTTGAAGAGGAAAGTTGAGTTCCCAGAAAGTTTCCTCTAACTTGTGATGAAAGAGAAACTCTCTAGAGGAGAGACAGGAACCCAGTTTCCCTGATGAAAGTATTGCAGTGGGATTTTGGGTTTTTATATTTTCTTTTGAGTAGCGCCAGCCAGAACAGAGCATTGCAAGCAGCCAGGCAGAAGTTCTTACCCTTTCCATGGCAGGGGACCAAGACTCCCAGCTGGAGACCAGGACAGAACCCACCCCTGGTCCCGCCGAGAAGTAAATTAAAAGCCAAAGCCATCATTTCTGGGCTGAAACTGCAAGATTCACAAACCCACTCACTCCTCCAGCCTGGAAATGCTGATGCCAGAGCAGCTCAGAGTGTCTTTCTGAGCAGCTTGGAGCTGCTGGTGGGTCATTTAGTCCAATCCCCACTGGAGAAGAGGAATTCACTGTGCCTAAAGCATGCCCAATGGCTATGGTCAAGCCTGGCCCTTCAACATCTTCAACAAAGCCAATCCTGCAGCCTTCCTTGGCAGCTTCCACGCTGCTTAATTGCCCTGATAGTTATGCATTAATGTGCTTTTTTGTAAAAAGCAGCTGATTTCTCAGCAGCAACAAATACTTGGGAAAGCTTTCTCTCTGGCAAACTCTCTCTATTGTTCATCTCTTTCACAGCAAACGTTCCTAATGAAGAGGGAAGGAAGGATCTTGGCTTCTTTCAAAACAATCTGAAATATTATATTAAAAACATGTACTGAGTGTTGACATATTTAGTGCGTTGCTTTATAAAGCAAATTGCTCGAGCTCATTCAGAGTTTGACACCATTAAGACAGCACAGAACTATGAGAGGATAGCACAGCAAGAAGTCCCACTTCGGGGACGTATGGAGAAGCTTGGAGCAGCCAGATGGCCCTGACTCCAGCTTTGGTGGGAGCTGAAAGCCACCAGGATCATCCAGCCTCGGAAGGGAGGGGTGTACAAGCACCATTCAACATGCTAATGTGAGGATTGCAGCAGGTTTCAGACCCATGAATCCTCCCTGCCCAGCCCCCTGGCTCCTCATCCAGCCATCTCCAAAGGGCCAAGGCTGGGAGGACACGATGTATATCGTGCCAGGCTCTCCCAGCAACAGGCACCCAAGCTATGGGAGCAAACCCTACTATTCTGCTCACCACACCAAGCCAAATCCCTTGGAAAGCAGGCAGAAAACCCCAATTCAATAGGTTTCGAGGTGGAGAAATCTGGGGGTTTCTCCAATAAAAAGGAGAAGGAAGGAGACAACCCATCTCACTGCAAGCACACAAACAGCGCTAGAACCACAAAAACACTACAATTTGTGCCCAAACTTCAAACAAAATCCCATTCAGGAATACAGTCTCAACACCTCAGAGCCACAAGATGTCAGCCCTTCCCACAATCGACCCCCAGATCACGCAGCTCTCTGCAGAGGCTGCCTGGGTTTCTCTCCCTGCCTGGCACACGAAGGGTCCCTACAGAGCATCCATCCTCTCCCTAGGCTTCTTTAAAGTGCCCCAGGCTCCACTGCAACAGGATTTTCCAGACGTTAAGCTGACGCTGAGAAAACAGACAGACACAGAAAAAGCTTTCATTACAAGACTGGTTCATGTCCAAGAGCAGCCCAGGGGCCAGGCTAAGACAGGCAGTGGTGCCTGAACAGCCTCTCACTGGAGGCCGGCGCAAGGTATGGCTCTCCGTGAACTCCTGGTCCATGCCAGCTCCACGGTCTTTTTGCATGAGCAGGGGAAATAAGATGGCTTTCCAGCCTGAACAACTGTTGTTCCCACCTGAACAACCCACTGGGCTGTTAATTATTCAGCCATGGCAAGACACGTTTCAGGCAGTGACTGTGACAGAGGGACAGACACTGCTCCATGCATCGAAATCTGCTCCTGCCAAAGCCTTTGGCTTTCAAATATGTCATAGATTTCCTTCTTTTTGGGTTTAAAATGAGATTCAGGCAGGAAACATCTTGCACCCATCACCTATGAACCCCCTGGTTCTTATGAAAGCAGTAGTCCTGAGCACTTCATCAACCCGTCTTCTAAACATCTCCAGGGATGGAGACTCAACCACTGCCCTGGGCAGCTCTGCCAGTGCTTGACAACCCTTTCAGTGAAGAAATCTTTCCTGATACCCAAATTAAACCTCCCCTGGTGCAACTTGAGGACATTTCCTCTCATCCTACCACCTGTCATGTGGGAGAAGAGCCCAGCACCCACCTCCCTACAACCTCCTTTCTGCAGCAAGCTGCAGAGAGTGATGAGGTCAGCCCTCAGCCTCCTCTTCTCCAGGATAACCAACCCCAGGTCCCTCAGCCACTCCCAGAACCCCTGGGCTCCAGACCATTCCCCAGCTCTGTTCCCCTTCTCCGCACGTGCTTCAGCCCCTCAATGTCCTTCTTGGAGTGAGGGGCCCAAAACTGAACCCAGGATTCGAGGTGTGGCCTCACCTGCACTGAGTGCAGGGGAATAATCCCTGCCTGTCCCTGCTGGCCACCCCATGGCTGATCCCAGCCAGGATGCTGGTGGCCTTCTTGGCCCTCTGGGCCACTGCTGGCTCATGTTCAGCCGCTGTTGACCAGCATCCCCAGGGCCTTTTCTGCCAGGCAGCTTTCCAGCCACCCTTCCCCAAGTCTGGAGCGTTGCACAGGGTTGTTGTGACCCAAGTGCAACCTAAGTCTATCTGGAAGGTGGGTCCCTGACACAGGGTCCTGGTTCCCCAGGACAGACTGGTGCAGAACCAAAGAGCACTGCACAGACAAATGCTGCCACACGTCAGAATGCTGCTAAAGTCCCCCAAGCAGGACACAACCCCTCAGAAGCTTTGGCACACTCCAAGCTCTCTGACCTTCTTTAACTCAGGACTGCAAACCCTCTAAGAAGGTCCAACAACACCTCAGCACTTCCACTCTCTCTCCAGACTCCCATGGGTTTATCAGCACCAGCGAGTAGACAGGCTCCCTGCAGCAAGATCCACTGAGCAAGAGGCATCACAACAGATCAGAGGGACCTCAAGGCTCCTCCTCATTTATATTCCCCTCCAGCTGCAGCCTTCAACATGGTTGAGGAAGGCAAGGCAAGACAAGGCCTACAGAGAATGCCTAAAGATTATTTCTCTCAGCTTCCAATTTATTTTCCATCATTAATGCTTTTGAAAGCCTCACACGTCCTGCAAACAGAAAGAGCATGTTAAACATGTGGGCAGAGGAGCTGCAAAACCGAGAGGAGCCCAGGCAGGCAACCAGCTGGGAAAATGTGTCACCAGCAGCATGGCCAAGGGAAGGGCTGTGGTACCAGCAAGCACCACCCTTGCTCAGCAGAAGCTGCAACAGCAGCTTGTAATCACCCACAGAGAGGTCTTACACCATATACCCACTTACAGTATCACAAGGTTGGAAAAGACCTTTGAGATCATCGAGTCCAACCTCTGACCCAACACCAACACCTCCTCGTCCTCTAAACCACGGCACTAAGCACCTCATCTAATCTGTTTTTAAAAACCTCCAGGGGATGACTCCACCACCCTCCCTGGGCAGCGCATTCCAATGGCCAATCACCCTTTCAGTGAAGAATGTTTTCCTAATATCAAGCCCAAACCTCCCCTGATGAAGCTTGAGACCATGTCCTCTTGTTCTGTCACTGGAGAGAAGAGACCAACCCCTGCCTGCCTACAACCTCCTTTTAGGTAGTTATAGAAAGCAATAAGGTCTCCCCTGAGCCTCCTCTTCTCCAGGCTAAACAGCCCCAACTCCCTCAGTCGCTCTTCACAGGGCTTGTGCTCCAGCCCCTTCACCATCTTCGTTGCTCTCCTCTGGACACTCTCCAGCATCTCAACATCTCTCTTAAACTGGGGGGCCCAGAACTGGACACAGTACTGAAGGTGAGGCCTGACCAGTGCCGAGTATAAGGGGTTGATAACTTCTCTAGTCCTGCTGGCCACACCATTCCTGATGCAGGCCAGGACACCATTGGCCCTCTTGGCCACTTGGGCACACTGCTGGCTCACGTTGAGTTTCCTGTCTACCAGCACTCCCAAGTCCCTTTCCACTTGACTCCTCTCCAGCCACTCTGTCTCCAGCCTATAGCTCTGCGTGGGGTTGTTGAGTCCAAAGTGTAGAACCCAGCACTTGGACTTGTTAAACTTTATCCCATTGGAATCAGCCCATCTCTAAACCCTGTCAAGGTCCCTCTGTAGGGCCCTCCTACCCTCCAGCAGATCGATACTTCCTCCCAGCTTGATATCATCTGCCAACTTGCTAATGATGGACTCAATCCCCTCATCCAGATCATCAACAAAGATATTAAACAGGACTGGGCCCAACACCTGAACCTCTCCCCACAGCCTCAGAAAAGTGAGAGCATCATCCCAGAAAGCAGAGGTACCTCAACCCTAGGAGCGGAGCGTTGGACGGCAGCAAAGAGAGGGCAGAACTGCCAGAGAACGACTTGCACAAAGGATGAGAAGAGCTGGAGTCTTCTGTAGTGCAGAGAAAATTGCTTTTGCCAAGTATCTGCAGTTCTAAAGCAATCACATCTGGGGGGAAGCCGAGAGCACGTCTGAGTGCTGCACGGATGGCGACCGCGCTTTAAAATGCAAGAAACGAGGAAGAAAAAGTATAGAAAAAGAAAATATCTTTAAAAAATTATTTGATTCAGCACGTACCGAGAGGATAAAATATTTATAACTCAGGGAGGGGACAGATCTTGGAGGCCGCCAGACATCCCAGCAATGGGACAGCTGAGAGCTCAGAAGAGCCTGGGCAGTTCCCACTGCTGGTCCCCCTCTCCCAGAGCATGGGAAATCCTCCTTGGGAAGCTCTGGTGAGGCAGCAGCTGATGGCTGCCTGGCCCAGCAGAAGCAGGGTTTGTGCAGGAGGAACAGTAAGAAGCAGCAGCAGTTGTTGCAGCACTGGCAACAGGTTCAGGTCTTGGTGGGTTTAAACACCTTCAGGAACACACTGCATCACAGAATCATAGAGTCATTAAGGTTGGAAAATTGCTCATCAAGTCCAAACATCAGTCACACCGTGCCTACTAAACCACATCCCAAAGCACAACATCTACATGATTTTTGAACCCCTCCAGGGATGGAGACTCCACCATGGCCCTGGGCAGCCTCTGCCAGTGCTTCACCACTCTGTTAGTAAAGAATTTTTTCCTAATATCCAATCTAAACCTCTCCTGAATGAAATAGAGAGCTGCCTTAATACTTCTCTTTAAGGACCTGCAGGATGACCCAATACCCAGCACCTACCAGTTAAAATCTTCCCAGGCCCAGATGCAGACTGGGAGGCAATATCTCCAGTTGGCCATAGACGAGAAGCTTCTTCAAGCTGTAAGAAATACTTCAGATCTCCTTACCCGACAAGGCATCACCCTTCACTACCAGTTTTCCCTTCTAATCTAGTGGAATTAGGAAGGATCCCAGACCGTAAACCCATCTTCTCTAATTACCAAGGTGGCAGGGGCCAAGCTGCCTCAATCCCCAGAGCTGCTGCAGTGACTGCTGCCAGCACTGCTTAGACATCCAATTTATCAGGAGGATGCCCCTTTTGCTTTCTGGCCACGCATCTTCCCCTCATCTTTATCTGCTCTAGGGACAGGTGTGGGAAGTGGAGAAGTGGCATCCACTGCTGCTGGTGACAGAGCCCCTTTTCAAAGGATGCTGTTCTGCTGTTATTACCAACTCCTGCCAAGTGGAATTGAGACACGAAGTAGATTTGTACCCAAGATAATGGCGTTTATTAGACAAGCTATTGAGGAGAAAACAAAAGCTAACAGTGGAGAGCCACTAAGAGGAATGCTTGAGGAGAATCCATCAAGAATACAAAGAGGAGCACTGTTAATAGTTGGTGCTTCCCATCAAAGACTAGAAATGTTGAGCAGACCCTTAAGGAAGCTGGGAGAGGGAGGGTTAGAGTCACTCAGCACAAGGTGACAAACAGCACAGAAGTGTCTGCGCCTTTGGACAGAGCAGTACAAGACCCCTTCTTTGGTGGTCAGGAATGGCTGGGCATCTCTGCCCCAGGGTGAGAGCCCCCAGCTCACCCACAAGCCTGCTCCTCACCTATATGAGCACCAGACAATACCTATACCAAATGGTGGAATCACAGAATAGAACACTTTTGGTTGGAAGAGACCTTAAGTTCATCAAGTCCAACCATTGATCCACGCCTGCTAAGACCACCACTAGAACACGTCCCCAAGTATGACCCCTACTCATCTTTTAAACCCCTCCAGGGATGGTGACTCAACCACCTCCCTGGACAGCCTATTCCAGTGCTTGACAACCCATACACTACCTACAGTGTACACTCTTATTACACACAAGGATGCCACACTCCAGAGCCAGGATCCCAGCCCAGCTTCTCCAGCCCCTGCCACTGCAGCACAACAGGGATGGAAGAATTTAGGCTTTGCACCATCCTGGAGCCACCAGGCACATCTGATAAACACCTCAAAAATCACGTCTCCAACTAGATTTTCCAATCCCTTCTTACCAAAGGGGACCTCTACCTGCAAAATCCTCCAATAAAAATGCATTTTTGATGGGGAAAAATGTCTTCCATAGGATTCTTCACACTTAGATTTTTCACCCCATCCCTCCTCTCCTCTGAGAGGGTGCTCAAGGGCCAGGCTGGGGTAAGAGCCAGCAGCAACGTGGAGGACGGTGAGTTCAGGCGTGCGGACATCCCTGCAGCCAAGCAACTCTGAGAAATTTATTGCTTGTGACACATTGTCAAAGCGAGACACGCCTCATTAGTCAGAGCCGAAGCAAAGGAGAGGGCTTCTTAGCCAATTAAAGGAAAACAGGGATGCTCAGTGTGGCTCAGCCCCTCCCCTTCAGCCCCGCCTGCGAGTGGGAAACCAAGGTAAGATGCAACACAGACCGGAGCCACAGCTTCTCCCCATCACCGAGACGGTGAATTCTCCATTTCCAGCAAGTGGCAGCAGCTGGGAGCAGCCAGCAACCAGTACACAACCAGGCTGGGAAAACACAGAGCTCGAGGAGCCACACCTGACACTCGGACAATTTGAAAATGAGAAGTTTTATTTCATAGCTTGGGGAACATTTTGTTTCCCAACTCTTGAAACAGAGCTCATTGACTCTCCCAAGTGGCCTTCTCTGCTAAAAAAAAAAATCTATTTTCAAAAGCTTTTCTTTTTTAAATGGCATGGGTTTCCTTTGTGGGTTAAGTTGAGCTGGCACGTGCCTTTTTTTTGTCGTTGTTTTTCTTTGTTTTACTTCCTCTGAGATTTATCAGCCTTTGGTGCAGAGGGCACTACAACTCTTGTCCAGCTTGGCAGTGATGCTGACCCCCCTGGAGTTTTACACTCCCAGCCTCCTCACACCATCAGGGAGCTTCTGGCCCTCAGCAGCTGCAGGGAAAGCCCATTCCAGACACCTTGTGGGGTGCTGCACCCAGGACTGCAGGGCAAAGCCTCCTAAAGCTTGTGGGGAGAGGCAAACAGGCAAAATAGGCAGAGGGACCATTTTAATGCCAGTGGGCATCAGCTGCCACAGCATCGGCTTCCCTGGCACAAGCCAGGCTGACAGTTTACAAGAGCACAGATGTGCAGTGAACACCCCAGCTTGATGCTTTCCAAACGGGCACCAGAGGAATCCAGGAGCTGAGGCCAGAAATGTGGATGTTGGATGGATCAGTCAGACAGGTCCAGCAGCAGGAGGTGAGCCTGCTGTCCCTGAAGCAGGGACCAGGATGCCAGAGCAGACAGCACGTTTGACCTTACAGAGGACACCTCCAATCAGTGGGGGCACCCTGGGAAGAGGCAGCTCTCTTCCACCTACACCAGCACCCAGCAAAGCATGGTTCTTGCTGAGGTTGACTGAGTGGTGACATGCACCCAGCTCCCAGGCTGTCCCCTGGGCGCATGGATGCTCGCCTTGCCCTCCCCTCACTGCCTCTTGTCCAGCACCAAGTAGGCTGAGCCCAGCCCAGCCTTCAAGAGCATCAGCCTAAGAGAAACAATAAACACAGAGCTGTTGCAGATTTTTCCTTACGCTGCAGTTTCTTATTAATCCCCACAGTAAACACAAAGGAGAAAAAAACAGCCCACAATTAACCTAAGAGAGATCCTTTGTGTTTAAAGACACAAACGGATGCTAAAAGCAGACAGAGGAGCCAGAGCAAATGCACGGCAGAAGGGGTGGGGAGCAGCTAAGGGACCCTGGGAAGGCAAGGAAGAATGGCAAGGCTTGGGCCAGCTATACACAGGAACCATCCTGGGAAGGGAACCTGCAGGGCAGCTCAAGGCTGCACAATCCTACACCCCCTGCAGAGTCAGTCACCCCCTTCCTGAGGACAGGAGGCACCCCCTCAACACCCCATACCCTCCCCAGCCTTAATCAACCTCTCCTCCCAGCAGGTCCCAAAGTCTGGACAGGCTGGTGGCTCCTGTGGTAGAAGTGGGGTGCAACCTATCAAGCTCCTGGGGAATGGTTGGGCAGCAAAAATGCAATTAATTGCCCAGAAAATGGCCGGGGCTCTGGAACCAACCCCCTGTGCACGGTGACTGATGCTGCTTTAATGAGAAAGGGCCATTTGAAGCTTAACAGCTCTCACTGGCAGGTTCTCCCCTCTCTTCCCATACAGTGCACCCAGCTAATTAATTACAGAGCACAATCCAATCAGTCAGGCCATCCTATTGCCGTTAAAGGCATTTAAGAGATAATGTCATGAAACTCCAGATGGACTGGCCTGACCCCAGCCTCTGACACTACCAGGATACTAGAGAGCTGCCACTGCTCCCGCTGACATCCCCCACCCAAACACACTCGAAAAAAAGCCCTCAGATGCCCACACTGCTCCCTGTGCACTGGGTTTCTGAGCCCTCACTGACTTACTGAGACCTGTGCTGTCTCCCTCCACTCGCCCCTTGCCGTGGGACAGCACGCAGAGCACACGTCAGCCTGGTTGCACACAAGCACAGGTGAAGGAGATGCCACCTGCCCAGCTTCTGCCCACTCTGAGTTTGCTCTCAGCATGGCAGAAGGACAGATTTGAAGGCCAAATGCCAGCCTGTATTCCCCTCGCTGCTGCGGGCACGTGCCCCACATACGCTCAGCAGCAGCGGAGGCTGCCTCGAGGGGTCGTGCACCACTGATGCTGATATGACAGGGCAGCCTGATCCCTTCCCACCTCACGGTATGGCTTTGCTCCACCTCCCTGCTGCTCCCCCAAGCACCAAGAGATGATGGCCACTGCTCAGCAGGACAGTCCAGCCTTGCTGGAGGTGGGCTTTGATGACAAGTCGAGGTATGAGAGTGGTGAAGTGGTGGGATGATGGACAGCCAGCTCCTTTGTAGAATCATAGAATGGTTTGGGTTGGAAGGGACCTTAAAGCCCATCCAGTTCTAGCCCCCCTGCCATGGGCTCAAAGCCCCATCCAGCCTGGCCTTGAACACCTCCAGGGATGGGGCAACCACCACTTCTCCAGGCAACCTGTGCCAGGGCCTCCCCACCCTCACAGGAAAACATTGCTTCCTTATTTCTCATCTCAGTCTCCCTTCTTTCAGATGAAAACCATTCCCCCTTGTCCTGTCTCTGCACTCCCTGACCAAGAACCCCCCCAGCTTTCCTGTAGGCCTCCAGCAATGATGGCTGTGATTGTTATTATCAATGTGCTGATCTCCATATTGAACATTCTCAGCTTTGCAGGGATGTATTAAATCTCCTCCCCAAGCTAAAAGTGTGGGAATTTGACCAAAAATTGAAGCACTGAGGAGGGAGGAGTTATCAGACCCTTTTGACCAAGGTGGGGCCTTGCACCAGCTCAGTTTATTTGGTCCTAAATCAGCCACTGTCTTTACCACAACCCCTGGAAGGGGTTTGTTCAGTGAGTGCCCTTGGTACATCAGGCAGCATTTTTTTCCTAACCACACCCACCTGAGGCCCAATCCTGACCACGTGGCAGTGGGAGCATCACTGGTTCCCAAGCCACTTGCTGCAATGGTATTAAAGAAAAACACCTGTGGTGCCAGACCCTGAGCATCCCCACAAAGTCTCAGTGTGGTTATGTAGCTTCGTGCCAGCTGCACTCCCAACTGCCTCATGTTCCATGATTAAAGTGGCTGATTCTGTGCTTTACTGATCTTATCCTTGGTTAATTTTGCCTACCCGGGGTGAGGATAAGCTCTTGGATTTGCAAACATTTTGAGGATTGTGGTTTTAATTTTTTTCCCCTTATTGTGTTTGCACACATCAAAAGCTTTTACGCTTTTATCCAAAGCCCAAAGTCAAGGCAGGGGATATACATCAAGTCTAAATATTTTCCTGTCACAGGTAGCATCAAAAGCTTGTTGAAATAAAGTGTGGATTTTGCTCTCTCTTGGTCCAGCCCATCTCCTGGCAGCTTGGCCTCCAAGGAGAAGTGTAGAAGAGTTCCTGCCCCTCAATCACACCTCTAAAATGCCTCTGTCAGAGACTCCAGCAAGGATAACTAGAGCGAGGGACAGAAAGCCTCTTCTGAGAGCTGTCCATGGACCAGCCACCCCTGCCCAGGCACTCAGCTAGCCCACGTCAGCATCAGCACGGTGATCAGCACCAGCAGCATCAGAGAGGTTTGCACCCAAACAACAACCTACACGTTTCACTGATGTGGGTTTGCAAAGGAGGGATGTGGCTCTGGTGGGACTGGAGCACGGCTGCAAGCGGTGGTCACACCGAGCACAAATGGAAAGGGGACGGTGCTGAGATGACGTCTGATACCTGGGTCTTCCTGAACATATCATATCTGTTCATCTGCACATCTCACTGTTTTACAAGGCCATTTACTGAACACCTCCTCACAGCGTCAGCAACAGACGCCAGAGATAAGCAAGAGGAGCCAGAACTGACTGTGGTCAGCATGGATAATGCAGGACCAACTGCAGACCTCTAATGCCAGCTGCTGTCACGTACTGGTGGGAACTGCACGAGGGCTGACTTCTTCCACCCAGCACCAACACAAAGTACACATTATCTTGGATCTTAAAACAAGGAACATAACTACAATAACAACACAATACCACAGCTTCATCCAGAAAAGCAGCAGCACCAGATCCTCATAGTCACATCCCCTTCAGTGAGCCACCAGCGATGAGGGGGCACCGTTTCCTTGAAACATCTGTCCCATGTCCCCCCTGGGAAAGCTAAGGATGGAGGACAGAGAAGAGCTCAGCACATCTGGATGAACCATAGAATATGATGTCCTTCTTCCTCTCACTGGTGTGTCCCAGACCAACATGTTACGGGGTCTGGCTGCAGAGAGGCCCTCATTTTGTGGTAGCAATATGGCCATGCCACAGCTGGAGGACTATATGGAGGAGCTGCTTCTCTCTGACCTGCATCCAGCTCCAAAGGCCAGTGAGAATGGTACAGGTGGAACAGGAGATGTGGAGACAGATTCTCCATGCATTCCAGAACTGCAGCTCTGGCAGGGCGGGGACATTCCCACGAGCACCAAGCTCCCCAGGCACAGCCATTTGGAGCGGGAAGAGGCTTTTCCCCATGGAGTCAGAGAATGAAAATTCTTCAAACATTTATCTCAAGAGCTCCTGAAAAGCATTTCAGGGATTTTGGCAGAAGGAGGGAAGAGAAGCTGTTCAACAAACCCTGAGGCCATTCCCCCTTACATGCCTACAAGACAGCTCTAGGGTGCCCTGATTCTAGAGGCAATTCGCTCATTCTCAGCTCTCCCTTATAAAACAGGGCACGTCTCCTGATGGACCTGCAAGGACCTCCTTGGGAACCAATTGAAAAGATGAGCAGAAAAAAAGTGATGCTGGAAAAGCATCAACCCCTTGGATGACAGCATTAACCTGAGGTTGTGCTACCAGCCCTGGGCACCCACTCTGCACCAAGCCCCCCAGAGAGTCACACCACAGAAAGCTCTGAGCCTCCAGCATCCATCTTCCCTTCGCCACAGCTGTAGCACTGGGATCACTGCTGGAGCCTGCACCGTCCCATTTTCTGTACCCTGATATGAACCCTTCCTGGGAGCAGCCAATTAAACCACTGAACTGTTCTCAGCTCAGCCTCCCATGCATGAAAACGTCCTGTAATTTCGCACCTGCCAAGAGCTGTGTCCCAGCAGATTCATCTTGAACTGACACTTGAGGATAATTAAACCCCTCTCTCTCCTGTTAGCATCACAGCAGATAAAAGGAGAGCCCTGGGGCCCTCTGGTTGCTGTTGCGGTGAGTTGCCCCTGGTCAAGGCAAGGCACATGAGATGAGACTCAGTTTCTCAACTGAGACGTGGATGGGGGGGTAGGGGGACAGCTTTGCAATCTGCCCTAATTTGGCAGAGGAGCTGAGCAAGATGTAAGACGCATGCAGGCAGCTTCCTGAGCAGGGCGGATCATCTGGTGAATAGAGCACTGGAAATCAGATGTCTGGGATCAAATCAAACCCCTTCTTGTTGCTAAACCTGACGGGGTATCATCTGTCATCGAGCTATTTGTCCCTAAAGGTCCAGCAATGATGGTCCAGGCACCCTTCCCATCTCCTCTGGCTCCAGCAGACGCTGCCCAAGGCAGGGACCAGCTCCCATGGCACATCCCACTACCATCGGCACCGGGTACCAGGTCCCCCGGAGAGTTAGCCCGAAGTTGGACAGCCTTGGGGAGTGGGTGGCAAGGTGAGCAAGCAACTGGCAGCAGCAGGCAGCCCCACACAAGTCTCTGCTGTCTCCCGTGAGCACTGCCTGAGGTTACTGGATGCATCGAACCTCAAAGCCAAGCTTCGATCGCAGTGGTTTTGAGGTTGGCGCTGAGCATCTGCCATCGCTCTGGGCTGGGCCTCCAGCAGCTCAGGCAGGGGGGTGAAAGCATGGTGACCCCCCCTCGCCTGCCCCAAGGAGCCCCTCGAAATGGGGCTGGGGTGAGGGGGGCTGAATGCATGGTGACACCCACTTGTCTGCCCCAAGGAGTCCCTCGAAATGGGGCTGGGCTGAAAGCATGGTAACCCCCACTTGCCTGCCCCAAGGAGCCCCTCACAACAGAGCTGGGCTGAGGGGGGCTGAAAGCACGGTGACCCCACCTTGCCTGCCCCAAGGAGCCCCTCGCAACGGGGCTGGGATAAAGGAAGGGCACCAGGCACCACTTGCTGAGTTTCGCCCAGAGGAGCCGCAGGTCTCCGGGGACCGCGGGGTGGTGGCAGAGTGTCAGGATGGATCCCCCCCCCCTTCCTCCTCCAGCCCCACCGATTAGGTTGCCCCTCTCTCCTCGTCCGTTACCTCCGAGGGCTCCGGCGGCGGTCGGGCGAGATGCTCTGCGCTGCAGCTGCGCTCGGCTCCGCGGGGCCCCGCGCATCCTCCGCCTGCCGGGGCTCGGCCGGGCTCCTGCGCCCTGCTCCCCGCCGCTCTGCCTTCGGCTCCGCGCTCCTCCGCGCACACACAGCCCGCACCGGGGCGAGCGCATACCCCGGGGCTTGCGGCTTTGCTGCCGGTCCTCCAGGAACCTCCTGCAGCAGCAGCAGCAGCAACAGCAGCAGCAGCAGCCGCCGCGCCCCCCGCCCGCCCCCGCCTCCCTGCTCCCCTCCGAGCCCGGCCCCGGTGACAAATCGCAATCGGGATTGCTTTAAAGAGAGAGCGACTGCACAGCGAGCCCGGGGAAGGGGGGAGCTGCTTGGTACCCACCCCCCCGGGGATGTGCATCACCCCCCGAGGATATGCATCACCCCTCTGGGCGCCCCAGGGTGCTGGGCACGCGATGCGACTGAGCCCTGACAGCTTGGAGCACTGATGGCTGTAAAGGCAGCTGTTGGTACCCACCCCCGGGGATATGCATCACCCCTCCGGGCTCCCCAGGGTGCTGGGCATACCATGCAGCTGAGCCCTGACAGCTCCACACACTAATGGCTGCAAAGGCATCCGCGAGGCGTGCATCAGCCCTCTGGGCTCCCCAGGGTGCTGGGCATGTGATGCAGCTGAGCCTTTGCAAGCCATCAGTGCATTGAGCTGTCAGGGCTCAGCCACGTCTGGTGCTAAGCCCCAGTAATTAGGACACAAAACAACCCACCTCCATCATTTTGCAAAAAGGAGACCCCCACAGCAACCCAGCAGCTATGCGAGCCCATTGGGGGAAAGCATTCCTGGATCCCTGAGGAATGCTGTCTGTGGTTATCTGCTGTCCAGTGAACCCCACAGCTGTGAAGTTGGGGGACACCGGGACAAGCTGTCTCCAAGTGCACAGCAGGTTTGCAGGAGGGGCTTTCCAAGGATGATTTTACCCATACGACATCTCATCCGGGTCTGAAACTAAGCTGTAGCCTTCCTTGGTGCTTTAACAGCCACGCTAAAAGCTCTGTCTGGAGATTATGGAGCCAATCTGCCAGCTCTGCAGGGCCTAGCAGCCCAGCCACGCACGGAAGAAGCTCCTCTCCTTGTTCCCCACTGCAGCCCATGCCCAAACAGCCCCTCCTGACCTTGCAGTAGCATCCTCAGCCAGTGCTCTACAAGACCTATTTGCACCATGTCCCACACACATGTGGCACTTGTGGCTGTACATCCAGCACGGGCTGCACGATGCAGGAGACGCTAATCCTTATGGAAATGTGTACAGAGCTACTCCCTGAGCAACCCTCACCCTCTCTGCAGGCCCCGTTTTTGTGAGCACATTCATGCACTCATCCGTAAAACCCATCACTACCCAGCATTCAGGGTGCTCAGTTTGCCTCCTCCCTTCCCAAGGCTGAGGAGAGAGGAGACCCTGATGGCCTGGCACACGGGATCCTGTCCAGGGAGAAGGCACTGGGCTCCCTTCCACAAGCCAAGCTGCAAGCTCTCTTTCCTGGAGCTGTCACCCTGCCACGCTTTTACTTCAGATATCATCAGCTGTTTTCGTTTTCTCCTGCCAATATTATCCTTATCCTTATTCAAGCGGGAGCTGAGGCTTGCAGGTCCGTGGCTTTTAATCAAAACTAGAATTCTCTTCACATGGGTCTGTTATCTCTGTTTGTCTTGCCAGAATGAGACAATGTATTTGGTGAGGTTTTATAGAGAATCCCGGCCCGTGCAGCCCAGGAGGGTTGAATGAGCCCCTGGCAGGAGCACAGGCAGAGTCCCTCCACCATACCTTACACTACAGCACCAATGCCCACTGATTTCACGGCGTTTTCCATCAGTGAGCACCATCTGTACCAGAACCGGGGACTGTTACGACCTTTGAGGCTCCATCCAGTGGTCGCTTCCATCAGGTGCTTCTGTGTCTTACTACAACACCAGGCATGGTGCCAGGCTCCAAACACGCTGAACGCAGGGAATGCCTTTCCTCTGGTTTCAGAAAAGAGGTGCAAGGTCCAAAAAACCTGCCCAGATGCCAGGATTGCGTCTGGAATTATTCCTGTTTCATTAGCACTAGTGTTAATCAAGATAGGAAAACCCACCTGGTAGGAAGATCAGGAAGTAATTAATGCATAATATTACTAATGATCTTCTTATTCCAACTCTGCTTATGATTACAACAAGCTTTGCTCTAGTCCACCATGATGTGCTGCATAAAGCAGCTATCTCCTGAATTTGATTTCCTGTTTGGAGATGATCTCTAGCTGAGAAATTACCTGCTCTCAAAACTGATTAGAGTCCTCATCAGCAGATTCTTCACCCATCCTTTAGGCAAGCCCTAGAATATATTCTAGGAAATTCAGAATAATTTCATGCAGGAGGTAAAATCTGGAGCTGGTGGCCCAACTGTGTGCTGTTTCCAGAGGAAATCCAGGAAAAGCAGTGATGGCAGCAGGTCACCAGCCCAAATTAGGGTGCTGTGAGCTGCCCCACTTGGGTCAGTGGATGCTTCAACTCCTGTGGTGCCTTCCCTGCTGGCTGCCTCTGCCTCACTGCTCCTCCCTCTCTAAAGCACTTGGAGGGGCTGTCCCAAGAGCTAGGTATCTGCCAGACCCAGAGTAGAGGGAGGATGGCATCACCTGCATCCTGCAGGAATGATGCTCCCTGCCCTAGGAATTTCGGATATCACAGGACATCCTGGAAGGAGCCCAGAGCAGGCAGGACCCTGTCAGCTCTCACTTCATGCCCCTGCAGTCGTGGGCAGCTGACTTTCTGCTCCCTTCATGTGCTAGTCTGGCTCTGTTTGGAAAGCAATGAGGTATTTTTCCTCCTCTGTTTCCCATGGCTAAAAACTGTCTCACAACTCCCATGGCTAAAAACCATCTCCTAATTTCCAGCCTACATTAGCCAGTTTAAACCTATTTGTTCTTGTGCCAGCACAGTCTTTTAGTTTAAATGGTTCCTTTCTGTACCTGGTGTTTACTTGCTTGATATATTTATGGAGAGCAATCATATTCCTGCTTCGCTTTCCTTTTGCTGGGCTAAACAAGCCAAGTGCTTTCAGTCTCCTCTTATAAGACAGGCTCTCCATTCCCCCCACCATGCTAATAGCCCTTCTCTGCACCACTTCCAGCAGGAATTAATCTTGCTGGAATACAAGCCATCGCAGTTGTGTACAGTGCCTTAAATAGCATCTCCCAGTGCCCACCACAGCCACCAGTGCCCATTCTACCTGCAGTGATGCCCCCTCAAAGCAAGAGACCACAGCTCCAAGCACAGCAGTGTCAGGCAAGTGCTAGCCTTGCTCATGCCAGATTGCCACCTGAATGAGGTGACACCTGAATGAGGTGACACCAGTGGGAGACCCTGCCTTGTGCCTTCTGAGTGCATCCACGCAGCCGTCCCAGCACACTCCCTGGGCTTCTGGCTCATTCTTTCCACTCTGGCCAAAGGCAGAGAGGCTGGGTGCTCCTGCATACCACAGAGGGCTGATTTCCCTCCTCTCCACTGCACTGCAATCGTGTATGTGCACAGCTCTCCCACGGGGAGGGTTATAAACTCCGGTAGCCTTAAATGAAACTCACAGAGAACGCACAGACTCATCTCACTAAACACAAGAGGGAGATGGTATCACCATGCTCTGATGGTCACTAATAACTTTACCTCTCCTGTGCTATTCTCAGCAGAGATAAACCTCCAGTGTCTGATGAGCCAGAACAGAAATATCCAATGGCTCTCCGTTCTTTTCTATTTTTGCTGCAAGCTGGTTAACCCTGAAATCCAATTACTGCTCATTATTCAGTGGAACTTGCCTCTTATCAAACGGACACATTGCGGGGCTGCTGCGCCAAGTCCCAGTGCTAATGGAGCTGCAAATTACTCCTGCCACACTGATGGACCCAAAGGTGTGAGCCTGGGGGTACCACTCCAGCACCCCCATGCACACAGGGCTCCGGGATGCCAGCTCCTGCATCCCTTCACTGCTGCCCATCACTGCAGAACGTGCTGCCTGCGTGCTGGCCGTGGGATAATGCAACCATAAGCTGCAAGCACGGCAAGCACACAGCAGCTCTTGCTGTGAGCTCAGCTCCCAAGGTCGCTGCGGCACGGCCTCACCCTCCAGACCAGCGCTGTGGCCAGATCCACCCTGCCTAGGCACCCATGGGTGCTGCACACTGGTCCTGCTCCCCAGCGTGGGCTGAGTTCATCAACCGGGTGCTCGGAGGAGTCCTGCAGGATGAGCAGTCTTTAAGCTCTGGGGGTTATTGTGAAATGCAAGGGGCTGATCCAGGCGTGCTGTGGATTAGCCTGGGAGGCTGGATGTGCGGGAGAGGTTGGCTCCCTGCATTAGCACGGGAAGCGGGAGCGCAGCCAAGCCCGAACGCCGCCTAATTCACATTCGGCGCTGAATTCAGCAGGTGGGGAAAGAGGAAAAAAAAAAAAGGCTTTGCAGTTTTCTTTGCTGATTAAAGTCATGGCACAGCAAGTTTCACCTACGTTCATTAGCAAGAGGGGAAGGAGGGGGATGTTCCCAGCAGCAGCTGCTGATGATACTCCCCTGGCACCGAAGAGGCAGGCGGGTGCGGATCAACCCTCCTGCCCATGACCCTGTGCTGCACAGTCTGGATGTGGCCCCGGGGCACTGACCCTCACGCTTTGCCCTGAAGTTTCCCATCTTAGAATCACTGGGTTGGAAAAGACCTTTGAAATCATCGAGTCCAACCATACCTGTCCACTACCAAACCATACCCCTAAGTGCTTCGTCCAACCATCTTACAAATACCTCCAGGAATGGTACCCAACCACCTCCCTGGGCAGCTGTTCCAGTGCCTGACCACCCTTTCAATGAAGAAATGTTTCCTAATGTCTAATCTGAACCTCCCCTCCTGCAACTCGAGGCCATGAGGCCAAGAGATCTTACTCTTTTAGTGGCCCACCCTGCCACGATGGCCTCAGGGGCAGTTTCCCAGGTCAGCCCATCTTAAATAAGCCCCACAATAGTCTCTCTCGCTTCCAGACCATCCATCAGCCCTTCTCCGACACAGTCCAGCCCCATCCCTCTCAGAGACAGAGGACAGAAATGGCAGGGGATGCTCCAGGCAAGGTCTCCTGATGCTGTCAAGTGTGTCTGCCCTGCCAAAGCCCTGCCTGATGCCTCCCTCCCTGCTTCCCTTTCCCATGCACTTCCTGCAATATCACACTCTCTGGTTTCTCTTCGACTGCACCAGCAGGTAATCTGGATCCAGACCCACCAGGGCACTTGGCTCTATTGTAGCCTCATTATTGGGGTGACACAAAGCGGCGCAAAGTTGCGCTGTGCAACGGGGACACGTGTCTCACTTCTCCGACTCAGCTCTTACCACCTCAGCATAAGCACATCTCCTCAGAGCTTCTACTGCCATCTCTCCCCTGTTTTCCCTGGCTGCACCAGCTTTTTATTCATTGCATTGGCCTCCCGTGCCCCTTCAGAGAGGTGCTCATCTGAAGTGCCATCCACTCACTCCCAAGGCTTCACAGCTGCTGGCAGAGAGATGGGACCTGGAGCAGCGTGATGGAAGCTTGGGCAAGATTGCCCCCCAGCAGGAGGTTGGCAAAGCCAGGGCTGGAGCTGCAGCTGGGTGGGGAGTGTGGGGAGCAGTGGCTCAGGGGTCCCCCAGATCAGCGCTGTGCCTGGGGGGGCTCTGGAGCTGGGCATCTCCCATGCCCAGAGGCAGGGAGTTAAAGCAGGCACCTGGATCTGAGGACAACCCAGCCCTACACTTCCACCCCAGCTGCCTTGTCAGCTACCATTGTGCTGATTAGAGCTCATTAATTCCCCCAGCCACCTTCCCAGCTGGTTACCCTGATTAACACCTCAGTGAATGGCAGCAGGGAAACCCAGCAGTGCTCTCCCCATAATCATGGGGGAATTGGTCCCCACTTGGCTGCCAGGCATCCACAAGAGCAGAAGACCAAGAGGTGTCACTCTGGACTCCTGTGGGACCCAGCAGTTCCTCTTGACCCAAGTCTGGCCCCTGCTTTCCAGCCCTGGCTTGGCTTCCTTTGACTCCTGCCAATGGTAGAATATCCCAGGATCTGCCAGAGGGGGAAGAGGAGAAAGAATCACAGAAATCATGGAATGGTTTGGTTTTGAAGGGACCTCAAAGCCCATCCAGTTCCAACCCCCTGCCATGGGCAGGGACACCTCCCACTGGATCAGAGGGCTCAAAGCCCCATCCAACCTGGCCTTGAACACCTCCAGGGATGGAGCAGCCACCGTGTCTCTGGGAAACCTGTGCCAGGGCCTCCCCACCCTCACAGGAAAACATTGTTTCCTAGGATCTCTCAATCTCCCCTCTTGCAACTCAAAACCATTCTGCCTTGTCCTATCCCTGCACTCCCTGATCCAGAGCCCCTCCCCAGCTTTCCTGGAGCCCCTTTCAGTACTGGGAGGCTGCTCTAAGATCTCCCCAGAACCTTCTCTTCTCCAGGCCGAACAACCCAAACTCTCCCAGCCTGTTCTCATAGGGGAGGTGCTCCAGCCCTTGGATCATCTCCGTGGCCTCCCTTGGACTCATTCCAACAGTTCTACATCCTTCTTACGCTGGGGATTCCAGAACTGGACACAGTACTTCAGGTAGGTTCTCATGAGAGAACAGTAGAAGGGGAGAATCAGCTCCCTTGACCATGAAACCCCAGTAAATGAGAGATTATACATAATAACAGTAAATTAATATTCAAGAAGAGAAGGCAGCTTTTAAATTAACTCATTGCACCGCTAAGGCTTTCAAACTCATCTATTTACCCCAGAGGTCCTGCAGCTTCACATGGAAAATGGCTTCTGCTTGACTGCTATCAGGGCTCAAGCACAGAGCGATGTGGCTGCGCGGCGGCCGCCGAAGGCTGGCAGTCGGCACCTGAACGTGCCCACAGAAATATGCAGAGATGGGTAATTGCACATACAAAACGTTCGGCTGTGACAGCAAACAGGACGATTGAGCAGAGAAATGTGAAACCATTCCTGTGCACAATTACCTGGGGGGTGGCTGATTCATAGCTCCAGGACCAGGTGTCCCCCCCATCCCCTCCCTGAGCGCTGGATATGCCGTGCGACAGCCCCCTCTTCCTGTTGCCTGCCTGTTTCCCAAGGGAGCAGAGCATTTCCTTCCTCCCAGGATCTGGAGGATGCTGTGCCGAGCTGGATGAACCCCGTGCTTGTTACTGGTTTAGCTGTGATTATGGAACAGATGGCTTCATGTCTTTGGGGAGGATTTACTGGGAAAAGGGGCAGAGGAGGGAGCAGATAGTCTGAGCCCCTTTGTCTGGGAGGTCTGCGATTAGGCAAGGCTTTTCTACAGGATCTCTCTTGTTCAGGAATTGCTATTCCCAGGTCTTACCGAGGAGCCAGTTCATAATAGATGATAAATGAAAGAGTGGGACTGGGGGAAATTGCAGACCTTATTTTCATCCTACTGCTTCCCCACAAACTGGGAAACGAGAGCCAAGCTGCGCGGCAGGATGCTCAGCCCAAGCTACGGAGAAGCGGCTCCTGCTGGAGGCAGACAGCAAGTTCCCCTGGGCAATTCGTGTCACCGCGAGGTCTGGTGCTGCCTTGGCCAAGTGAGCCCGGAGCCTTTGTCTGCATCCCTGACCCCCTCCTTACTGCACCACAGCTCCCGGCAGCCTGCGGGAGGGTCTTTGCTTCAGAAAGCAGCATCAAGTAGGGCACAATCAATAAAGCACTTGAGGGACAGAGCCACCCCACCAGCACTGGGCTGATGGAGGTGGATGTGGGCAGCAAGGCAGCACAAGGAGCTTTTAAGGCCAGGGCAAAGGGCAGGAATGCAATGGCAGAAATGGTCGCTTCCCAGCAGGGCAGGTTGATGGGATCACATCTTGCACGTTCGTGCTTTCCCATGACCATCGTGATGCTTTGCCCTTCAGCATCCACCATCAGCTGCTCCGCCCAGGAAATGGTCCAGGAAAGGCTTCTCATGACCTGGTATGGGGAGCATAACATGAGGGACCGCTTCTGTGCCCCAGCTGGAGCAATCCCACTTCTCCAAGGGCTCTGAGGACAGTATGGCACAGCTCTACTTTTACTTGGGAACCATTGAGAAGGGGAAGCCCCCAAGCCCCTCCACACGTGCTTGTAATTATCACACCTTCACCTCTGAGAGCACCAGCCCTGCTTTCCCCCATTCATAATTCAGCCTGACACAGCCCAGCAAAAATCAATTCACTCTTATAAGAAAGTGCCAAGGCAAATTATTTCCTAAAGCTTTAGACAGGACTTTCTTCTCTCCCAATGACTGTATCCTTGGTGTTGAGTCCTAAATTACAGATTAACCCTTTGAGCACTACCAGTGTGCTGGAGAGCCCAGCCCACCAAGTGATTGATGTGATCACCAAGTGATCACCAAGAACACCTTGTCGCCTCATTACCCACTCCTTAGGGGATGGGCCCATCTAGCTGCCTACATGCAAGTCCATCCATTTGTCCTTCCCTAAATCATCCCTCTAGGAACACTGCTGGCTGTACCACCCTCACTGTACGACCTTGTCAGGGGAGTGAGCAAAGCAAGGTGTGCATTTATTCGTAGTCAGGCAGTTCAAGAATTGGGGTGCCCTTCCCCAGAGACCCCGGTCTTTCCAAAGGCAGTTTGTGGCCATCAGAGGACTTTTTTTTTCCTTTTGCACTATGTTCCCCTGCCAAGAAAGAGCACTCAGGAAGATAACGAAGCTCTCTCTTCCTTGAGAGGTCACTGGCTATGGTGCAGTGTGTTGGATCATAATGTGGCCTTTAAAACTCATTAACATCATCAGTCCCTAAATCCAGAAGGAAGGAAGGAAGGGAGAAAAGATATTAAGGGTCTTGGGGTCTTTGAGGTAGGGGCGAAGGGTCCATGGGAGCACTCATCATCTCCTGGCAGAGCATCATGGTAGGGGCTGTCACCCCTGCTCAGAGCAGACGTTGGAGAAAAATACTAGAATGCTAAAAAGCCTTAAAAATCTCCTGCTCAACAAAAAGGCTTTCCCCAGCATTAGACCACAAAAGATGGAAATCAGAGGAAGCCGATGAAAGAGTAAATCTAATAAAAGGAGTTTTATTCAGAGCTAGAAAAGAGGGGGAGGGGAAGAATGGATCAGAGTTGTAAACTGGCTCGAAATCAGTGCCTTCGTTATCACAAACACATGATCGGAATTTAATAGTATTTGACATTTCGTTAATTTAAACCAGAAGTCTTGGGAATAGAGAGAGAAAAAGAAAGAACATTATTAATTTTAAAGACCTCCTCCCGGAAGGGCTCATATTGAAAGAGAAGAGAAGAGAAACTTTAGAAGAAAATTGTTTCTTTATATTCTTCACCACTTTCCTCCTCTGTCTTTTCTCCTCTAGCTGTGGCAGAACTTAAAAACTGAGGGCTGTGCTGCCTGTGCCTCTCCAGCCCCAAGTGGTGGATGTTAAAAGGCCAAGCCTGGTCCTGGATGTACCACGGGGTGGATGCAGAGCAGGATTGTCCCTAGAAGCAACTGAGTATGAACCAGCAAGAGCCACACGCTGTCAGTAACCTGTGCACAGGCTTGCAGGGCCTCGGGAGGTGCCGGCAGCCGCTGCCCTAAAGCATCCTCCTGTCCTGCATCCACCAGCAGATGAGGGGCTGAGGACCAAAATAGCCATCCCCAAAGGCAGCAGCATGCCCTGCAGCCGAAGGGAGGAGGATAGCATCTCCCCTTTTCCCTGACACAGAGAGGCTGAAGGCAAAGCTGCCAAAAATAAACCGCTTCAGGACACCATCCCTATTGTAAGGGCAGATGGATGTCACTGGGGCTGCACTTGAAAAGGCAGATCTAAAAGGATGGAATTAAAGAGACTTTGGAGAAAGAGAGGCTTTCTGCTACAGCTGATATGCTGCTTTGCAGATAAGGCTTCTGCAGGTGGACCCTTCAGGTCTAATTAGGAAAGGAAAAATCCCACCCCAAGCCTCCCCAGATGCCTTCAGCAGTAGGGAGTTGGTGGTCAGTGTCCACCACCAGCTTTCTAAAAGCACTTGTGGGTCTTTCCCTGGTATTTGAAGAAACTTCAATAATTGTAGGTGATTATTTCAAAGGGATTTTGAAATTGTCATATTTTTCCCCCTTTCGGTGCAGTTGCACATCACAACACCTGAGAAGCCTCGTGGCTGCCTGCAGGGTGGCCAATTTAGCTCCATGTATTTTGACTGCTTCCTCAAGCCCTGCTATTGATTTTTCAGCTGGATCCAGCTGAGAATTCAGCTTATTAAAAAATCACAACCGGGGCAGATCTCACCACCAATGCCTGCCTCCAGACAGGGCTTCCACCTTCCCCGGGCATTGGTCCTGCTGCCCTGGGGGTTCTTTGCTTTTAGGGCAGATGGGGTGGTGGGACCTGTTGATAATTTCCCCCAGCTTCCCCAGCAGTGCCTGGGGTTTGCTCAGCACCATTACCTGTTTCCCCATCACATGCCCTGTTTAACAGCATTCGCTCTCGCCTCGTTTCAGCAGAGATAATTTTAGCACTTTAGCCCTCACTTTGTCTTTTCAAGCGAGGACTTCATTTGCTGCCAATGAAGCTGGTGGTTTCAAGCACTGGGCCAGGTTACTTGCCTTCAGGCAGATGTTCAGCATTACTCAGCCTGCTGAAAATATGGAAATAATAGGAAAAACAATGATTTCCATGCTGAGCCCTTCAGGAGCCTCATTGTGCCACCTCCCAACCTCACCATCTCAGTGCAGGCCTCCCCATGCCCAGCAAACACCCCCGTGCCACCAGCTCCCCCCCAGCTAAATGGGTTTTACTCCTCCTCGCTATTAGAAATGCTCTGGAAGGGGTAAGGAGGCACCACAGATGCTGAAGCCGCCCCATGATGGCTTTGGCTTTTGTTCTCTTTTATTGCTGCCTTCTGACAGAGAAGAAACACAAAGCGGATATTTATGAGCCCTACCAGCAGTGGGTTTGGCTCTGGGCTGTGTTTAAAGCACCTCCGTTGTTTCCCAGCATTAACAGCCTCCCAGATATTTACAGGGTTTGACAGCTGGAGACAGAGCCAGGTTAAAGCACCCAGCTGCTTCCGCCAGCGACCTGCACCTCGGGCGACAATTTGTTAGCGGACACGGGAGGAGAGCTCCTGGATGAAAAGGCTGACATCTCTCCACCAGAACGGGTCCCTCACCCCAAATTGCTCCAAGATGCACAGCCACGAGGAGCTGGGAGGGATGCTAAGCACTACCCTTGTTATACCTCCCGGTTTGCTCCCCTACATCCCTCATTTCACTGGGGGAGGGGGCGGTCTGTAGGTGCCCCCTTGCCTTTACTCTGCTTCCCCATCCCAGCTATGGATGTTTCTCATTTTTCTCTCTCTCCCACGCTCCCTTTATCTCATGTTTATGTTTCTTCACCGCTTTTGCATCCTATTCATGTGTCTCTCTTTCCATCTCATCTCCTCCATCCTGAAAGGCTTGTCAGGAGAAGAAAGAGCGAGCCCCGCTTCTCCCAGCTCTATTTACCAAATAAGGCCTGGAGTCAGGTTTTATTTAAGCAAAGGAAAATGAACTGGATGCAAGTAGGCCAGAAGAAGCGGCTGCGGATAAAAAGGATGACGGCAAAGGGAAGGATGAACACGGGCGAAGAGGCAGAGCATCCCCTCGGGATGCTGGGCACAAGCTCCTTGCCAGAGCCCGGCGCCGGCCACAGCCTTGGCAGCTCTGCTCGTTAGCGGTGCCGAAACGGCGTGGGGAGCAAGTCAGGTGGCTAATTGGGTGGTTGAGGGCATCTTTTGTTTGAAGCCAAGGCAGTGGTTTCCTTCCCCCCAAAGGCTATAATGCAATTAGGCAGACAGCAGCTATCGGAGGCAGCAGCATCAAACTGGGGGCAGCAGGGGAAGTGGGAAGGAGGGGAGAAAAAGCTACGTAAACCTCTCCTGTCCCCTGCCACGGTGTAGGGAGTACAGTCTGAGGGAAGAGAAACTCTGCGAATGCAACTGGGGGATGATCTGCCTTGTTTGCCCCAGGACACAGAGCCTCAAACCTGCCCAGACTCCCTGGTCCTAAATCTGGACTCTCCTGCTGCCTCCCTTCCTGACCATGTCACCCTATATGAGTCCAACTCTGCGTTGGGTACCCCCTCTATCACCCTAACCAGCAGTGGGCATGAAGGGCTTTCCCTTGCCCAGTTCCATACCTTTCCCTGTGCCAGGGAAGAGCTGCAAAATATCTCCCCTTTCCTCCAACCAGCCTGGCCCTCTGAGTCCTCGTCAGCTGGAGAAGGGTAGAGCACCTCTGCTATGAGGGCAGGCTGGGGTTCTTCAGCCTGGAGGAGACCAAGCTCCTCCATGAGGATCTTACGGCAGCCTCCCAGTACTGAAAGGGGCTCCAGGAAAGCTGGGGAGGGGCTTTTTACACGGACCTGGAGTGATAGGAATAGGGGAAAAAGCTTTAAATTTGAAGCAGGAAGATTTAGATTAGACATTAGGAAGAAATTCTTCACAATAAGGGTGGGGAGACACTGGCACCGGTTGTCCAAGGGGGTTGTGGATGCTCCAACCCTGGAGGTGTTCAAGGCCAGGCTGGATGGTGTCTTGATCCCCCTGATCCAGTGGGAGGTGTCCCTGCCCATGGCAGGAGGGTTGAAACTGGCTGGGCTTTGAGGTCCCTTCCAACCCAAATCATTCCATGATTCTACAGAGACCCTATAGCAGGGCTTACAGATGCCCTATAGAGCATCCTTGATGCTCCTTCAAGAGACCAAGGGGGAAATAAGGCTGTCTCCTTGCAGCCTGCCCCCTGCTCCTGCAAACAGGGGCTTTCAGGGGCACACAGCTCACTTGGGCTCGGGGCGGCTCAAAGCAGCCGAATCAAAAGCGACTGAAAATACATTTTTGCAGACAATCCGCCGCCTTTCTGGAAAATAGCCTCTAAAGAGAGCCCTGGCCCCGTGCCCGGGGAAGTTAACTTCAATTGACTCAGCTGCATTTTGCTTCAGGCCCTCTCTGATTTTTCTGGAGCGCCTTGTAATATTGAAGTGCTATGGCGAGGAAATTAAATTCACCGCACTTAGCATAAGCATAAGCCCTTTCCCACAAGCCACACTCTTACACAGGCACCCGAGCATCTTCACTGGCACCTACCTTGGGCTGACTCCCAGCAAAAACACAGCCCTTGGTGTTTGCAGGCTCAGGGTACCCCACTCAGCTCCCCGGAGTTTGGGGGTTATTCATAGCCATGGCTTCTTCACAGTTTCACAGTATCATAAGGTTGGAAAGGACCTCTGAGATCATCGAGTTCAACCTATAACCCAACACTAACACCAACACTAACACCAACCCATCATCTAAACCATGGCACTCAGTGCCTCATCCAGTCTTCCCTTAAACACCTCCAGGGTCAACGAATCCACCCCCTCCCTGGGCAGCCCATTCCAATGGCCAATCACCCTTTCAGTGAAGAACTTTTTCCTCACATCAAGCCTAAACTTTCCCTGATGAAGCTTGAGTCCCTGCCCTCTAGTTCTGTCACTGGTCACCTGAGAGAAGAGACCAACCCCTGCCCGACTACAACCTCCTTTTAGGGAGTTGTAGAGAGTAATGAGGTCTCCCCTGAGCCTCCTCTTCTCCAGACTAAACAGCCCCAGCTCCCTCAGTCGCTCCTCGTAGGGCTTGTGCTCCAGCCCCTTCACCATCTTCGTTGCCCTCCTCTGAACACACTCCAGCATCTCAACATCTTTTCCAAACTTGTCACACATCACTCACCAGCATTGCCACTGCACTCCAGGGAAGACAAGAAAACAGATCCACTATTGTGTAGAGCTTGTACATTATATATTTTAACCTCTCCCCTGTGTGTACCACACATTCTCCAGCACAACCCTGTCAATAGTAGCCTTTGTACTTCCTTTAAATTAAACCCTAATTTACTCAGATAAGCAGAACCTGGGTGAAGAGGCTGCTGAATCCCCAAGGCTTGTTGCCCTTCTGGTTTTCACTCTTATGAGCTGTTACTGGCCATCACTGGCTAATTAACTCGAGCTGATTTCATTTGTTGGGGGACACACAAGCCCAGGCAACTCATTAGGAAGGTTGAGGTGGGATGCAGCTCTGAGGCTGCTGAAGCAGCGATGCTGGCTCATCCTCAGGGATGTAGAGCCCAAAATGCTCTCTGAGAGTTGTTGCTGACCCACCAGAACTCATTCCCCTGCTACCATGAGGAACCCAGACCAAAGCTGGCAGTAAGAAGAGCATCTCTGGCAGCAAAACCATCATCAGATCATCTTGGTACTCCTTTTGCACAGCTGGACAAGCCACCCAACAAACCTTTTGCCCTGCTTGAAAGTTAGCATTTCTTAAAACAAAGGCATTTGGCCTTAAATCCCCTTTTTCTCCTCCACATGAGCAGATTTGGTCTGGGAGGCGGGTGTGCTCAGCAGCAAACCCACGTGCAAGGAAAGCACATCAGCTCCTAGCAGGAAAGTGAATTATTGAAGTCGAGGGAAGTTGTGACGAATCAAGTCAGGGTGGACTGCCGGATGCTCCCGGTGAATTATTCAAAGCCTGATTTTAAGCAATTCCTGAAATAAAGATGACAGAGACAGGGGAAGGAGAAAAAAAAAATAATGCAAAGGGCCACTGTGATGCCTCCTCGGGTGCAGGGACCGGGTGTCCCCACCATTGGCTGCGGATGCCCAGCAGAGATGGGGAGCTGCAGGCTTTGCTCTGCATATCCACCCCCTGGATGTGTCTTTTAATGTTGCTTTATTCTAAGATCAGACATTGTGGTCTGGAAATGGTGGGGCTGGTTTAAGCCCACCAGCACAACCGAGTAGGAGAGTCAGGCAAAGAGAAGTCCCTGCTCCAGAGGATATCATGTGAATGTTATTTGATTTCAACAGACCAGAAAGCAGCAGAGCTAGAAGCGGTTGTGCGGTGCTGGGAGGAGGGGAAACTGGGCTGAACTGCCTTGAAGGCTCCTAAAAAAGCCAAACCACAAAGGGAAACAAGAGAGAAAGAGAAAATACTTTATTACATCTGTTTGAAGTGAGGGAGATAGGGGAATGAGCAAACACCGAACTGTTTTGCTTCTGCTCGCAAATGAACGCGCTGCTGAGCCTAATGGGATTTTAGATTAAAAGATTTAATGAAAAATAACAACCACCTCCACAAATAGAGTTTTATAAGGTCAAATAACAGATGTGCAGTAGCAAAAAATACTGCTGGTGTTTCATCTCCTGCAGGGATGCCTCTCCCAGTCTTCAGGTGCCCTCCTCCGATTCCTACCTTTATCCTCAGAGGTTATGTTTCCTGCTGAAGATGGCTGGGAAATAACCCTCTGGGTCCTATTTCTGCTGCCTTTTCTAGGCAAGGCTTTGCAAGAAGTTTGGCTCCCGTGAGCAAAGGCCGTCCTTGCAGAGCAGAAGGGCTGGGGATGGGGGAGCAGAGACCTGGCCTGGATGGCAGCAGTGATGCCCTGGTGGAAAAGATGCTTCCCCAAGAGGTTTCCCCATCCCTCTTGGTGATGTAGGGGTGCAGCCTGCCTTGGTGTGTGATCAGGGCATCGCTCTCTAATGCCCAAAGGGGGTCTGATGCCCCCTGACTCTTCCTTTTACTTACAGGGTCCCGGCCATCCCGTCGCACAGGACCCACTTTTTGGAGGAATTGGGTGCTTTCAGCAACTCCCAGCTTCAAGGGCATCTGGGGTTTGCAGCACCCTTGAAAAATTAGGCAACTTCTGCATGCCTAAGTAGATGCTTAATGACAGACACTTCTGGGTGCACGTGTTGGCAGCAGCCCAGGGCCGGGAGCAGGGTGAATCAGACACTGCTGCTGCATGGTGTGGGGCTGTGAGATGGGCATCGTGCTGTCCATCTTCATTTTGGCACCCAGGGACCCCTTGTGCAGGGCAGAGATCCCCATGCAAGGGTCCGTATGCTGCCCACTCGTGCTGTAAGGTGATGGAGGACCACCTGCAGTCACATCTTGCAGCCTCTCACCCACACCAGGACTGATAACTCTTCTTGACCTTTGCAAGCAGCAACCTTTGCAGTGCTGGTGAAGGTGATGTTAACCCAGTGCTGGAGCTGGCCCAGGGAGGATGGTTTTAGTGATTTAACCCCGCAACAAGGCAGAAATTAGCCAAATCCTCCTCTGCAATGCCAGAGAGGAGCCCCATGACTTCAGCCTGCCCTGTGACACCTCCAGAGGTGCCAGGGGAATGCACAGGCAAGGGATCAGCTCCATTGCAGTCTGACCAGATTAATAATAGGATATACTTTAGATCATGCTTATCCCTTTAAGCTCTTGTTTTCTGACAGCCCCAGGGTGTGCTCACCCTGATGCACCCTGGCAGCAGCCTGGGACCAGGTGTCCAGTAACCTATGTTTGTCTCACCCCACCCGCCATCAACGAGGTTGGGTTCGACCAGAACTCATCCATCTTTCCCAAGAGGGAAGGGCAAACAGCCTTTCCATGAAGGGATGTTCAAGCAGCTACTGAAGAGGATCCATTCCTCAGCAGAAGCCGCACAGAGTGGCTGCCCCACACAGCTCATGCTCCAGAACAGATCCTCTCCAGCAGCCACCCTGGGCCACCAGGTGATTGGGAAGCATCCTTGGCCTCTCCAGTGCTCTCAGCCCCCCTTCTCCCCTGCTGATTGCAATCAACACCTCATTCATACGCCTCTGTTTACCAATTTTCCAGGAGGTATCAAGCTAATGAAGGGAGCCAGGCAATCAAGCAGCCTCCCAGAAGTGGGGAAAAGGAGGTGAGGGAAGGAAGAAGGGCTCGCTGCCAGGAGAAAGAAGGAAATGGGTCAGACAGGGTTGGGAGAACCAGATGGGGAGTTCCCAGGGTCAACTCTGCCCTGCTGCCTTTCTGGATTGGCCATGAGGGCAAAGATGCTGTTACCTGTTAGACAACACCTGAAGCATACTTGGCTGAGGTAGCTGAGTACCGCGCTGTAGAAGTGGGAGATGCTGGCTAGGGTGCTGCAAAGAAGGCTTGAGGCTTTTGAGAAGGTTCAGGTCAATCTCTGGAGAGCACATCACTGAGCCTGGGTTAACAGCCTCTTGAGGAAGCTGTGCGCTGCAGTAATATCTGTCTCATGAACCGTAAAGGTGCCATAAAACTGAGGGTTCTGTGCAGATATCCAAGCTCAATCTCACCAGTGAATGCCCAGCCCTTGGAGCCACCATCTCAGCTGTCTGCAGGCTGGCATCACCAGTGCTTGTGGTGGGTTTTCAAGTTCCCCTTACCTGGCAGAGTGGAGAGATAGGTTTGATGGTTTGCTCCCTTTTCACTGGGAGGTTTGCATCACGTGGTTGTGAGACCCATGATAAAGGCTCCGGTCCTCTGCCTAAAATCCTGCCCTGGTAGGGAGTCAAAGCCCTGCTTGGCCAAGGGGGTCATTGGGCTGTGTCCCCATAATATCCCAGCTGGAGCCCAGGGGCTGTGGGAAGGCAGAGCTGGCAGTGGAGGTGTAGCCCAGCACTGGATGTAGAGCCAAAAGAGTGATGGGCAGGGCTGTGTGCCCTCTGTCTCTTCATGCCTTCAGCTGGCTGATTTATGCAGACCAGGAGTGCAGCCACAGGAGCTCAGAGCTGGCAGCACCTGGAACACTTTCCCAGCTCCCAAGCTGCTTGCCCACGGGAGTTTGGTAGAGAGAGGAGCTGGAAGGCTGGAGGACCAGTCAGGCAGAAAAGGACCTGGGAGTGCTGGTGGACAGGAAGCTCAACATGAGCCAGCAGTGTGCCCAGGTGGCCAAGAAGGCCAATGGCATCCTGGCCTGCATCAGGAATAGTGTGGCCAGCAGGACCAGAGGAGTTATCGTCCCCCTGTACTCGGCACTGGTCAGGCCTCACCTTGAATACTGTGTCCAGTTCTGGGCCCCCCAGTTTGGAAAGATGTCAGGATGCTGGAGAGTGTCCAGAGGAGGGCAACGAAGATGGGGAAGGGGCTGGAGCACAAGCCCTACGAGGAGAGACTGAGGGAGTTGGGGCTGTTTAGTCTGAAGAAGAGGAGGCTCAGGGGAGACCTCATTGTTCTCTACAACTCCCTAAAAGGAGGTTGTAGTCGGGCAGGGGTTGGTCTCTTCTCTCAGGTGATCAGTGACAGAACTAGAGGGCATGGACTCAAGCTTCGTCAGGGAAAGTTTAGACTTGATATGAGGAAAAAATTCTTCACTGAAAGGGCGATTGGCCATTGGAATGGGCTGCCCAGGGAGGGGGTGGAGTCACAGACCCTGGAGGTGTTTAAAGGGAGACTGGATGAGGCACTGAGTGCCATGGTTTAGATGATGGTTGGTGTTGGTGTTAGTGTTAGGTTATAGGTTGGACTTGATGATCTCAGAGGTCCTTTCCAACCTTGTGATACTGTGATACTGTGACCACAGTTTCTCCCCTTGCCAGCACACCAGCCCTCTCTGAAGAGGAGATAAAGGGTTGACAGCGGGATTTGCAGACACCAAGCTGTCCATGACATGCCCTTGGCAGCCTGTTATTATCCCTTCTGCAAGGCTATGCTTGGCCCAGCTGCCAGCTGGCTCCTCTCAGACAGGGTCCAGCCCTGGACTCACAGCAGATGGGGGACAGGCTCTCCACCCCCTGCCTGTTCCCTGCTTGCTGCCACCATAACTGAGGGTTTATGGATGCTCTTCGGAGCAAGGCCTTGTTTTGCAGAGCAGAAAGACCCCTGGGGTAGGGTTTCCAGCACCGGAAGTCTCGGAGCCCACATGGGATACTGAGTCCCAAGGGTGGCTCTGGGACCGCTCACCTGAAGACACAGTGGAAAGTAAAGGAGAAAGGATGGGCTACAAGTGACAATCAGGCAACAAATAACACGGTGGAAGACAGATGTGACTCCAGCCAGATGGAGAAACAGCAACAAACAATCTGTCTCCGGCAGAGAAAGTCTTGTCAGCCCCAGCCACCGGAGCGAGGGGAGCATCCGCGGGAGCAGCCTCGAGATGAGAGGGGAATGGGGGGGTTGGCTGGCACCCAGCTATGTTTAGAGCAGCTTGGACACCTCCCCAAACGAGCCCAGTGACATCCCACTTCCCAGACCTGCTCTGATCCGAGGGGACCCCCTCCTTTCCCCCAGGAGTGGCTTTTTTGGGGCACAGGTTGCTGCCTGTTTCCCTCCCTGCCCGTTAAACGCCCGGCACAGCTGACTGATGAATGGGCTCTCAACATGATTGATCTCTTTGACAGTATGAAACGCAGTGATTACCTGGTGCTAGCAGATTTTCCTAAGTGTGCCTCACGCAGGCACAGGACATTTGTGCCATTATCATTATTAACTCCATTGTCAGCAGCTAATCTATGCAAAGATTTGGCCTGGCTTCTTTGAAGCACGCGAGGCAGTGGCTGTGCTCGTGCTGGCAACGGACCCTGCGACAGCAAAGGAAATTTGAATCAGTTTAATTTTTATTTTAATTCTTTTTTATTATTCTTTTTGGAGTCTGGTTTTGGAGATTTGCTTTCTCCAGGCATTTGTGCTTACTCCCTTGTCACAGGGCTTTGCTGGTGAGCTTTTCCTCTTACCCCTGGCATCTCAGAAGGTGACAGGAGGGTCCCCACCCACCCTAGGCCAGGCAGAGCTGCAGCAGAGGTGCTGCCTGTAGCTCCTCCTCTGCCCTTCAGCCTTGGGTTCTCACCATTTCTGGGTGGTGATGGCAAGGTGCTGCCCTCTCCCCCTAAAATCCACTACAGTTCTCAACTTTCCATTAGAGGAAAAAAGTCCAAACCTCTTCTTAAAATATTTTCTTCCCGAATATCAGCTGTTTTCTAAACATAAATCAACCAAAATGCCTCAATATGTGCCATTTTCCAAACCTAAATCGACAAAACTGCCCAAATATATCCAAGTTTCCAAACTTCAGCCCACAAATTGAACAGAGCAAGGCCATAAGGGACCCTGACACCACAACTCTAAAGCCATTTCAACCTGCTTTGGCCATCTAAACCCAAATCCAGGGAAGACAGAGGAGAAAAAAGATGCAGCCTTCTACCTCCCCAAATCAAACTCTCCCGGAGCTGGAGAGGGCTGGAATGGAAGGCTCCCAGCCTTTCATTCAGAGAGGCCTGGGAGGGGAAACCTTATTACCCTCCACAACTCCTGGAAAAGAGGTTGTAGCGAGGTTGGTGTTGCTCTCTTCTCCCTAGTAATGAGTGAAACAATGAGAGGAAATGGCCTCAAGTTGCACCAGGGGAGGTTCAGATTGGATATTAGGAAAAATTTCTTTACTGAGAGAGTGGTAAAGCATTGAAACAGGCTGCCCAGGGAAGTGGTGGAGTCTTCATCCCTGGAGGGGTTCAAAAACCCCTGCCATGGGCAGGGACACCTCCCACTGGATCAGGGGGCTCAAAGCCCCATCCAACCTCCAACACCTCCAGGGATGGTGCAGCCACCACTTCTCTGGGCAACCTGTGCCAGGGCCTCCCCACCCTCACAGGAAAACATTGCTTCCTAAAATTTCATCTCAATCTCCCCTCTTTCAGCTCAAAACCCTTCCCCCCTCATCCTATTCCTGCACTCCCTGATCCAGAGCCCCTCCCCAGCTTTCCTGGAGTCCCTTTCAAGTACTGGGAGGCTGCTCTAAGGTCTCCCCAGAGCCTTCTCTTCTCCAGGCTGAACAACCCCAGCTCTCTCAGCCTGTCCTCGTACAGGAGATGCTCCAGTCCTCAGATCATCTCTGTGGCCTCCTCTGGACTCTCTCCAACAGCTCCATGTCCTTCCTGTGCTGAGGACTCCAGAACTGGGCACAGGACTCCAGGTGGGGTCTCACCAGAGCAGAGCAGAGGGGCAGAATCCCCTCCCTGGCCCTGCTGGTCCCACTGCTTTGGATGCAGCCCAGGACACGGTTGGTTTCTGGGCTGCGAGCACACGTTACCAGCTCATGTTGAGCTTCTCATCCACCAAACAACACCACCTTTTCAAAAAGGGTGAAAACAAAGTCTTTCTCAAAGGTGTTGTAGTTGATGCCTAAGTCAGCAGATCGTTTAGGGGATGATTTATTAAATAACAAACTGGTGAAAGGCAGATTGGGCTGAAAGGAGGGGAAAGCAAGACGAAACAAGAGGGATTTAGCAACAAGGCAAAAATAGCCTAAAAATGTGGCAAATGAAAGAATGGTGACAGTGTCCATCCCCACAAGGATGAGTTAAAATCCAGGCTGGTATAACTCAGCAGAGAGCCCAGGAAGCCAATGGAGCTGCAGCAATTTACAATAACTGCTAGTTTGGCTCAATTTAAATAGCTCAGCTTTATGAATACTGGGAATACATGTGCAAGCGTGAGAAACAGGAAAGGCGAGTTGGGAAGGTTTTATTTACACTGCAGCTTGGAAGCTACTTAAACTGATTTGGAAGCAGGTGAATAATTAATTGCATCTTTAAGGAATCGAGCTGTTAATAATACTCCCCACAGTGGCAGTTTATAAATGTTCCTGTCAGGGTAGAACATGGAGCATCGCAGAGGGAAGGGTGGGGGAAAAGCCTGAAGGAAAATCTGCCCCCACCCCCCTGCTTGCAAAATGAATTAAAGTTGCTTTTTCTTCCTGCCATCCAGCTGTTCCTGACACCTGGATGTCAAATCAATATTATAATGACAGCACCACAGCACAAAAAAAATAGAAAAAGAGTCCTATTACTACATGGAAAATATTTATATTACCTCCCACTCTCCAAGGTATAGCCTGTTAATTGAGCACAAAGGGTAGGATTTGCCTGGAGCCTGCAGAACCCATTAGAGAAGCAGCTGATGGTGTTGTGATGGAATCAGGTAAATGGGTGTTGAGAGGCAAAGGTGATCCTGAGTGATGCAGCGTTTGGTCCTCCTTCCCCCAGGTAGCCCAGGACCTCCTGCATCCATCCATCCATCCATCCATCCATCCATCCATCCCCTGGGCATCCTAGGAGACCCCATCACTGAGAGGTGCTTGCAGAGGCAGGGATGCAGGAGCAAACAATTCCTTCCTGCTGCTTTCTCTGCTTGCAAATGTTGCTGCTCTGCTCAGCTCATCCCAGCGCTCTGGTTCATCTCCCACAGCCCAAAGCTGGAGCAGCGGGGGCTACGGGGATTACAACAGCACAGCAAAAGCCTCTGGAGCCAGGAGTTTTGGGAAGAATCTAAAGCCTTACACTTCAGGACAAGGATAAGCCTCTAAAAGAAGGTGGAAGGGAAAATCTAAGCAAAAAGCTTCTTCCTCCAGGGAACCTTTGACCTTTTGCTGAGAGAGGAATTTGGCAGCACAAAAGCTGTGCAAGCAGCTGCAGCAGGGGATGGCCTGGCTGGGGCTATCACTGAGCATCTCCCAGCCCCTCCACTCCCATCCTTGAGTGAGAGAATCACTCAAGGCTCTCTTTGGGTGTTTTTCTGCCTGCTTATTTCAGCAATGGTCAAAGCTATTACTCCTCATTTCCTCGACTTCTCGAGCCATATCCCAGGACTTGCGTGTGGGGTAGGCAATGAACAAGGCAGTCCCATGCTACTTACTGCCCCCAACATCTCCTCCTCTCCCAGCCCACCTCTGTGATGGAAAATCAGCACCTGCAGAGCCTTGCCTTGTTTTTCCATGATTAATCAGTTTGCTTGAGAGCAGCAGGACTCCCCTCCTCGTCCATCCCCCTCCCGACTGCCACGTGTGAAGGCTGAAGTTAATCAGATAAATTCCTTGCGGTAGCACCAACAATTTTTCTAAAGCACAGTCTCCCTGGAGCTACTAATAATTACTCCAGACCCAGACATTAAAGCACCACTGAAAAAAAAAAATGCTTTTAATTAAAAAATTAATTTTTCTGACAGCCCCAATGATGCTAACTTGGAACAGCAGAGCATTCGTCAGGAGGGAAAGGAGATGGATAGCAACAACCTGCTCACAACCCCTTGCTGGGAAAGGGGTGAGGAGAAGGGTCACCTCCATCAGGGTTTTGGAGATGTCACCCCTGCTCACATCTGCAAATCCTTCTTGGCCAGGTAAAGCAGGACTTGGTCTTGTGTAGGGACAGTGTCAAGTCACCTTAGCTCTGCCCGCCGTGTCTCTCCCCACACCAGCAGCTGAATTTTATCTTTGCTCACAAAGGCTGGATCACTTCAACCTCAGCCCAGACGTAGCTGCACAGCTTTATGGCTGGTGTGACTGCCAGCTGCTTGCCTAATTACATGGATTAATTGTGATTGCTCCCCGATGGGGCAGGGAGGTTTGGGGACTCCAGAGGATGCTGTTGGGGGGCAGGTCTCCACACCAAAACCTGTCAGCCCCCATCAAGCAGCTCCCAGACAAGGGACAGTGTTTTCACTATGGAAAAGCATAGATGAGGATGAAGTGTTGGGCTTGGTCTCAACAACACAGAGATAAGAAGGCTTCTCCCATAAGGTTGCCCTGTGAGGGTGGGGAGGCCCTGGCCCAGATTGCCCAGAGAAGTGGTGGCTGCCCCATCCCTGGAGGAGTTCAAGGCCAGGTTGGATTGGGCTTTGAGCCCCCTGATCCAGTGGGAGGTGTCCCTGCCCATAGCAGGGGGTTGGAACTGGATGGCCTTTGAGGTCCCTTCCAACCCAAACCATTCCATGATTCTATGGTTATGTAGTTTCTCATAATCTCATAATTGTGCCCTGTAATTTCTCTGCTCCATACATGTCTCAAAAGAGGTAGAGTTAAGGTAATGCCCAGCTCAGCAGCTGCAATCCCAATTAGAGCTTTCCCAATAAATGTCTCTATGCTGCTGGTGAGGGGATTTGGAGCCAAGCAAGAGCTGCATCTCTCCAGACCCCTGGGACTGAGTCTCCGCAGGTGGGACATCCCCAGCCACAGCTCTTCCAGGTGCAGGATGAACCCTACAGCACAGCCCCCTCTCCTGGAAGCAGCTGAACCAGCCAGCCAGGCTGGATTCACCATCCCTGTGCTGGGAGGGGAAAGGAGGAGAGAGGATTGAAATGAAATGTGTCATCAATAGAAAAAAATTTCCATTACCTCAAAGGGTTTGAGATGAGGAAAAAAGGGGGCGGGGGAGGAAGTACAGGTTCCTTCAGCTGCAGCTTCGGTGGCTGAGTTGGGAGATGCTGCCACAGCTCCTCCAGCACTATGGTAACAGTGCCCAGTGCTAAAAAAACCCACTACGATGTTCTGGCCAGCCCCAAACACAGCTCCCAGGGTTACAGCCCCAACTTTTTTTTCCAACTAATCATATCACCGCTTGAGCTCTCCTTCCCTCTGGCTGCCTCTCATCCAGGGGCCTCAGGTTCAGGTACCTGCGCTGAATATAATGAATCTCTTTCCTTCCACTCACCAGCGCCGAGGTTTGCAGAAGAGGGTGTTGAACATCTCTATCTAACAGGTTCTGGGAGTGTTTTACACAAGCCTGACGGAGAAACACGGCCCGGCAGCGAGCTGGGAACAAAAGATGCTTTTATTGTGGGAGGATGAAAGGCAGGAGGGATGGAGGCAGCGCGACGCTCCGGTGGTGGGGACTGAACTAATTGGATATGGGAAAATACCTAAATATACACGTGCAGAGAGAAACAGCAAGGTCCTTGTACAGGACTGCATTCAGAAAAAGCCAAACCGATAGGCTTAGATATAGATAAAGATGTTGAGAAATGATTTCTCAGCTGGCATAAGGCTGTTGGAACCACGGGAAGAGAGGTAGAGGTGGAAAAGCCCCATAAACTGCAGAGAATCACAGAGTGGTTTGAGTTGGAAGGGAACTCAAAGCCCGTCCAGTTCCACCCCCCAGTCGTGGGCAGGGACACCTCCCACTGCATCAGGGTGGTCAAAGCCCCATCCAGCCTGGCCTTGAACACCTCCAGGGATGGGGCAGCCACCACTTCTCTGGGCAACCCGTGCCAGGGCCTCCCCTCCCTCACAGGAAAACAGTTCTTCCCACAATCTCATCTCAATCTCCCCTCTTTCAGCTCAAAACCCTTCCCACTCATCCTATCCCTGAACTTCCTGATCAAGAGCCCCTCCCCAGTTTTGCTGGAGCCCCTTTCGGTACTGGGAGGCTGCTCTAAGATCTCCCCAGAGCCTTCTCTTCTCCAGGCTGAACAACCCCAGCTCTCTCAGCCTGTCCTCGGATGGGAGGTGCTCCAGCCTTTGGATCACCTCTGTGGCCTCCTCTGGACTTGCTCCAACAGCTCCATGTCCTTGTGCTGAGGACTCCAGACACAGGGCTCCAGGTGGGGTCTCACTAGAGCAGAGCAGAGGGGCAGAATCCCCTCCCTGGCCCTGCTGGTGCCACTGCTTTGGATGCACCCCAGGACACGGTTGTCTCTCTGGACCGTGAGCATACACTGCTGGCTCACGTTGAGCTATCACATCCCACCATTCCATCCCCTGCACTCTTCCAAAAGCCACTAAGGAATTAGTGGAGAGAACTATTTGCCTGAAGTGATGAGCCTGGTCTCAGGCAGGACCCTCCTGCCTCCTATCCCAAGCACCCAGTAATGATTTCCGTGAAGTCAGTCTGGGAAATCTGGGGAATACAAAAGGCTGAATGAATTTGAGTTCCTTAACTCAGAGAAGAGATGGTTCAAGGGAAAAATTTCGTCTGCAAATACAGATGACAACAGCTGTAAAGAGGAAGGGAAAACCTGCTCTCTGCATCCAGTGTGGGGAGAAGAGAAAGGGTGTGGTTAAGTGTTAGGAATCCCATTTCCGGGAGTGTTGGTGGGGGGATCTAGACAATCAGAGTACTAATATATGGCTTGAGTTGACGACCCAACGACAGTGTTTAATGCAGAAAGCTGCATTTTTTGCAGCTACAACTGGAACATCAGTTCCTGGGGCAGGTGGATTGCAGGTACCCTTTGGATGATCAAGCAGGGCTATCTGTTGGCAGACAGGACACCCGCTCACTGCTCCTGGAAGCATCACAGGTCCAAACAGAGAGGCTTGGCCTCCACTGGAGCAGGGACAGGGGTGCTGAGGAGGAATATTACTTTATTTTCCACTGGCTCATCAAACAGGTGAGCAAACAACCTGCAGAGCTGTTATCCTTCATGTACAGTGAGCCAAGATTAACAGTGATGTATCTCAGGCACCTTCCTCAGTAAGAATTACCCTGCTCAGGCTGGTGGAATGCTGGGAGAAAGGGAGTGAGGGAACCACAATTCAGTGTCTTTCACCTTTCTTTGAGGATAATTCAGTGGTCAGAACTCTTTTGGAGGCCTTTGACCCATTGCTGCTCTCCCATGCCTCACCTCTGCCCCACTTTGGTGCATTTCCCCTCTTCTTTAAAAATGCAAGAAGGAAAAAAAACCCACACTAACCCTTCAGCATTTTTTTGTGATGAGGGGATAGTGTTTCTGCTCATCTGAAAGCCTTCAAAATCAATATATGATCTACCTGTAATAATCTCACACGCAAGGAAATTATATTTCAGATCATATCAGTTTGGGAAGATGCTAATTTAGACTGGGTTCCTGCCAGGATTTCTCTCCCCATACGTGTGTGGCTCAGCCTCACAAGCAGCAGGTTGATGGAGCACAGTAACCTGCTTCATTCCACGAGGGGGTCCCCAAATTCACCTGGGTCCCACTGGGTTCTGCCACCCCTGCTCAGCATAGCTCTGCCAGCACATGGCCAGACAACCACACGAGACCCCCAGTTGGAGTTCAAGAGTTGTTACCCACAGCGAAATCTCCCTGTAGAATAAATAGGGAATAAGTGGACCCTTTTGATAATCAGAAGCCAGCTTCTTCCTATCTGAAATACCATTAAGCAGCACTGCCAGCACCAGAAATGGGTACCAATTGGAAAAATAAAGAAGAGAAGATTCACTTGAGATGTCTTAAAACCATAAGGGACAGTATGAGGATGGTTTTGTCCCTCTTACGCACTTAAGCCCCTCTTGAGCATCTTTAAGTCAAAGACAGAGGCTCCTGTGAAAATAAACACAAGCCAGGCAGGATCCTTCTGCATTTTCCTGCTTCCCCAGGCAGGAGGGACGAATGGTTTTCAAGCACGTGAAAGATGCACAGTGAGAGCTGGGTACTTGGTAGGAGCCCAGCCTCTATTTTTAACAACTGACGGCATCACCGTTGACTCCTCTCGGCAAGATGAGGTTGTTCCTCAGAGCAGAGGATCTTCTTGCAATGCACCGTGTCAGGCAAACCTTTCAGAAAAGGCAGCCGAGCATCATTAGCATTTTTGGGGGGCAGGAGAGCAGCTTTGATGCTCTTTTGGCTGTGCTGGGCTCAGCTGCATCCTTGGCTCTTCTTGAGGAGCACCCAGCACCTCGCAGTAATGCACTTGCAGTGACCGTCTGCCACTCAGTCGTGTTTCAAAGGGGTGGAAAAGTGCAAGGAATTAAAGAACATGAATTTAATACATTGTGCTAGGGAAACTGGGACTGTAGTGGTAAAATTGAGACACATCAGTATCCTGAGCTAAAGCTTTCTCAAAGGTGAAACTAAAACAAATGTGAGAAAACCGAGCCCTCGCTGGGGTCACCTCCCCACGCAAGGTTTCCCCTTTGCTGTTGCAAAGAAGCATATTTATAATTAAATGGAAGAAATACTTGCATTAACATGGCACAGTTCCAGGGAAGCTCACAGTGAAGGGGTTGCCTGGCCCTTGTATCCAGGACGCCAGCAACAGCAAGATTCATGCAGCAGCCTGTGTCCAACACAGCCTCTCAACAGCCCCATCTTAGCCAGGTTGGATGGGGCTTTGAGCCCCCTGATCCAGTGGGAGATGTCCCTGCCCATGGCATGGGGGTTGGAGCTGGATGGGCTTTGAGGTCCCTTCCAACCCAACCCATTCCACAATTTGCAGTAAAACTGAATTGCTGATTTCTTTGGCAAGTGAGAGTTTTCAAGGTGCTTCACCTACGATGCCGCAGGCAGAAACTCATTAAGCTGGCATCAAGGGAGGGTAACAAAGCCTGGGGACACTGCTGACCCAGCCAGTTCTCTTATGCCAGCATCACCCCAACAGATTGTGTCGATTATTATTTCACAAAGTGCCAATAAGAAAGGGAAAGAACCCAAATGCTCAGATAAAGCTTTGGCTCCAGATCTCGCCCACCTCACAGCTGGCCGAGCCTCTCTCAGCTCCATCCCCAGCCAATTTCCAGGCCTCCATCACTTCTTAACACATTTTTTTTTACTCCTGGACTCTTGAAATTAAATGCTGCTAATTTACTTTGCAGAAAACTCTGCATCCTGCTGGTGCTTCTCTGCCAGCTGTGACCTCATCCCTCAATGATTGGATTTGGGAGTAAATTAATAGACACAGTCCATTAATTAATTGTGACCAAGTTGTGCGGCAAACTGGACCCATCTCTCATGTTCAGAAACTGCTCCAGATTCCTGCTCAGAGAGCACTTACTATGTTTTAATTTCAGCTGAGCTGTTTGGATGAGCACTTTCCAATGCATAGGCAACCAGCAAACCTTTAATTATCACCCCCTCCTATTTGGCTCCTGTATCCAAACCCCAATATAAAGGGACAACCCTAAAAGCAGCATCCCCAGGCATCGAAGCTCCTATAACCAAGGATAACACCGAGCATCCCAGAGGATCATTTGTAGAGAGGAGCCAGTGGAAAGCGAACGCTCCAGCAAAATCTCTAAACACTGCACATATATTTTCGCTTTATTTGCTGGGTCTACCACTGAATCTTATTTGCTGGCGTGGTTTTCTCTTTTTTTTTTACCTCTTTCTCCCTGGGAGAACTTAATAAATCTTTGAAATCATCAAAAAGAAATGCAGCTTCAACACTTAGAGAGCACGGTTAAGTTACTTCCCGGCAATATAAACTAAGGCTGTAAAGTCAAACATTTCCATGCCATAACGCGAAATGAAAATGAGGGTTTGGGAGGAGAGGGAACAGGAATGGCCTCAGCTTGGCTCTCCCATCACTCAGGGCTAGAAAAGCCTAGAAAGCTTGTGACTGGCTGATGGTGGGGATGAGGACATTGCTGTCCCCTATTGCCACTGCCCCTCTCCTGCCACATGCAGCGGTTTCAGCTCTTCTCATTACAGTGGTTGTCTCTAAGTGTCTCTGTTCCAAGAGGGATTGAATAACACAAGGAATGCCTGCTTCCCTCTCTCTCTTTTTGGCTTTTAATGATGCATTTGCAGAGATGGGAGCTGTGGCCCAAGCAAACCCACTACAGCCCCTTCAGTGGTTCCCCAAGGGAAGAGGCTTGGGCACTCACCAGCTGCAGGACCAGGGATGGAGGCAGGCAGGATTTCCATGGCAACACAGCAAAAAAAGCAGTGTGGCAGCAGCCCTGAGAGGTGAAACAGGTCAGGAGAAACTTTGCTGCTGGGGAGAATGCAGGGAAACAAGTCCTTTACAGCAGGAAGGACTTGGGGCTCCCACTCCAGTGTGCAGCAGCCACAAAACCCTGCTTCCCTAGAAGCTCAGGGTGTGATGGGGACCCCACAACCAGGTCCTCACGTTGGGGTCCCTTGTCCTTCCTCAGTGCTGAGGAGCTGTGGGTAACTGTGATGCAGATTGCTGAGGCTGTGCCATGCCCTTGATTTACTCTCTCAAGCCTCCTGCTTTCTAAATCTTGCTTTATTAGTATCACCGCACAGCAGAGCACAATTAGCAGTATATTAGCAATAAAAAAAAGCAGCCAGAGCCAGAATTACTGCAGGTTATTGTTTTAAATCCTGCATCTGCCAGAGTGGCCATGGACACGTGCTCCTCCCATGACCCCAGCCTGGGCCGTGGTGCCCCCACAAGCAAGTGGGGGGGACACACCCCACTCCCCCAAAACACTGGGGCAGCAGCTAATCCCCCATCTGAAGAGCTTCCACCCAGTGCTGCAGCAGAGCTGACACTAATCCTGACCATGTTTAACCATTTGTATTGATTACCCTGCCAGCTCATTTGAATAATTAAAACCAGATGGAGCCCTTTTACGTGTTTAAGGGAACAGCACCAGGAGCATCCCCGGAGCTGTGTGGTTTTGGTGGAGGGGAGTGGAAGGGTGCGGGAGAAGCTCAGCAGCTTTTGCTCTCAAATCTTTCTTTCAGTGACTTGCCACCCCGTGTGGTACCTCTCATGTCCCCACTGCCACCTCCACCTACAGGATGGTGGCATCAGCTCAGTTCCCATTCCAGAGCCCACTGGCAATAGCATTCATGCTCTTATTTATACAGAAATAATTGCTGTCGTACACTGATGTCGTTCCTTATACAAACAGCACTAAAAACGCCAGCCAGCCACAAACCTAATAAAAAGCAGCAAATAAATTAACCCAGTGCCAACAGCCAAATATTCCAGTGCCAAGGTGTGTGTGTGTGCATCCAGCCCCACCTTGGCATCGTGACCTCCTGCTGCAAAGCCTCACCCACCTGCAAAGCTTTCACATCAGCGTTGCCCATCAGGTCTCTGCCAGGGACCTCTGGCTTCTTAAAATGGATGGGCAATACCAGCTCAACTCTGGTTATTTGTTATTCCACTGTGTTTTCAAAGTGAGTAAAATATTCCTGGCATGGAGCTGGTTCTGCACTCCTGCCATCACACAGGGATGAGTTATCTTTACAGAAAGAAGCATAGATTAATATGTCAAATGAAAATGAACTATTGGCAGATTAAGATGAAAATGCGATGGCCAGTGATAGGGAGAAAAGGAGAAGAAAAAAGAAAATGAAGCTTCTCAGGAGGACAGGAACATTAAAAATTGAGTAATTGATCAGCGTTGGTGAAGTTGGATGGAGTCTGAACACTCTGAGCAAGGCAGGGACCACACTCTCCTGCTTGCTGGAGGAAGACCATGCTGGGAGCCTCAGCCTATGCCAAAGACGGTCCAGCCACCCCTGTGGGGGCACATCCTTGCCAGCCCTGGCCATCACATTGGACCTTATCACCTTGGTTATCGTGCCAGCATCCCTGCTCCGTGCCAGCCCAGCGTGCCTGGCAAGTGGAGGTGCATGGGGGCAGTCCTGCCCCTGGGACAGAGACATTTTCACCTGGGAAATACTAAGACATCCTCACCTGCTGCATCAAAATACACATCCTCTCTCCTGGCACATGAATGCAGGTCTTGGAGGAGCTGTTGTTGCTCCCAGCCCCGTGTCCTTGGCTGTTTGAGCCCATCCCATCTACCAGGTGGGACTGCCATCTCTGCATGGTCTCTGCTCTGCCTCATCTGAGCAGGGATGACAACAGGACTGCACTGGAAAGGCTTTGGGGGGGCTCAGGTCAAGTTCAGGCTGCTGCCAAGTCCCTTAAAAGAAGCCCCAGGAGCTGTGAGTAGCATCATGGCCTCTTCAGAAGCATCAGCTTGCAGAGATGCAGTTGCTCCATCAGATCCCAAGCCAAGCACAGGTCAGCAGCTGGGGGACACCTGTGGTGCTTGGAGCAGCTCTCCCCTTTGTAGAACACCACTAACACCAGCTCTGCTCAAAATGGTGCACCAGGTTGCTTTGGACCTTCTGGACCAGCTGCAGGAGATGCTGGGAGAAGGACAGCCCAGTGCATCTCCACCCCACAGGCTGACACATGCATCCTTCTGCCTTTCTCCAGCACCACCAGTGCTCCACACTCTTTACATCCAATCCACTCCTCACTGAGGCATCCAGCCCTGCTTTGCTTTCCCAGCTACAGAGCCAACCACCAGAGATAAATACCACCAGTTGAGCTCCAAAATGTTTTTCCAAGCAGGAACGGGTGCGTTCCAGCAGTGTATCATAGAAACCTCACTATTTACAGGTGTTTATTGTCCAGGATGAGCAGGCAAGCCTAGTTTGTTTTATTTAGACATACTTCCAGTACCTGGAAATAGATATTTATACAATCCCAGTGCTTTGATGCATTCAGGTGCCTGGATTTTGATGGCTCAAGCCCAGGAGCAGCAGGCTGGTGGGTTTCATGCTCAGGCACGAGTCCCAGCCCGGCTCTGCATCACCAGGATGCGGCCGCAGAGCCCCAATGCTGGGCAGGAGCCTCCCCTGCCCTCCCCTCCTGCTCCTCGACGGGGAAAAGAGGCCAAAAGGATTGCTCTCCCTGCCTGCCACTCACTGCCTCTGTTGGAGATGATAAGAATTAATTAAATTTGTGTGCCTTTGTAACTGCCTGGGGGATTTATCAGCTGCCTCCACCACGGGGTATATCTGATTTAAGGGGGGATACGTCTATACTCCATTACACGTGTCTTAATATCACAGATAGGATATCACCCCTGAGCATTGAACAAATTGCAGTGAGAGCTTAAGGGAAGGGCTGGAGTGGAAGGGGACCAGCCTGGTAAATGGCATTAATAAGGGTCTCTTTGCTAGGACAGGGTGTTCCGAACCCAATTCAGCATCTCCCACCCCAACCCCATTGAAGGGGCAATGCCACCGGTCTCCCCAGGGGAGTAGCTGAGAACAAAACCCTGATGGTCTGCAGGATTTGTTCTTTTGTAGCCACGGCAGAGTGCCCCATCCTTTGGCTCTGGCTGAGCCTTGAAGGCCATTTCACAGAATCCCAGTGTGGTGGGGTTGGCAGAGCCCTCTGGAGCTCACCCACTCCAGCCCCCAGCTAACGCAGGCTCCTCTGGAAGGGGCTGCACAGGAGCACACCCAGGTGGGTCTGGATCTCTCCAGAGAAGGAGACTCCACACCTCCCTGGGCAGCCGGTTCCAGGGCCCCGGCACCCTCACAGTAAGGAGGCTTTTCCTCATGTGCAGGTGGAGCTTCCCGTGCTCCAGTTTGTGCCCATTGCCCCGTGTCCTGTCCCTGGGCACCGCTGAACAGAGTCTGATTCCATCCTCCTGACCCCCACCCTTCAGATATTGATCAGCATTGATGGGATCCCCTCTCTCTTCTCCTCTCCAGACTGAACAGACCCAGGTGCCTCATCAGAGAGATGCTCCATTCCCCTCCTCGTCTCCATGCCCTACACTGGGCTCTTTCCAGTCTTTCTTGAGCTGGGGAGCCCAGAACCAGACACAGGACTCCAGATGGGGACTCCCTAGGGCAGAGCTGAGGGGGAGGAAAACCCTCCCCACACTTTTCTCCATGCACCACAGGGTATCTTTGACCTTCATGGCCACAGGGCACAGTGCTGGCTCATGGTTTGCTTGTTGCCCACCAGGAGACCCCGGTCTTTGTTCACAGAGCTGCTTTCCAGCAGGTCAAGCCCTCACCTGTACTGGTGCAGGGGCTTATTCCTCCCTTGGTGCAGGACTCCACACTTACCTTTGCTGACCTTAATGAGGTTCCTCTCTGCCCAACTCTCCAGCCTGTCCAGGTCTTGCTGATTCCCAGGTCTTGGGATTCCTGAGGGCCAGCCTAAGCAGTAAAGATTGAAGCATGAAGCTATATAGTAACTCCTTCTTTTCTGTATTCTTCATCACCAGCACACCCACTTCATTCAGCAGGGGGCCCACAACTTCCCTAGAGTTCCTTTTGCTACTGGTGAATTTATCATAGAATCACAGAATGGTTTGGGTCAGAAAGGACCTCAAAGCATATCCAGTTCCAATCCCCCTGCCATGGGCAGGGACACCTCCCACTGCATCAGGGTGCTCAAAACCCCATCCAACCTGGCCTTGAACACCTCCAGGCATGGGGCAGCCACCACTTCTCTGGGCAACCTGTGCCAGGGCCTCCCCACCCTCACAGGAAACTAGTTCTTCATAAAATCTCATCCCAATCTCCCCTCTTTCAGCCTTAAAGGCTTCTTGCTCTTGATGTCCCTTGCCAGATTGAATTCCAAGTGGTCCTTCCTCATCACATCCTGAAAGCATTCCAATATTCATGCCAATCAGCCAGAGGTTTGGAGAATTCCTTCTTCATTCTCCAACACCAAGGGACAGCCTGTTGACAAGGGGCTCCTCCCCTCCCCATGAATCCCCCCCAATCTGGACTCCCATTACCTCAGCCAGGTTTATGGCCAGACAGGAGATTATGCAGCAGACTAAGGGATGGCTTCCTCCAAAATCCAAACCCCACTCCATCCCTACAGCCTTGCCCACCCCACACAAGGGCTTTAGCCCTCAGTGACACGATGCAGGCAGCATCCTCCCGCTCAGCACAGGCCACCCCACGCCCTCCACCCCATCCTTCCTTGCCCAGGGGTGGTAAGGCTGTAAAAACCTTTGGTGGAGGGGCCTGCCATGAATCACACTGAATTTACAGCTGAGCTGCAGGAAAGGGAATTATATAACTCTCAGGAGACAGGCTGGCGGGGAACAAACATCCATCAGGCACAAATTCTGGATTATTTACCACAGCTGGATCTCGCCAAGAGAAACACTCCCTGTGCTGGACAGCCTGCAAAGGGATTCAGCCACGGGGACCTATTCAGCAAATGGAATGTCACTGTCTCACTTGTCAGAGCAACCCCTGCTGTTTATTGTTCCTCCTGCCCAGGTCCCTCTACTCAGGGGATTAGCCCAGCACCCAGCAGAGGGTGAGGTCTCAGCTCTCATCCCACCACCACCACAGCCCTCTCCAGGTCCCGGTTCCTGGAGCCAGAGCAGCCTGGCAGCAGCGCCGAGTGACTCTTTTATGAACAGCACTTAATTATTCACCCTTTTAAAACGTTTTGCATCATAAACCTGGGATGAAGTGGAGGAAGGCAATTATTCTGCGACTTGCTCTCCACTTTCTGGAGGAGACCAGCAGGTTTGCTCCCTTTGCTGGGCACCAAGCAAAACCAGGACCCAGCCTTATTGACACTTGCAGGCTCTTATCCCTTACAATCTTTATCAGGTGAGATCACACCCTGCATGAACTCTGGGCAAGCCTTCCTCCCCCGTCCCCCATAGCCATGAGGAAGAAGAAGGGCAAAGCTCACTCAGACTCAGGCAGACTGACACGTCCCCTGTTTGCACTGAATTAAGACCTGCAGGGGAAGATTTAGGGGGGGTGAGATGTGGACCTCAGCCGTGCATCACAGCCATCAGGATGCATCACCAAATCACTGCGCCCTCAACGCGAACAGGCTTAAACCGAGGCAACCGAAGGGACGGGAGGTGCTCTCCAAAGCTCAGCTGAGGTGGCCAGAGGAGTCCCTGTGATATACAGGAATGATCTTCCCCAGGCATGGGCTGTATTTTGCTCTCCTGAAGGCCTGACCATACCAGCCCACTGGCTCCCAACATGCAGGGACAGCATTTGTCTGCTTGGCTCCAGCAGCCACTTTAAGAGCAGAGCATGATGCTCCTGAGCAATGGACCAAGGGCTAAACAAAACCTTAGTTACATAAACAACCCCCTAATTGTGCCCTGTTACATTCCTTAAATTTAACCATGTGTGGAAGCATTTCATGGGATAGGGAGGGATTTGAGCTATAAAATGAAGGCAGGACTTGCAAATCCTCCACATTGGGGTTTCCCAGAATTTGGCCGGTGTGATGGCCTGCAGCTTACCCTTGAGTTTGGGAAATATCTGGAGCTCACAATGTGCCTCATTAGCTCACTATTTCTGACCTGCATCCAAATGATCCTTGATCCCACAGGGAAAGGTAGAAATTCAGTCCCAAAACCCTTGTGCCCGCAAGGCATTCATCATCTGAGCCATCGGAACAAGCTGCTGCAATCCTGCTTCCCAAGCACCTCCTCAACCCTCGCAGAGAGGGAAATGGATTTGATCTGCCTAAAAGCTGAGTTTTCAGGAGGGGTTTTGAATCTGCTCCCAACCTGGAGACTTTATATTGGTTCTTTCTTCTTTACTTTCCTTAAATTGGCAGTAAAAATTCAGGGAGACTAAAATCTGTGATTTGTACTTTGCACATGGGAAGCGGAACAATCTTTTGTTCATTTACTGTGACAACTGCAGTTCAGATTTAATTATTTACGATAATGTTCCAAGGCACATTAGGGAATGTTCTCTTAGTTCGTAAAAAATCATGATGCCTTGGCACTGAGTGGCATCTAGCTACGGGCTCTGCCACTGCACCAGCACGTGCAGCTCCCAGGAGCAGGGCTAAGCTGAGTTATCCCTGCTGCACCCATGGGTGGGTGATGAGCCCCCTACAGCCCCTCATCCCGCTGACGGGCTCCCTTGGCCTCTGCCCTCCCCACAACCCCTCTCCCACCTCACAGATTTAAAGCAGATGGGAAAAAATAAGAAGAAACGACAGCACAAGGAGAGCTGTGTTGGCATGCAAGGGCAGGCAGATGCCTTTATGCCAGGCAGCATGTGGGGCCTGGAGTGCTCCCAGTGCTGAGCCTGAGGAACCAAGGTGGTGGACAGCTTGAAGCTCTTCTGTGAAGGCACCTCCTACCCCAGAGCTGAGTCCCCAGAACCATGGAAACACCAGCAACCACCTGTCTCAAGCACTACAAGGATGACTGGTCCCAAAAGCCACCCCAACAAGCTGGCAGATGTGCCACACCATCATCCAGGAGAGCGTGGAGACTGAGACAGGGGTCACTGCAGCACCAGGAAGCACAGCCAGGACAGAGGGATGGAAATCACCAAGAGATGGGACAACATCAGGGACCATCTCCCAAGCACCCTGGGAAGCACAGTCGGGACAGAGGCCACCAAGAGATGCGACATCAGCAGGGTCCCTCTGCCAGCACCCTGAGCTGCCACAGCCTCTGCACCAGCAGCCAGTGCCCCTCTCCAACAGCACCACCCTGACTGGTTAATGCAGATGAGCCTTGTTGCTTTTCCCTCTTCCTCCCCATGTTATAGATTGCATTTGTCATCAGAAAAGAGGCAGAGGTGGAATCATTCCTCAGTCTTAATTCATCTTGGCTCATTAAGAAGGTGCCCTCAGAGCTGGAGCAGCCAGCTGTGATAGGATGGGCTGGTGGAGCAGGACCACTGTGAAGGGACATGGATGTGCTGGGATGGGACTGGCATGGGTACCCTTCAGTTTAGTATCTGCACATCTATAACAGCCCAGCATGAATTTCTGCAGTCTCTAGAGTCTTGAGAAAGCAATGCTGGCTCCGTGGGTGTATTTGTATTCCTCACTGAGGCAGCCCCATTCCTGAAATACAGCCTGCAAGCCCCAGCCCCTCCTGGAGCTGCTGGCAGCCTGGAGATTCATGGTTTGTTCCTTGTCCATTTGCACCCATAAATACCCACTGCCCCATCCCAGTATTTCTTCCAGCACCTACTGTATCAGCGTATGCTGATGCTTTTCACTACGTCCTTCTCCATTAGTCACAGAAATTAGGAAAGACAGTTGGTATTTCATGATTAAATGTATTGCAGCCAATAAATTGATCATTATTCTCTGCTGATTAGGAGCTCAGTTTCCATCAGTTTAGAGCAGTTATGTTTTTCCCCCCCAATCTTCAAGGAATAGCACAGTTTCTCTTAAGATGTTATAATCAAAGGATTAGAGCTCTGGAAATGTCCTTTGCATATGCAGGAATGTTTTTTTACTGCTCTCACACAGAGAGTGTGCTTTGAAACCCTGGCTTCCAACTCCACGACACTGCCTGTACCTGACCTGTTTTAATTTTAGTCTCAATGTGCCACCAGCTCATTTAGTTGTAGCACTGAGCTCTCAATAGAGCCGGCCACAGGTCAGCTCACACACTTCTGTTCCAATTGCTGAGTGCACCCATGTCCTGCAGCTCTGACCTGGCTCTGGGTTGCCCATTCAGGGCTATAAACCCTCAGAGTCCTCTGGCACCCCCTGCTCCAGCCAGCTGGTACCTTTGGGACAGGAGGCAGGAGCTGTACCCTCTTTTCTCACAGCCCCACAGCACAGCTGTCAGCAGCAGGATTTGCATCACATCCGTAGCTTCGCAGGCTGCAGAAAAAATGAGGTGGATATTTTCTTTTGGGACACTTCCAGGCTTTCTGACACAGCAAGTGATGCCCCGGAAAGAGCTGACCCAGCTAGAGCCTTGCAAGACACAAGAGCACAAAAATTCCAATGAATATTCATTTTAAAACTTGCTCAAATATTCCCAAGGTAAACGTGGCTCTGTTTTAATTTCACCCTGCGCACTAAGCACATTGTTATTGCAGAGATAAAGCCAGGCAGCCAATAGAGATCAGTGTGGGGTTCTCTCTCACCAGAGCAGGAGGGTTTAAGTATCCCAGCTGGAAGGGCTTGGAAGCAACATCCTGCTGCCCTGCACCTCCTCAACATGTGGTTGTACATGGTGGAAGTGCCATCTTTCCCATGGGCACTGCTGCAGCCAGGACCAGAGCACAGGTCCCATCAGGCTGTGGAGGAGCAAGCAGTTGCCATTTGGGTTTGCATTTTTCCAGAGGTACAGAAAAAGCACAGTCTGAAAATAGCCACGTAAATACTCTCCCTGGAAATGCAGTTCAATTAGCTTTGTTGACCTCCAAGGCAGCTCTTGCCAAGGTTTATGCTGAGTCTCACAAGTCAAAAAGAACATGGCAACATAATTAACCAGCAGAGACTGGAGCAGTGAATCCCAACAGGAGGCAGCTCTTCCCCAAGTAGACCAAATGGTGTGAGATCCTACTTCACTCCCCACTCCTCCTTTGATCCCAGCACCTCCTTCGTCAATGCCCTGGCTTTTCAGCACCTGAGGTCACCTCTCCTTGCAGCAGACCCAAGCTTGCCCACTTCATTGATGCCTCTTTCATGCATTCCTCAGAGCAAAATTCTCTGCATTGCTTTCCAGGCTGTAATTGGGACAACCTCTGCCTTTGTGTCCACTCCACAACACAAGACCCAGGCATATGTACACACACACATCATTCCTGTGTGCTGCTCTGGCACTAATGTCCTCATGAGCATCTCTGGATAGCTTGGGAGATAATGATTTGGCATCTTTAACAGCTCCTTCGATATTTGTCTTTGCCTGGGTTGAAACTCTTTTTCCAGGAGGGCTCTAATTGTGGTTTGATGTGTCAGTTCAGCCGGTTGGTCACCAATCGCTCTGTCAACCAGGTCCTCAAAGCAGTACCTGGGGATCAAATCACTTTGGTGACATCTCAGACAGCTCTGCATGGTCCCAGGAACAGGGATGTGCACAGGAGCCCCACAGCAGGCACAGCTCTCTACTGCCACAACCCATTGCAGAAGCTCCAGCAGCAAAAAGAGAATGCAAAGAATCCCAGCAGGACAGTTTAGGCTGGTGTTAGTAATACATCAACTGAAAATAAGCAGCAGAACTTCTGAAAGGCTTCTACCTGGTATTAGGAAGTTTTGAATCTCTGCCTCCTCTACATCAGCCCTGGAAATTGATCTCTTCCATCCTTGGGGGTCAGCTTCTTCGTGGCTGCTTGGTCCTTCTTAATCCCCTTAAATCACAGCTCCTCACTTTCCACCTCTAAATCTGGGGAGCAACACCCTTCTCCATGGGTGAGCATTTAGGCATCCCCTTAAAGACACCTTTGCTATATAGGATGGTGGTTGTGTCTCTCCATCCCACGCCCATGGGATTTTGGTGGTCACCCCAGCTCTTCTCTCACATCCCATTTGCACCAGTATGAACTGGCACTGAGAAAGCATCACCAAACCAGGATGGGTGTGGTGAGGGGGCAAGGCCTGAGCTGCCCCAGCCTTCTGCTCTTCCCCACATCCCACTCAGCTCTGTTCAGTGGCTTGTTCTGCTCTGAGCTCAGAGGGTATTTCAGCCATTTCAGTGCTTCTAATCTCTTTGGGAACATTGCTGAGAAACACAATTTCAAGCCTCCCAAGATGTGACATGACTTGTAATTCAAGGCAGAGGTGAGAGCCTACCACCCAAGGGACAGAAAACAAACAGCTTCTACACATTACTGCTCCCAGCCCTCCTCCCTGCTCTTCACGATGCTCACATTCCCAACCTCACCAAAAACCTCAGGCTGGGGTCCCCTGGGCAGACCCCACCTTCAGCCCCACATCCTTGCACCCAGCAGCCTGGGCACAGTGGGAGCACGAAGCAGAGGCTCGGGAAGCACCTGGGGGAGGAGAAGCAGGAGGTTTGGAGCACAGGGGCTGCAGGCAGGAGCCGCTGGCAGCGAGGAGGGCAGGGAGAAGCTCGGGGAGGATGCTGGACCACGGCACCCAGCACCAACCCGCAGTGACCGCACATAGGAGCCGGGGAAGCCATTTCAGAGCAGCTTCTGCAAAGCTTGAGACTGTGCAGTGCCTTCAGGAGTGCCATCTGCTGGCACCCACCTCACCAAGATCCCCCCCACCCCCAAACCCAGCCGGGATGCAGATCCCCAGCCTCAGACCCCACTGTACCCCCAAAACCAGCCTGGCCGGCTGCAGGCAGTCTCCGATCTCCCCCTCAGCACTTCAGCCCCCCTTCAATTAGCCTCTCCACCAAAATCAGTTGTCCTTTCAGATCCCTGCCCAGACTCTCTCTGCCTAAACAGATTAAGCCGTCTCTCCCTGCCAAGCCAGCCCCCCAGACACCCCCATCTCCCGGGGCAGGGGCTGCCCACGCCAGCGCTGAGCGATCATGCTCTCACACGCTGCCCAATTTGCCAGAGCTCAGGTAAGCAAGGCTGCAACAAGAGGAGAAATAATACTGGCAATTAGCCTTGACATTTCCAGGGCCAAAATGAGGGGGAGGCGGAGGAGTGGGAAACAAATCTGAATCTCAGCACCAGGCAAATCCAATTAAGCATCCTAAATTCCATTCTTAAAAAGAATCCATCATTGATTGTACTGGAAAAAACTTAAGGCTTTTGCAGCTCTGAAGATGGCCCTCCCAGCACCTGGGGGTTTGTTTTGTCCCCTTGAGGCCCCCTCTAAGGGTCATCCCAGCTGGGAGAGGTGTGGAGAGGACACAGAGCCCACGGAGCAGCAAGTGGGAAGGAGCTGGCCCTGTTGGCAGGCATCTTTGTGTTTTGCAAACAGAGGAGGAGATAACAGCCACGCTGTGATCCTGCAAACCTTCATTACCACAGCTCAGACATTAATTGCAAGATTCTTCCACATTTGTTAGCATAGGAGCACATGGAGCTCCCCAGCTTTTTGGCTGGGTGATGGTTTCATTACCATTTCCTATATGTTAGCTTTAAATCCCCAATAATCCCACACGACTGGAGCCCATTCCAAGTGAGCAGCAAAATCCAATTTAGGATCCTTTTCTCTCCGGCTGTGTAACCAGAGCCTACTTCATGTGGGCACAACAATCCAATTCAGCTTCTTTGCCTCTCAACAGCTGCCCCTGTGAGACTTGCCCAGCTGAGGAAAAAGAAAAATACGTAAAGGGCAGATTCTGAGGTGAACTGAGCAGATTGGTACTTGGAGAAGTCCCACTTCTGCACCCCTTTCCTGCTCCCAGATCTCTTGCAGGGTGGTTTCAGTGGGGTATTTTCCTCTCCCATCCCCTGGCCCTGCTCCACTCACCAAGCATCCCCACAACTGGCTCTGCAGGCTGCTCTGTGCTCAGCCCCAGCCCAGCCCAGGCAATTTTGTGCCGACACGACACATGTCAGCTCTTGGGAGCTTTCTAATAACCAGACCCACTAACGACATGTAATTAGCTTGCACAGCACTCAGGCCAGAAGCTGGGACATCTCCCAGAGGAGCTGCTGTCATCAGGAGCCAGGTTAGCCCTTGGCTCCACGGAGTGGGAGGCTCCTGATGTCACAGGCAGTGCAGTCCACACCATCCTGGGCAGTACCTGCCAGGGAAGCCTTTCACCTGGGCTCTGCTGTGATTTCCCAGAGTTAAGTAAAGATCAGCATCCAGCTCTGCACCATTTTCCAGCTATAATATCCCTTTCACTGTCCCTTTGGGTAGCACAGGTCCAGCACGTCGTGAGAGGATGAGGAGAGTTGGGGAGCCTCACACACTGAACCCCCCAGTGAGCAGTCACTCTCCAGACCTCTCCCAGGATAGCACAGCTTTCAAATCATACATCACTAGCAGTAAAATACTCTGCATGCAAGGTCAACAAAGAAGTAGCCCAGGCTGGCCCTGAGAAGACCTCTGCCATGCCCCCAAACCCTGCCCCAGATCTTGGGGTACAGGCACAGCATCCCCTGCCATGAGCCTTGGTGACAACCATCACCCAAATGATCCCAGTTTCCAGCCAGCCCATACCAGCAACCATCTCCCCAGATACTTTCCAGGTAACATTTCCTCCCACTTAATGCCTATTCCCAAGGCAGTTTAGTCCCTCCAGTGCTTCTCTCCCATTCTTGTTTAATTCCCATTAATCCCTTTTAACCAAACAGCATTCAGAAGTCGCTCCAGCGCAGACTATTTAGAGAAGATTCCCTCAATTTAGCAACCTACCCTGTGTGAGAGCCAGCCCTTGGATAAGAGAATGATGATGCAGGGCTCCTGCTTCCTCCAATCAGGGCTGGAGCTGTTCTGGAAAATCGTGGGCAGACAATTCATAATACTACCTACAAACCAGAGCTCACTTTTTTCTTGGACAAGACGCATCAAGCTTAGACATGTTTAAATTCCCAGTGTCCTGACTCCCACTCTCCAGCTTCTGGACTGGGTTTTCAGCCACATTCTTGCTAGAGCTGGTAGGAAAGGTTTTTCATAGGATCATAGAACTGTTTGGGTTGGAAGGGACCTCAAAGCCCATCCAGTTCCAACCCCCTGCCATGGGCAGGGACACCTCTCACTGGATCAGTTTTGGATCAAAGCCCCATCCAACCTGGCCTTGAACACCTCCAGGGATGGGGCAGCCATGACTTCTCTGGGCAACCTGTGCCAGGGCCTCCCCACCCTCACAGGAAAACATTTCTTCCTCAGATCTCATCTCAATCTCCCCTCTTTCAGCTGAAAACCATTCCCCCTTGTCCTATCCCTGCACTCCCTGATCCAGAGCTCCTCCCCAGCTTTCCTGGAGCCCCTTTCAGTCCTGGGAGGCTGCTCTAAGGTCTCCCCACAGCCTTCTCTTCTCCAGGCTGAACAACCCCAGCTCTCTCAGCCTGTCCTCATACAGGAGTGCTCCAGTCCTTGGATCATCTTTGTGGCCTCCTCTGGACTCTCTCCAACAGCTCCATGTCCTTCCTGTGCTGAGGACTCCAGAACTGAATGCAGGGCTCCAGGTGAGGTCTCATGAGAGCAGAATAGAGGCAGAATTCCCTTCCCTTGCCCTGTTGGTCCCACTGCTTTGGGTGCAGCCCAGGACACAATTTGCTTTCTTCCCCCAAAAGGATGGTTGTCTTCAGGGGGCTGTGATGCAAGGACAACAGAGAAGGTCAGGAAGGGCTATGAGGAGAGGGTGGGAATCAAACCCATCACACCAGAAAACACAGTGGTTTTGGTCACTGGGGTTTTCTTCACTATTGGTCTTTAGATGTTGTACTGCAAACTCACATTTCCCAGGCAAAAAGTCTTTTGAACCAACTCTTCCCCATTTTACCTGATTACAAATCACCAAAATGGGACATTCCTGCTCATTTTTGGATGCCTGCTTTCAAACTGGAGAGATTTATCAAGTCTGACCTTCCCCACAATCACTTTGTTTGACAAAGGAGCAGTTTCCAACAAAAAAAACAAACATCCCCAAGGCTACTCCAAATATCCATCCTCATCCTCACAGCTGGGACCCAGCTCACGCTCTCCTCTTTCAACATCACTGCCAGCCAGCTCATCCTTTCCTTCTCCTATCTTACTCTTCCTCCAACTCATGTTTTTCCTCTGTGATTAATCCCTTCCAGGGTCTGGGCTGAATGGGGACCATCCCCTTCCAGCAGAAGTCCTGATATCTTCTCTACACTCATCCAGGCAGCCTTGGCTTATGCAGGCAAGTCTTCTGGGGTGCAGCTGGCTCTTTTAACAAGCTAGAAAATAAAAATAATGATTATCTGTACAATAATTAAATTTGATACATCTCCCTAACAGCTTGTGAAATGAGAAAAATCAACAAGAATAGGGAATTTTCATCTGTTTAAAGAAACAGCATGGAGAAGGGATGTATGATTGTGTGCATCCCAGCAGGGCTGTGGGAAGCAGGTACAGCTCCATATCTCAGGGCAGCAGAGGATGAGGGCCATGCATGGGGAGGTGGGCCCAAGGCTCTGGATCAGGGAGTACAGGAATAGGATGAGGGGGAAGGGTTTTCAGCTGAAAGAGGGGAGATTGAGATGAGATCTGAGGTGAGGAAGAAATGTTTTCTTGTGAGGTTGGGGAGGCCCTGGCACAGGTTGCCCAGAGCAGTGGTGGCTGCCCCATCCCTGGAGGTGTTCCAGGCCAGGCTGGATGGGGCTTTGAGCCCCCTGATCGAGTGGGAGGTGTCCCTACCCATGGCAGGGGGTGGGAAATGGATGGGCTTTGAGGTCCCTTCCCACCCAAAACCATCCTCTGACTGGCTAGAGAGAGCTGAGGTGATAGAGGACCTGAAATCAGTTCATGCCTCGGGGCTGGCTCTCTTCTTTCCTCATCCAAAACATTTTTCCAACCTTTCCTTCTCCAACCATTTCACCTTTTCCCTGGCTTTGCTTTTTTAAAAAATCATGCCTTTTCCATCATCTCTATTTTCCTCTCTCCATCCCCAATGAGATCCCAGAAGCCCAGGGGTTTCACCAAGCAACAGCAACAACACATCAAGTGTAAACACAACCCAGGCTGGGGTTTTTCAGGGAAAGGCTCTAGTTTTCACTTTTCCAGAAGCTCGGCAGCTCTGCTGGAGCTGCTGGTGGGCAGCAGGATCCCAAGCAGGAGGCAAACCTGACCCCAGGCTGCCAAGTTGCCACTCTCCCTGACATGTTTTATATTATTCTTATTATCCCCAGCTCTGGATCACACCTGCCACCTGCTGAACCACTTCTCTTCAGCACAGTCCACCCTTCCCATCAGGGGTTTGGCTTTATTATGGCTGTATTCCACACAGCCGTTTGGTTTTTATCTCCCTTTGCCCAGTGGGGAGTTAAGAGGGAATGAGAGCACAAGAGGCACCTTCTGAAAATTGCTGCCATCATCACCACACCTGCCCATGTCCAGAGAGCAGCTCTTCTACATCTCATGAGCATCAGCAGCACCAAACCAGCTGGGTTTCAGCAAGGCTCCACGCAAACTTGCTGTGTGCTCCAGTACCTCCAGTCCCACCTGGCACCTCCCCACTCAAAACACATCTTTGATTTCATCATTAGTGGATGATTTTAGACATCTAGATGCCTCAGGAGTATTTTTCATAGGTAAGTAGACCCATTTACCTGTGTCACAGGCTCAGCTCTAGCTCTGGGTCTATAAAGACAGAAAGTCATTGCTGACTGACGAATGCCTGCCAGGGAATGAGGCATTGGTCTCAGTCTAGTTATGAGGAGAGTGATGTCCACATCACAGCTGCTCCTTCATTGCTAACCAGCAGCCTCCACCAAGGGGCTACTTCCTTGCCATGAATTAAAACATCTAAGTGTCCACAGGTGCAATTAGTTCTGGGAGCATCTTCTCTACTACTTTGTACCTTCAACAGGACAAGGTCAGCAGCTGGTTTCCTTCAAGTCAGTGCTAGGGTCCCACCAGCACAACATGACCAGGATCCTCCACATCAACAGTTTCTGTTGGGCAGGGGGTGTTCAGAGAAGCTCTGCCTGGTTTGGGGAGAAATGCATATCCAGGAGCTTCTCCCTATTCATTTCCACAGGTGTTATATTCATGGAAAAATGTCAAACACCACTGAAACATGACCTCGGTACAAGATCAGAAACATTCAGACTTCAAGGTTAGCAGTGACATTTCCAGCTCTCACATTTAGATGTTTAAGAAAACTGATGGTGAGCATGTGCTGGGCTTCACAGCTGATAGTCATCCTTCATCTCTGCCATCCAGAAACTGGTGCTCATTGAAACTCCAGCACATCTCCCTCCAAGAGCAAGGGCAGTGATCTGAGCAGAAATCAACCTGTGACCATCTCCCTCTTGTGTTAGCTGGGTGCAGACACCAAAGAGCCCCCAGAAGCTACTGAAGAGGCAGTTGCTGCCAGAAGTCCCAGGTTTTGCTGCTAAAAGTAATGGTTTTCATCTGAAAGAGGGGAGATTGAGATAAGACCTTAGGAAGAAATATTTTCCTGTGAAAGGGGAGGCCCTGGCACAGGTTGCCCAGAGAAGTCATGGCTGCCCCATCCCTGGAGGCATTCAAGGTCAAGCTGGATGGGGCTTTGAGCCCCCTGATCCAGTGGGAGGTGTTCCTGCCCATAGCAGGGGGTTGGAACTGGATGGGTTTTAAGGTCCCTTCCAACCCAAACCATTTCATGATTCTACTGTTCCGAGTCCCAGTTTTGATGTTGGATGTATGGGGCCTCCTTGCTGCAGGACCTGGGTCCCTCTAGCATTGGTCCACATGCCTCGTGTGTCCTCTGTGGCTGCTGCACTGGAGAGAAGCTGGAGGTGGAGGAAAGCCAGGAGTGATGAGCAAGGTGGGGGTGGTGGCACAGAGGGGAAAACGATGCAAACACAAACATATCCTCGAGGAACCACTACAGGCAGAGCCAGCTTTGCTCCACAGAGCCCAAGGAGGAGACATCCCTGCTCTGTCATGCAACTTGGGGGGGGGGGAGCCTGCCAGAAATAAGCCCCTCGTTACTATGGTGATTAACATTGCCTTGCAAATACCATCACGTGCTACAAGGTGGTTGTGACTGTGGTGGCCGATGCAGACAGGCAAGAGACAACACCAGTGGTCCCAACCATCCCAATGGGAAGCAGAGGAGACCTCCAGCAGCATCCCCTCTCCAGCCCCCAGACCGACACAGCTCAGAGGCTCCAGCTGACAGGCAGGTTTAATTGAATGTTTCTCCCTTTACATTTCCCTTTCCAGAAAATAAACCCAGAGTAAGATAAAAATATATGATGCTGAAAGGGGACACTGCCAAGGCAGTTTTATGGGTTTTAATTTGCGTTTTACTCTTCGTTTGTTTGCAGCACTGTCTCATCGTGGCTGCAAAATAGCATTTTTTTTTTCTTTCCCCTTCCTGAGTTTTGTCATCTTTCCAGCTGAAAGCTGGATCAGGGCCCCTTATCCCACTGCTGTCCCTTGTGAAAGCACCAAGGCTGGCTGGGCTGCTCCCACACACACAGGGCGAGGCACAGGTAACCCCTGCAAATCACAAGAGGGTGATGCCATTTGTCCCAACTTTGGGATTATTATGGAAAGCCTGAAAGGTTTATTTATACCTCAGGTGCTGGAATTAACAGCTGGAAGGAGAATATTAGCTTTTTGGTTAAAAGCCCCAATGCTTGAGAGATTCCCGAGTACTCTATCCCATAAATTTTGACAGATTTTATTGCTCTTAGCCCCATCAGGACCCAAAAGAGAACCCCCCAGGCACTAGTTTACTCCTCAGGACTAGAGATAGTCTAGAAATCCCCCCATTCTTCACTTTTACATCACTGGGACAAGTCCCCTTTCCCTCCTCCCTGCTCATCCCCTGCTAATTTCCCCAGCCACTGTGATAAATGACTGCACAGGCAGAGTGACATCTTCCTAATGTGCTCCAAGACAGATGGGTCCTACTACAGGGTGAGAATTCCCCCAGTGAAGCCTGACTAGGAGGGAAACCACAGCACTGGGAGGTGGGACAACGAGAGGAGGGGTCATTGCGTCTTCTTCTGCTTATTTATTCCCACCCACCCCATTAAAGCCTTGGGGCCTTCAGCATTTGTGTGAAAGAAGGAAAAGAGAATGTGAGGAATTGGGTCCCTGTCCAGATGTCATCACCATGAGTCTGGCTGGAGACTAAGGTGTCTGCATGGAACAGAGAGGCTTGGGATGGACTCATCCTCCCCCTTCTCCACTAAAGCATCCATGAGCACCTTACTGTGTCAGCTCAGTACACCCAGAGAAAATAGCATATTTCCAGGTAGAGAAGCCACCTCTAACTTTCTGCAAGAGGCTGGAGGTAAACAGGCAGCTCCTGGTGCCTCTCACACCACAAACCCAGTGAGCACCAGGTGAAGGCAAAGCCACTGGAGCATGGGCAGCCCTCCGGAGAAGTCCTCTCCTGGGGAGGTGAAGGGTGTCTGGCTCCGGGTGAGCATCCTCAGAGCAGTGGTGGGGTTGTACACTCCTCAATCCATGGCATCCATCCCCGGGTCACCCCTCTTCCCCCAGAGCATCCATTCTTCCCTGCCTTCGCCCCAGGAGCATCCATCTCCCAGCCCCCCCGTGCTCCAGGAGCACCAGCCTCCCCAGCCAGACCCAGGTACCCTGAAAGAATCCAGTACCCCCGGGGACCATCCCAGCCCTCCCGGCCAGGGCCAGCACCCCCCCAAGTCAGACCGAGACCCCCCGAGAGCGCCCACCACACCGCGGAGCATCCAGCCCCCCCCCCCCCAAGTGGTACCCAGACCCCCTGAGAGCACCCGGCCCCCAGCGTCTGTGTCCCCCCGCAGCCGCGCCGGCGAGCGCGGAGCGCTGGTGCCATCTCCTGGGCACCTGCGGCCACCAAGGACCAGCGCAACCTCTCGGCACCGCCAGCGCCTTCCTCACCTCCCCCGTGCCGTGGAGCTCACCCTGCTCCCAGCACCAACCATCCCACCTGTGGTGGGCTTCAGGTCTGGGGAGAAAGAGCATTCATAGAACCGTGGTGTGGTTTGGGTTGGAAGGGACCTCAAAGCCCTTCCAGTTCCACCCCCTGCCATGGTTAGGACACCTCCCACTGGATCAGGGGGCTCAAAGCCCCATCCAACCTGGCCTTGAACACCTCCAGGGATGGGGCAGCCACCACTTCTCTGGGCAATCTATGCGAGGGCCTCCCCACCCTCACAGGAAAATGTTTCTTCCTAAGATCTCATCTCAATCTCCCCTTCTTCAGCTGAAAATCTTTCTCCCTCATCCTAATGTTGTACTCCCTGAACCAGGGCCCCTCCCCAGCTTTCCGGGAGCCCCTTTCAGTACTGGGAGGCTGCTCTAAGGTCTTCCTGCAGCCTTCTCCTCTCCAGGCTGAACAACCCCAAATCTCTGAGCCTGTCCTCATAGCAGAGGTGCTCCAGCCCTTGGATCATCTCCATTGCCTCTTCTGGACATGTTGCAACAGTTCTATATCCTTATGTTGGAGATTCCAGAACTGGACACAGTACTCCAGGTGGGGTCTCACAAGCTCCTCAAGAACAAGCCCAACTCTGTCACAGCCCAGTTAGATCATGCTGGACACCCACAGTCAACCTGAGGAGCCAGCACAGCTCACCACAATGCTCCAAGGGCTTGTTGGAACCTTCTCTGTGTCCACAGAGGGTTCCCCCCTCACAGCAGGGCACTCTCTCCTTGAAAATACATCAGTCAATATTTATCTAGTGTTAAAAGCCTGTTCCTCTGTCTGACAAGCCTCGTAGAAGCCAGTGAGCTTCCTGGCTCCAAATCAGAGCTCTGTTCCTCTTCCAAAGCACCCTAAATCCAAGCTGGAAATAAATGGACTTTATTGATTTCCTTTTCTAAACTAACACTAGGGAGTGATGCGTTCAGCACTCAAGGAACAGTAAAGGGTGTTAGTCACAGGCAAGTACAGTCACAGCACTCTGAGCCCCCCAAGGGGGGCAAATAAAGCCCATCTCACACCAACCCCCTTGCACAAAACTTGGAGAAAACAACATGAGAAAACAGCAGAACGGGGGGTTTGGCCCACAGAGGTTACCCCATGGTCCAACGTGGCTGCCAGGCCCTAGAGCAGAGGCAGCCCCCCAGTAGGATGCATTGTGGGGACTTAAAACCTCATCCCTATGCATGTGACACACCCAGGTGGGAGCACAGTGAAGGCAACAGAGAGAAGTTTGCTCACCATGCTGTGAGACACATGCTGATCCCCATCCTGGTCCTTAGAAGGCAAGTCAAGGAGAGCCCTCATGCTGGACAAGGCAAGCAGCTGGATAAGGGATGTAGCCACAGCCAGCAACAGCACCACAGCACATCCCTGGTGAAAAGAAATAAAGACTGAAGCCACCTGAGCTTAAATGTAGCCTGATTTGGGGGGTGGAGGGTGTGGGTGAGCCCAGATGGGGCTTGTCAGGGCAATTAGCACTCGGGGCCTGGAAACTCTGCAAAGAACTGTTTGTCTCCTTAAATTAGCAGCATCACAAGTCCCTACCAGACAAAGACTGTTTTGTTGGGAGGATGTGGGGCTGAGCTTCTCCTGCTTAATGTAGGAGGCAGCATCCACAGCTCCCCACATCATCCTCTTCCTCCTCAAGCTCACCCCAGATAAGGCATGCCAGGCATACAAAACAAACCCCATGAGATCCCTCTCTACTCCCCTGGGTGAGCCAGATCGCAGAGGTATTGCACATCTGCCCAGCTGTGGTTTCAAACCACAGTCACAAGGTCCACATCGCTTTCTCCCTGAGCAAGTAGGGACCAAACCTCCCTTAGGTGACCACTGTCTGCACGGCACCCACATGTCAAGGCAGGAGCAGCTCCAGCCTGGCTGGAAGCACCCACCTGATGTCCCAACTTCTGGGGGAACGGGCACATGGCCAAGGTCCGGGACCTGCCACCCCAGGCCAGATCCACTTGGCACCTCCAGCCAGGGCATTGCTTTGGTCAGGTCAGATCTAAAGGCTTTGCTCTGTTTTGTATTAAAATCCCTCCAGCACTTGGGAAGGCAGATGCTGAGAAGCTAAATCCCAGCAGCATTCATGAATGCGCTCCCTTCTGCCAGCTCCGGATGGGATATTCCTTCCAGACGCTCGCGGCGAGCTCCAAGCACTCTTGCTGTTCTCCTCCCTCGGACAGACTTGCTTCCCCAGCTGCAGCCCCTCTCAGCCATCAGGAATCATAGAATCATGGAATGGCTTGGGTTGGAAGAGACCTCAAAGCCCATCCTGTTCCAACCTCCCCTGCCATAGTGCAGGAACACCTTCCCACTGGATCAGGGAGCTCAAGGACGAGACCCCCATCCTTGCTGTGTGGGCGGCTGATCCCCTCCTCTGCAGGCAGAGGGTGGCACCCAGGGGCTGCTGCAAAGCCCAACCAGGGTGCAGGACATTGGTTTTGGGGGGGAAAGCTACAAACTGAAGCTGAGCTCTGCTTATTAAAGGGAGCATTGGGTGTCTCTTCCCCACAGGTGGATGTCGGCATCCGGCTGCTCTGAATCACTCGATTCTGAAACAGAGCAAGCAGTGGGGTTGGAAGGGTTCTCTGGAGATTTATCTCATCCTGGGTTGTTCACACAGAGGCTGCAGGACACAGGAGACAGCAAAAAGCATCCCATGAAATAAATGCTGCAGACAGCTTTGCCCATGCTAGGCAAACAGGGTTCATTGCCATCCAGGGAAAGAGCTCCCAGCTTGGCCGGCCCACGCTGGGCTCAGATCCAGAGGATGAAGCGGGGCTCCCATGAGAGATGCAGTGTCCAAGAGGTGCCTGCACGAAAAGGCTGCCCTAGTGTTATGGGGCAGGTGCTATGGCCATGGAGCCCCACAGCAGCCCTCCAGACCTCCCTCCACACTCGCTACCCTGGAAACACATCTAAATAAAAGCTGGGCTGAGATAAATAAATGCATCCGGAGGCCGGAGAGGAGGCAGGGAGCAGCCCTGCACCTGGAGGGACAGAGGCTGAGGCTGCTTTAAACCACAGCCCCTGGGCTGTGGGGGAAGGAAAGAACTGAAGTTTCCTTATTTTTCCCCTCATCCATTCTCAAAGCACCCCCCTGCAGGCCCCACCCACCCAAGCAGCCTTGTTGTCCCATGGTGGATACTCACCAAGGGGCAAGAGCAGCTTCCCACTGCTTCCAAATGGAAGTGGAGGCACCCAAGCATCAGGTGCCCATGGCAGAACATACAAGTCCCTCCCCAGCAGCACCAGCACCAGGGAATGTTTTGGTGGAGATCCAGGCCCTGTCTGAGCTCCCAGAGAGTGAAGGCACCACTCCACGCCGGCTCTGCCCCTCCACTGCTCAGCCAGATGTTGGCTTGGAAATGGAAAACCAAAGCCCCAGCTGCCACCAGGTCAGTGCCGGGTGACACTGAGCCAGCACGGCTGGCAAGTCGTAGAATCACAAAATTGTAGAATGGTTTGGGTTGGAAGGGACCTTAAAGCCCATCCAATTCCACCCCTCTGCCATGAGCAGGGACACCTCCCACTGGATCATCACCTCCAGGGATGGGGAAGCCACCACTTCTCTGGGGCAACTTGTGCCGGGCCCTTGCCTCTCTCACAGGAAAATATTTCTCTGTAAGATCTCATCTCAATCTCCCATCTTTCAGCTGAAAACTGTTCCCCCTCGTCCTATCCCTTCACTCCCTGATCAAGAGCCCCTCCCCAGCTTTCCTGGAGGCCCTTTCAGTCCTGGAAGGCCACTATAAGTCCTGCTACTCGAGCAAGGAAAATCCCATCTGCAGAGGCAGGAGTGGGCCAGCCAGCATTCTGGAGGTGAAGGATGCTCAAGGTGCTTGGAGCCATCTTCTTCTTGCTCAAACTGTACTTGCTGCCCTTGCCTGAAGCTGATGATTCCCTGGAAATGGTGGCTCATCCCTGGTGCTACAGAGAACACAGAAAGCCTGGGGAGAGGGAGCCAGGAGCAAATCCAGGGATGTTTGCTGATGGGTTGGAGGTGGTCCTGATGGGTTGGAGGTGCATCCTTCCAGAGAGGGGAGTGGGATTCCCCCAATGCCAAATGAGCAGGAAAGGACTGGACACATTTACCCTGCCTGTTAACCAAGAATAATGATGGAGACAGCTGAGATCAAAAATCCACTCAAAGGGCTAAGCCCTGCTCGCCTTTATCCCTCAATCAGCCCTTAACAAGGCAAAGAGAGGGGGACCAGACAGAAAGAAAAGCAACACCAAGGTCCTCAGTAGACTTCGAGGTAAAGAGCAGGAAAGGGAATATTTGCCAAAATTGAATCTATACAAATCAGCAAGTCTGGATAATATGTAACCCCCAGACTAAATAGAATTAGCTAATGAACTTAGCGAGCCCCTGACAATTGCTCATAAAAAGTTACTGGGAAAACAGTACATCCCAGGTTTATTTAATGTCTTTATTAATGATCTGAAAGCAAGAGTAAACAACAAATTAATTATGTTTGCAGATGACTGTAAGCTAGAAGGTGTTGCAAACACTGCCAAAGACAGCAAAGTCACACCAAGGGCCCTAAAGAGGTTAGAAATAAGCCAAAAGGAAACAAGACGCACATAATCCAGGAGTGAAACACGGTATGGGGGGAAAGGGACCTGAAATACAGACATCCAAGAGGAAGGAGAGGTGTTCTGCCCAAGAGCCAAGCAGGAGGCCAGGAACAGGTTTGGTAAGGGATGGGGAGATGGGAAGTGAGCTACACCATGAGAAAGGAGGGCTTTGAATCCCACTGGGCCTCTGTGGGTGAGGAGTGAGGCCCCAAGCTGGGTGGGATGCTGCATCTCCAAAAGGTTGTGGTGTTGTCCATAACACACATGGCATCTGCTTTGCAGCAGGACAGAAGCTGGGATGCCCTTTTTCCCAGTGCTGTGCTGGCACGGCTGGATCACCGTGAGCCCCGAGGGCTGAGGACCATCCCGATTGCCTTTAGTCCTGCTGAGAGAGGTGTGAGGGTTGAAAAGCCACTTCGGGAAGGTGGCACAGTCACAGGCAAGGTGGCTCACCAGGGAATACAGCTTGGGATGGGTAACACTCTTTGGGATGGAGCCACTCACCTGGGTCTGCGCGGACGCCAGGAGCTGGGTTTGCTACCCCAGAAACGCCTGCTGCTGGGAAGATCCATGGATGCCCCACGTCGCCCAGAGCAGGCGGTGCCTCCGGAGCCACCCATCACACCCCACACTGGGCTCCTTCACCCCTCTGCGGTGGCAACTGCTCCTCCCTCGTCTCGCCCCGGCGGGAACAAGGGCGCTTTGAGCGGCGGGTGGGGGCCTCTAGCCCTTTAAGAGAGAAAATTGACTTTGTAATCTGAGCGAATTCCTCCTTTCTGACGGGCGGGAGAAGTTACCGATCCCTCCCTCACTCCTCTTTATTAAATATAGTAGTAGCAGCAACCCTCGCCTGGAAGCAGGCGCTGGCAGAGGCTGTGCCCGGAGCCCGAGCTGCTGCTCCAGCCCTGGGCAACACCATGGGTGCCCAAAGTGGCATCACCTCGCTGCTGCTGCTGCTGCTGTTGGCCTGCCAGATGTTGTCCCTCCACGCGGGACCCCCAGCTGGAGGTAAGTCCCATCTCACAAGAAATCCGGGGAGAAATGCTCAGCTTTGGGAGGGATGGGGACCCAGCAGGGAGCAACACGGGCACCCATAGGTGCAGGCTGTCCCTCCCCGAGGTGCGGGGGGCTGTCACGGGCAAGGAGAGGCAGCTGAGTGGCTTTGAGCAGGGTGTTCAGGTCAGGGTGCTCTGCAGGGAACACCAAGGGAAGGAGCAGGACCGCTCGCCCTCCACGGCTCTCGGGGTGCAGCGTGACCCAGCTGTACCCAACGCTTTCTCCAGGGGCACGTGCAATCGTGGTGATGGGCAGGATGGGGCTCACTGCCCGCACACACACAGGAGCCATAGGGCTATGGTTTCCCATTGAAAAAAAAAAAAGGCACCTTCCCTGCTTTCCCAAAGCCCTGGGGATGTCCCAAAGCCCATGGGCACGTCCCGCAGCCCCAATAGGGACAGCCAGCCCTCCCTGCCCATGTTTGGCCTTGCACAGTAGCTGCCTGCAAGGGCAGCCCCTCTCACCCACTGAGCGAGGGCGTGGATGGTGCCAGTGGGAAGGAAGGAGCTGGGCAGCGTTTGCCAGGGCGTGCGTCACCTCCCGATTCCGCTGTCCCTCTGTTCTGTGCTCCCAGGATGGCTGGGTGCGTGGGCAAGGGACTTGCATCTCCTGCCAGTGCAGCCCCAGAGGGGTGCAGGGTCCCCCTTGGGTGATGGGGCACTAGGATCTATCCTGGACTGAATGTCTCCCATTGGTGAAGGAACCACGGTGCGGCAGGATGGGCTGGTCCAGCAGCAGGGAAGGCAGGGGACGCTGCCTGCTGCACAGGGATGGAGCAGGCAGAGGGGTTGCTGCTGGGCATGGGCTGGGCGGGAAGCAGAGCAGGTCAATTATATCCAGATTTCCCCAAGAAGTGGCCAGGTTTGACCACAAGGCTCTTGGCAAGGCGGTGTGCCCTGCCTCAGCATCCCAACGGCCATCCCACAGCCCTGGTCCCACCCTGCGCCTCCTCCTGCTCCCTCCCCTGCTCCGGGATGCTTGTATCTTCAATGGCCCAAGCCTCAGTAGGCTCTGCGGGGTCTGTGCATGGGTCTCATCCTGCTCAGGACACCTCTGTGCCTCAGCCTGACCCTCCAAGCCACACTCTAACTGATCATTTGCTCTGAGTCAGCAGCATCCACAGCTTCAGAAGTGAAGGCAATTTAAAAAGCACTTTTTTTCCCCCTAACTCGCCCCCAAAAATAATATAACATCTCACCAAGCAGTTTTTCTTCCCCAGACCTCCCCTTGGGTGCTAGCACTTCAACCAGCAATGGGGCAGGATCTTGCTTTGACCAAGTAGTTTGAGTTACCCACCAGCTGTAGCTCCCCAGCCCTTTTCTGCATCTGAGCCTGTGTCGGTGCAAGCAGGAGGATGGGGATGACCCCAAGACGCAGCTCTGTGACCCTCAGCACCTGCAAAGTCCATTATTGTCTCCCCATCGAGCAGGTGGCCTCCGCTCCTCTCCTTCCCTCCCACCTTGTTTTTTTCCATGCTCCAAAATATGAGGATGCCTGGCAAGCCAAGTGGAAAAAAATCCCTTTTGTTAATGAACAAAGTGGTCTTCTTCCTTCCAGCCCTGACCTTTCCATCCCAGCCAGGGATTTCACCACGCGGAGCTGTTGCCCACTTGGGTGTGCAGGATGGCTCCCGGGGCTGCCCTGGCACTCCCGAGCTCTTTCATGGTGAATGGACTGGAGCAATCCCAAAAAAACAGGATGTGGTTTTCCCTGTTATCTGCCAACTTCTCCAGATTGCCCCCCAGGTAACACCCTGCACAGCTCCAGGGATCAATGGGCATCTGCCTGGCATGGACTCACAGGCTGGGAACAGAAAGGGGTTTTACACCCCGTTTGCTGATGCTGGGGACTATTTCTGCACCCAGCTGAAGCAGATGTACTTGGGTTTGGGCATTAGCCTCCCATGAGCCCCATCCCCTTGGGAGAATCCCTGCTGAGACAACCCAAACCAGTGCCAGGCATTCCCACTATGACATCCAGGTGTTCCAGGCCAGGCTGGATGGGGCCTTGAGCACCCTGATCCAATGGGAGATGTCCTTGCACATGGCAGGGGATTGGGATTAGAATGGGCTTTGAGGTCTCTTCCAACCCAAACCACTCTATGATTCTTGGATCCCTGCATCAGGGAGAGCCGTAGCAGCCATCAGCAGTGGGCACAGGGCTGGAGAAAGGCTCATTTTTGGGGGGTGAAGCTTGTGTTTTGCATTGCCTCCAAGCACAGTATCAGGGACTCAGGCGTTCTGCCCAGCCTGCATGGAAAGAGCCACCAAGAACATCAACAAACACAAGATTATATCAAAAAGAAAAAAAACTCTTCAAACTTCTCCTCTTGACATCAGAGTGTGAAGCTTTAGTAAACTGTTTTTAGACAGCCTGGCTCTCCTCCGGTTCCCAGTGAGGTCAGCCCCAGCCTGAGCTCCCCCTTTCCCAAAAACCTTCTCGCTGGGGGTTTGCAGTGAGGATAGCTCAGGGGGAAGAACAAAGCTGCTGCGTAAGGGTCCTGTGAGCAGCGTTCCCACCAAGCTTCCAGCAAGGGGGAGCCAAAAATATTACCCCCCAAGTCTCAGGTGGACTCGTTGTAGCAGCCTGGCGGTACTGGAAAGGGTTCCAGGAAAGCTGGGGAGGAGCTCTAGATCAGGGAGTGCAGGGACAGGATGAGGGGAATGGTTTTCAGCTGAAAGAGGGGAGATTGAGATGAGATATCAGAAAGAAATGTTTCCCTGTGAGGGTGGGGAGGCCCTGGCCCAGGTTGCCCAGAGAAGTCATGGATGCCTCATCCCTGGAGGTGTTCAAGGCCAGGTTGGATGGGGCTTTGATCCCTCTGATCCAGTGGGAGGTGTCCCTATCCATGGCAGGGAGGTTGAAATTGGATGGGCTTTAAGGTCCCTTCCAATCCAAACCATTCTGTGATTCTATGGCCCCCAGCAGCAGGGATGGGGGTCCCGTGGAGGTGAGACTTTAGACCATGACTTCCCCATGCAGGGAAGCTTCTCATGGACAGGGAACAGTGTCTCCCCCAGGCCATCCATCTGGGACCCCTCCTGCCTTATCCGGGGTTCTTGGCTCGAGGGAGCCTCCTCGCCTACTCCTCTCCTCCGCTTTTGGAAATCCATCCGTTTGATTCAAACTTTCTTCTTTGTGAATGTGCCACATGTTTTGAGGTCATAGCTCCAAGCAGCTGGAAAAGTTTCCAGCTGATGGGAAAGAACAGGAAAAAAGGCTGAAAAGAGGGGAGAATGCAAACTGGTATCGTGGGAATCAGGGAGGAATATTCTTGTCTCACTCTTATATTTAGCAACAGAGGGCTCCGGGCAAATATATAACAAGCACATTCCTCCAGGATTGCAGGACAGGGTTAAGCTCACCCAGAGGAACTCACGTCAGGTTGAAGGCTGGACAGTAACAGGACTTCAGAGGCAGCAGCCTAATGCTGTCTGTGTGCCTAAATAAAGCTCAAAGCACAGACTGTTCACAACAGGCGTTGGCTCAGCCCAGACTCAGCTCCCAGGGGCCACTCCCTCAGCCCTTTCCAGGTGCCTGGAGAAGCCGGGCTGCAACTTGTCTCCTTTTTGGGAATCCAACCTCCCCAAGCATTAGCATCACCCCCATCCTTCAGCCGGGAAAGTCCTAGAAACTCCTCTGCTCATATTTCTAGTTTCCAGGTCTTGCCTGGGAATCCCAGGCCATTTCCACTTGCCCAAGTCACCCCAGCTCCTTTGCACTCCATATCTCTAAATGTCCTGGAGACACGGAGCAAGAACGGTGCCCCATTCTCAAACCAGGCCTTCTCCAAACCATCTTCATCATGCCTAATGCTTGGTTTCACATTACCACGCTGCACGTGGATGGGATGCCCTGCAGAATTATTCTAGGGGAAACATAACAGAAAAACTGGTATCAGGAGGAATGTTTTACCACCTTTCTCCCTGAGCTGCTGCGGTGGGAGTAGACGTGCCTGCACGATGCTCACTTTACTTGTGAAGTTCACAAATGGACTCAAGGCTTTCCGCTAATGTGCCACAACTGGAGAACCCTCTTTGCCCTCTTGCAAAGCCATGGGCTGCTTCTGCAGAGTCAGGGCAGCCCTTGGTTCTGAAAATTTGGGCTTAAAAGCAGAGAAGCGGGGCTCTTCCCAACCCCAGGATGGAGAGGATGCAGCTTTGCCACCCAATTTGTGACTCATTACCTGTCACTCATCCTCAGGACAGACCAAATAGGGCCAAACGGCAGTGAAAGATGTTTATGCCCCATGTCCTGGATCCAAGAGGGTTGATAAATTCCCATTTTCCATCCTTCCGCTCCGGGTGTGTCGCCTGTGCCAGTTGTGCATTGCCCTGGGCAATACCTCTGGGAGCTGCCCTGCACCCAACGGCTGCTCTTGGCTGCCTGACAGCCGGACAGACAACCAGTAGCAGACAGAAGGCTTCCCAGGGAAGGGAAGGCGCTGCCAAAAACTGACGGGAGCAGAGCACGTCATGGGGCGAACGGTACGGTTTGGAGGTGGCCGGTCCCATCACGTGCTGCCAAGCCAAGAAGAGAGAAAAGTAACATTCATCCATCACTGTGACTCACTGGCTGGTCAAAGAGGCTTCTTGGGCTGTGAGTCAGATTGGGACGGCCCCTGTGGATCCCTGCTGTGTCTTTTGCCCAAATCTTGGCTTTCTGGTGGTTGTTTTTCCTCCCTGCTGCTGGCAGGAGTGGGGGGAGGTGGGTGGAGGAGAGGGTTTGGGGTCAGAGCCCCTGGCTGCTTTCAGAGTCATCTCCAGGCATGTTCATGGATGTTTCCCATGTATTATCAAGCCTTAAGCCCCCTGCTGCTCCCCAGTGCCCAGGCAGAAAGCAAGGAGGGGGTTAGGAGGAATTTCCCATTCCTTTTCCCAGCTGGGCTGGGCTTTAGCTGGGCTTCTGCATCAGATCCCACAAAAATTTCTGGGCCCACCAGGGTCATTTCCTCTGGGAGCCAGGGACGAGAGAAGGAAGTTTTGGCCTGAGGTAGATGTGGCTGAGAAAAGCCTCCTGTCCTGCCCTGGGAGGGGATGTGAGCGCCTGCTTCCACACCCCCACAGCCCCACGCAGCCAGCTATAGGTTCTCCCTGTGCTAGAAATAGAGCAGGAGTTTATTTTCTCTATAAACATCACCCCACCCCTCGTTTCTCATAGATGGAAAAGCCAGGGGGGGATAGCAGGGGGGAGGAGGAGGAGGAGGCAGGGTGGGGAGGGGGACCTTGCAAATCATGGGAAGAGTGAGGAGTGAAGGAGAAAGAAGAGAAGAGAAGAGAAGAGAAGAGAAGAGAAGAGAAGAGAAGAGAAGAGAAGAGAAGAGAAGAGAAGAGAAGAGAAGAGAAGAGAAGAGAAGAGAAGAGAAGAGAAGAGAAGAGAAGAGAAGAGAAGAGAAGAGAAGAGAAGAGAAGAGAAGAGAAGAGAAGAGAAGAGAAGAGAAGAGAAGAGAAGAGAAGGAGAAGAAATTTTAGCTCTAGAAAGGAAAAAAAAAAAGAAAATACTCTTTCTCTTTGGACTTAGAACTGCAAGGGAGGCAATTTAGCACGTCACCCCTAAATAAGAAAAAATAGCCCCTCTTTCCCCATCCACACTGTCACCACCTTTCCTTGTTCACAAAGATGCTTTACTCTGCCCCTGAAGGCATCAAGCACCCCCAAAATCCCATCCTGGCCATTGTAGCCCCAGAGGGCACAGGGTACTGTGGGTGCTGCCCTGCCAGCTCACCCTGAGCTGCACATTTTAAAAGCTCCTTCCCTAAGGAGAGCGCTGGCTGCTGACATTAAATCTGGCCGATAGCTCCTGCAGAGCCTCAGCATCTCGCTCCGTGTGCGGGGCTGCGCGCTCCTCTCGTGCCTGTCCTTTCCCACTCACCCCAGCTTTGGCCGATAACAGCCCCCCCTGTCTTGGCCCTTCAAGAGCTGCTCGACACGAGCAAGGCTGGGAAACATCTGAGCCCAGGCAGCTGGAAACGGGCCCCTGTCCAGCGGCGGCCGTGCTGTTTGTTGACGGCAGGCGAAGATCTCTCCGGTAACGTCCAGTCGTTCCAGGGATGCCTGAGAGCATCCCCTGGCTGAGCTCTGCCGCTCTCCCCACCGCCTCCTGGGAAGGATCCTTTCCCCACTGGGACTGGGAACCAACTTGGGAACAAGCACGGGCTCTGTTGGATGGGATTTGGGGATCTGCAAGGAGGGATGGGTGCCCTGCTGCGCCATAACCCAGCCTCCAGCCCAGGCTATTCCCAACATCCACTTGCTCCTGCGGTGCTGGGCTGGCTGGGATTGGCCCCTCATGTGCCACCACATGCCCTCCTGCAGCTCTGCAAGCCCTTCCCTCGCTGGTGGGAAGCAGCAGGCTCTGAGCTGGAGTAGGGAAAGCTGTGGGATTGTGGGCTGGGATGTGCAGGGTGGAGCTGGAAAACCTGGCAGCCAGGGAGAGGGGGAGATGGCTTGGGCAAAAGAGAAAGAAAGAAAGAAAGAGAAGGGGAAAAAAATAGAACAAAACCCGACTTGAGATGGTTTGGAAACCACGTCCTCCGAGGCTGATACAATATTTCCAGGCCAAGTTCTCCTGGCAGCAGGAGCCTGAGCGAGCCTGAGTCACGCTGCAGGGGACGGCACAAAAGCCCCATTGAGCTTCCCACTTGCTCTCCCCCAACTTTGCTTCCCAGGGCAAAAACTGCAACCACTGCTTCCAGCTTGAGCTTATTCCTTAAGTCCCTCAGGAGTCATAGAATCATAGAGTGTCCTGAGTCGGAAAGGACCCACAAGGATCATTGAGCTAAATTCCTAAGTCATGTCATTAAAAGCTCTCCATCCCTGCTCCACCTCGTGCCAGGCTTTGGGGGTGCTCGCCCTGGGGATTCCTCTCCCCAGCTCTTCCTAAGAGCACCATGGCCTTTGTAAGAGGGATGAAGCCGATGTACGATGCCAGCTCCTTGCCCTCCCCTCCGTGGCTCTGCATCTGGCCGAGCAGGAGAGCGCAGGAAATACCATCAGCTTTAGGGCTGCCTGAATCATCGTAAAACCACGCTGGATAAGCGAGGGCTGGAGCTCTGGAGCTCCAGCCAAGCCTCCTGGACCCCACTTTACGGCCTCCAGCTATAGCAGCTCTTCATAGGGATGGGGGAGGCAGGCAGGAGCAGGCAGACGCGTTGGGGCAGGGGGTGGAGGGCTGGAAGAACACGGGCTGATTTGGCGACCTCCCATCTCCCAGGCAGCGCAGAATTAGCAAGGGGCATGTTTTCCTCTGACCCCAAAGTCCGTGGGCTGCTAAAAGGCATTTTTTTATCCTGAAGCTGTCAGGCAGGAGCCAGGGAAGGGGAGCAGGAGAGCAGCTGGCCGGGAAATGGGGAGAGGAACTGAATTAATAAACACAGGCAGAGGTTTTCAAAGCAGAGCAGCGCAGCCAGAGGTAGGGGTGGATGGTCTGCTTCGGGAGGGACAGGATGGGGGCAAAGTAGAGCACCCCAGCCCAAAGGCTCCTCTCCTGCACCCAAAATAAGAGTGATGGCCACTTCTGGTGAGCCCTTGGTGGTTGGCAGCCCCGAGGAGGGAGGGAGTTTGACTGTGGCTCTGTTGGCGGTTTCCCGGGTGCTGCTTTCCAGTAATCTCCACTGGCCGACACTCCTGGAAAGCTTCTGCCTCGGGGAGCCCCACTGTGAGGAAGGGCCAGGTGGAGGGTGGGAGGCAAGAACCAGAGTTCTCGTTCCCATTGCTGAGGTTTGAGAAGCATGCACAGCCCTGGCTGGGGGTGTGGGAGCTGCAGTCAGCAGCTGGAGTCACGGAGGATCAAACCCAAAAGCAGGGACAAAGTGAAAAAGCTCTGCTCTGCACCAGGAGTTGTCACATCAGGGATGGATCCATGCAAATGCCACCTCACTCCATAAAACTTGAGGTTGAACCCCAGGAGCAGGAGAGCAGGGAGAGGCTTTTTCCAGGGCAGGGGCTGTTTGTTGGGCTGGCTGTGCCCCATCCCAAATGCCTGAGCCCATCCTGGAGGCAGCCCTGCTGCCTGTGGAGAAGGGTGCTGCCAGCACAGGGGGGACCATGGGACATCCCGGAGGTCCCCGTTGGTCTTGGATGCAGTCACTGCAGCCCAAAACCTGCTCACTTGTCACCATCTCCACTGCACTGGGATTTCCTTGATGGGTTCTCAGCCCTCCCGCTGCATCCAGGCACCCGTTTGGGTCTCTGAGCATCCCTGAAGGCAACAGCCCCATAGTCTTCCCCCACCAGGTTTTCAGGCACCTTCTCCTCCTAGCAAAGCCCCAGCCAAACCAGAGACTGAGCCCTGCCCTGGGCTGAGCAAAGGACTTGGTATTAAAGCTAGTGGCTGTGTTTGCCTTAGCCTGCCTCGCGAGCTGCTCATTTCCTTCCCCAGCCATAAATAAAACCACGCTGTAAAACGAAGGGAATGTGTAATATAATGAAGCCTTTCTCAGAGAGCCCATCCAATCCCTTCCACTCCCAACTCCTCCTCGGGGACAGGGGCACAGCCCAGCCCCAACCACCACCCGGGATGCAGCCAGGGTGTGAGGGGCTGCGGGTCCCATCCGGCATCACAGACCCAGGCTGAGGATTTGGGAGGTTGAAGCCCAGGGCCACCCACAGCGGAGGCAGGAGGGCTGATCCTGCCCACCCTCCCTGTGCTGGGAGTGGGGACAGGAGCTCAGGCACATGTTGTGGGGGGGGGGACCAGGAGGGATTCAAGCTGCTGAGCAGCATCCTCAGGGCTGGATGGCTGCACCCTCAGCCCCTCTGGTGTTTGCATCCCCTAGCCCCTCCAGAATTTTCATCCCCCACCCCCACCCCAGCCCCTCCATCCAATGGGTGCATCTCCCCCAGCCCCTCCAGTGTTTACATCCCCCCAGCCCCTTCGGTGCGTGCAGTGCATCACAGCTGGTGACAGCCAAGCTCGCTACCTTATAAAGTCAATAAAATCAAAAAAAGCAACCCCAAACAGCTCAGAGGGCCTCAAAATAAGCTCCTGACACTGCAGAGGAGGAATGCCCCAGGCTGGCTACGGGCACCCCAGCAGCAACCCCATGCAATGGGGCCTCAGCAGCACTGGGCACACCACCGACAAGAGGCCACTTGTTGGCATGGGCCAGTGGGGAGGAAGGAGAGCAGCCGGTGGGCTGGGCTGTACCGGTGGCCACACAACCCCAGGGCTGTTTGGGCAACAAGGAGCCTTCTTAACTCCCCGGCTGTTTATCCACCGTTAGCAAACCGGTGTGGCCAGGGCAGGAAGAGACTGTGAACACAGAGAGCCTTTCAGGGGGGGCACACGTGCATGTGTGTGTGTGTGTGTGTGTGTGTGTGCACAGGGCTCTCCTGGCACTCTGGTAATTAAAGAGCTGCTTTAATCAATTCCAGTCCCCTCCCTGCAAAAACACACATGGGCCACCAGCTCTGGCCCCCACCTGCCTCCCACCACAGCCTGAATGAAGCCTTGTTGAGCAGCCAGCCCCTCCCCGGCACCGTGCCCCTTTTCCTAAGGCTGAGCTTGCTCTGATCATTCCTCCTCCGCCTCAGCTTCCTCCTCTGGGCAGAACAACAGTCCCTGTAGCCCCTCAGGGACTTTTTTGCATCCCCCCTGCACCAATGCACCCCTCGTGCACACCCCAAAACTCATCAAGCCATCTCATGGCCACGGCTGGGGATGCCCTGAGCTGGGGTAGAAGCCTATGGATGGGAAACACATCCATCCACCAGCACCCCCTGCATACCCAGGAGACGTCTCCCCCTTCCAAAAAATCCTCACATCCCGCGCCAGTTCCCTCTGCAAACCCTTGTGTGGAGGCTTGTGAGCGCTTTCCCTCGCCTGGGCTGGGAATTGGCTCCTCTCTCCTCCTACGTGCTGGGAAGGAGGTGGGAGAAGTTTGTGTACAGAGTTGTTAAAACATGGAGAAGAGCCCAAACTGATCACGTTGAGCCTCAGAGCAGCCTCAGGACCCCTCCAAGCCCAGAGCTCCCCAGGCAGACGGGGATTCCTTCCCCTCCATAGTGCTGCTCATCACCAGGCTCTGCTGGACTTGGCTTGCTCAAGGGCAGTGGTGCCAAAAAACTCCCTGAACACCAAAAATCAGCAATTGGAGAGGCCAAATCCCCCATGTTTTCAACCAGAGGAGCAGGGGGAGAGGGCCAAGGCGTCCCAGACCCGGCGCGTGGCTGGCGGCTGCGGCGGGTGCTGGGGCAGCGCCGCCTCGCACAGAGCCCGCGCTCTTTTGCCGGCCCCGGGAGGAGCCCAGCACACCCGGGACCTTTCTCTCAGCCCCCTTGCTCAGAGCTTTTGGCTCTTCTCCTTGTTTTTTCCAATGCAAAAAAAAAAACCCAGAGCCCAAATGACACTGCAGCCTATAATCTGCTGGCCGGCTGATCGGAAACTGTGACAGAGGCCCCTCTCGCCTCGTCAACGCCTTCCCCACAGCCTGGCAAGGCAGGGGCAGTGACTTCCTCTGGGACACGGTGAGTTGGGAATGTCAATTATTTTTAGCCAGGGCGAGCAGGATGGCCAAGGTGCCCAGCCCAGTCCATGGCCAGGACGTGGGGACCTGCTGCTCCTTGTGATGGGCAAGGAAGGGCCAGCTTGAGCATCCCCATCCAGGCTTGGCTCAGGGCACAATGTGTCCGTGGTGTGATCACAGCACCCTTAAATCACCTGGGAAAGGTGCTTTAGGGCCACAGGACTGCATCCTCATGGGACAATAAGGGGAAGGGTTAGGTTGGAAATTAGGAAAAGGTTCTTTACCCAGAGGGTGGTGGAGCACTGGAACAGCTCCCCAGGGAAGCAGCCACACCAAGCCTGACAATATTCCAGAAGCATTTGGCCAGTGCCCTCAGACACACGGTGTGAATGTTGGGGTTGTCCTGTGCAGGGACAGCAGTTGGACTCGATGATCCTTGTAGGTCCCTTCCAACTCAGGTCATTCTATGATCCTGGGATGCTCAGTCCCAACCAGCCCACAGAAGTAGCTGGGTACCTGAGGTGGTCCCTGCCCTCTCCATGTGTGCTCCAACCAAAGCCACCATCAGGGTGGCCGAAGATCCTCCAGAGAGAAAAGCATTTGAACCCCCCCCCAAAAAAAAATCCAACAAGCCATATTTTCCGCATCTTTTGCAACTTTGAGAGCAAGGAAGAGGGGAGAAGGAGGTGAAAAGCTGTGAGTCCCTTGTGAAAGAGAAATGCCACAGGTCGAGGGGCATTTACATCCTGGCAGGGCTGCAAAGCAGAGGAGGAGGGAGGCCCTGAAATAAAGCAGGAATTTGGGAAGACAAACAGCAGTAATTTACACTGCTCTGCTGCAGGAGAAAAATCCCAGGGCCTCCTGGAACCCGGCAAGGGTCCCTCCTCCCTCCCCCAGCCAACAGCACTGCTCCCCTGGGCATCTGTGCTTTTGCTAATGTTTTATTAGTAGTGTTTTATGAGAGAAAGGGAAGAAAAGCATCTCTGGCAGCTTTGGGAGAACTGAGGCAGAACAAAATGTGCTCATTGCAGGAGCTGCTGCCCCTTACCACACTGGAAAACAGGCTGGTTGTGCATGATTGGCTCTTCCAACCCCAAAATGTGATTCCCAGCACCCATGGGAGATGCTGCCTGGCTCCTGGGCTGGCAGAAGAGCTGCTGGGGGGTTCAGTGCCTGCATAGGCATAGGGGAACCCATCCCCAGCAAAGCTTTCCTACACTGTGAGAGCAGCTGCTCAGTGCCCAGCTGAAAAGCACGTTTTTGGGATGAAGGAAAGCCACAAAATTGAAATGGAGCAAAATCCCAGTGTGGGCTGGAACACAGCGTGCACACATGGGGGAACATGACAGGGGCCAGCAGATAATGCGCATCCGATGTCTCCAGAGAGTGAAATATATTGCATGTGTGTGCACACCCCGCTGGGGCCCAAGGGCAGCTGTGTCTGTGCAAGGACAGAGAGGAAAATCCCCTTTAGCAATGTGCTGTGTCGTTCCTGCTCTCAAAACACCAGGACAAAGTGGTGCTGAGAGCCACAGGCAGCGCCCAGAGCAGCAGCCCCCACCCTTGGCCCACCCATCAAGGCACAGCGGGGCTGGGTGGTTCTGCAAGGAGGGAGAGGGTCAGGAGAGAAGAGAGCTCTTGATGGCCCTGCAAAGAATAGCAAAGCTCCTCTGAGTCACTGGCTGGGCTGAAGAAGACAAGGAAGCCTAAGAGCCCGATGCCAAAGGCAGGCACGAGGGCCAGGAAATGAGCAGGCTTGTGTAAGGCGTGCTGGCAGCCCTGCCCTGAGCTGAGCAAAGGCCTTGGTATTAGAGCAAGCGCTCGATATTTCCATGGTGCCACTTCTTCCCTGCCCAGAGCAGGTGGGGTGACAGTCCTTGCAATACCCACACTCTTCTCCCAGATCCCAGGAGAAAGCAAAGGCACTTTCTGTGTCACCAGTAGTAGGAAATTATTTTTCCTGGGGTCTGGGCAAGGAAGTCTCTCCATCCCTGAAGGGCTCAGAAGAGCATCTGCTACAGAGGGCACCGCAGAGCCCAGCTCAGGAGGAAATGCAATAAGCCAAAGCCTAGGGCCTTGGCTCTGCCTGTGTCAGGCAAACCTCTAGCCTTTAATGATGGGCTCAATTCAAACCCTCCATGACTGGCTGCTTGGTTTTGTGTTGGGTTTTGCCTTGCTGCACCATCCCATGAGCAAAGCCTGCCTGCCAGTGCCCGATTCCTGCCCATTCCCACCCCAGCCAGCCCTACAGAAACAGCAACTCAGGAGAAGGCAACAGGGAAGCAGCTGTAAGAGCACACATGGGTGTTTCCACCCAGACCTCACCATGCAGGAGGATGGTTTCACGCCAGCACCCAAACTTCATCCTTGCCTCCTCCAAAAGAGAGAAGGGACTGGGCTGGAACCCTGGGAGAAGTCAAAGCTTCATCCTCGTTGCCCACTGTACCATAGACTGCACGTGGGATCCTGAACCTGAATGCTGTTCTGATGATAAAAAATGAAATAGTCCAGGAGGAAAGCTTCGTACATTAACTCAAGCACAGCAGGCTTTGTGGACTCAAAATGAGCCAGTAACATGCGCTTGGAGTCCAGAAACCAACTGTATCCAAAGCAGTGGGATGAGCAGGGCAAGGGAGGGGATTCTGCCCCTCTGCTCTGCTCTGATGAGCCCCACCTGGAGTGCTGCATCCAGTTCTGGAGTCCTCAGCACAGGAAGGACGTGGAGCTGTTGGAGAGAGTCCAGAGAAGGCCACAAAGATGATTCAAAGGCTGGAACACCTCCCATATGAGAACAGGCTGAGAGAGTTGGGGTTGTTCAGCCTGGAGAAGAGAAGGCTGTGGGGAGACCTTAGAGCAGCTTCCCAGTACTGAAAGGGGCTACAGGAAAGCCAGGGAGGGGCTCTGGATCAGAGAATGCAGGGATAGGACAAGGCAGAATGGTTTTCAGATGAAGGAGGGGAGATTGAGATGAGATCTTGGGAAGAAATGATTTCCTGTGAGGGTGGGGAGGCCCTGGCACAGGTTGCCCAGAAGTGGTGGCTGCCCCATCCCTGGAGGTGTTCAAGGCCAGGTTGGATGGGGCCTTGGGCAGCCTGGTCTGGTGGAAGGAATCCTTGCCCACGGCAGGGGGTTGGAACTGAATGAGCTTTAAGGTTCCTTCTAACCCAAACCATTCCATGATTGTTACTACACATGGACCAAAGATGTTCGTGTTCCCTCCCCTCCCTGACATTTCCTCCCTAAACATTTACAACTTCCAGGCTTTCTGAGAGTTTACATTTCACACTGCAAAGGCAGAGTTAACTTTGCCATGGGTTCCCCAGAGCCAACCAGGCTGGGTGGCAGCGCATTGCAGTCGCACTCGTTTCCCATGTGTGCAATGCCCGTCCATGCACTGAGCCAGCAGAAATATATGTCTGCTAAAATTAAGCCTTGCCACTCCCTGTACTTTTAATTCTGCCCTCTCCTGCCTATGCCCTGTGACACAGTCTTTCATTTCATGACCACATGCCATTGCGCTGAGTCTCTCCGAGGCTGATGTATACCGGGCCTTGAACTGCTTCCAGGAGCAGCTTCAGGCACCCTGTTTGAGCTGAGGTTTCTGCACGGTCCCACATCCACATATGGATGCCAGGCACACATGTTTATTCCTCCAGCACTGACAGAGCAGCCACCTTCAGGGTGAACATCAGCGATGTTTGGATGATATGGAGAGCGGTATAAAATAGGGAGAGGAGTGGAGCGTGATGTTGCCTCACCCAGTGGCACCCCCAGGGCTCCCATGCAGCATCTGTTTGGCAGCAATTGGCACTGGCCAGGGAATCCAGCCAAGGCACAACAGCCACCACTGGAAGGGTTCATATTCCTCCAAAGGGGGATGTGGCAGAAGTAGGGAAGACTCATTGGGGTGCTGGCTCACTCCTAACACTTGGGAACTTGGCCTGAGGACAGGCACTACAGCATCTGCCCTAGCCACAGAAGGAGGGGGAAGGTTCCTCTAAATATTGTATAGGCAAGGAGAAACACAGCCTCTGCCTCCACACACCCAGCCCCTGGAAACCCCTTCACGTATTAAAATCAGAAGACAGACTCCCCTGAGGGTCCTTCCAGGCTGCCAGGCTCCAGCACCCTGCCACAGGACTTGACAGGGAGCCCAGGAGGGGAAAGACAGATGGACAGACTGGGGGGGCTCCAGACTCCCAGCACTCACACAGAGGGGGGTGTCCTTCCCTATCTGACCCTCTCCCTTTTCTCCTCAGCCTCTTTCTTCGGGGACAGCTTCGTGGAGATGCCGCTGGCAGACGCCTCGCGCACGGTGCGGCTCCACCTGCAGCTGTACACCAGCCAGGGCAATGGGATGCTCTTCCTTGCCGCCGGCCAGCCCGACCACCTCCTGCTCCAGCTGCGAGCTGGCACCCTGCAGGTCAGCACCTCAGCACCCCCACGCGGCCTGGGGTCTACGAGTCAGGGCTTCACCCGAGCAAGGATGAAGGGGCAACACCTGAAAGCAGCAGCCCATGAGCCCAGACAGGAGCATGGGCAGCTCGGCTGCCAAGATCCCTGCCAGGAGATGTTAAGAGCTCAAGGGGAGAGTGGCCACAGTCTTGAGAGAATCAGTTAAATACAGAGAGACAGGCTGCAGCTGGAGAAGATCCTCACCCATTGCTTGGGGTGATGCTCGGGAGGGGAGGTCTCAAAGCAGTTCTCTGCTTCCTCACAAGGGGAGGAGGAGGAGCAGGCGCTAAGCTCTTCTCTCTGGCGACCAATGACAGGACTCAAGGGAGTGGCAGAGAGATGTGCCAGGGGAGGGTTAGGTTGGACATCAGGAAAAGGTTCTTCACCCAGAGGGTGGTGCAGCACTGGAAGACCTCCCCAGGGAAGGAGCCACATCAAGCCTGACAATATTCCAGAAGCATTTGGACAAGGCTCTCAGAAACACAGTGTGAACGTTGGGGTTGTCCTGTGCAGCAACAGGAGTTGTGCTCAATGATTTTTGTGGGTCCCTTCCAACTCAGGTCATTCTGTGATCGTTGAGACACCCAGACATCAGTACCCTGTGTACATTGCATGGTCAGATATGCTGCACAGCACCCTCAGGGTGCAAGGGGTTAGTGAAGAGAAGGGATGAGCTGAGAGGGTCAAGAGAAAGGAGAGGTCTCCATCAGCATCCCGCCATGGGTCAAACCCAACTGGGGCATGGGAAGGGATGGAAGAATAAAATTCCCTCTTGTGGTTATGGTGTTGGCAGCCACCATGAAGGAAAAGAGCAGGAAGCATCAGAAGCACACATCCTGCTTCTTCTGCAGCCTGGGCTGGGCCACCAACCACATCTAAAGCAAAGCAGGAGAGCAAAGGAGCAAGCAGCTGGCTGGCAGTGTCCCTAACGCAGAACGTGTGTCTCAGGGTTCCCCAGCTAACCCTCTACTTAGGCAGGCTCCAGGCTGCTGCCTGTGGGAGCAAAGCCTGCTATTTCCCCTGCCAGTTCCCAGGGCAAGGGCTGGAAGGAGCCCAGGCTGCAGGGATGGAGGGCAGCGGGCAGGAGGGAACGGGAAAGAGGAGCCAGCACCTAGCAGAGCTCTCCCACGGTGGAGAGGGACAGCCCAGGGACAGGGCAGTGGGACTGGGAGATGGAGGAGCCCAAAGGAATAGTCCTGAGACTGAGGTTTGCTGAGAAAGAGTAGAAAAGGAGAGAAATGCAGAGAGCAGGACAATGAGAGCACGTTCACAGGGAACTGAGTGTGCACGTAGGAGGATGAGGGCAGGACGAGCAGCAGTGAACGAAGGGACTAAAACACCTGCGAGCCCCAGGGACAGGTCACACTTCAGCAGTGTTTCTGGTAGGTGGAGAAGCTTCTCCTGTGCTGCACATAATACCTTGCTTGAGCTGGGCAATTTCCATGTCCTTCCTTGCAGGCGAGGCTGCAGCTGGGCTCCGAGGAAGTGGTGCTGCAGTCCCCAGCAGAGCTGCAGCTCAATAACCTGGCAGTGCATGATGTGGAGCTGCTGGTCGAAGATGGCAAGATGACGTTGACCATCGACGGCCTCTTCAACAGCTCCGTGGACATCGCAGGGCCTGTACGGGAGCTGGACATCCAGTATGGCCTCTATGCTGGTGGGACGGGAAGCCTTGACCTGCCGTACCTTGCCGAGGCCACCTCACCCTTCAGAGGTTGTCTCCACTTAGTGACATTTAATGGCCTGGATGTCCTCTCCCCTCTGTCCTCTGATGGCAGCTCCAAGACCTTCCACCGAGTTCAGGAAGGGTGCAGCACACAGTTCTCTGCAGATCCTGAGGACCCTTTTGGGTTCCTGGGGCCACACTCCTATATTGCATTTCCTACATGGGATGCAAGGGAGGAAGCAACCATTGAGTTTGTGATAACGACGAGCATCACCCAGGCACCCCTGATCTACCACGCAGGGCTGGAGAATGACTTCTTCTACCTGGAGATCTCCAATGGGCGCTTGAGAGGGTTTGTTGAGAAGGGGAATGGCATCATCGTCCTGCACAACAACGTCTTCATCAGCGATGAGCAGCAGCACTATGTCAAAGTCTACACAGACATCCACAAGTTTGAGATCCTGATTGATTACTATGCCTCATCCACATCCAACCGGGGCATCAACAACTACCTCGACCTTCAGGGAAACCTCTTCATCGGAGGTATGGATGAAAAAGCTTTGCAAAGGCTGAGGGACCATCATCTTGCTTTCATCTCAGTGTGGACCATGACCAATAACTCATTCGTTGGCTGCTTGGAGGACCTGCGGATAAACCTACAGAGGAGGAGTCTGCAAGATGCCGTGATCACAAAGGACATCACATCAGGCTGTGGAAAGCACGACCACTACTGGGACTATGACGAGGCATATGAGCAGGATGAGGCACCCACCTCCCCACCTCCAGATGTCTGGTCAGGAGCACCGGGCCTGGTGGTGGAACCATGCCAGCCAGACAACAGCTTCCCACCTGCCTTTGCCAACATCAGCAGGCTGCTGCATGTCAGCCCCCTCATTGTCTCAGAGGGGGGCACAGCCTATGTGGAGTGGAAACACACCCAGCCAACGGTAGACTTGAGTCTTGCAAATATCCGGCAGTCCCAAATCCTCTTTAGCATCACCAACGACCCTAGGCATGGCCAGCTGGAGCTGGACATTCCCGGGTCCAGGAGCAGAAGGAAGTTCACCTTGTTGGACATTGTGAATCGGAAAGTCAGGTATGTCCACGATGGCTCCGAGGGGCCCATGGACCAGCTGATGCTGGAGGTGACAGTAACTGCCCAGCAAGGAGTCCCTGAGTGCTTGCGGCAGGGGCAGACTTACCTGCTGCCCATCATGATCAACCCCATCAATGATGCCCCACAGGTGATCTTTCCCCATGGGAACCACATGACAATTCTGAAGCACACACGGAAGCACCTGACCACAGACATCCTGCAGGTCCTAGATGATGACACATCCTGCGATGATCTCGAATTCCAGCTGCATGGTGGCCAGCAGATGGAGGAGGGTTACGTGGAGTATGACTTCCACCCTGGAGTGCCAATCGAAGAGTTCTCCTGCAGGGACCTGGAAGCAGGCAACGTAGTCTACGTGCACCAGGGCAGTACAAACTCACAGCTCACTTTGCAGGTGAGCGATGGCACAGTCCCAAGCCCCATCGCCACTCTGAGGATCCTCGCCATTGACCCTGACATCCACCTGCGCAACAACACCAGCCTCTCCATCTCCCAAGGCGAAGCTGCACGCATCACCACAACCAACCTGTCAGTGGAGACAAACGCAGTGGAACAACGTGTCGCCATCCTGTATGTCCTCACAGAGCCCCTAAGCTATGGTGAGGTCCAGAGGCAAGGCAGCGTGGGAGGGGAATGGAAAAAAGTCGAGTCCTTCCACCAGCAAGACCTGGAGCAAGGGCGCATCCAGTATTTCAGCACAGACCCAGAGCACCGGCTGGAAGATGTTGTGGAGAATCTGAGATTCAAAGTCCAGGTTGGGCAGAAGGTCTTGCAAAACAACACCTTTCTCGTAAGGATTAAAAGAGCCACCATTAAGATGAGGACCATGGTCCCTCTCCAGATGAAGAACAAGCGGCACAGAAATATCACCAGTACGGAGATAGAGGCAATGTTGGAAGGTCCAAACTCTACCCCAGTCACTTTCCACTACGTGATAATCCAGGCTCCCAAAAAGGGAAACCTGGAGCTGCTTGGAAACAGGTTGACTGAAGGCTTTGGATTTACCCAAGATGACCTGCAAAGAAACCACCTGAGCTACAGCGCAACCGTCAGGAACTCTCAGCAAGCCGAGGACACCTTCCAGTTTCGTGTCCGTGCTGGCGAGCAGCACTCACCTGTCTACACGTACACAATCAGCATTGGTGGGGATCCTGATGCACCAGCCCTGACCAACGTCCTCCTGACCGTGCCGGAAGGGGGACAAGCTGTCATCACCAAGGACCACTTGTTTGTACAGAGCATGAACAGCATGGACTACCTCTACGAGGTGATTGAAGGGCCAGCACACGGGAGGCTGGCCTGGGCTGTGTCCCATGGCTGGGCCTCCAGAGAAGAGATCACAGAGTTCACTAACGATGACATCCTCCACCGCCGGCTGCTGTACCAGCACGATGACTCTGAGACACTGGAGGATGACATCCCCTTCGTAGCGATCAGACAGGGTGAAGGCAGCGCCGAGCACGATGCGGAGGAGGTGAGAGGTGTTTTCAGGGTCTCCATCCAGCCTGTCAATGACCACCCCCCCCATCCAGGTAGTGAACAAGGTCTTCAATGTGGTGCGCAATGGGCAACACTTGCTGACGACAGATGACATCGCCTTCACCGACAAGGACTCTGGCTTCTCCGACACGCAGCTGGTGCTGGCAAGGAAGGACATTTTGTTTGGCAGCATTGTGTCCGTCGATGACAGAAGCCACCAAGTCTATCGGTTCACACAGGATGACCTGAGGAAGAAGAAGATCCTCTTTGTCCATTCAGGAGCTGACCGGGGCTGGATCCAGCTACAGGTCTCAGATGGCTTCCACCAAACCACGGCCATCCTGGAAGTGCAAGCATCAGACCCCTACCTCAAAATAGTCAACAACACTGGTCTAGTCATCCACCAAGGCGGCCAAGGAAGCATTGACTCCTCTGTCCTCAGCCTGGAGACCAACATGGACATCAGGTCAGATGAAGAGATACGGTTCCTGATAACAACACCACCGAGGTGGGGGACTGTGCTGAGAGGGGAGCAGCCAGTCATGGCCTTCTCCCAGAGGGACCTATCAGCAGGAGAGATCTCCTACCGCCACAATGGCAGCAGGAACACCCGGGATGAGCTCCAGTTCACTGTAGAAGCAAACGAGGTGGTGGTGGAGGACATGCTGGCCATCAGCGTGTTCTTGGACACCCATCCCAGCCCTCTGCACATAGTGAACCACAAAAAGATCCATGTCTTCCAGGGAGAAGCGGCTGGGATCAAGGAGGAGTACTTACTGGTGAGTATCCCCTTCTCCAGCCATTCCCCAAGCCTGCAGCACTTCCCTGGCCTCCAAACCAGGACAGCCACTGCTGTGACTCCGTTTTACTCCCAGTTGCCCAGAGGGAAGGACTTGTGCCCATGCCAGGCTTCACCCAGGGGCTGAGGGAGGGTTCAGGCGTGGCCTCAGCAAGAAGGTGACTCTTGCAACTCATCCCAGAGCAAAGCCTTGGGGGACTGCACAGCGGTGGGCTGTGGGCAGCCCAGACTCACAGGCACCAGCTCTTCACTCACACCTTGTCTTCCCATACTCCCAGGTGACACATGAAGAGATCCCACCCCAAGACATAGTCTACTTGGTGAGCAGCCCTCCTGCCTCCGGCTTCCTGGCAACACTTCAGCACGACCAAGACTCGAATGAGCAGCCCAGCCTCGACCCCATCCAGTCCTTCACCCAGGAGGACATCAACAATGACAGAGTCCTCTACCTCCACTCTAAGCCTGAGGAGGAACAGGACCAGTTCGTCGTGGACATCACAGCCAGTGGTGCAGACCCACTTCAGGGGGTGGTGGTGAGCCTGGCCGTGCTCCCCATCACCATCCCCCTGGATGTACGCAACATCACCGTGCAGGGAGGTGGCTCTGCTACCCTCTCCACAGGCATCCTCAACATCCCCAACGCCTACTACCGGGCTCTCAATGTGGAGTTCAAGGTGCTCGAGCCCCCTCGATTTGGCACCCTCCTGAACAGTGCACGACCTGAGGATGGCGAGCTGCACGGCTTCACCTGGAGCGAGGTACAGCAGCCAAGGGCTCCCACTACCCAACACTTTGCTTTACCAGAGGGCTGGGAAGAGCCCAGGGGTGAGTTCCAGCTCCCCGTGGCACCAGGAGGCTGGGAAGGGCTCCTCTCCCCATCAGAAATGTTTGCTCTTGGGATGGAGGTGTTTTGGGTGGTGGGTTTGCCCTGGGGACAGGGCATGAATCAGCCCCCACCATGTGTTTAAATGTCAGGGTGGGGATGGAGGCAGAGCACCCACGCTGCCTCCCCTGGGGACATCACTCCCTGTCTTCATTCTGGATCCATACTTCATGTTGGATCCATTCCCCAGAGCAAATGGCAGGTGCCCACCTCCCTCCCTCCTCCCAGGCTGGTGCACAGGACCCCTCCCCAGCAGGGCTGGTGGACCGTGTCCTCCCAAGAGGGTCACCCAGCCCCTGCTCCACAGGTGGAGAACCAGCAGATCCAGTACAAGCAGGATGGTGCCCGAGCCCAAGCTGACAGCTTCACTCTCCTGGCCAACGCCTCCGAGATGGACCGGCAGAGCCAGTCCAGGACCCTCTTCATCACCATCCTGCCCCGTAGCTCCAAGGGGCCACGACTGAGGGTCAACGCCGGGCTGCAGGTACGAACCCGATACCACAGGGATGGGCAGCCGCCCCAGCAGACCCTGGGTGACCAGCACTAGGACACCCCAGGGCTGGCCAGCCCAGCGTGGAGACCTCATGGGACCCACTCCCAGCCTGGTCCACGCACTCCTGGGATTGTGGGATGCACAGCAGGGCCGGGATGCACAACTGGGCTGAGATGCAGAGCAGGGGCGGGATGCAGAGCAGGGGCGGGATGTAGATGAGCAAGGGCGGGATGCAGAGCAGAGCCTTGTGCTGGGCTCCAGGCAAACGGGGCGGTTTCCCGGTGGGGAGAGGCTTTGCAGGAGGCGGAGACCGAGCTGTCCCCGTCCCGTCCCCCCGCCCCCTCTTCCATCCCCCCGCTCCTTCCCGGTGCCGATGCTGGAAGCGGCCGCGAGATGGGAGCATCGCCCCGCAAGCAGCGCTCGGGCTGCCACGGCGGCAGCAAAGCAGCGGCTCTGCATCTCCCCCTGCCGAGCACGGGGAGCCCTTCCCCAGCTCCCAGAATAATCGCGGGGAGCACGAAGAGCAGCTTGTTCAATGTTCATCAGCACAGATTGTAAATACTTAGTAATTTAGAACCATCGAATCACAGAATGGGTTGGGTTGGAAGGAACCTTTAGAGCTCATCCAGTTCAACCCCCCTCTGTGTCAGTTGATAAGAGTGTTAAGTGGTAGCAGGGTGATAAAATCATGCTGGGAGAGCAGGGCAGCCTCTATCCCCCATGCCCCAGCCTGGTTTTGAGGCACCTCCATGCTGGACAAGGAGCAGCTTGGGCTACAGTGGAAGAAATCATAGTTTCATGGACTGGTTTTGTTGGAAAAGACATTAAAGCCCATCCAGTTCCAAGCCCCTGCCATGGGCAGGGACACCTCCCACTGGATCAGGGGGCTCAAAGCCACATCCACCTGACCTTGAACACCTCCAGGGATGGGGCAGCCACCACTTGTCTGGGCAACCTGGGCCAGGGCCTCCCCATCCTCACAGGAAAACATTGCCTCCTAAAATCTCATCTGGATCTCCCTTCTCACAGCTAAAAAATATTTCCACTCATCCTGTCCTTCACTCCCTGAAAAAGAGGCCCTCCCCATTTAGGCAGCCTTTATGTATCTCCTCATGTCCATCTCAGTAAAGTTAGAAGCAAATAAGTCTCGCCTGCTGCTGGAAGTCCCGCCTTCTGTTTCAGACGGCTCCCTGCCCCATTTAGGATCATTAATGTGAAATTGCAACAAACAAATTATCAGAATACATGCAGGAGTGCCAGCCCTGTAGAATCACTCCCCACCACCAGGCAAGCTATTCTAACCCATCCAGAATTTCCCAGGTTAGCAGCACAGAAAGCAGCTCCTTCCATCAAATCATCACAGCAGGATGGCTTTGGGAAGGTGTCTGGGGGCCTGGGCTCTGGAAGAAAAGCCCAAAGGGAAGGGGATAGGCTGCCCTGCCCAGGGCCAGGCAGCCCCAGGGGGTCCACGGCTGCCAGCAAAGTTTAGGGGGTGCCCCCAGCCACAGCCAGCCCTGCCTCTGTGCCTGCCCCAGGTCCACCCCCAGCCCAGGAAGCTCAGTTGCCCCCCAGCAAATCCCTTTTCTAGTGCATTATTGGTGCCTCCACATCTACCCCAGCTGTGTCAAAACCCTGCACTCCCCACAGAGAAAGGTTAACCCCTCTGCTGCTGGGCAGCCCCTTGTTCCTACTCCAGAGCCAGAGAAGCCCCTCTCTGCTCGCTGAGGACCAGAGCATCCTGAAAGGGTTGCTCAGCACTCGCTCTTTAAGGGTGGGTCCGAGGTGGGGGACACAGGGAGGGTGCTCAGCTCTGTCTCCAGTGCCATCCATCCTGCCTGGGGCGTGGCCATGTACACAGAGCCAGCCGCGTGCAAGGGGAGGAGGAGGCTGCCTTATTTTTAGCCAGTCCATTACCCCAGTGACTGAAAAGCATTTGGAAAAGCACGTCCTTCCCTCCCAGCCACTATGCTAAAAGAAAGGGTGAAAAGAAAGAAAACGCTCCCAAAATAAATGCAAGGCAGAGGTCCATCCGTCTTTCCATTGGGATCCCCCTCTGGCCCTGGGAGCAACAACCACAGCCGCCCAGCTGCCCGTAGGAGGGGCTCTGGAGCTGGGAAGGCTTCCTGCTCCCAGCAGGATGAGTGCCAAAGCAACGCAGGGCTCAGGAGTGGCCCGGCCCTGCTGTGTTTGCGCTCTGGCGAGAGGGATGACTTCAGCGTTTAAAGGTCAGGCTGGGTCCAGCAGAGAGATTGCACAAAGCCTTCCTCCGCTGCCTTGTGCCTCCCAGCGCCCCGGGGTGCAAAGTCCACGAAGGGCTGGGGAGGCAGCAGGCAGGGTTCCCAAGCAGAGCCTCATGGATAGGACCAGGCAGCTCTGCCCAAGCAACTTTTTGGGTTGCATCAGGAGAAAGGATGGCCGGAAGCCACCAAGAGAGGCTTCCACTGCTGAACGAACACGCACGGCCACGCTCCCAGGGCTATTACTCTGCCTCCCACATGCTCTCCTGGAGAGCAGAGGCGACACGGAGGCTGAGCAAACATAATAAGCCGAGTAAGTGAGAGCAGGAACCAGGCAGAAGGCTTTAATAATTCAGAGAGGACGAGAAGCGTGGTGAAGCAGGTCATCTCTGGCAGTGAGGGCTCTTGGTGACAAGCAAAGCCACTCCGACTGCAGCGTGGGCAGCCTGCAAACACCTCTCCAGGCTTTGACCACAGGGAGTTTTCCTTGGCACCGAGCCCTGGGTGTGATTGCAATTCCAACGAGCACTAAACTGCCCTGGCTGTGGGTGTGCAAGCCTGAAATTTTGATGCAGACACAGTGGAGCAGCTCCCTCTGTAACAGCTTCCCCCATCCTGTTTCTCCATAGCTATGCTTTCAAGCCTGCCTCCTGCCATCCCGTGGGGATTGCCAAGGGATTTCATTTCACTGCCGGCACTCACACCCACTCAAGAAGTGTTTTGGGTTAGGCCAGCTGAAAAAAGCAGAAAAGAGCTCACTGAACCCAGCACAGCCAGGAGAGCAGTTCATCCAGTGCCTGGGTTTGCAGGATGTGGGCCAGGCTTGCCATGCTGAGGGATGCAGAGCATCCTCCCCCTCCACCCTGTGGGAAGGCTCAGTCCACGTGCCCTGCAATTTCAGGGCATCCTGAGGGTGAAAGGTGGTTCTGGGGAGCATGGGCAGAACCTGTCTGGCAGCATAGGATTCATCTCCATGCTCTGCTGAGACCGAGATACAACAGAGGATTAGGAGTGGGGAAAATTGTTGCCTCCAGCTGGAGAGGAGAGATGCCAGGGCTTTGGGGTGGCAGCGACCCTGGGGGGCAGTGGGCACTGCTGGCTGGGGGAAGAAACAGCCCTGGGATGCCACGGGGTGGCCCTAAACTCAGCCACATACTTGTCATTCCTGGAGGGTTTGCTGGGGCGGCTGGTGGCCTCCTTGCAGCCTTGTGAGGGGGCGGTGGGATGAGTGCTTTGCTGGGAGAAACACCCAGCTGGGAGAGACTGAGGTCATCACCTTCACAGCAGCAGCTCAGGGAGCGAGGTCAGGCCTCGGAGATCCCACAAAAAGCCTTTCCCCTGCGGAGCAGTGGGGAGAGATGTGTCAAAGGCACAGCCTCTGCCCCAGCCCCAGCCTCGTGCCTTCTTCCCTTTCCAGCACCTGGGGAAACCGAGGCACGGAGCGTTGAGCCCTCACCTCTGCCCTCTTGCAGAAGGCATGCAGATGGATGGGCCCTGCACGTGCTGGCAAACACGGCAGCGGTGCAGGTGCAGGGTGACGCAGGGCTGGGAAGAGGCCAGCTGATGGGGCATCACCCAGCACAAGGACAAGGCCCCCTTGTTGGGCTGGGACGTGTTCGGGCACCCAGCAAAGCAGTGCTCCAGCAGGCTGGGGAGGAAGGGAGAGGTGCCAGGGGCATCCCAGGGGGATCACAGCCTCTCCTTATCCACTCCCAGCTGCGAGAAGGCGCCACGGCTGTCATCAGCCCCCACATCCTGAGTGCTGAGGACAAGGACTCCCCAGCAGAGGAGGTCACCTACTCCATCCAGCCCCCAGCCAACGGGAAGGTCGTGCTGAGGTCGGCGCCCAACGCTGAGGTCCAACGGTTCACCCAAGCCCAGATAAACAACGGCCTCGTCCTCTTCGTGCACCAAGGTAGGGCAGGGCTGAGGTGCCCCAGTCCCCTGGCATTGCCCCCAGCCTGAGGGAGGGGACACTACGGGAAAGGAGCACTGTGCCACCGAGGAACATGCTAACTCCATCGCACAGCACCCTGGTCCAAACTGTGCCAGGTTAATGGGAGGCTGCAGCCCCTCCACTCCCCATAAATGCCCAGCTCTCTGCTTTCTGCAGGACCCCTGGATGGTGGCTTTGCCTTCGACCTGTGGGATGGCGAGAACCTGTCTCCCGGGCACTTCTTCCACATCAGGGCCCAGAGAGAGCCCCGCATCAGCCTGGCCAAGAAGCAGAGCCTCACTGTCTGCCCAGGTGGGTATGGGCCCCTTCCACATCCTCCCAGTTTGATGGCAGATGGGGTCCTTAAACCCTTCCACCACCCCCTGCCCCAGCCTTCGTGCTGTCAAGAGATGCAGAGGCCGCAGGCAGGTTGAAGTCCATGCTCAATGTGTTGAATCCATACTCAATGTGTTTTCCAGGTGCCCTGCAGCCCATCACCAGCCAGAACCTGCAGGCAGTGAGCAACAGCCCAGTTGGCTCCACTGCCCTGTACTACAGCATCGAGCAAGCCCCCCGTCTGGGCAGACTGAGCACCTCCTGGGGGGAGGAAATCAGGAACTTCACCCAAGCTCAGGTGAGCTTTTACCTCCCCAGCACCCCAAGATCCTGAGACAGAGCCCGGGGTCTGTGATCACCACCACCACGGGTGGAGGCACCTTATCCTTGGCAGGAGGCAGAGCAGGGCTGCAGCCACACTGTGACTTTCCCATCGCTGCCGACAGCTGCTAAGAGGGATTAGGAGCTGCCGCCCCAGGACGGGCTTTACCACAGCCACCAGCCTTGGATTTACTGCTGGGGGAGGCTCGGGGAATTATAATCCCCTTTTCTCAGGCTACCTCCCTGCTGCAGACTCTTGGCTGCTGCCTCAGGCAAACGCCAAGCGTGGCTCTTTCACCCCTGCTTTGAGCAGAGCCTTGCCACCACTCTTCTCCCACAGCACCAAGCTTTTGGAGAGCACAGCAAAAAGCCCGTTTCTAACCACCTTGAAAGGTCCTCTGGACCGTGCTTACCCTTGGAGGAAGCCTGGCCTAACTCTTGCAGGATGCTGAGGCAAGCTCAGCCCTTCCTCTGAACCTCAGTTTCCCCAGTTGCTGGGCAGAAACCATAGAATCGTTAAGATTAAAAAAGACCTCCCAGCTCATCCAGTCCAACCCTAAGCCCAGTCCCACCGTGCCTGCTAAACCATGTCCTGAAGTGCCACAGCCACACATTTTTTTAACTCCTCCAGGGGTGGAGACTCCACCACTGCCCTGGGCAGCCTCTGCCAGTGCTTCACCACTCTCAGTAAATGAATTTGTCCCAATATCCAATCTAAACCGTCCCTGATGCAACTTGCGGTCATTTCTTCTTGTCCTACCAATCCTGGCAGAGATGCACCATGAGCTGTCGATGGTGGCTACCATGCTATGGCTGGTGATGGTCCCCACTTTCTATGTACTTAGGGCTTGGCTGCTCCTTCCTACAGCCAAGACAAGAGCTCAGGGTACCCACATTGGCTCTAATACAGCATCACCAGCATCCCCCTCTGGGATCTCACCAGAGGTGGGACAGATGCACCCATGTCCCACATGGCATCACCCACGTTGGGTATTTATTTTGCCATTTATTGACCTTTTTCTTTTTGTATTTTAGGTGGACAGTGGGTTGGTTTTCTACCAGCACCAGATGCCAGAGAAACCCTTCTGGCTCACCCAAGATGCCATCCGCTTCCGCGTGGTCGCTCCCACGACCATCTCCGATTCCTTCATCCTCCTCGTGCTGATCTCCTTCGAGACCAAGTGTCCCCAGCGCTCGACTCAGCTGTGGAGAAATGCAGGTACAGGAGGAAGGGAGAACCAAGGGACAAACAAGCGCTCCTGAAGTCTGCACAGACTTCAGGAGGGCTTGTTTGTCTGAAGAAGACACCACTGTGCCATTTCCCATGGCCACCCAACATCTAAAATTGCATCCATCCTTTTGCTGGCTCTCTGTGCAGTTCCTTCCTCCATCACTTTCCAAATTAATAACTCTCAGCTGCCTTCTCACCCCTCTCCATCTCTTTGCAGTCCTCCTTTTTTTTGCTGTATCTTGCCCTTACCTGGGTCTCCTCTCCAGGAGATCCTGGGGTTTTCCAGGGATAACAGATTTTGAGGGTTTCCCCTTTTCCTTCCAGGTCTTCAGCTTGCAAGGGCGCAACGGGCTGAGATTGACACCTCGGTGCTGGATGCCTCCAACCTCCTAAGCCAAATCCCAGACCCTGAGAGGGCTGCACATGATGTTGTCTTCCTGGTGATGGAGCTGCCAGCTCATGGGCAGCTCTTGGTGGCTGGTGTGCCCCTGGAGCCCTCACGGGCATTCTTCCTGCAGTCAGACCTGGCCACAGGACGCCTGGCATATGCTCAGGGTGGAGACAGCACCTCTGAAGACCATTTCAGATTCAAGGCTTGGCTCCAGCCCCAGGCACAGCAGTCCATCCGACCTCCACAAGAAGGGGTGGTCATCTCTGAAGCTTTCAATATAACAGTGACCAGCAGTGGCACCAAGCCACCACAGGTGGTGAGGCAGCAAGAAGTGCTGCGGGTCCTACCAGGATCCATAGTGGCTTTGTCCCAGGAGTACCTGGATGTGGCAGACCCATCAGGTTCCCCAGAAGACATGGTGTACAGCGTCCTTCAGAGACCCCTCACTGGCCACTTGGCCAACGCACACAACCCACAGGAGCCCATCAACCGCTTCACCCAAGCAGATGTCAATGCGGGCCACGTGGTATTTGTTGCCACAGGGAGCCATGCCCCAGGGTCCCTGGCCCTGAGCCTCTCTGATGGCCATCACCCACCCACCCTGACCTCCCTGGAGATCGAGGTCCTGCCTACTGTGAGCACCGCTGCCAGCCCGGTGCTGCTGGAGGTGCCCCAAGACCTGAACAGGGCCTCCATGTCCCACCATCACCTCATGGGAGCTGCACAGCTCAGAGCAGGCAATGCCCTGTACAGGATCACCAAGGACCCAAGGTTTGGCGAAGTGCAAGTCAACCAAAAGCCAGTGCGAAGCTTCTCACAGAAGCAGCTGGACCGCGGGGAAGTGACCTTCACCTTCACCGACCTCACCTCTCCCGAGGACAACTTCCAGTTCCTTGCCATGTCACGAGCAGCCAACAGGACTGGGGTGGTAAACGTGACTGTCCGTGCCTTGGTGAAGGCTCGGCCAGGCAGTGTGTGGCCCAGAGGAACCACGGCCCTAGTGGACACCGATGTCCTTGATGCCAGTGAGCTGGCCAACCGTACCAAGAGCATCCCAGTCTTCAAGATCCACAGGGCTCCCCGTGGCAGCCGCCTTGTGAGGGTCTCCAGGGACCCAGAACAACCCACCACCCCCATTGAGACCTTCAGCCAGAGCGAGCTGGAGCAAGGGCTGGTTGGTCTGGAGGTGCTGGATGCTGGGGAGACCAACCAGCCCCTGCAGAGTGACAGCTTCGTCTTTGAGTTGGCAGCTGCCGGCGTGCCACCAGCACTGGCATCCCTGGGGTACAGCATTGAGCCCTACAACGCCTCGAAAGCCTACGGTGTCACCCTGCTCATGCCCCCCCTGGCCCCCTCGCCCTCAGTGCCCCAGCCCCAGGGCACAGTGCAGGGCAGCCCAAACGCCAGCGAGCTGGGGATGCCTCCCACCACCTGGGCAGGACCCGATGCCACCACCAGCCCCAGCCCTGTGGAAGGGGGCACCTTCCTCAGCTTCATTGAGGCCAACATGTTCAGCATCATCATCCCCATCTGCCTCATCTTGCTCCTGCTGGCCCTCATCCTGCCCCTGCTCTTCTACCTGCACAAGCGCAACAAGACAGGGAAGCACCATGTCCAGGGCAATCCCTCCTCCAAGGCCAAGAACGGGGCTGTGCCAGACCCAGAGACCTTCCGGAAGACAGACCCCAACCAAGGCATCCCCCTAACAACTGTCAACGTCCTGGAGGGCAAGGGCACAGGTCCCTCACCCCAGGGCACGGGTCCTGGGGCACCGCCAGACCCCGAGCTTCTCCAGTACTGCCGGACTTCCAACCCCCCCTTGAAAAACAACCAGTACTGGGTGTGAAGGGCTCAGGCGCGGGGACACGAGCTCACCTGGAGGTCCGGACCCTCCTGGAGCACTGCTGGCCACTTCCTCCTGGCTCTCCTCCTCCTCCCTGGGAGCTGGCATCCCACAGATGCAGGAGGGCCCTGGGGATATGGGGGCTGCTGGTCCGGCTCACCTGGGAGCCCCAAATCTCCAGGTGGCCTTGGGCAAGGGAGGGGGGCACTGCATAAGCAAACGGGGGCAAGCAAAAGAGCCTGGGGAACACTGACTTTGGGTGCTCATTTAGGCCACCCAACGGTGGCCACAGTGTTGGAGGGGACTTGATGGCACTGGTCTTTACCAACCCACCCAGATGGGTCGGGTGGCGGCTCCTCTACGGGCGACACCGACCACCACAGGGGTGTTTGCCACAGCTCTCGGTGCAAGAGGGAGGATGAGGAGCGGCTTGCGCTGAGTCAGGCTGGGGATGAAGCTGCCCAGATCCCCCAGGGCTAGGCGGGCTGAGACACTGGAGCAGAGGCTCGGAAAAAACTCTGTGGCCAATGCCAGGGGAATCTGAGTCCCCACCCACTTGGAAAAAAAAAAAAAAGAAACCTCGCTCTTTCTCTGCGTGCTTGCTGTGTGTTTCATAAAGCCGATCGCACCGAGCCCAGGGAGGGGGGGGTTGCACAACAGGTAGGATGTCCTCGGTGGGGAGGGGTGGCAGGCGCTCACCTGGGCAGCGTGAAACCAGAGAGGAGAGCAGAGAACCAGAGCCAGCGCCGTTTTCCACTGTTACACTCCAGTATGGCAGCAGTAAAGAGAATAAAGTGCCTTTTCTGAGGTGCATCATGGTTTTCGTAAGGCATCTCCCTCGCGTCGCCGCTCTTTGCCAGGGCTGTTTGAAGCCCAGCGAGCTGCCGAGCGACATTTAGAGGTAATGGACCAAATTCTGGGCTCTTGCTCAAATTTTCCCCAGCCTGGACTCCTAAAAACTTAAATAGAAATGATCTGAGGAAGAGCAGAGGAAAAACTGAGCGCGGAGCTCAGGATGGGACCCAACAATAATACGCTGCATTGCTCCAGCTGGGAAGCTCATCACAGGGCACACTGCGCGCTCACACCGCCAGTGGGAAGCTGAATTGAGCCCCCAGGGACCACACGGGATGTGTCACACTTGCACCACTCTCACTCAGGGTGAAATCCATCCCCAAGTGTCAATGCATGAGCCAAACCAGCACCCCAGGGTGATCCCATCCCAAGGCTCCGGCAGAGCCGGGATGTTTGCTCGGACCTCGCCAGCAGTTTTCCTGGCTCTGTTTATGGTGCCAAATGTCTGCCGAGCAGTAAATCACACCTGCCCTGCTCCAGCTGGTGGGTGCTGGGACATCCCACCAGGCACCCTGAGCCATCGGGGTGCAGGTAGGCAGCCCCAACCCTCCCCGTGTGTGCCCCAGCCTTGACCTGCCCCACGGCATGGGCGAGACAGGGCACAGCAGAGGCAGCCTCAGCACCTCCAAGCCCTCTTGTCCCAAAGAAGTCCATGCCAACAGGTGCCAACCCTGTACATTGCTGCCTCCTTTCCTGTTGCAACCTCCCCACCTCCAAAACCGTCTTCTTGGGCATGCCAAGGGGGGGGGGGGGGGGGGGAAATCATAGAATCATGGAATAGTTTGGGTTGGAAGGATCCATCCAGTTCCAATTCCCCTGCCATGGGCAGGGACATCTCCCACTGCATCAGGAGGCTCAAAGCCCCATCCAACCTGGCCTTGAACAACTCCAGGGATGGGGCAGCCACCACTTCTCTGGGCAACCTGGGCCAGGGCCTACCCTCCTTCACAGGAAAACATTTCTTCGTAAGATATCATCTCAATCTCTCCTCCTTCAGCTGAAAACCATTTCCCCTCATGCTATCCCTGCACTCCCTGATCCAGAGCCCCTCCCCAGCTTTCCTGGAGCCCCTTTCAGTACCGGGAGGCTGCTCTAAGGTCTCCCCAGGACCTTCTCTTCTGAACAACCACAACTCTCTCAGCCTGTCCTCATATGGGATCATCTCTGTGGCCTCCCCTGGACCTGTATCAACAGTTCCATATCCTTATTATTTTTGAAATTCCAGAACTGGACACAATACTCCAGGTGGGGTCTCATCAGAGCAGAGCAGAGGGGCAGAATCCCCTCCCTGGCCCTGCTGATGCCACTGCTTTGGATGCAGCCCAGGACACGGTTGGTTTCTGGGCTGTGAGGGCACATTGCCGGATCATGTTGAGCTTCTCAACCCCCAGCACCCCAAGTCTTTTTCCACAGGGCTGCTTTCAATCACGTCACCCTCCAGCCTTGTATTGAAAATGAGGTTTCCTTCTGCTCAGAGGCAAATCACATCCTCTCCCTTCTGCAAAACAGGGACAGTGCAGCCAGGCTGCCAACGCCACAGCTTGGAGCTTGCTGGGGCGGTGCTGCTCCAAAAGGTCGAGACAACCTCTCCCTGCAGAGCAGAGGGAGTGCCATCACCTCCCTCCCTCTTCCAGATTAATCCCAGCTCTGTGCCTTCCCAGTCACACTCAAGCAAGCATATTTATTACTGGTTTTGCTAATTATATACCCTCTAGAAATGGATGGAGGTTTGCAGGGAAGTCGGTGGCATCCAGCGAGGGCCCCCTTGGCAGCATTCACTGTGTTTTCCTTTAGAATGAGTTTTGCCTCGTGCCCAGGGATTAAATAGAAGGAACGTGGCCTATTTTGTGAGGAGCACTGAAAGTGAAGCAGGTTATTTTTAAGGCTGGCGGCTGTATTCCCACCACTGGGAAACATCCACTTCCCAGGGTCAGGGGAGGACAGACCTGGAAAACACCAGCACAGTTTGCAGTTCTCCGGGGCCAAGCTCTCCTGGCAGAGTTTAAATCCTGAACAAAGCTGTCGGCTCCACTTGGGTTATTGGGGGGTTGCAACTGGGGCAGGATCAGGCCCAGCCTCAGCATTTCCTGCTGCCATCCAGGGATGGGGCTGAGGGTCCAGGGGGCTCCTGCCCAGCCGTGGAGCAGACACCACAGCCCAAATGAGCTCTAAAGTCTCCTGGCCAAGCCCCTCTGCTTCCTCAGACCAGGAGCTGGCACAGCATCTCTGCCTTCCCCAGAGCCCAGCGAAGCTGCCTGCTCTGAGAGATGCAGCCCCCACTCCTCACCCCAGTTTGGGCCAGAACAGCTCTAATTCAGGAGGTTTGGGAGGTGACAGGAGCTGGGCTGCAGCCTTCCCTACTGAGCTGGTTATAAAACTTGCAGAGGTTTAGGGAAGATGTGCACAGCTGCTCTGCCAGATGTGCTGTTTATTGTTCCCTTCCATCAAGTCAGGCCAGATGTGCACAGCTGGGTGACACGAGCCAGCCCTGCCCATGAACTCGCATGCCCTGTTCCCAAGGAAACCCCAGCACCTCCCCAATCCTCCTGCTCCTACAGCCGCTGGTGTTTCCCTGGGAATCTCACACCTACATCCCTCCTCCACCTTCTACCCATGGCTTTAAAGCAAGAGAAGGCACCCAGAGCTGAGGTGGAGGCGAAAATGAGTGGGGACATCAGGCATGGGAGCACCAGGAAGGGCAGAAGAGGGGCTGTCAGAAGGCACCTGGATTAACAAGACTCTCCATACATCTCGGGACACTCAGGTCAAGGAACAAGAGAACCAGCCTGCAGCCAGGCTAAAGCAAAGCCTCAAGCCACTAAGGGAAAACATGGGGTGGCAAAAAGCAGGGGAGGAGCCAGAAGACACCCAGATACAGAGACAAAGGACGGTGACTCACAGAGGTGTGACAGGATGGAGGTGATAGACCATACCTGCCACCACCTCCAAAACGGTAGGAAGAGGCTTATCAAAAGCAAGGACTTCACTCAGTAGAGCCACTCAGGAGGTGAAAGGAGGACTTTCTGGAGTCCCTTGTCCTGTGTACCACCTGCAGATAGCCTGAGGAGATCACCTGGGTAAAAGCAACTCAGGCCTGACCACCACAGTACCTGGGCAGCCACACATGGCTCACAAGGGGCAAAGACGCCAACGATTTTCACTTCTATTTTGTTCTTAATTAAAAAGTCACCCTTTCTCCGTATAAGCCCCAGAAGCAGGGAGTTTCTCCTCCACCCCTGGGAAGCCCCAGCAGCTGGATCCCAGGCAGGATGTGGCCTGGGCTGGATCAGTTGGGAAGTTCCCGTGGCCCTGCCAGGATTGCAGCCTTGGTGCTGGTGTTACCGTCCTGCTCTGAGCTCTGATTAGAAGAGATTGTGGCACAGCTCAGGGACAAGGCAGCTCCCCTGGTACCAGCTCAGGGCCAGCACACAGGAATCAGAGACACCAGGGCCCGAAGGCAGGGATGGACACACAGCAGGAGGAGGCTCTGTCACAGCTCTGGTGACGTGGACTTGAACCAGTTTCCAGGCACCTATTCAAATGCAAACAAACAGAAGGCCAAACAGGTTTCTTTCAGCACTGACCCGGGGCAGGTAGGATCAATTTGGCTTTGGAACCCTCCCTGCAAGCTTTACCCATGCAAATGCTGGCCTTCAACAAAGGAGAGAACAACCAGAGCCAACCAGGCTTCAGGCCAGCTCATCTGAGCCCTGCACACAGAGTGGGACACAAAACCATCATGGGCCAAGCCTCCTAACTGCTCCACTGCTGTGGACCACCAGAGGCTGCAGGACCTTGTGACAGCACTGTCCACATTGCTCCTGCGACAATATTGTCCACATTGCTCTCGGGAACAGATGCCCAGCAAGCATGTGAACCCCTTGAGCTCACTCAGGCAGCCCCCACTCTGTTTTGGGGAGGCAAAGCATGGTCCCAGGGCTCCTGCTTCTCTGTCTCCAGCCAAAAACCTCCTTGGCAGCTCTCACCAGCCCCAGGAGGGGCTCCAGATTTTGCTGGGAGCCAGGAGGAAGATGCTGGGTCCCCTCAGGGGACACAGGTCGTGCTCCCCAATGGCAAGCAATGAGGAGAGGTCTCCAGGAGACCCTCTGTGGAAATAGAGGAGGGCACCTCTTCCTCCCAAGGCTGGTGAAGGGTCTGACCAGGGTGGCAAGGTCCTCCTAGGAGCTGCCTTATGTGGGAAACTCGGAGCCAGACCTCAGGCTGACTTCTGTGTAGAGTGACCCAGGCTGAGGTCTCTGCCGGGCTCCACGCCAAGGCCAGCGCCCCAGGATGCTGGGAGCCTTCCCTCCCTGCTCCGTGCATGCCCAGAGCCTGCAGAACAGGCTCAGCTGGCAGCAAGCCCAGCAAGGCAGGATAGAGCCTGGGGGGAAGAGCAGGCTGCAGGCACGTCACCCCGGGAGCACCTCACGGGAGGTGGGGACAACGAGTCCATGTAGGGACAGGGCTGTCCCCGGGAGTTTGGCATCTCCTCACCACCGTTCCCACCTGAGATAAAGATCCCTGATGGGCCCGGACAAGCAGAGGAAAGGATGGAGACAGGAGGATCTGGACATCAGAAAGCATCCCCAGGCAGCTGCTTCGTGCCATGGCTCTCCAACCCAGCTGCCGGGTTAAATTCAAGCCAGATTGAGCCTGACTTCCATCTCCACACCCAGCAACTCCAAGGCAGACAGACAACGACAGAGGGATAACCACAGCCCAGAGCCCGGGCTCTCCACCCCTCCTGCAAAAACAACACACCCAGAGACACAGCTCCTCGGCAGCACAGGACCCACCTTCCCCAGGCTCAGCAGCTTCCCGGGAACCGGAGAGATTATCCACCCTGGCACAGAGAGCTGGGACAGGGTTTGCCTTGAGCATCACCCCAGCTCTGGCTGGTGGAGGACTGGCCCTTGGCAGAGCACCAGGCCTGCAGCTCAGAAGGGCTGGCAAACCCCAGCTGCAATTAAAAGGTAGTTCTCAGCTCAATCCCCTGGCAGAGATACCAGCAAACCCCCATAATTGCCCTGGACTGGGAGGGAACATTTATAGATGCAGCCAGAGGAACCAGCTGGGGCTTGCTGCCTCTCCTGGAGGAGCCCAGTCAGGGTCACACTTCGGAAATACTTGAGCAGTGCAGTGATTAAAAGGTTTGAGTTGGCAGCCAGAGCTCTCTCCCTCTGTCCCTGGTTTGCTGCCACCCTGTGTTATTGCCTTCCCCCCTGTATCTGCCTGGTCTTGCTCCTCCGTGCAGACACACTCATCCATCCCCAGACCTTGCAGCTGTTTTGGGCTCCATCCCCTGCACAAGCAGCTCTGGAACTGCTGCCAGCCCTCTACTCCCTGCTCCCCGTTGGCAGCCCTGCCTCTCCAAACACGCTTGCTATGTGGCAGGCCTGATCCTGCTGGGAGCTGCACCCCATGCTCCCCTTTGCCATGGGGAGGAGCCAGGCTGGGCTGCAGAGCTGCTTCAGAGTCTGATCCCGAATCAACACAGAATATCCTGAGTTGAAAGGGACCCACAAGGACCATTCAGTCCAACTCCTGTCCCTGCACTGGACAACCCCAACATTCACCCCGTGTGTCTGAGTGCCAAATGCTTCTGGAATATTGTCAAGGCTTGGTGTGGCTCCTTCCCTGGGGAGCTGTTCCAGTGCTCCACCACCCTCTGGGGGAAGAATCTTTTCCTAATATTCAACCTAAACCTCCCCTGGCACATCTTCAATCGTGGAGAACTTCAGGCTGGTGGGGTATCCATGCAGCTGATGAGCCTCCAGTCAGTGGCTCTGCTTGTCCCAGCTGCCCAGGCAGGAGGCACCCAGCACATTCCCAGCCTCCAGTCACTCGGCTGGTCCCTATGGCCCCCAGCCTCTTCTGCACCCAGGAAGGGGTCCACCAGCCCCATAGCCCAGGCAGACCTTGGGGGACAAGCCAGGGGCCATCGAGGAGGGAGGATACCTTCATGGGGCAGCGGATGATTGTTTTGGCTGTGGAGGTGGTTCATCCCACCAAGCTGAGCCATCCTAGTCTGGTGGGCACCTAAGAATGGAATCAGTTTCTCTACCTACATATAAACCCATCTTCCAGAGGTCAAACCGAGACTGCTGGATTCTCTTCCCATGTTGGGGAGAGGCTTGAAGGGAGGGAGCAGAGGCTCTAAGAGCTCCTGGAAGTGACCTGCCTGAGTGGAGGCAGCGATGATTCCTTCTGTGCTGGCTGTGGTGCTCCTGGGGGAGGATGCACTGGTCACTCGGCCATCGTGCTGGCAGGGCTTGTGGCTGCACCTTGCCCTTGGCTTTCCCACGCGAGAGCAGCCTTGGGAAGCTGGAGGAGGAAGTGGACCTGCCCGTGTTCCCAGCATTTCCTTTCGACCCTGCCTGCTCTGGGTTTTTTTTCCTTGCTGTGACCCTGAGCAGGAGCTGGGAACACCCTGTGTCCTGGATAACAGCAGCAGGCAAAACCCCTGCCTGTCCCCACGCCCACCTCCATGCTGGCTCCCTGCACCCCAGGGTGCCCCCCCAGCAGATGCTGGGGCTCAGCGATGGGGTGGGAGCACCGGAGCAGCCACTGGGGTGCCTGGAGCTGGTTCCACCCTCCAAACTTCGGCACATTCACAGGATGCCATTGGAAATGCAGGGAGAAGCAGAAGGATGCTTGAGTCCCCCCCACTTGACTGAGGTGGAGTGTCCAAGGGCAGGGAGGGCCCCAGCTGCCTGGTGGCAGAGGGAAGAATCATAGAATGGTTTGGGTTGGAAGGGACTTTAAAGCCCGTCCACTTCCAATCCCCCTGCCATGGGCAGGGCCACCTTCCACTAGACCCCATCCAACCACCTCCAGGCATGGGACATCCACAGCTTCCCTGGGCAACTTGTGCCAGGGCCTCCTCACCGTCATGTGAATGGGAATCAGGTTTTCCCAGCTGATGGGTTTGCCAAGCCGGCCGGGGAGTGTGGTGACAAAGAAAGCAGAGGTCCACCCTTGGGGAAATTGAGGCACAGCCTTCAGAGGGGATGCACTCAGCCCCACAGGGACCCTGTCCTCTTCGTGTCCCCTTGCTGCGATGCTGGAACAGGGGATGAGCTCCCGGGGGTGCTGGGACATCTCCCTGCTCCAATCACACTCCCTGTAAGTAGAGGCAGCTCCTTGTGGCCTTCAGCCTTCGCCAAGGGTGTGGCTAGCCCAAATCACAGAATTATCTGAGCTGGAAGGGATCCACAAGGATCATCGAGTCCAACTGCTGTCCCTGGATGGGACATCCCCAACATCACGGTGGCTCCGAGGAAAATTAACTCCTTTGCCAGGGCTGTACGCACATTCCTGACACCACTATTGCCTCTCCCACCGCCCCCCACACCAAGTCCTTGTCCCCCATCCAAAATCCACTGGTGGCCTGAAGTTTCTGGGCCATCCCACAAAGGGGGACCCCAGGCAGGGCATCCCCCCACCGAGCCAGGTCTGAGGGAGCTGGGATGCCGCAGCAGGGTGCCAGCACAGCTCCGGAGGCTGCTCGGGGCTGGCTGCCCGCCCGGGGATGGCAGTGGCAGGCTCAGACCCAGTGCCCATTGTGCTCCCAGGCTGGGGGGAAGGGGAAGGTCCTGCCCAGCATCTGGACTCAACCTGGGGCCAAGGCAACCAGGGCCAGGCAGACATGGCCAGCAGAGCCAGGCGTTAGCCCCTGCGGGGTCTGCGCTATTCCCACGGCTGCCGGAGGGGCCGGGGTGGGGTGGGATTGGGGTGGGACCAGGGTAGGATGAGGCTGGCATGGGGCTCGATTGGGATGGGATTGGACCAAGGTGGGATGGAGTTGAGGGGGGATAGGACCAGGGTGGGATGGGGCTGAGGTGGGATGTGGATGGGATGGGATGGGATGGGATTGGGCCAAGGTGGGATGGGATTGATGTGGGATGGGACCAGGGTGGGAAGTGGATGGGGTGGGATGGGATTGGGCCAAGGTTGGATGGGACTGAGGTGGGATGGGGCTGAGGTGGGATGGGACCAGGGTAAATGTGGATGGGGTGGGATGGGATTGGGCCAAGGTCGGATGGGGTTGAGGTGGGATGGGACCAGGGTGGGAAGTGGATGGGGTGGGATGGGATTGGGCCAAGGTGGGATGAGGTTGAGGTGGGATGTGGATGGGGTGGGATGGGATTGGGCCAAGGTGGGATGAGGTTGAGGTGGGATGGGACCAGGGTGGGTCAGGATTGGGCCAAGGTAGGATGCTCCCAGGGTGAAATGGGGACTGGCATGGAGCCAGGGTGGGATCCAGCCAGTATAGGGACGTGACAAGAGTGGGATGGGGTCAGAATGGGATGGGGCCAGGGTAGGAAGGGGCCGGAAAAGGATGAGATTGGAACAAGATGGGACCGGGGTGGGACTGGGACAGGGTAAGATGAGCTTGGGGTTGGATGGGGCTGCAGTAGGATGCAGCCAGGGCAGGATGGGATATGGCCAGAGTAGGATGGGGGTGGGATGGGGTGGGACTGGGTCAAAGTAGGATGCAGCCAGGCTACAATAGGGATAGGGAGGGCTCGGTTTGGAATGAGACGGCACCAGGGTGGGATGGGGCCAAGGTATAATAGGATGTGGCCAGGGTAGGATGGGGACGGAACAGGATGAGTCTGGGATGAGATGGGATGGGATGGGATAGGATTGGGGCAGGTTGGGGCTGGGGTAGGATGCAGCCAGTGTGGAAAGGGGCTGGGATGTGGCCAGGGTGGGATGTGTCCAGGATAGGGATCGGGTTGGGATGAGATTGGAGTGGGATGGAGCCAGGTTAGGATGTGGTCAGGTTAGGGTGGGGCTGTGATGGGGATACGGTGGGATAGGGCTCAGATAGGCATGTGGCCAGGGCAGGATGGAGTGGGGGTGGGATAGGGTTGGGATGGGATGGAATTGGGGTGCGATGAGGAAGGATGTGGCCAGGTTAGGATGGGGCTGGGTTGGAATGGGGTTGGGGTGGGAGGGGGCTGGGTGGGGACAGGGTAAGATGGGGATGGGATGGGATGGGATGGGATGGGATGGGATGGGATGGGATGGGATGGGATGGGATGGGATGGAGCTGGGTTGGGATGGGATTGGGATGGGCTGGACTGGGGTTGGGGTGGGATGGGGTTGGGGTAGGATGCAGCCAGGGTGGGATGGAGGTGGGTTGGGATGGAATTGGGCTGGGATGGGGCTGGGTTGGGATTGGACTAGGGTGGGATGGGGTTGGAGTAGGATGCAGCCAGGGTGGGATGGAACTGGGCTGGGCTGGGATTGAGCTGGGCGGGGTTGAGATGGGATTGGGTTGGGATGGGGCTGGGTTGGGACTGGATTGGGGTGGGATAGGGTTGGGGTAGGATGCAGCCAGGGTGGGATGGGGCTGGGATGTGCCCAGGGTGCGATGGGTGGGATGGGACCAGGGTAGGATGGGACTGGAGGGGGATGGGACCATGATGGATGGGGACAACACAGAAGGAAACCCATCCTGCCTGGATGGAGGCTCCCAACACCTCATGCTGAATTTCAGCGAGCTCGTCCTCGGGGGCCGGGGCTGGGGAGGGCCCTGGGAGGACTCAGCGCCGCCCGACGCGTTCCCAGCGCCGCTGTTATTTTAACAATACCCCGCTGGCCCACACGCCGGGGCTAATTTTAACCCTGGAGAGGGGCCAAGCTGGCCCAAACTTTCCTTGCTGTGATTTATCCCAACTATTTCCCTTTGAAAACAAGGCCCCCCCGGGCCAGCCCCGCTCTCTCCCCAGGCTGTGGCACAGGATTGGCCCCTCGGTGGGTTCTTTGGAGAGTGGTCCATGCAGGGTCCCTCTGGGAATTTCAAAAGCTGGCTGAAAGCCCAGGGATGCTCGGATGCGGAGCCTTCCCTGGTGGGATCCTGAAGCAGCTCCGTTTTCCACAGACATCTTTGGAAAGGAGGTGGGTTTGTTTTTTTTTTTTTCTACGGATAATTTTATTGAAAAGGCTGTGGGGCTTTTTCTTTTCCTCCTCCCTTTTCCCAGCCAACAGCCAAGCTTGAGAAAGAGGATTTCCCTTCGCCTCTGTGCGTCTGGTTAAAAACAGATCAGTAAAAATGCTGCAGAAACGTTGGCGAAAAGTGGCAAATATTGAAAATATCTCGTGACAAAGAAAAAAAATAATTCCCTTCCAAATAAAGTTTTTCTTCTCTCTTTTTTCTTAATGTTTTTCTTCTCTCTTTTTTTCTTAATTTTTTTCTTCTAAGCTTTTTTGTTTGTTTGTTTTTCCATCAGAAAAGCTTTTTTTTTGTGTATGTGCAAAACGTCGACCGCTTTCGATTTCAGGGCTGCCCCCACCTCTCTGGATGGAGAAAGCAGAGAGAGCGACACCGTTGCCTCCACGTCCATCTCTCTCACGACCACCCTTGCCTGACCCGCGGCAGGGTGGGAGGTCCCCAGGGAAAGAGGTGGCACGGCCAGCCCGCGGGCGAGCCATTCCCATGTGGGAAAGGGGAAGAGAGCCCAAGGTTATTTGGTCACCAGCATCAAGAGTTGCCGTTGGTTCTCAGCCCATCCCAAACAGAGGAGGTCTGCAAGGCTGCGGATGGTAGAGAAGAGCGCGGGCGGCAAGCGGAGGTGTTAGAGGTTGTCGTACATGCGTAATGTCTTCTCCAGCTGCTGGCTGACGCGCTGGTAGAAGATGATCTGCTGTTTTAGGTAAGACTGCATCATCCTCTTGAAGTCGGCCACGCGCCGCTCGTGGAAGTGGTTCATCTCGGCTTGCAGGGCGAAGCCCACCACGCGGCAGCGCTTGCGGATCCCGTCTGCCTCCTCCTGGTCCATCCGGCCCTCGTCGCTCATCCGCTGGCTCTCCTTCACCTTTGCAAAGGCGCCTGGCGAGGCAGGGGGAGAGGTGAGAGGCTGATGGATCATGGAATCATAGAATCATCGAATCGCTTGGTTGGAAAGGACCTTTGAGATCATCGAGTCCAACCACACCCGTCCACTACCAAACCAGATCCCTGAGCACTTCATCTACCCGTCTTCTGAACACCTCCAGGGATGGGGACTCCACCATTGCCCTGTACAGCTCTGCTAGGGCCTGAAAAACCTTTCAGTAAAGAAATTTTTCCTGATGTCTAATTTGAACCTCCCCTGGCACAACTTGAGGCCATTTCCTCTCATCCTATTGCTTGTCACTTGGGAGAAGAGCACAGCACCCACCTCACCACAACCTCCTTTCAGGAGCTGCAGAGAGCAATGAGGTCTCCCCTCAGCCTCCTCTTCTCCAGGCTAAATAGCCCCAGGGCCCTCAGCCTCTCCCAGAACCCCTGGGCTCCAAACCCTTCCCTAACTCCAGACATGCTCCAGCCCCTCAATGTCCTTCCTGTACTGAGGGGCCCAACACCAAACCCAGGATTCGAGGTGTGGCCTCACCAGTGCCGAGCGCAGGAGGACGATCCCTGCCCTGTCCCTGCTGGCCACACCATGGCTGATCCCAGCCAAGATGTTGGTGGCCTTCTTGTCCACCTGGGCCACTGCTGGCTCATGTTCTGCCATCCAGCCGTGCATCCCTCCACCCCTGGCATCCCCAGTCCCATCACCCTCTGCGCTGGTGCCCCACAACCAGGGGTGCTGAGCTGCTCCACGCAAATCAGGGAGCGATCTGTGTGCTCCTGGGTTGTCACCTCTCCATGTCCATCAATCCCTATCCCGCTCCTCCAAGCGAGGAAAGACCAGAAGCCTCTTTCCTCTGAACCACGACCTCCCCAATCCCTTTTCCACACCATCCCTGGGCAGTCAGCCTTGTTTAGCAGGAGTTTTGGGGAGTTGGGGGGCACAACTCAAGGCTCAGGGTGCAAAGCCAACATGAAGCAAAGCATGCCAAGCCTGCTATGCAAATGGCCAATGTCACCCCATGGATGGGGGCCAGGAGCAGCACTAGGAGACTCCAGCCTGATGGATAAGGGGCAGGAACAGCCCAGGAGACCCCAGCCCCATGGATGGGGGTCAGGAGCAGCCCTGGGAGACTCCAGCCTGATGGATGGGGGTCAGGAGCAGCACCAAGAGACCCCAGCCTGACAGAGGATGAATCGGGATGAGGGAAGGGTCCAGTACTGGCTGGAGCTCTGCTGGGAAAGCATCTCCCCCTCCTTCCCTGTATTTTTACAGCTCAGTTTCGAAAGAATCCTGCCTGGCTCGGGCCCTGCATTCCTCCCCCCTCATTAGCAGAGAGGCTGTTTGCCTGCAAACAGGATCCCACCGCGCCAGCCCTGCTCCCAGCAGAGAGGAGGAGGAGGAGGAGGAAGCAAAGGTTGGAGGCCAAATCCTGCCTTCCGCTCTGCCCACGCGGCCTCGCTTCCGCATGGGATCCAGGCTCTCTTCACAAACAACGCAGAGAGGGAAAAGGCGAGGAAGCAGCCAGGGCTGGATTGCATCCTTCCCTTCCCTCTTGGCCTTTCCAGCCCACCCTGGGATACTTGGACACCCCGGGATGCTTGGACACAGCCAGGCCTGGCTTCACCCTGTGGAAAACTCCCTGCCCCCCAAAATTCTGGGGTGGGAAGGCAAGATGGGAGGAGTGCGTGGACTTTGGCCCCTGCGTCACACCCCGCTGCGGGGGCACGAAGGGACACCAAGCCCTGCCTCCCCCCGAAAGAGCAGAGCAGACACTTCGCACCCTGTCTCCTCCTTTTTGACCCCCCTAGAATGCCCAGGGGACCTGCAGACACGAGGGGACAAAGGGGACACAGGGTGCCCCAATGCTCTGGGGGTTCCCAGAAGTTCGAATGTAGCCCAATCCAGCCAAAGGAGTGCAGTGAGAAGGGACATAGAATCATAGAATCATGGAATCTTGGAATGGTTTGGGTTGGAAGGGTCCTCAAAGCCCATCCAGTTCCAATCGCTCTGCCATAGATAGGGACACCCCACACTGGATCAAGGTGCTCAAAGCCCCATCCAACCTGGCCTTGAACACCTCCAGGGATGGGGCAGCCACATGTCCATATCCTACCTGCCTTGCACCTCTAACCAACCCAAGGCCATGTCCCAGCCCCAGAGGAGCAACCTTGAGTGTCCCTGCTGGCCATCCAACCACTGCTTCCACCACGGAGGGAGGATGAGGAGGGACAAGAGGTGATGGACAGAGATGTAATGCAGCCCCTTCCTCACAAGGCACTGGCCAGGCCATCCTGGAGCCAAAGGCAATGGTGCCAGCTCCTGCTCATGGCTCGGGGGAACGACGGCTGTGCCGCCGACCCCCCCGACCAGCGCTTTGGGCAGCAGTTATGGAGTCCTTAGCATTACTTGAGGCAAAACCTGATCCTGAACCCAACAGCCTCAAGCAGCCTCTCCTGGGCTGTGGTGACCAGAGAGCCATGCCAGCAGGGACCATGTTGCCTTCCATGAAGCAGAAGCATCAGACAATGGTCTCCATCCTCATCCCTATTTCCATCCTCATCCACAACACCCCACAGAACCAGATCTCCTCATTGCACCCCCATCCTAGTCCTCACGCTGCTCCCACCCACATAGATCATCATCAGGGGAGAAGAAGCCACCGTTACCTTTCTGGAGGTGGATGATGTCTGGAAAGTTGGAGAGGAGCCCCTGGTACAAAGAGAGAGTGTCCAGCATGAGGAAAAGGTCATTCTTGGGCTGCTCAGCAAACATCTCCCCAACGGTCTCATACGTCTTGCCCGTGTGGGAGATGGCATTGTTGAGGGCATCCAAGCTGTAGGGAGGGTCCATCTGGAAGGAGTGGCTGATGGCTTGGAAAGCATTGCCCAGCTTCTGGAACTCCTTCCGGAAGCCCCCCACGTGCTTGCGCACCAGCTCCGAGGCCACATTGGTCAGCTGCAGGACGCTGTCATCCATCTTCTTGCTGAAGGCCTTGAAGGCGTCCACGCGGTCCTCCACATCCTGCAGGTCCTGGTGCTCTGTGGGGATCTGGATGGTGAGGAGGAAGCTGGCGCCCACCATCTCATCCTTCTCCGCCCGACGTTTGCCCAGCTTCCACTGCTTCTCATCGCGGCAGCAGAGGAAGTGCTGGAAGCCCTCGTACTGGGAGAGGACAGGGTGGCTGGTCATGTGGTCCATCCAGAGGATCAGCCGCCGCTTGCGCTTCTCGATGAAGTCCTCCTCGAAGCGCCCGGTGGCCTGCTTCTCGGGCAGGTGGGGCACTGAGATGACGGTGAACTTGTGCAGGAGGCGGTTGTAGAGCCAGTCAAAGTGCTTGTACCGCCGGTAGACCGGGGAGTTGATGTTGCTGGGGGTCAGCTTGTAGGAGATGTAGCTCTTGATGCCCTTGAACTTGGTTTGTTTGGTTGGGTCCTCCACGGAGCAGATGAAAGGGTGGGGGTTTGCTCTCCACTGAGGACCTTTGGAGCCCATCTCGATGCAATACACCTCGGCGATCTTGGACATCAAGGGCACGTCGCCCAGGATGAAGGCTTCCACCCCGGAGCGGACGAAGCAGGAGAAGCGGTTGAGGTTCCTCCCCACCACGCTGCCCCTCTTGGAGGAGCTCATGCTGTCCTGCCTCTCCAGCGCCGGCTTGGGACGGTAACCAGCGTGCTGGTGGTGGCCGTACGCCACCGGGTACTGCAGGCTGGGCGAAGGGTGCCCGTTAGTGCCCGGTGCACTCCGCGGCTCCTCCACCACCGTGCAAGCATCGTCCCAGTCATCCCAATCATCATCATCGTCATCCTCAAAACTGCCCTGGTAGGAGATGCCGGGGTTGGGGGGAGCTGTGTAGAAGGAGGAGTCGTGCCCAGGGGAGCCGGCCGGGCTGCTGGAATAGTCCGTGTAGTTGGAACCCGAGCGGGAGCGGAGGATCTCGACGTAGGAAGCTGGGAAGAGGCCGGTTTCCCCACGGCTGTTTTGGCCCTGTAACCACCCATCGAGGGAGTTCTCGCTGAAGATGACGAGCTCCTCGTTCTCCTGGATGCTGATCTCCTCTTTGTTTTCACTCTGGAAGTTGTAAAGTGCTCTGGCTTTCAACGCCATGGCCGGCGTCGGAGCGAGGGGGGGGGTGGGACACAGCGTAACGCAATCCAAACCAAACCCCCACGGAGACACCGCAAGGAGAAAACTGTGGGGAAGTAAAATAAAAGGTGGAGGAGAAATCCCCTATGAGGTGACACCAAGGTCCGTGTGGCCAAGGGACCTCGACAATCCCAGCACCCTGGTTAAAAACAACATTCCCCGGTCAAGCCAGCAGCGTTTCCCTCGCTCCGATGTGATGTGAAGCCCAACTGGACCAAGAGCCCAGCTCGGCCATGGCCACGCAGGTTGGACCTTGCCGGGACGCTGCTGCCGCCGCTTCACTTTCTGGGATGAAAAGATCCGAAAGGGAAGAAATCCAAAGCGACTTTTCCCAGGTTCCTGTGGATCAAACACCCCAAATTCTATGGGGAAAGCACCGACCCCAACCCCAGCCCAACCTCTCGGTGATCGCGGCCCCGAGGATTTTGCAATTCCTTTCCGGGCTGACTTTCCCAGGATTCGGGAGGGGGGGTGGGGGGGAGTTTGTTGTTTTTGTTGGGTTTGGGGGTTTTTGACCCTGAAAATCACAAATCTGCTGCAGGACGGAGGGGAGTGCAGCACCGGGACCGGCAGCGGTGGGGCCAGAGGGAGACCGACCCGCAGGTACCGGGACCAGGGCCGGTGACGATGCCGGTGCTGGTGTCAGTGAGAGTCCCCGGTCCCGGTGTTGGTCTCGATGCCGGTGTCGGTGCGGGTCCTAGTGCGGGTCCCCGTCCCAGTGCAGATCCCGGTCCTGGTCCTGATGCCGGTGTCGGTGTAGGTCCCAGTGCCGGTGCCCGTGTTAGTACAGATTCTGTTCCAGCGCAGATCCCGGTGTCGGTGCCGGTGTGGGTCCCGGTGCCAGTGTCGGTATGGATGCCGCTGACGGTCCTGGTCCCAGTGCTGGTGCTGATGTCGGTGTGGGTCCCAGTACGGATCCCGCTCCCGGTGCTGGTGTCGGTGTCAGTGCGGGTTTCGGTGCCAGTGCTGATGTCGGTGATGTCGGTCCCGATCCCAATCCCAGTCCCGGTGCCGCCGCCGGGGCTGATATCGTTGCAGTTCCCGGTCTCGGATCCCGGTGCAGATCCCAGTCCCGGTGCCGGTGGTGCTGCCGGGGCTGCCCGCCAGCCCCGTGACGCACGGCGGCCCCACTCCCCGCTCGGCAGGGCTCACGCCGCCCTCTGCAGGCGGCGGCACCGGGCACCGAGACCCCTGCACCGGCACCGCCCCCAGGGTGTCCCCTCCATCCCCCCCCAGAGCGTCTCCTCCATCCCCCCAGTGTCCCCTCCATCCCCCAACAAAGTGTCCCCTCCACCCCTGCCCAGAGTGCCCCCCACGCCCCCGGAGTGTCCCGTCCATCGCCCCAGAGTGTCCCCTCCATCCCTGTCCAGTGTCCCCTCCATCCTTGCCCAGAGTCTCGCCCACCCATTCCCTCTTGGAGGGGAAACTGAGTCACGGGGAAGGGGGGGGGGGGGGGCAGACACACGGTTCCTCCGAGCCGCCAGGGGGCGCCGGGGGTGGCGGGAGGGGAAGGGGCGCGCCCACGGGGCGGAAGTGGCGCCAAGGGGGGGGAGCGGAAGTAGCGTCCCGGTGGGGCGGAAGTGGCGTCCCGGGGCGCGGGGCCGGGCGTTGCCATGGAGGAGCTGAGCGCGGCGCTGGCGGCCGGCGTGGCCCTGGCAGCGCCCAACAGCCCCGCGGCCCCGCACCCCCGCCTGGCAGCGTACAAGCCCCGCGGCGGTCCGGGGCAGACCGAGCGCCGGCAAAGCCTGCTCCGCCTTCAGAGAGAGTGAGCGAGCGAGCGGCGCAGGGGGTGGCGGCCGCAGGGGGGAGGCCTGAGCCGGGCCCTGTGGGGAGTGAGGAGGGAGGGGGTGCTGGGAACAGCACTGCCTGGGTGGCCGGGCCCAAAGAGTGTGGAGGATGGAGGGAAATCCAGCTGGGGACCGGTCCCAGGTGATATCCCCAGGGATCACTGCTGGGTCCAGTCCCATTCAATGTCTGTATCAACGGTCTGGATGAGGGGATTGAGAGAACCTCTAGGAAATTTGAAGATGACACCAAGTTAGGAGGAAGTGTTGATCTGCCTAAAGGTAGGGAGGCTCTGCAGAGGGACCTGATCAGGCTGGATCCATGGGCTGGAGGGTAGGAAGGCTCTGCAGAGGGACCTGGACAGGCTGGATCTATGGGCTGAGACCAATAGGAAGATGTTCAACAAGGCAAAATGCCAGGTCCTGCAGTGGGGCCACAACAACCCCGTGCAAAGCTCCAGGCTGGGGGAGGAGTGGCTAGAAAGCTGCCGAGTGAAGAATGATCTGAGGGTTCTGGTTAACAGCAACTGAACATGAGCCAGCAGTGGTCCAGGAGTCCAGGAAGGCCAATGGCATCTTGGCCTGTATCAGAAACAGCATGGCCAGCAAGAGCAGGGAGGTGTTTGTGCTGTTGGACTTGGCACTGGTGAGGTCACACCTCAGATCCTGGGTTTAGTTTTGGGCCCCTCACTACAAGGACATTGAGGGGCTGGAGCATGTCCAGGAAGGGGAATGGAGTTCAGGAATGATCTTATGGGGAGCGGCTGAGGGACCTGGAGTTGTTTAGCCTGGATAAGAGGAGGCTGAGGGCAGATCTCATCACTGTCTGCAACTCCCTGAAAGGAGGTTGTAGTGAGGGGGCTGTCGGTCTCTTCTTCCAAGTGACAGGTGGTAGGGCAAGAGGAAATGGCCTGAGATTGCACCAGCGGAGCTTCAGACTAGACATGAGGGAGAATTTCTTCACTGGAAGGATTGTCAGGCACTGGAACGGCTGCCCAGGCAGGTGGTGGAGTCACCATTCCTGGAGGTGTTTAGAAGATGGGTAGATAAAGGCTTAGGATCTGGTTTAGTAGTGGACAGTTTTGACTTGATAATCTCAACGGTCTTTTCCAACCAAGCAATTCTATGATTCTAGGAGGCGGCTGGACTACGTGAACCATGCCAGGAGGCTGGCAGAGGACGACTGGGCAGGGATGGAGAGTGAGGGTGAGGAGAAAGAAGATGCAGAGGAAGAGGAGATGGACGTGGATGCTGGCAAGAAGCTGCCCAAGCGCTATGCCAACCAGGTGGGGAGCTGCCTGCCCACGACGGGGAGTGGGAATGAAGGCAGGGCTGGGCAGGGTGAGGGATGTGAGGTGGTTGAGGCTGGGCATGGTGAGCAGCTGTGACAACGGCTGAGAATAACATTTCTTGGTGCTCAGTGAGGAATTGTGCTGCAGTTCTGAGCCTAAGACATGCTGCAGTCAAATGGAGGACACGATTGCCAGTGTGTTTTGGGAGGTTTGTGTCCAGTTGCATAGCAGATGGTTCCTGGGACACCAGGAAAGAAAGTGGAGTCTCAGCTGATGGTTTTCATCAGCCTTGGCTGCCACATTGGTCCTAAAGAGAGGTCTGGCCTTTCAGGTGATCACAGCCAGACAGGCCCTGAAGATGTCAGCTTGTCTGGGCTTCTTTCTCCTAGAGTTTAGGGCTCTCTAACCTCTGCTGTGTGATTCTGAAGAAATAAACGCAAAGTGCTGGAATACAGAAGTGCCAGGTGAGGGCTCTGAGCCCCGTGCTGTAGCCTGGTATTTAAATTGTTGCTAACAGCTCTGTTTTTTCCGGATTTCTCCGTAGCTGATGCTGTCTGAATGGTTGGTCGACGTCCCCTTGGACCTGGAGCAGGAGTGGGTTGTGGTGGTGTGTCCCGTTGGGAAAAGGGCGCTGGTCGTGGCGTCCAGGGTAAGCAGCAACAGTGGGGACACCTGAGTAAAGGACCTGTGCCTGTTTCCCAGCCAATATCAGAGTGGTCTGTGTGTGTCTGACTTGAATTTCCCTTCTCTCTGGTTTCCACACAGGGCACAACAGCAGCTTACACCAAGAGTGGCTTCTGCGTCAACAGGTTCCCATCCCTGCTGCCGGGGGGAAACCGGCACAACTCAACGAGCGAGAAGGGTAACGCTGTGGGGAAGCTTTGGGGATAAAGAGAGGGGAACACCTGCTTCTTCCTGTGTGTGCTGGCAGCTCAGTGCCCTCCTCCAGCTGCCCAGAGCTGTGCCCTTTTCTGCTGCTGGGGGTGGTGAGCTTCAGGCCTGTCCCTTCAGCTCTGGGGATTAACTAGACATGAACAACCTCAGACACTTTTATTAGATAAGAACATGTTTTAATTGGCTGCCTGGTTAACTCACACTCTTAAACCTCAAAATCACCTCTGTCTTCTGACAGAGACAAAAAGAAGATAGAAAAGACAGCTGCCTACAGTGCTGTCTGTCTTAATACCTCTTGCAGTTGCCTTGCTTGTCCTGAGGAAGAGTTGCTGTTGAGTCAGTGCCTCCTGAAGCTTGCCTTTGCTTGCTGTGCCTCTGGCTGGTGCCTTTGGTGCCTTGCTGGGCTCCAAACTGAATGCTTTTGGTGGTTGCAGCTTCTGTTAGCAGAGGGGATCCCTCTGCTCATCTCAGCCTTGCATCAGGGCAGGCTTAATGCAGACGAGATGTGACCTGGCATTATCCTGTTGAGTTGGGCAGCCTCTGGAGCATGTTCAGACCTCCCTGTGTTTGTGTTTGCAGTGTATTCCATCTTGGACTGCATCTACAACGAGGTGAAGCAGACGTACTATATCCTGGATGTGATGTGCTGGAGGGGACACCCTGTCTATGACTGTCAGGTACTGAATCTCCCCCCACAGCCCTGCGCTCCCTTTTGTTCCCTATTCTGTGAGCCACTTTGCAGCCAGTGCTGGGCAAATCCTGCTGGGCAGCACGATGGATATTTCATCTTTGCAGCTTGTGAGCTGCTGGCTACTGGAATCGTAGAATCACAAAGTGGTTTGGGTTGGAAAGGACCTCAAAGCCCATCCACTTCCAGTCCCCCTGCCATGGGCAGGGACACCTCCCACTGGATCAGGGGCTCAAAGCCCCATCCAACCTGGCCTTGAACACCTCCAGGGATGGGGCAGCCACCCCTTCTCTGGGAAACCTGTGCCAGGGCCTCCCCACCCTCACAGGAAAACATTGCTTCCTTAGATCTCATCTCAATCTCCCCTCTTTCAGCTGAAAACCATTCCCCCTCCTCCTGTCCCTGCACTCCCTGATCCAGAGCCCCTCCCCAGCTTTTCTGTAGCCCCTTCTGGTACTGCAAGGCTGCTGTAAGGTCTCCCTGGAGCATCTCCTCCAGGCTGAATATGCCCAACTCTCTCAGCCTGTCCTCGTATGGGAGGTGCTCCAGCCCTTGGTTCATCTCTGTGGCCTCCTCTGGACTTGCTGCAACAGCTCCATGTCCTTCCTGTGCTGAGGACTCCAGAACTGAACACGGGGCTCCAGATGAGGTCTCATGAGAGCAGAGTAGAAGGGGAGAGTCGCCTCCATCTACTCTGTTCTTGTGAGACCTCACCTAATTGAGTACATCTTTTGTGGGGTTATGAGGGGAAATAGCAGAGGTTGGATGCTGACTCGTTCTGCAGATGAGGCTGGGTCTGTAAATCTCCCAGGAAGCACAGAGGAATGGAGACCCTTGGCAGGTGCTGATCACTGATGTGGGGAATAGTCATTCAACCTCTGCCTCCTTTCACAGACAGACTTCAGATTCTTCTGGCTTTTCTCAAAGATCCAAGAGGAGGAAGGGCTGGGAGAGAAAAGCAGGATTAATCCAGTAAGTTCTTTTGTGCTGGGAGGAGGAGCAGGGTGGGGGGTGAGCTCTCCTGTCGGTGGCTTCAGCACTTTCTTTCACAGGCGGAAGCTTTTTTCTTTCCCCCTCCTCCCCTCACAGATCAGGCTTCAAAATGTACTTCTGACGGAATGGGATGCCGTGTTCAGGATGTGAATAGAACCTCTGAGTATTGTAAATGAGTGTGGTTTTCTTTTTCCCAGCCAAAGTGCTGAGGGAGATCAGACTGCAGGGTATCAGCTGACTTCCATGCCTTTTTTAGCTTTCCCTTGAAACAGAATGGAAAACCAGTGTGGTTTCTATGGGGGCAGCGTTAATCTGCAGCCTGGCTGCGGTGGGATTTGTTCTTGCGTAGTCGTGTGGGCTCATAAAGGCAAGGGGAAAGGCTCGTAAAGCTTCAGCCTTCCCTCCTGCTCTTAAACTCTTCATTGGCATGGGGATGGATGCTGGATTGCCATCCACAGTCCCTGCTGAGCAAGGATAAAACATCTTCCTTTGAAGACTTACACGTAGAGGTCAGACCTGGGACCCGCAGCAGCTTGGAAGGTGCCTTTTGGGGACACACAGGAGAGATTTGGCAGCCTGGTTCGTGGAGCAGAGTTTGCAAAGAGGGACCTGATGGCTGTGCAGCCCCTGTGTGTGTTCAGACACAGCTCCTGTAGGCTGAGCAGATGTGTTGTTAGTGAGGATGACCACTCCTGCTACAGCAGCGAAGGTATCTGCGTTTGAAGAACATCCTGTTCTGACTCCCAACAGGAATATCCAGAAGACAGCTCCCTGATGAAGGGGGAGTCGTTTCAGTTTTCATTTCCTGGGTGGAAAGATTTGCTGGGCTGAGCCAGCAGCCTGGAGCAGACGTCTGTCTGCTTTGCATCCTGCCTGGAGGCCATCATTTTCTATTTTGGTTAAAAGAGCTTCTCAGGGTCAGCTCTCCTGAGAAGTCCTTCCTGCACCCTTAGATCGTTGGAATAAAGTATCAGGAACATAGAGGAGCCGTGTACTGAGTCTCCCACATCTTATTAAATGCCAGAGAGGGGGTCATTTTGACAATGAAATACTTGAAACAGATCTTTCTGGGCACTCTGGATGCTGTGCTCTCTGAGCATTGTGGTGGCAACCCCACCAGTCTTCTTTTTAGAGATCTCCAAGGGCTTTTCCCACCTGGTGGCCAGGGTGATTTTTGTAGGTTTTCCTGCAGACACTTCCAGTTTCTTTAGTGGGATATGACCAGCACCGATGGACAACTCGGTGCTATCGTTTTGTCTCTTGATTGTAGAATCATAGGATGGTTTGGAAGGGACTACAAAGATCATCCAGTTCCATTCCCTCTGCCATGGGCAGAGACACTTGCCACTGGATCAGGTTACTCAAAGCATAAACTGGGACTTGGATCTGGGGTTTGCTTACAAATTGAATCACTTCTGTCTGTCCCAATGACCCGTCATAATCACAGAGACCACTTGCTGTGGGAAGAGTAAGGAACTGGGGATACCTCTCGTGTTCCTGCTGACTTCATCAGCCAGGGGCTGCACCCAGGCTTTTCAGGAGCTGGTCTAATCCTCTTCTGAGCCTCCATGCTCTGTTGGCAGGAAGGCTGGCAGTTTTAAGATGTGCTCCCTGCTTGAGATCTCCTCTCTGGTCAGTTCCCCTGTCTCCCATGCTAGATCTTGTGCTGGGGGAAATCTTTCGTAGCTGCCTTCACACCAGCACTCAATTCCATGACTTGTTCTGCTTTAGGCTGTGCTGTTGTCTCTTCTAACCCTCTCTTACTCTTCCAGTTCAAGTTTGTGGGGCTGCAGAACTTCCCCTGCACCTCGGAGAGCCTCTGTAAGGTGCTGGCCATGGACTTCCCCTTTGAGGTGAGAACGTGCAGGCGGGGGAGCCTGGACCTCAGCTTTAGAGACAGCCCTGTGGTGCATCTGCCAATGCTTGGGGAGGTGCATCCCTTCACTTGGGATCCATGCTCTCCCAAGGGTGGTGGGAGGCTGGCTGAGCTGTGCTGTTGTTTCTCAGGGGGGGGTGGATGTCTTTTGTGCTTGTGGCTGCTCTGTTACCCTGTCACCAGGTACAAGCTGCACGCAAGCAAATCAGCAAGAGTTAAAGCGTGGCGTTCCCAGTGCTTGGGCTGCCTTTGCTGATGTTGGCTTGTCCAAAAGAGCCCTGGGGAGAAGGGAATTGATGTGGACACCCAGACAGCCTCTGGAAGCAGCGTAGCTCCTGTTCATGTGGCAGTGTGGTGGCCAGCTGACTGTTTTAGGGCCAAAGCTGGCACTGCCTGCTGCCCCAGTGGGTCGGCCTGGGTACACGCAGAAGGCTCTCTGCCCTGTGCTCCCTTGTGTGGTGTTTCTGGAGAGGTCTGTGGGGTGGGTAGAGTGGTTTTCTTAGTCCAGCTGCTTCCAGCTGTCTGTGTACCAGGCACCCAGCTACTCTGTGTCTTGCAGAGAGGACAGAGGAGGGTGGTGGTAAACTCTTGGTGGATTCTGAGGGGCTCACGTGGTGGTGGGGGCACTGGCTGCAGATGGCTGTATCAGAAATGGCTGGGAGGGGGTCAGATGAGACTGTCCTGCTGGATCTCGGGGAGGCAATGGTGCAAGCTCTCCTATTTGCTCTGGTACAGAGCTGACAACCTCCTGCCTTCTGCTCCTGCTGCTCTTGGCTCTCTGAGGTGGCTGTTCCCCCCACAAGAGCAGGTGAAGAGGACACCTGCATTTGCATAGCAGCTTTAGAAGTCTGGGCTATTCAGCCCTCTCTGCTCACCCATGGGAGAAGGGCAGGACAGGCAGCTTGGTGTGCCCTTCCATTCAGTCATCCGTGGTGTGAGCAGTGAGCCAGAGGCCCTCAGGAAACAGCTCAGGCTGCTTTTGGAGGCTATCCTGGCTGGCTTGGCACCAAAGCGTTGGAGGAGGTGGTGGCATTGTCAGTGACAAACATCTGGGAGCCAGAAGCTCCTCCCGTGGCTGCAGCAGTTCCTGAGGAGTGCCCAGTGTCAGCCCCCAGTCAGGAGCAGCCTCCAGAGAGGCTGCTTGTCCCGCTAAGCCAAAGGCCACGTCGATTTGACCGTGCCTGTTGTTCTCTCCTGGCCCCAGTTAGCAATTAATGTAAGTGCAGGTTTAAATTGAGGAGAGGCTAATTTGGCTGTGAGGGCTGACTTTACCTTCTGCTCATCAGCACCAGGGCAGTCATTAGAGAGAGTTGGAAAGTCCCAGCCCCTTGCTGGCCTTGCCAGACCCTGCTCCGAACGCAGCTCAGGGAATGCTGAGAAGGCATCCCAGGTTTCCTACAGCTGACTTGCTCAATTACAAATGTTCCAAGTGCCTCTGTAGAAACAATCCTTCCTGTCTTTGCTAAGGAAAGCGTCATTCTTTCCCGAGGCAGCTGCTCCCAGGAGAAAAGGCTGAGGAGTATTGCCCCACTGCAGCGGAGGAGACGGTTGCGAAACGTCAGGGGAGGGAGGTAGAGTTGGTCGGACTCTCCCTTGCAATCCAGCTGTGCTTTGCCCCCCCAGGTTCTCTGGTTGATATCTAAGGGTGCCCCCCAGGCGAGTGAAACGTGGTGTAATTTGGCTCAAAGCAGCCATCAAACCATGGTGACACCTCCAGAGATGAAAGGAACCGTGGGTCTCTGGGCGGTGCCACAAGAGGGAGCCCAAGAAATCCCCATAAAGAGCTTCCACCAACGGCACCTAAAGAAAGGAACTTTGCAGAAGGCAAAGCACAGCCCTGCTATGGAGAGTGCAGCCTAACGGAGGTCTCCTTGTGCCTGGGCCCAGCATCTTGTACTCCTTACAAGGATCTCGTGTGGAGACAACAGATGGGGTCAGTGCTTTCAGACCTGGGTCTTCAGAGTTAATCTGTAGCCTTGCAGTGGACCAGATCCTTACTTTATTCAGCAGAAATTGTTTCCACTGAATTCAGTGGGCTTTGGATCAGGTGGCTGGCACTGAATTGGAAGTGGATTTTGGGGTGGATCTTAAGAGCTACTGTCCTACTCAGATCCCAGTAAAACAACATTCAGGTTTCCATGGAGGCAGGAGGAGCCAAAGTCTCTGAGGAACCCCTCTGTGAAGGAAGGGGTGTATTGCTAAGCACTGAAAATCTGAGCAGCACAGCCATGGAATCCTGCCAAGCCAGGTTCAGTCATTTAGGGACAGTGTCAGCCCTTATTCTGGTGTCAGCACAGCAGCTCAGGGTAGGGACCCAGCCAGCCAGGAGGGAATGTGGGAGTAGCAGTAAGGGAAGTCAGGGGAAGGAAGAACATGACCTAACACTCCACCAGGATGAACTCCTTTGAGTTCTTCGCCTTGGGGAAGAACTTTGGAGCGGTCTGGAAGGCAGAACCCTCTCTAGGCTCTAATCTTTACTGAAACATCCCTGTAGTTGCCAGAGAATCCCCATTGCTGACCAATGCCACACACATGCAGGAATGGGCTGGATGTGCCCGAGCGCCACAGAATCTGGTTCTCCCCACCTCTTCCTGGGAGGCAGTGAAAAAGCTTTGCACTTTAGATATCCAGAGGGTTACACAAGCTCATTGTGATGTTTACTGTTCTGGTTTTGTGTTTTCCTAGCATAGGAATCCCCGTTTTCTGGGATTGTTTCGCAAGATCTTAACAGTGACTGAAAATTGCAGAGTAGTGCAAGAAGCTCTACCCCCCCTGCATCCATGGAGCAGAGGTGGGCGGATGCTGCTCTTTGCTCAGCCTGGCTTGTAGTCCAGCAAGGTAACAGAGGTTACCTCAGTCTGCTTGGTTCAGCTCCCTGCAGGTCCTGATGCTGTTCTGCTGTATATAATCCAGGGGCCATAGGCCCATACGAGGGGCTTGGGAGCAATTCAGCCCAAGGTGGGCTCTTCCTCATCTCTTCTGCCCACTCAGCCACTCTTACTCATAAGCAAACGGCCTTTTAAGAGCTTGCAAGGCTGAATTAAGAGGAGCACCAGCTCCAGTGTTACTCAGGATCTAACCTTGCAGAGCAAACCCCTCGGAGGTGCAGGAAGAGGAGGGTGGAAAGCCCTCAGTACAGTGGAGAAGCGGGGAAAACGTCAGCCAGCTGCAATATTACAGAGTGTGGAAATAGTAGCACAAGAGTTAGGGCCGAAACCTTCAGAGTCCTGAGTGCCCTTAACTGTCATTGATTGCTGGAGAAGTTCTCCCTTGGGAAACATTAAGAATTTATTTTGCAGAAGCCAGCTGAAAGAGCAGTAGCAGTGTTACGAATCCAGGCTCCTTGGCGTCACACACTCTGACTAATTACTCTCCAAATGTATTATTTAAAATAGCCCTAATCCAGTAAAGTGGCCTTTCCGTGCACTGCCTTATTCAGAAACCTGATGGCTTTTCTGCACAATGGCATCATAGCAACCAGAGGAAAAGTGCTGGTCCGTGCCGACAGCAGGCTGGAATTGTTTGCCTTGGATGATTTAAAGCTATCCAGCAGTCGCTGGGCTTGCACTGATCTCTCAGGGCAGGAGCTCTGCAGGTTTCTCCTTTCCCTTCCACTATTTATTGCACTGCTTGAGGAAAAACGATCCAGCTGGTGGTTTTGGCCTGTAAGTGGAGAGCGGTGCCGCCGTCTGGCACCGTCATCCACCTGCAAAAGCTGCCAAGCTCTGGCATTTCATTCACCCTCTCTCCCTTTTACAGGTGGATGGGCTTCTCTTCTACCACAAGCAAACCCACTACACCCCCGGCAGCACCCCGCTGGTGGGCTGGCTCCGGCCCTACATGGTACCCGAGATCCTCGGACTCGCCGTGCCCGCCACCGCGCTCACTGCCAAACCAGCCTACGCTGGGCATCAGCTCCAGCAGATCATTGAGAGCAAGAAGAGTAAAAAGCTGGCAGCGGGAAGCGACGCCCCGAGCAGCGCGGTGGCTGCGAGGAATGGACATTACGAGCTGGAACACTTGTCTACACCTCAGCCAGCAAATTCTCCAGAGGGCCGGGATGAAGCAGTGAGCCAGATGGAGAATTAGGGCTGCTGAGATGGACTGGTTGGAATGGAGGAAGCAAAAGGTTCCCCGTTCCCCACTGTCACTCACCCTCCTTGAGAGGAGGGCAAAGGTAATGATAGGAAGTTTTGTTCGAAGGGCAGGAAGGTGGAATATCTTGCTCCAAGTGCCACTGGATTATTATGTTTATTTTGCCAAGGCTTCTGTGAAGCCATAACAGGATTTTCTGGTGCTTTGCTGAGGCTGTCCTGTGTTGGGAAACAAAATGACCTGTCCCACACTGCAGGGTTCCCAGTTCAGCTCCTGACCCGGCTTCTGTGAAAGCCTCTGGCAAAGCTCCAGCATAGGAATAGTGCTCAGACCTCCGAGGTGCAGCCGCTCCTCGGAACCCTGGAAATCAGGGCATTCCAGCCTTTGATGCAGCTGTTTACTGAGGCCTAATCAAGGAAAGCTTTGTGGTCAGTCTGCTTCTAGTAAGAAATTTGCAGCAGGCTGCTGTGAATCCAGAGGCTGGGCTTTCCACACCCACGTCTTGCTGAGAAGAATTGAATTGCCGTGCAGCGCAGCGGGCCCCGCTTCCGCGCGCGGCTTTGTGCGGCGCGAGCTCAGCCGAAGCCTGCGCTCGAGGCTGCTCTCAGTAGGGGGAGGAAGGAATGGTTTCGCTTGGAAAAAAAGGCTTGCTTTGATTGTGCCAAATAAAAGGTTTCTCAGAAAGACAAATTCTTGAGTGTCTTCCTGCTACCTAAGGGTGGGTGCGTGCTGTGCCTCCCAAAAAGGGATTGGAAAATCGGATACGGAGGAAACGCTTGTGTGGGTTCCATCCTGCTCCGCCCACTCAGGTGCTGCTGTCCCTCTTACCAAATCCCAAGCCCACTCTGGGAGCCCCAGGTACTGCCTGTCCCAGGATTTAGCAGGGATAAAATGATTGTACTCGCCAGCCCAAGGTTGTTTTCCAGAGGGTGATAAAGACACCAGAGTGAGACCACTCTGGCTGTGAAGTTGGAATATCAGGCTAGTGCTGGGGAGCCTGCTCCTGGCCATCAATGGAAATTCCCTGGCGGAGGGCCCGTATCCATGAGGAGGTACTGAGAATGCTGCCTGCAGGTAGCAGGGTCACCTGGATCCTGCCCTCACAGCCCCAGTTTTCCCCAGTTTCTGTGCCAGGCGTGCGGGCTGCGTGCGGTCAGCTGAGCGTGCAGCCGCTATCGATCCTGCCAGCGGGCAGCAGGGCCTGCGCCCGGAGCCAGCTGTGGGAGGGGAGGAAGGGGCACCCTGGCATTCGGATGTGGCCGAGTGTGCTGCAGCCTTCTCCAAACAGCTGCTTGTTTTATCATTTTATTATTATCATTATTATTTTCAGCACGGGAAGCAACTGGCCTGGGGGAAGAGGATAAACACCTGGACTGCCTTATCCTCCAGGTTCCTCCAAGGCTCTGGACAGCTCGGGCTCCAGGTTCCCCCTAAGCTTTGGCCTCCTCAGACCACAGGAAGAGCCCCGGCCAGGAGACTGCATCCAACCTCCTGTCAATGCAGTTTTCCTTCCGTCAGGCAATTAAACCCGGAGGTGGGCATCTGGATGTGAGATTTGTGCATCCCTTAGGGCAGAGAAAGCTGCGGCTCAGGTTACCACCTCCCTGCTGCCGGCCAGCAACCTTCCAGGGTTCTCCAGGCAGGGGAAGGGAGCAGGTCACATTCCAGCAACCTTCCAGGGTTCTCCAGGCAGGGGAAGGGAGCAGGTCACATTCCAGCAACCTTCCAGGGTCCTTCAGTTGCAGGAAGGGAGCAGGCAGGAGGGAAGACACAGCTGAAGAGGGTTTGCCCCCAGCTGCTTGCTCTGATCCACGGAGGAGAGCAGGAGGGAAGAAGCAACGGTCGCTTTCCACCAGTTCCAGATGATGTCGCATAGTTTCCCTTTTAAAAGCATGAGCCTGGCTGGAGAAATAAATATTTGTGTTACAATTCCTGTTGGAAATGAAAGGCCGTGTTTGAGAGCGGGTGTCAAACGGAAGTCGCCAGGGCCAACGCAGTTTGTGGCTGTGACTGCTTTATTTGCTGGGTGCGATCCCGCTCCCAGCTGCTCCCTGCCCTGCTCCCAGCCGGAACAGGCGGGAGCTTCGACAGTGGCCAAGGAGGGCTCAGCCCCTGAGAGAAGGAGAGCAGTGGCTCAGCCTTTAGACATGGCTGATGGATGGACAGACAGACAGACAGATCTTATCCAGCTCAGGGCTGAGCCGCTTCCCTCAGCCCTTCCATTTTCTCCGGGCTGGATGCAAAGGCTCCAGTTGCAGGCCCCTTGCCAGCGCCATCCTCCTTAGCCCAACAAAATTTCCCTGAGCCTGTTACTTTGGTGAGGCCGATGCTCTGCAGCACGGGATAATGCTTCCCAGGATCCCCACTCTGTTCCAGAGGAGCTCAGGGATCTCCATCCATCTGTGTCCGTCAGGGAATGCTGTTTGGGGCTTGCAGAGGAGGGAGAGCAGAGGACCGGCTGGAAATCCCAGATTCCCAAGGGAGAAGGTAGAGGCTGAAGTACCAGGAAGGGAGGATGCTGATGCCAGGAAGGGTGTTGTAAGAGGGGAGCTGATGCTTGGGGCAGGCCGGCTGCTCCCATCCTGGATCACAGTCCAAATTAACCAGGGAGCTTCCTTGTGTGGTGGTCTCCCATCAACACAAAGCAGAGCCCTTGGGGTTCCTCCAAGGTCTCTCCCTGGCTACGAAGGTGTTCCTGGCTGGAAGGCAGAGGCCAAAATTCTGGGAAAGAAGGATCATAGAATCATAGAATGGTTTGGGTTGGAAGGGGCCATGAAGGTCATCTAATCCAACCCCCTTGCAGAGAGCAGGGACATCTTCAACTCAACCAGGTGATGTTGGGAGCTTCCCTAAGAGGTGGGTTCCTTGGGTTTCCTCCAAGGTCCTTGCTTGCAAAGGAGTTCCGAGCTGGAAGGCAGACGTGCCCTTTTCCAGCGCTGCCCCCTCCTCTCCCTCCATGTTACAGACATGGATCTGTTGGAGCGAGTCCAGAGGAGGCCACTGAGATGACCCGAGGGCTGGAGCAGCTCCCGTGTGAGGACAGGCTGAGAGCTGGGGTTGTTCAGCCTGGAGAAGAGAAGGCTCTGGGGAGATCTTAGAGCAGCTTCCAGTACTGAAAGGGGCTCCAGGAAAGCTGGGGAGGGGCTCTGGATCAGGGAGTGCAAGGATAGGACAAGGCAGAATGGTTTTGAGTTGCAAGAGGGGAGATTGAGATGAGATCTTAGGAAGCAATGTTTTCCTGTGAGGGTGGGGAGGCCCTGGCCCAGGTTTCCCAGAGAAGTGGTGGCTGCCCCATCCCTGGAAGTGTTCAGGGCCAGGTTGGATGGGGCTTTGAGCCCCTGATCCAGTGGGAGGTGTCCCAGCCCATGGCAGGGGGACTGGAGGGGCTTTTTACAAGGCCCTGGAGTGATGGGACGAGGGGGAACGGCTTTAAATTGGAAAGGCGAGAGATTTAGATTGGACATCAGGAAGAAATCCTCCACAATGAGGGGGGGGTCCCCGGCCCAGGTTGCCCAGAGGAGCTGAGGCTGCCCCATCCCTGGAGGCGTTCAGGGCCAGGTTGGACGGGGCTCGCACCCCCCGCTCCAGCGGGAGCTGTCCCTGCCCGTGGCAGGGGAGGTGGAACTGGATGCTTTGAGGTCCCTCCCCGCCCCAGCCCCTCCCGCTGCCCGGGAAGCGCTTCCTCCTCCTCCCGGGGGGGGAAGGGGCTGCGGGCGCTTCCGCCGCCCCCGCCGGGGCTCCGCGAGGCGGCTCCTCCCGCCGGGACTGCTTTTGCTTAGGACCTTTCTCATCTATTTCCATTTTTTTCCCGGCGCTGTCGGCGCGGGGCGGAGCTGCGGGACAGACCGGTGCCCCGCGATGGGGTCCGGCGGGGCGGCAGCTGCCTGACGCGGGACGGCCCAGTACAGCCCAGTACGGCCCAGTACAGCCCGGTACAGCTCGGTACCGACCGGCCCAGCATGGCCGCAGAGCTCAGCGCCGAGGAGGAGCAGGTAGGTCCCGGCCGGCTCCCCCGGCTCCCCGTTTCTTTGCCTCCATCCCATCTCCAGCCGCTGTTTCTGCCAAGCAGGGCGGTTTTCCCCAAGGGAAACCCCATCAAACAGCCCCCCTCCAAGTCTGGGCATCCCCACAACCTCCCAGCCCCCCTATCCCCATATCTCCCCATATCCCCCCTATCCCCGTATCCCCCCTATCCCCGTATCCCCCCCATCCCTGTATCCCCCCCATCCCTGTATCCCCCCCATTCCTGTATCCCCCCATCCCTGTATCCCCCCCCATCCGTGTATCCCCCCCCATCCCTGTATCCCCCCCATCCCTGTATCCCCCCCGTATCCCCCCCCATCCCCGTATCCCCCCCCATCCCCGTATCCCCCCCATCCCTGTATCCCCCATCCCCATATCCCCCTATTCTCCCACCCCTATTTCCCCCTACCCCCATATCTCCCTCATGCTCATATCCCTCCATCCCTCCATCCTCACCTCCCGCCCAGCCCTGCAGCACCCAATCCATGCAGCCTCCCCATCCCCACAGCCCCGCGATCCCCATATCCCACATTCCCTATCCCTATATCCCCCCACTCACACACCCCCTCCATCTCCATATTCCCCCATTCTTGCAGCCCCCACCTCCCCTCCATCCCCACAGCACCCCCAATCTGCACAACGCCCCCAACCCCACAGCCTACAGACCCCAACCCCCATTCCCACAGCCCCCTCCATCCTCACAGCCCCGCAGCCCCCCCTTACAGCCCTGCAGACCCCCCATCCCCGCAGACCCCCCCACCTGCAGAGCTCCCCACCCACACAGCCCCTGATCCTCCCATCCTCACAGACCCCCCTTTCCCACAGCCCCCCACCTACACAAGCCCCCATCCACGCAGTCCCACATCCTTGTATCCCCACAGACCCCATCCCCAAAGCCCCCAATCCAACCCTGGGTCTTCCTGCATATCCCCCCATCCCCAGAGCCCCCCCATCTCCTCAGGGCTGCCCGGCACAGTGCGCACCCCAAAAGCCCTGGCAGTGCCTGTGCTGTGGGGCGAGCAGGGGTGCTGCAGTATGGGGCTGGGGTCACACATCCCCAAACTGGCATGACCCCCCGGGTACAGCAGCCTCTCCCTGCAGCTCCCCGCCTCCCCAGCCGTGGGCAGGCTGGCGTGGGGATGCCTGTGCATGCGCTTCCCACGCCCCAGGCCTCCCGTGACGTCCCGGCTTCCTCCGCCGGCCTTGCGTCACGGCAGGAGGATGTTACTCGGCTCGGGAGCGGGGCCGATAACCAAGCCAGGGCGAGTCAGATGGTGAGAGCAACCTCTGTCTCTCCCCTCCTCCATCCTCATCCCTAGGGATGCCCACCCAGCTCTGCATCCTCCTTCATTCTCATCCCTGGGGGTGCCCACCCAGCTCTTCATCCCCTTTCACCCTCATCCTGGGGATATGCACCCAGCTCTGCACCCTTCTTCACCCTCGTCCCCGGGGGTGCCCACCCACCTCTGCTTCATCCTCAACCCCAGGAATGGCCACCCAGTTCAGCATCCTCCTTCATCCACATCGCTGGGGGTGCCCACCCAGCTCTTCTTCATCCTCATCGCTGGGGGTGCCCACCCAGCTCTTCTTCATCCTCATCGCTGGGGGTGCCCACCCACATCTGTATCCCTTCTGGATTGTTACCGGAGGCTGCCTCAAAGCTGGGCTCCCGCAGTGAGGCTCAGGCTGACTGAGGGCATCGCATCCACCACTTTGCTGGCCTCGGGGGCCAAGGCCAAAGGGACTGGATTGTCAGTTTTCCATTTGCGTGGTTGCTTTTCTTTTATAAAAGGATGGTTGGTACAGAGACCTCACATTCCCCCCCGTGCTGTGCAGGGAGTGCTTGCTTACAGCTGGAGAGGTCCATCCTTCAGCAGTGCTTGGGAAATGCAGCACGCCCAGGCTTTCTCTTCCCCCACGCCTCCCTCTTATCAGCACTGCTCCTGGGAGCAGCACTGCTATCTCCAGGGCAATAAAATCCTGGGAGTTGGGGGTGTTCGTGCCCTGTGTCCCTGCAGGTGCCTTTGGTTTGTTCTTCACCTGTATCACAGGGAGGGCAAAGCTTCCAGCCAAGGGGGTTTTAGGAGACCCTGCTCTGGTTTGCAGCAAGATCTGTGGCTGAGCTCCTCCAGCAGTGTCCCAGGAGAGGGATCTGGGATGTTTGGTTTGTGTGGGAATATTTGATGGAGAAGCTAAAAGGCTATTTGCAAGAGTGGCTCCAGGTTTGGATTAGCAGCCAGGGCTGGGGGAAGGCCGCCCTTGGTGCTGCCCTTGATAGCTTGTCAAAATAGTGGAAGTTTCTGTCTTTCCATGGATGGGTTTGGGACATCCCCTTCCTGCCACCCCTTCGGCCTCCTCGGGACCATCAGGATTTCCTCTGCTCGCTCTGCTCTCTCCCATTACCAACAGCAAACCATGGGGGGAATTCACCCCTCTCCTCTCCCTGCCAGCCTCGGGATATCTTCTGCTCTGTCAGATCTCTGCGCCTCCCTCCCCAACCCATCTCAGAGGGACCAAACCCAGTTTCCTTGGAGCTTTTCAGCTCAGCTGCAATTCCCACAGGACTTATTTCCCCGCCCTGCTGAAGAAAAGGGGTGGCTTTGCTGCCTGTGCAGCTTGAAGAGCCACCGTGTTCCTGCGGCGATGGCTTTGTCATCACCCTGCCCTGGCGCAGCGGAGCGGGGACTCGGATGACGCCAGCGCTCCAAAGACCAGCATTGTTCCAAACGCCCGGCCACAGAGTGTTTTGCTCACAGTGCTGCTGTTGCTTGCAGAAACAGTTTCTTGCTGCAGTTCTGGATCTGTGGGGTTCGTTTCCAGCACCTGAAGTGATCCTTACCACACTCAGCTCACCACCCCTGTAAATCCGTATAGGATTGGGTCCAGGAATGATGCTAAGACCTGATGGAGCTGCAAGGGAGGCAGAGCAATGGCTGGTATTGATGCTCAGCTCGGTAACTCCTGGCTTGCCTGCTTTTGAGTGTCAGCACTGGTAAGTTTGGGGTTTTCTTTTGCTCCCAGAGAAAGCTGGAATTCGTGGCTGAGCCGCCCTGCAAAGCCAGTGCTTGTTCTTCCTTGAGTCTTCCCCCTTGCCAGAAAACCACAGCATCCCTCTTGATGAGTGCTGGAAGTGGGATCACGTGGAGTGTGATGGGTTAGGTGATGAGGAAGGAGACCTGAACCAGACGTTGCATCCTCTCCTTGCTGCCACCGTTGCCCCCCGGGACATCTTTCCCGTCATCTCAGAGCATCTTCCCACTCATCTCAGGGCAGCTTTCCCATCTTTAGGAACACGCTGCCCAGGGAGGTGGTTGAGTCACCATCCCTGGAGATGTTTAAAACATGGGTAGATGAAGTGATTAGGGATCTGGTTTAGTAGTGGACGGATGTGATTGAACTCGACCTCAAAATTCTTTTCCAACTAAGCAATTCAATGATTCCATGATTCTATGATCTCAAGTCACGGTGCAGGCTCTGGTCTCCATCTGAGGACAGTGAGGATGTTCCTGGTGCTCACCTATCCCCGTGCCACCCTGCATGTGCTGGGGAAGGGGCACCTCTGCTGTCGTTCTGGGTTTGCGTCTCCTGTCCCAGCGTCTGGGTGGCCAGGAGCCCCAGGAGACTCCCTGGTGAAGCAGGCAATGACAGGAAAGGTTCTCCATCTCAGTTTCTGGATAGAATATATTTCTAGATGAATATGTGTGTGTGTGTTGTCTTAACGCTGAAGATGGTTTCTGTGCTGCTCCATTTGTTTCCTTGTTCCTCTTCAATAGAGGAGAATCCACTAGGAATTTGGGCCAGGGAAGAGTTGCTTTTGTTTTGGCAAAGTAGAGGCTGTTGGATATGAAGCTGTGGGTGTAAAGATGTCCTGTAAGTACAGCTCTCAGGACAAGCTGCCACGAGCTGCTGACTGGGAGATGGGAATGAGAGGAAGGGGGTGTGCATCACCCTTTGCTTCCCAACCAGTCCCTTGCTCCCAGAAATTGTGGAGGTGGGGGGACCTATTCAGCTGGTGAGTGTGGCACACTGCCATGCCAGGAAGGCTCACGATGCTGAAAGAGGGTTTTTGAGAGGGCTTGGAGCTGGGAAATCCGCTTTCTCATTCCTCCTGGCCCTGTTGGTGGAGATCCAGCTCAATTCCATGAGTTCCTTGCTGGCCAGTGCTCACCCGGACGCTCTGTGGGACCCAGATACCGAGTTAGGGAGCGTCTGGCTGCAATGTGTGGGCTTCCAGCAGGCGGGCAATCCAGTATTCCTTCCACAAACACCTGCTGCAGTGCCAGGTGGGCTGTGGAGAGACCCCTTGGGCGAGCTGGGCTCCTTCAGCTCATCCCACAAGAGGTGCTCGATGCCCCCGCCAAGCCTCGCGCCACTGATAAACCCTGGCCCTTCACTTCCTCCCGTCGGAAGTCATTAACGCTGACGAGCTTTTCTGGCTGAATAGCTCCAGTAAGGCCGTGCCACCACCTGACATCCAACACCACCTCCTGCCCACGGTCAATCGCAGCAGAAAGCAGAGCTGCTTCCGTTAGTTCAGGAAGCCCAAGCCCACCTTGCAAACCCGGCTTGTCAAAATTATACATTTTGGGGTTATTTTGCTCACTTTCTGGGCTTTACGCCTGCTGGGAGGTTGCAGTTGGGTTTTGTGTCTGCTCTGTCAGGACCAGGGTTGGAAGGGTTTCTTTCCCAGTTTGGGGTGCGTGCCGGTGCCGGCGCTTTGGGAAGGGAGGGTGGTCGTGCAGGTGGCCCAGCGTGTTATGGGGAATGTGAGGAGCACTTGGAGCATCCTGGGACCTGCCTGGACTGGCCCCTTCTCAGCTGGCCTTCTGTGGCTGTGTGAAACTGGCCTTACTGGGCGAGCTGGGCTGTGTCCTGTAGCGTGTTGAAGCGTCAGCCCTCGGTGCTGGTCGTGCTCGTTAGCTGTGTCCTCGTGGCCGGGTTTGCTCTCCGTGGTGGAGCCGCAGCCCTGGGAGGTCACTGCTGGCTGATAGGATCCTGCTGTGCCTGTGCTGCTCTGAACGGGAATTTGGCACCTGCAAATCCTCCTTTCACTCCCCTTCTCCCTTCCCCAAGTTTCCTTCAGCCCCAAGGCTGTTTGTCCTCTGCCAGCACTCCCACCGCTTGCTCCCTTCCCCGTGCAGGCGTTGCCTCCATCTCCATCCCCACCTTTCCCAGTACCTGCGATTCCCTCTCTTCCCCTGGGTTGGACTCAAGCCAGTCATCCCCACAGATGGATTCAGCAGGGGAACAAAATCCATGGCTCTTCACAGCCTTTCTCTGCCCATGTCCAGGTTCCAGTTTAGCAAAGCCCCTGATTCCTACAGGCTTTGGCTGGGGAGGAGCTCCCCACTTCCCCCTGAGGAGCTGCTGGGCTTGCTGAACCACGCTCAGCGCCTGCCTGCGCACCGAGGACGGCATCGCTCCCACAGTGACCAAGGATGCTCCTTGGGCTCTCCTCCCATTTCATTGCACACCTCTTGTCTCTCCTGCAGGCAACCAAGCAGTTCCTGGAGGAGATCAACAAGTGGACAGGCCAGTACAATGTGTCCCCGCTCTCCTGGAACGTGGCCGTCAAGTTCCTCATGGCTCGCAAGTTTGATGTCCTGCGAGCCATCGAGCTCTTTCACTCCTACCGGGTATGTGTGCGGGGCTGGGTTCCCCCTACCCAAGGGCTTTCCGCTCTGTGAGAGATCTCTGGTCCCAAGGAAGAACCCTCCCCTTGCTTTTTTTGCTTTCCCCACCCTCCCTTATGGGTTTTATCCAGCTGGAAAATCCTTTTCCAGCCAAGGCAAGTCACCATGGAGATCTCAGCGACCCCGATCTCCTCCCTTCTCTCAGCACAGTGTGTGTGCTCGCAGGGTATCCTCCTGCCTGGTCCACAGAGCATCCCCTGTATATAAAGGATATATTTGCATATATAACTTTCCCATCCCATGCTTTTCCCTGTGCTGGAAGTCGCGGTGCTGCAGCCAGTTACAATTCCCAGCTGGAACATGGGGCCATGGAGCAGAGATTTCACTGCTGGGGCTTCCTTGAGAGGGCTGAGTGCTCCACGGGGCCGTGGCAGTGGGTGCAGGGCTGGGGTGCCAGTGCCAGCCATCATACCAGCTCTCTGCCCACAGGAGACACGGCTGAAGGAGGGCATCGTGAAGCTGAAGCCACACGAGGAGCCGTTACGCTCGGAGCTGCTCAGCGGGAAGTTCACTATTCTGGTAGGTGGGGGTGTCTCCCCCCTGGAATTACCCCAGCAGGGCAGCTCATCCCAGCTCCACTCCACATCCTGGGGTGCCGTGGGAGCCTGACCCTGTTTCCTCACCAGAGCGTGCGGGACCCCTCGGGAGCATCCATCGCCCTCTTCACGGCCAAGCTGCATCATCCCAGCAAGAGCGTGCAGCACGTGGTGCTCCAGGCACTCTTCTACCTGCTGGACCGAGCGGTGGAGAGGTGAGCCAGGGTACCTTGTCCTGTGGCAGCAGATTCCCAGGAACCCCTTTTTCCCCAAGGGTGAGGGGAGATGCTGCTGCACGCTGAGGTTATGCTGAAATCCCTTTGGAAGGCTGCGCAGGGATTTGTGGTGTCTGTGCCGTGAGTGTGAATGCCTGAAGGGGAAATTGTGGCCGAGTCTGCGTGCCTCCTAGGGCAGTTAGGAGAGAGAAGGAGTCACAGCTCCCTGTGGCTTGAAATTCCCTCTCTTCCCCCAGTTTGAACTCAAGCCAACCATCCCCATGGAGGAATTCGGTGAGGGAACAAAATCCCCAGCTCTTCACAGCCTTTCCCTGCCCACGTCCAGGTTCCAGTTTAGCAAAGCCTGTGATTCCTGCAGGCTTTGGCCAGGGAGGGGGCAGCCCTGCCACCAGCGAGGTGTAACGTGAGCCCTGCCAAAAATATAAAGCTGGGACATCCCATTCATCCTGCTGGCCTCGTTCTGATTTTGAACTTGCCCATCACAGGCTTAAGACACAAGCTAGGCTTAAATAGGGGTTGTAGGAGAGGTGATGGAGCAGCTGGGAAATGCAGGAGCGAGCTTTGGGTCCTTCTGGAAAGGCAGGAGGGGACTTTTGAGGGTCAGCAAGCTGAGGATGATGTTAGCATAGAATCACAGAATTGGTTGGTTGGAAAAGACCTTTGAGATCGAGTCCAAACATATCTGTGCACAGATATTTTTAGGAAAAAGTTCTTTGCTGAAAGGGTGATTGGCCATTGGAATGGGCTGCCCAGGGAGGGGGTGGAGTCACCGACCCTGGAGGTGTTTAAGGGGAGACTGGATGAGGCACTGAGTGCCATGGGTTAGATGATGGTTGGTGTTGGTGTTGGTGTTAGTGTTAATGTTGGGTTATAGGTTGGACTTGATGATCTCAGAGGTCCTTTCCAACCTTATGATACTGTGATAAACCAGATCCCTGAGCACCTCTTCTGCCTGGCTTTTAAACACCTCCAGGGATGGTGACTCCATCACTGTCCTGGGCAGATCCACTAACCCAGGAGCGGAGTGGTTGGATGTTGCAGAGTTGACTTTGTTCTTTCCCTTCCCTCAGCTTTGAAACGCAGAGGAATGGGCTGGTGTTCATCTACGACATGGCTGGCTCGCAGTACACCAACTTCGAGCTGGACCTCAGCAAGAAGATCCTCAACCTGCTGAAGGTAACGGCCAGGGGTGACGCAGTGTCCGGGGATGTCACGCAGGCCACTGCCTCGCCGAGTGTGGGAAATCCTGTGGGTTTGGTGTAGAAGTTTTGTGCTGGACCATGCTGACCACGTCTCAGTCAGCTCTGTAGGACCTCAGGAAGGCGCTGGGAGCCTGCCAGGCTGCACCCAGCCGAGGCTGCCGTGTCCGGCGGGTGGGAGGGGATCAGCTGTCCCCGTGCTGGATTCCTCGCGCAGCTGCCGGCAGCAGCTTTTGGGAAAACAGATGCAAATTATTTTTTAATCGTGCTGGCATTTTGTGCCTCCTCCCTTCTCCGGAAAAAAAGAAATAACACTAAATATTGGCCGGGGCGTGTTCCTTGCTCCCAGGTTTCTCTTCTTCACTGCGGAGCCAAACCCTCTGCCTACCTAATTCCAAGGAAATAATTTGTTTATCAGAGCATAAAAATAAGCGGGGCCGTGGGCTGCTGGCTGTGTGCAAGGCACAATTTGGATGTGGCTTTCCCACCTCGGGGGGCTTTGGCTGGCTCTCACCTCCACTGGGATGCATCCCCTGCCACGGCAGAGTGCAGAGAGGGAGCAGTTCCTCCCCGGCAGCGTGGATCTGACCCCCTTCTGCCCGCAGGGTGCCTTCCCAGCTCGGCTGAAGAAGGTTTTCATCGTGGGAGCACCCATGTGGTTTCGCGTGCCCTACTCCATCATCAGCCTGCTGCTCAAGGAGAAGCTGCGGGAGCGGGTGAGCAGCGGTCCCACCCCAGCACGGGATTCTTGGTGGGGAGAGCTGGGGCTGGTTTCCCTTTGGGACAGGGTGGTGTAAGCAGCCTGTGCTCCTCGGCCTTGTCTGCTGGAAGCTCCTGAGCCCAAATCCGTGGGAAATGGATCAACCTGTTCTGGTATTTCCAGCAACTTATAGAATGATGGAATGGTTTGGGTTGCAAGGGACCTAAAAAAGTTCATCCAGTTCCAACCCCCTGCCATGGGCAGGGAATTTAATTATCTTGAACCCATTTTCTTCCTCTCCCATTTGGGTCCTTCTGGAAGTGGAGGAGGGGATTTTTGGGAGTCAGCAAGCTGAGGTTGATGTTAGTGTAGAATCATAGAATCATTTGTTTGGAAAAGACCTTTGAGATCAAGTCCAACCATACCTGTCCACTACTAAACCATATCCCCGAGTGCTTCATCTACCTGTCCTTTAAACACCTCCAGCGATGGTGACTCCACCACTCACTCCCTCTGCCCCTCTTCCTCTACCATTTCTTACTCTGTGGTGAGGCTGTCGGCAGCAGCAACTGGAGGTGATGGTCAGTGATTAAAAGGAAAGGAAACCTCTGCTGAGCACACAGGAGAACAGGGAAACTTAAATACCTGCACTCAGGCAAAGCCAAAACTACCCAGGAAATCCCCTCAGCATCAGCAGTGCTGCTGGTAGAGCCCCTTTCCAGCCCGACGTCCTGGGCTGGACTTAATCCATTTGCTTTTGGAAGGAGCTCAGAGTCACTTGCATATGCAGAGCTGGGGTCCTATGGGGACTTGGGGGGCTGGTGTTCTCCTGGGTGCCCTACTGGGGCAGGGGGGGAGGTGGTAAGACCCTGATGTTGTTGGGAGAAACCTCCAGGCTCCATCAAGACCTTGCCAGATGTGCCCATCCCTAGCGAACCCTCTCTGTCCTTCTGGGAGTCATCTCTCCTCCTTCTCCTCTTCCTCCTGCAGGTGCAGATGGTGAAGATGTCAGAGCTGAAAGAGCACTTGCCCCGGGAGTGCCTTCCGGAGTACCTCGGGGGGTCCCTCAAACTGGACCCTCTGAGCTGGAACTGCCGGTTCCTGCCCCAGCAGAACGGGCATCCCGACCCCCTGGATGAGCTTATCCTGGTGCCACTGGTGGCCCCCAAAGACAACGGGTCCGTCCATGTCCCTGGGCCCAAGTCTGTCACCCTGCAGGAGCTGCTGGATCACGTCAACCAGAAGCAGAAGCGGGGCATCTACGAGGAGTACGAAGATATTCGGCGCAGGAGCCCGGCCGGCACCTTCGTCTGCTCCTTGTGAGTGGGGGGGGAAGGAACCAGGTGTGGGTCAGAATCAGGTGTCCTCTCTCTCTCACTCCGAAAACATTGGATCCTCCTTGCCCCTGTTGCTGCTGCTGCTTGGTGGGATCCCAGCCATGTCTTTGGGATGCAGTACTTTGAGTGAGAGCCCCCAGCCCAAGTGATGCTGTCAACCCCTTTGCAGTTCCCGGGGGTGGGAGGGAGCTGTGGAGGGGAGAGCGGGGACCAGGACCTGGCTGAGTCTCTGCTTCCTGAGGCTTTGGCCAGGTGATGGCAGCAGAGCCCAGCCTTTGGGTTCCCAGAGGCTTGTTCAGAGGGAGGGATGCTGCCTTTTCCTGGAAAACAACCCTGCTTCCCTCTCCTCTGCCTCCCAGGGCACCCTACAACCAGGAGAAGAACCGGTATGGGGACGTGCCCTGCCTGGACCAAACCCGTGTGAAGCTGGCGAAGCCGTACAGCCGCCCGGAGGTGAGCCGGCCCGGGATGGGAACTCAGGGTCCCACTGGAGCTGCTGCAGCCAACCTGGCCACGGGGCTTAGGCTGTGTCTGCTTTTCTCTCCACAGCTGACCGACTACATCAACGCAAGCTTCATGGACGGCTACAAGCAGAGGAACGCTTACATCGGCACTCAGGGTACGGCCCTGCGAGCCACCAAGGGGGTTATTTTGCTCCTGATGCACGCATTGCCTTCACCTCCCTGCCCAGCATCAGCCACTGGCTGCAGTAGGGAATGGCCTGGGAGGAAAGCACCTCCTCTCAGGATGTATTTACTTCTTTTGGGGTGTATTTACTCCCCTCCCAGTCCCCAGCTGGGAAGGAACAGTTTCTCCTGGGAGAGGGTGAGTGCATCCATCCTTCAGCTGCCTCCCATGAACTAGGAGAGCAGATCCCTGCTAGCAAGGGTGGTGGCACCCCGTCCTCCTGCCCCTAAAAACCTGAGCATCCCTAAATCCTTGCTTTGCCCTGCAAGCATCTGCCCCAGGGATGAAGCAGCACAGAGCAGAGAGGAGGGATTGGTGCTGAGTCCTAGGGATTTGGTGGCAGGTACAGGCAGAACTGGTGGATGTGCATCAGGACTGGTCCCATGGGGTGGGGACAGCCAGGGTGGCTGGCGGAGGTTGAAGAGGGCAAGGGCTTGCCCAAAGTCATTGGATTTTGGGCTGAGGTGCAGGCTGTCCCCACAGGACCTCTGGAAAACACCTACAGTGACTTCTGGCACATGGTGTGGGAGCAAAACGTCCTGGTGATCGTGATGACGACCCGGTGAGTGCTCTGGGCAGGGCACAGACCTCTTTTTCGTTGTGGAATGTTGGATGAGCAGCACTGTGCTCTCTGCAGTGCCCCTGCAGCCATGGGGACATTGCATGAGGGATGGACTGTGCAGGATCCCTAAGAGAAGGAGACCAGAGGGCATGGGGAATATCCCTAGCAGAGCGAGGAGGACATCACCACTTGTCCTTCTGATTCCAGGCTGGAGGAGGGAGGCAGGAGAAAGTGCGGCCAGTACTGGCCCCTGGAGAAGGATTTCCAGATGTGCTTTGGGGCCCTGACCATCACCAACCTGGGCGTGGAGAACCTCAGCCATTACAAGAAAACCATCCTGGAAATCCACAGCTCGGAGGTTGGTGGTCGAAGCTGTCTGGGGGACAGCATGGGGGCACGGCAGAGGAGGGGAGGTGGTCTAACCCGAGGTGGTCTAAGCCCCTGCTGTCCCCCAGACCAGGGAGCGGCGGCTGGTGTCCCACTTCCAGTACCTGAGTTGGCCGGATTACGGCGTCCCCTCCTCTGCAGCCACTCTCATCGACTTTTTGGGGGCTGTGAAGCAGCAGCAGAGGGTGGCAGTCAGCACCCTGGGACCTCGCTTCAAGGGCCACCCTGGGGGACCCCCGATCGTGGTGCACTGCAGTGCTGGCATCGGCAGGACAGGTGATGGGGTAACCCTGCGGCTGGGTGGGGGTCTTGGGGATGGAGGGCAACACCAGCAATGATGTGTTTGCAAGCCAGTTGGCCAGGGATGCACATCCCCAGGGCTTTCTGCAGCCATTGGACATGGAGGAAGCATCTGCCCTGCTTCTCCCAGTGCCTGTGGTGCATGCAGGAGGGTGGGTTGGGGACTGAGGGTTGCTGCTAGCCCGTTCTGGTTCTCACAAGGTGCAGTGATGGCTCTTTGCTGGCTGACACCATCCCCATCATTGTCCCCAGGTACCTTCTGTGCGCTGGACATCTGCCTGTCCCAGCTGCAGGACGTGGGCACGCTGAACATCTACCAGACAGTGCTGCGCATGCGAACCCAGCGCGCCTTCAGCATCCAGACCCCTGAGCAGTATTACTTCTGTTACACCGCCATCCTCGAGCATGGCCAGCGCCAGGGCCTGCTGCTCACCAACCACAGCCGGGCCGGCCAGGAGAAGAGCTCACCAGGACACTGAGATCCACCACCTCCCCACAGAACCCCCCTTCGCATCCTCCTGGGGCTGCCAGAGCCGTGCCCGGCGGGACTCGGCAGAGCTGGTGGTGTCGGAGCTCGGAGGCGGCTGCCAATCCTCGACTATTTGCAGTGCTATCGAACTGTGCCTTATTCAAACCAAACGGTGGCTGCCACTCACCACGGTGGATGGCACGGGAAGAGGCTCGTGCTCCTCTCTGGGGGTTTGGTTGTTCGGGGAGGTGGTTTTCCTTCTCTTAGAGTTGGTTTTTTTTTGGTTGTTTTATTTTTTTTCGTTGGGACCATCTAAAATGTGGCTAGAGAGGGGCTTGGCAAAGCCCTAGGAAATGTATTTCCAGTCCTGCCCTGGTCTGGGGCTTAGGAAGAGGCGCCTACTTCAGTCTTACGTGCCGCTAAGTCTGTGTGTCAGTGTGTGTGTGTATAATATATCCTCGCTGTGCCCAACCCCGGTCGTTACAGAGATACATAGATACAAGCACCCGTTTTAGCAGCTCCCGGGGTCCCCGCTGTCCTGCCGTCTCACTGCTGTGATCCATGGAGTGGTGAGTTTGGACCTGGCTCTGTCTTGTCTTTTTTTTCCCCCCGTGCCTTGTTTTCCCTTTCTTTCCTGCCCTGCTCCTTGCGGGCACCGTTGGGAACCGGTACCTGCTCCTGTGCCCATCCCGTAGGTGGCACAGGGATGCTCAGCGGTATCCCCCGCTTTGCTTGTCTCGTCTTCCCCACCCTCGTCTCCTGCTGGGAGAGGGGCAGCTCTGCTCCTGGGAGGAGGATCTGGAGGACTTTGGCCAGGGGTAGCGAGGAGCTCGCCAGCATCCTCTGCCCCTCGGGGCGCAGCCATGGGAGTCACTAGGTACGAGGTGATGGGGACGGGGACCAACCGGCTCTCCGGGTTGCCCGGCTTTCCCAAGCCGGCAGTGGGAACCCACAGACCCAGCCCTGTGGTGAGTCACGGCCTGGAAAAGTGCTGAGTAAAAAGCTCAAAGCCTGGGGAGGCAGTGAGCTGATCTCTGGGGCAGCAGAGATCCTGTCCCCTGTCCCCTCCACCACTCCAGCCTCTCCGTGCTGCCCGCAGGACTGGGACCAGCAGTGCCTGGGCCTCCGTAACTTTATACTGTAATAAGCTCTTTGAATGTGTATATTCTTATTTTTTTATAATCTCGGGGAGGGCTGGTTTAGTTTTGTTTTGTTTTGGTGGGTTTTTTGTATTTAACATTAACTTGACCCAAGCCAGAGCCAGAAGTATTTGTAAATGTTACTATTTTGCTCTCTTGTTCAGAGAAACGTTTTTGTTGTTATTACTTTTTTGGGGTTTATTTTGTTCCTGTTTGTATCAACATACAAATATACTACCAGTGCACAGTCCTCTTCGCTCTCCTCGTGGGGTTGGTCAGGGGCAGTTTAGGGCCGTGCCAGGGAGCATGGAGTTGGACTTGCACGGAGCTGGAGGCAGCAGCTGTAAGAACCAGCCAGCCCACTGCTGGATGAGCCCCACGAGATAACCAGGCTGCAGGCAGCGTTCCTGGGCCAGCAGGATAACGGCAGGAGGGAGGACGGGCTGTGCCGTACGTGGCCCTGTTAATTGGAGAGTGACAAGCCACCCTGCTCCAAGCTCCTGCCTCTTTTGCCAGGGGCCTTGCTGAGCTTCAGAGCATCAATCTCCTGTTGTGCCCCTCTCCAGAGCGACCTCGTAGTGGCCTTCCAGTACCTGAAGGGGGCTCCAGGAAAGCTGGGGAAGGACTTTTTACAAGGGCCTGGAGTGACAGGATGAGGGGAAATGGCTTTAAACTGAAAGAGGGAAGATTTAGATAAGGCATTGGGAAAAAAATTCTTCACAATGAGGGTGGTGAGGCCCTGGCACAGCTTGCCCAGGGAAGTTGTCTGCCCCATCCCTAGGAGTGTTCAAGGCCAGGTTGGATGGGGCTTTGAGCACCCTGATCCAGTGGGAGATGTCCCTGCCTTTGGCAGGGGTGTTGGAACTGGATGGATTTTGAGATCCCTTCCAACGCAAATCATTCTATGATTCTATTCTTCCTTGCAGTGTCTCTTTCTCCAGCTGTGCCTTCCTCCTATCTATTGTTATTCATATTTATTTAGCAAGTGCCCAGGGTGACTTGGCCACCTGATGACTTGGCCAGGGAACCAAACCTCTTGTCTACATGGAGCCTCCACGGCCCTGGCTGGAGAGGCAGCACTGAGCCCTGGATGGGGAGGCTGAGCAAGTGGGACCTGCCTTCTGCTGCCCACACCTTGCACAGTGTGGTGATTTCAGGGCAGCTGGCAGGGTTTGCTCCCATCAACAGCAAAAGGATGTGCAGCTGCTGGTTTGAACATGATACGCTTGATCCCGTAGCTGTTACATGTAACGTTCAAGGGATGGAAGCAGAGATTAAAGGAATGGAGTTCTTGGGCACTTGTGGTGTTCTTTCCCTGGCAGGTTCAGCCGTGGTTTGGGGAATGTCTGCTGTTTTCCTGTGTTTGGGGGAAAAAAACCTGCAAAACTGCCCCTGCAAAACAATGGCAGCATTGGGGAAAGGCTGCTGGATTTGGGGGTGAGGACATCACTTCTGTGCTGCCAGACCTGCTCCGAGCAGGAGTGCAGGGCACAAAACGTGGGGAACATAGCTGGGCTGCCCATGGGCTCACAGCCAGCCCCAGCACCTTTGGGTGCAAGCGATGCCAGTCCCGGAGTGGTGAAGGAAGATCAGGCTGCTGGTGGCCCTAGACCGAGCCCCAGAGCAGAGGAGCAAGGAACAGTGAGGCTTCCAGGCAGGAGTAACCACTGGTGGGTGGGAAGAGCAGCACCTGTGTTTGATCAGCTGAAGTCTGAAAAAGCTGAGGAGACCAGTGCCTACCTGAGACTGGCAGAGGGGGAAGCTTTTCCTCGTGCTCAAGGCATGGGCAGACTTGGCCATGCCAAACCAAGCCACATCACAATGGATGGATTGCTGGACAAGAACGGGAGGCAGGGGGCATCTCTCTTCAAGGAATATGTACCTGTAGCTCTGCAAGAGATGGGCATTTTGGACATCCTTGGAGCTGCACGCATCCTGCCTGTGGAGCAGTTTTGTTTCAGCTGGAGTTCCCCATTCTTCTAGGTACCATCTTCCCTTCCACTGTGCTCCCTGGCAGCATCAGCCCAAGCAATCCAACCTGCAGAGGTGGAGAGCGGCTCCTCCAGCTCAGGCTGGCCTCGAGTTTCCCTGCCTGCACCCATTGCAAGGTGGTTCCAGCGTCAGAGGGAGCCCCGCATCTGTGGGAGGAAGGCTCCTGGCACCCTTCCTCCTCGCTGTGAACATGTTCTTCACCCCAGCCAGGCTTTCTTGCTGGCACACATGTGGAAAAGGGGGTGTTTGTGGTATATTTTCAAGCCTGTGCTGTCGGCAGCAGCTCTCCTTGGTTCAGTGGGGCATTCAGCAGGGTGTTGGGTGCAGGTGGTGCCAAGCATGGCCCCACCTCTGTGTCTGCCCCTCTCTTCCACAGGCTGAAGAATCCCCACTGAGCCCCACACCGGGTGTGTAGGGAAGGGCAGCAACACCTTTCAGCTGAATTCTGTATGGTGTGGGGCTGGAGAACTGAAACATTTTCAGGAAGACCTGTGTCCTAGATGTCTGTCAGTGTCATGGTGGGCACACTTGGCAGGGTGTTTAATCAAAAGGCACTTCAGGTTCTCATTAATGTATTTCTTTTAAGCTTAATTTTTATTTTTTTTTTACTTTTAAAAGGTTTTCCTTTTCATGTCGTCCTGTGATAAGATCAGTAGTCGGTGGTTTTGGACTTTAAACTTGAGGTTTGGGGATTTTTAACCAGCCTGGTGGCCTTAGACAGACAAATGATGGCAGAAGATGGGGCAGAGGATTTCTTCAGCTGTCTCCATCCCCTCAGGCTCACCCTGGGGGAAACAGCACAGAGAGAAGGTTAACCAGGAGAAAACCTTGCTTAGGTGAAGACGAGAAGGAGGAAGATCACCGATGCTACTTGGACACACCACTATTTTAGACCTAGGCAACTCCTTTAGGGGAGGGATGAAGATCTCATCTGTGGCAGAGGAAAGGGTTGTAAGAATTTTCCAGGGGAAAACAACCAAACATTCCCCTAACTATTTCCAGGGCAGTGTTTCTTATCAAAGCCAATGCTTTCAGTCCTCTTGCACAACACAAGGTTTGGATCCCTCCACTCCTCTTCACTGTGCTGCCCTGGGCCAGCAGATCCCTCTTGGCAACAGAAATAACATGGATTTCTGTGGAAGTCCAGCCAAGTGTTGCTGGAAAGTAAACTTTTGCATTGTTTGGAGAGCAGTGGGAGAAATGGGCCGCTGAACACAAGCAGCAGGTTTGCCTTGCTCTGTCTGCAGTATCTCCCCTTTCCTGGAGTTCCACATGGCAGAAAAAAGGGTTGGCATGGATGGGAATCAATCACCATCGACAAAATTCACATTCCCTAAGCCAAAACAAGCCAAAGCTCCAAAAATCCAAAGTGAAGCTTAAGGTTGGGAATGGGACTTAAAGAACTGCAGGGCCCCGCAGAATCCAAAGTGAAGCTTAAGGTTGGGAACGGGACTTAAAGAACTGCAGGGCCCCGCAGAATTGTGATGCCATCCCAGTTCTCCCCATGTCCACCTGTCTCATTTGGCTTTCGGGGTTTCCTGGCAGGAAACACACACCACCTCACTAATAATGAGTACTTTGCCTGGCACATATTGAGCTCTGGGAATTTGGAAACAGCCTGGCTTCACAGTACTGTTTCTGAGCCCTCCTGCTTCTTTGCCACCAGCTTCTGAGCTCGATCACCAGTGGCACAGTAGCCTATGCTGGCCAGAGACTTGTAGCAGATAACCAAGCTGTAGCTCTCAAAGAGGTGAGGGTCGGGAGGTACTGGCACAGGTCGTTGTGGAACTGGCACAGGGAAGTTGTGGCTACACCATCTCTGGAGGTGTTCAAGGCCAGGCTGGATGGGGCTTTAAGCACCCTGATTCAGTGGGAGGTATCCCTGCTCGTGGCAGGTGGGTTGGAATTGGATGGAGTTTTGAGGCCCCTTACAGCCCAAACTATTCTGTCATTCTATGATTCTAAATAAATACGTATTTCTAATCTGTTCTGATGAAACTCAGGCAAGCTGCTCTTCATGCTCTCAGGGATTATTCTGGGAGCTGGGGAAGGGTGAACTGACAGGTCATTTTGCCACTGTCCTGCTTCAAGAAGTGCCATGAATTCTTCATTCTGACTGAACTACTCACCAACCCCTTTCTGCAAGCAATTCCAGTGCTGTTTTCTGTGCATCCTTGAGATGTTATCTGCTGTTCATCAACCACTGGGTGCTCAAAAGCACATATAGTCTGTGAATGCATTTCGTGTTTGGACGGGGCTCTGAGCAAGCTGATCCAGTGGGAGCCCATGGCTTTAAGGTCCCTTCAGATCCAAACCATTCTGTTATTCTATGATCCTCCTCTGCCACATGTGCATTTCCTGGCAGTATCCCCTGGCCTACCCTGGCTGGGAGACGGAGCTGAGAAACAGAAAAGCAGCTGGAAAGGGAAAAACGCAGGAGCTTGTTGGAATGAATGGGAGTGTCTCTGGGAATGGGGGTGAATGGCAACACGATGTTTAGGTTTGGGGGTGTTTTGGGGAATGGGGATGAATGGGAACATGAAGTTTTAGGGTGAGGGGTGTTTTTTCCCCCCCTCCTGAACACGCTCTGGGTGATCAAGGCCTGGGATAACAAAGCCAAGCCTGATCCCAGGCAGGCAGAGGGGAATCCAACAACTCCCAGTCACAACTTTGCAAACGCCGGGGATTAATCAAAATAATGGACCCCGCCACGGCGGAGGGGCTGTGTCTCCTCGCTCAGCGCGTTCAGGCCGTTTTAACAGCTGCTGTCCCCCGCCATCCCCACACACACTTCCCGCCTCCCCCAGGACAGGGAACGCGCTTCCCGCCATCGCGCTGAGGGGAAGCGCGCGCGGCAGCGGGCGGGGCGCTCAGGAGGGAGGCCACGCCCCCCCCCGCGCTCCTATTGGCTGCGGCGCGCAGCGAGCTCTCCCGCCCCCCTCTCCCACCCCCACTCCCCCTCCACCCCCCCCCCTCGCTCCCTCTCAATGCGTGTGTGTGTGTCCCCCCCCACGTGTAACCGACCCGCCGCCATCCCGGAAGTGGAGGGCTCGGGGACAATAGCAGCGCAGCCTCCCGCGCCCGGGCCCCGATGCCGACCACCCTCTCCACCACCGCTAGCGGCGGTTAGGGGGTGGTCGGCATCGGGGCTCGGGGCTCGGGGGCGACGGCGGCGACGCGCGCGCGATGTAAACACGCCACAAAAGGGCTCCCCAGAGAGGGGGCGTGGCCTCGGCGCAGGGGGGCGTGGCCAATCCTCTCGTCGCGTGGGCGGGCTCCCCGTCCGTGACGATTGCGTTCGCCGCCCTCCGATTGGCTAGCGTTTTCCGCCCTCGGCCAATAGGGATGCGCGGTAGGCGGGGCGCGCTGCTTATACGGACATTTTTCTTCGGCGGTCGCTCCCCCTCACTCACCCCCCGCTGCC